>JARHVA010002307.1:1085000-1807500 GCA_037957365.1 Torreya grandis
TTGAATAAAATTGTATTCCTTAAGGATGAATGGCAATGACTCCATGATAGAGCATTTGAATGTGTATAAAACTATGGTAAGTCAATTGTTTTCAATTAAGATTAAAATGGAGGAAGAAGAAAAACGTATCACTCTATTATGTTTTTTGCTTTCATGGGATCACTTTATTATGACCATTAGTAGTATTGATTAAAAATTAAAGCTTGAGGATGTAATTGCAATTTTGTTATCAAAGGATATGAGACAAAAATCCATGGAGGATTTTCAAGTGAAGGATCTTGTTTTTGTGAGAAGCCATTCCCAAGAGAGAAATAAAAAGAAATCAGGGGACAAACAATTAAAATACAGAGGTAAATTAAAGAATCCAAGAAAAACTTAGAGGAAATGTTGGAATTATGGTGAATTTGGGCATTTTAAGAAGGGCTATAGATCTTAAAAGGTTTTAAAAATATAATTCATATAAGGGTTCCCCTTATGCAAAAATGTAGACCTCTAGTGAAGACTCAAGGGATCTATGGTAGTTTCAAATACACATGCATGCCATGATGCATTGTTGATTTACTCAGATGCCTCATTTCATATGACTTCCCATAGGGAGTGTTTTGATAATATGAAAATATCAATGGAGGTGATGCCTTCTTAGGATAAAACTCAAAATATAAGATCATAGGTTGAGGAAGAATCAATTTGATGTTTAAAGATAAAAGGAAAACCCTCTTTTGTGTTTTGAACATTCTAAATTTGGTTATAAATGTAATTTCTATAATAAAGATAAATGATGTAGGTGTGCATGTGGTATTTAATAAGGAGAGCTACAAGATGGTTCATAGAGAAATGATATTGGAAAGGTGATTTTAGACGGGAACATTGCTCAAGCTTTAATAAAAAACGTAATTGATATGTGTAAAATGTATGATGTTCCTGAGGTAAATTTTTTTTATCAAATCAAACTCTAACATTGACTATAGAAAAGATAATGCTTTGGCATTAGAGGATGGGACATATTAAATACAAATGACTTCAAGTGTTAAAAACTAAAGGTATGGGTGTAAAAATGTTCAATTGTCCTTTAGATTTTGTTATAAGAGCATATGGGATTTTGTATTTAAAATATAATTATGTGTTTGGTCCTATGAAGGTTTCATCACTAGGAAAAGCTTTATATTATGTTACATTTATAGATGTTTTCTAGAGGAAGACTTGGGTATATTTTGTTTAGAATAAATATGTTGTTTTCAATAAGTTCAAGGAATTAAAGCTCTTAAAGAAAGCCAAGTGGAGAAGAAGATAAATGTTTTGAGAAGTGATAATGGTGGAGAGTACTAAAAATGCATTTATAGTTCTATAACAAGTTTGGAATAGAAAGGAAAGATATGACTCAGTATACACCACACAAAAATAGAGTTGTAAATGGAATGAATATGACTCTAATGGATAAGGCAATAAATGTGCTCACTAGTGTAGGCTTAGAAAGGAAATTCTAGGTAGAAGCAATCACGATTGGTTATTACCTGATCAATAAATAGCCCACATTAGTCCTTGTAAATAGAATTCCATAGGGAGCATGGATTGGTATGAAACCCTCTCTACGACATATTAAGGTTTTTAGTTTTGATGTTTATATGCATATTCCAAAAGACAAAAGAACAAAGCTAAGATATAAATCGACAAGTGTATCTTTATCAAATATAGTAATGATGTAAAATGATATAAACTTCAAAACCTAGAAACAAATAAGATTGTATACAGTTGTAATGCAATCTTCATAGAGGTTAAGGGGGTTCCAAAATAGAAAGGAAAACTAAAGAAATAACTTGAAAAGGTGTTGACTGAATTAGAAAAGGGAGAATATGTGTTTAAATATGAAGAAAAATAAGATTAACCTAAAAGGAAGGTAATCAAGGAAAATTTAGATGAAGTAAATAATGATGTTGCAGAAGAGGAAGGATCTTAGACCCTAGTCTCAAGAAGGTCAAATCAAATTAGAAGGAAACTAGAAAGGCATAGTCCAACTGATTTTCATTTTGCATCTATTTTGTCAATTTTATTTGTTACTGATGAATATATCAGGACCATAGGAGAGGCCTTTGAATCAAATAAAAATAAATTCTAGAAGAAGGCCATTGATGAATAAATGCATTCCTTAGATAAAAATATGACATGGGATTTGGTGAATTTACCTACTGGTGAAATTATGTTGGCCAAAAATGGGTGCTCAAAAATAAGTACAATGCAAAAGAAAAAATAGATAAATATAATTCTCACTAGAAGCAAAGGGATTTTTTTAATTTGAGTGAAATGATTTTGACAAGAATTTTTCTCCCGTAATAAATTAACTTCTATGATATTTATTTTAGCTATAGTTGTTTTTTTCAATCTTGAAGTAGAATAGATGGATGTGAAGACAACATTTTTCATGATGATCTTAAGGAAGAGATCTACATGGTCAAAGAAAAATATTTTAAACATAAAGGAAAGGATGACTCGGTGCCTAGGGTGAAGAATCACTAAAGATGTGGAATCAGAAGTTTTTTTTTTTTGGAGTTTGGTTTGTATAAAGCAAAGTTGATTACTATGTATATTTTAAATAGGTTGGTGATAAATTTGTTATCATATTTTTATATGTGGATGATATGATATTAATTGGTAACATCAAGGAAATTATTAAAGAGGTTAAATATCACTTGTCATCTTAGTTTGATATGAAGGATCTAGGTATTGCAAAATTCATTTTGGGCATGGAAATTAAAAGGGATCAACTAAACAAGAAATTGTGGTTGAATTAGGAGAATTATGTTGACATGATAGTGAACAACTTTGGTATGCATGAATGTAAGCTACCTTTTCATGTTGGTTAAAAGTTATATATTAAATATTATCCCAAGACACAAGAGGAGATTCAAGAAATGTATTAGGCTCCTTTTGCAAGTGATTTTGGAAGCCTAATGTATGTTATGGTATGCACTATACCAAACATTGATGATACATTTAGAGATGTGATCAAATATATCTCCAACCCATGAAAGGAACATTGGACTATAGTGAAGAGGATATTGAGATATCTACGTGGCACTTTAAATTATGCAATTTGCCACCAATGAACACCTAAGCTGAATAAAATAGTAAATGTATAAGGATTTTTGGATGTTGATTGGGTTGGAGATCTCGATTGCTAAGGATCTAAAAGTAGTTATGTATTTAACCAATTTGGTAGACCAGTCAACATCATGAACAAGAGGCATGCAATACTTGAATTATCAATATAGACATTGAGTTCATGGTAATCACTCATGCAAGTAATAAAGTTGTATGGTTATAGAGATTGTAATATAATATTAGTTTTGTATAAAAATTAGCGAGGATAGATTGTGATAGTCAAAGTGAAATCTACTTGGCAAAGAACTCTAATTAACATGCTTAGTCGAAGCATATTCATGTACAATACCATTTTTTTAGAGACATGGTTCAAGATAAGAAGGTAGTTATGAAACCCTATGCCAAGTGTTCAATAAGTGGGTTAATATTGTAATTTTTTATATACTTTACATGACTGACACCCCTTAGGTACTGTATAGCCTACCATAACTAGTGGGGTTTGAAGCATCACCCTAATTGGGGGGATTTGGGGGCAAGATATCCCAAAAAAAGTGGGGACCCTATAAATGGTTTTTTGGATTAGTATGCTTGGTTTTGCCTCATGTTTTATGACCTATGGTTTTGGTATACATCATCTATATTACTTGGATGGTTCCCTATTGATGAGCCTACAAATACTCGCACATGCATTAGGTTAAAGAATAAATTTGGCATATCTTATTATATTCTAAATCATTCAGTTAATGTGATACCAAACAAGGTTTCTATGTTGTATTTTTTCTTTAAAGGGGTTTCCTAGATGAAAATGTTGACACTGTGGATTGCACCCTTGACAGGAGGCTAAGCTTTTGTCGTCTACGCGGCACAATGGAGACTCCCCTCTTGTTATGGGTCTGCAAAAATTGAGGGGAGAATATCTAGATAAGGGCTAGCTCCCTTTGATGCATCTCTATGGTCCTAGATTTTCTACTGCTAACAATGGGGGGGGCATGAAAAGAGAGAAGGATTACTGAAAATAGAACCTAAACTAAAGTAGTGAAACACCAAAATGGTTGATCTACTTAGCTTTGACATACACTTTACACCAAGAACAAGCTTATATACACTTAATTTGATATGAGAAACTCTTCTGCATTAATGAGCTAGGGGTCCTCTAGAGATACAGGGAGGAAGAACTACCAGAGGTGTTCTAAGACACACTATGGCAGCCTATTCACATGTGCCTATACTTTGTTGTGGACACTTCTGGCTGACCTAAAAAAGAACTCACAATACACTAGACATGCTGGAATCATTATGTGAAAGCATGAATAAAATGACTTAACACAAGACAAAACCATAGACATATGCAAAAGTGCAAACTCAAAATGGAGGTAAAAATGCTATGTCTTGATTCAAGGTAAAATCTTGCAGGGCTTCACCATACAAGCTGAGAGAAATATTTTATAAAATGGGACATTACAATATATAGCATAAAAGAAAAGACTTTGGTGCCTTTCAAAACAAGTGGCCCATGCTGTGTTGAATGCCTAGGGAAGAGGAAATCGCTCATGTTGATATCATTCTTCTAGAAATGGCCTGACAGAACCATGTTGTAGATATCGTAGGGATTGACTTTAGTGCTTAAACCATATTAAACACTATTGTAAAATCATGGGTCACTTGATTGTTTTAATGACAAGGCCACCCCTCTTTAAGACTTATGCACCTGTCTGTTGCCGACGCTCTCTTTTGCCACCTGGGTTGATCTATCTTTTTCGTGCTTGACTAGGTGCATCTTTTGGAACATTCCAAATGTTGTCGTATGTGGGTGTGGCCATGTTCTAGATTTTCTATTTTGTTCCCTCTTTCCTTGCTATATTTTTTCTCTTTTTGGCAATTTTGAGCTCTTGGGATATTCTTCTCATCTTTTTTGGGCTCCTCAAGCTCCTTTCTCAGTGATTTGAGCTCTTTCAGCCACTTGTCTGAAGGCATTAGTCCTTTGGCTTCTCCTCAATAGTCAATGTATCCTATCAAAAATTCACATAACGGGCCCATCATTATTCAAATACCAAATGACTATTTCATAATTGTAAATTTGATGCCCGCAGGCCTGTTGCCATTTAAAAGCCAACAGCTAGTTTGCTACCTTGAATTTGACATCTTCGGGCCCATCACCCCTTTGGAAATTTATTCAACCCCTTTTGTATTTCTTCCTTCCTGAAGAGAAGGTGTCCCTTTGGAGCTTGGAAAAGGTCCCCTTTTTGGTAGCTAAGAGTCCCCTGCAAGGGCAATTGCCCCTCGGATTCCTTTAGGCTGCCTTGGTCTTCTTAATTCCTTTTGACAAAATGTCTGAAGGAATTCCTTCAGACATTTTACCTGAAGGACATCTTTCTTCATGCATTAGTCCTTTTCTATAGAGTCTTATCCCTTTCTCTGATTGAATTCCTTTAGACAAAATGTCCGAAGGAATGTGCCTTTGGATTTTTCTGATTTGGTCCTTTACCTTGTATTTTTTGAAGGAATTTTTTTGCCTTTATTTGCCATGGATTTCCTTCGAACAGAAAATCTGAAGGAATCTTTTGCCCTTCACTCTTTTATAAATCTGCTCGCTACCTTTTGTGAGGGCCCTTTGGGTCTTCAAATGCCCCTTCGAAACTTCTGATTTGGTCCTTCCTGACCAAAGTTCCCTTTAAAGAAATTTGATTGCCCTTTTTGTGAACTACTTAGGCCATTTTGGGTTTTTAAACCCTTCGATTGAACTTGAACCCTTTTTCAGAGTTCAATGGTTCAATAGTTTAACACTCTATGTTCTACAAGGAGTCATGTTCACCCAATTCCCTTATGAATTTAATGTATCATTGAACCTACTATTTGAACCTTCCACTTGAACCGACCGCTTGAACCTACAATGGTTCAACAGTTCAATATTTCAATATTTCTAAGTTCAAAGTTTAAAGCTCCTGGAAAGATCATGTGACTATTGGTCGGTCTGTGTAGTTCATTTCATATCATTGAACCTTGGCGTTGAACCACTTTTTCTAATTTTTTAGGAAATGTGCCTTCAAATTTTGGTCTCTTTCCTTGTGAATTTCTTCAGACAAAATGTTTGAAGAAATCCCTTCAGGTACTTTGTCTTTAGAGCTTTGTAAAAGCCTTGCATTCTTTGAATTGGTCCATCTCTTTACCAAAAGGCTTGTGCAAACCAAATTCACGACTGATGGTGTAGAATAGTAAAGGAAGAAGGAGACCAATTTTTGCCCTGTAGGACCAAAATGGTCAACAAATTGGCAATTCTGAGGGGAAGCATGTCTGATATGCTTAGAAAGATTGGTAGCCTCAAAATTCATTGGGCACAGAGTCAAAATGCAACTTGAAAAGGTTAGCAATAGCCTTCTAAAGGCCTATGAACCAACAAGTCTTTACCTCAAACACAAAGGAAAACACACACAACAAAGGCTAAAAAACACTACACCTGTGCAAATAACACTTAGGGAAAATAGGGAAAGAAAAACTGAAAACAAACTACTATGTATAGCTAACCATGTATATTTGCCTACCTCCTAGATCAAAGGAAAAACTTCTTAAGTCTCCTTCATCGCAAGAAAACTTATGGTGCCAGACAAATGGCTGGATGGAATGGAGACTTGGTGACTTGCTCTTCTTGTTTGCCACCTTGATTGGCTTGTATCCAAATGAATCAGGGTCAAACATCCTTACAACATATATGTATTCATCTTGCTCTTGGAATATTTTCTAATGCTAGTCCTTTATGCTAGTGTGTTTTATCAATAAATCAATGGATTTTAGCTTATCACCATAAGCCCCTTGATATGCATCATAGATTGACTTGTCCCCTTCTGCTTCATTAAAAACCCTATCAAACTAATCCTCTACTTCATCATGGCTTTCTTGAAGAAGGGTGACTATTGTGATGTCTGAAATGAGATCACAGACTGATTGTTCATCCCATAGAACATCACCTTCTTGCTCAAGGATCTCTTTTTCAAAGCTTTCATTAAGATGGACAAGCCTCTCCTTTTCTTTCTCAAAGACCAGAGTTTCTAGTTGTTCAAATACATCCTCCTAATCCTCCTCCAACTCGGGTTCCATGGCATGGTCATCCTCTTCATCAAAGCAACAAGGAATTTCATCAAACAAGGGAGGAGAGAGCTTACCATGCTTACATTCCTCATCATCCATTGTTGAAAAATAAATTTTATCAACTTCTTCATATTGTTGGAACATCTGCATGTATGCATGACCTGTGTCTTCTCCATTGTTGATGATGTTTTCAAAGGGAGCATCCATGATGATTTCATATTCATTATCACTCATGATAAAATCTTGGGTAGCTATAAATTAGATCCTCTCTTCTTCATTTGCCTCCTGCGAAATAGGTTCCTCCTTAATGACTTCAAAAACATCATCTTCAGATTCACCAACCTCTTTAAAGGATAAATCTAAAAGCTTGCATCCCCTTTACATAATTATTTGAGTCCCAATGTTGCCTTGTCCACCCTTAGCTAGCTCATAGCCTCCTTGAAGAAGAGTGTAACCTACCCTAATGACTTCAAACAAATCATTCAAAACATGATCAAGAATCTGTCCATGCTCTTCCATGATGTCTTGCAAAGTGAGAAAAGAGTCAAAGATCATCTCTTCCTCATCAGAGATAGAGGCAAAAGCTTGTGACTTGTCTTCTTGTTCATCAAATGGGATACCTATGGTGATCTCCTCCTCATATGCACTCATGAAGTCTCCCTAATCAGTCATGAACTGAGCATACTCCTCTTCACTTGATTCCTTCAAGATGGATTCTTCAACACAAGAGAAACATTCTTCATTTACCAGGTAAGGAGGTGGAACACAAGGATTGTCAAAATCAGGCTGGGATTGGAAATTAGGGGATCTTTTTGAAAACTTATGAGAAAACAGGGGCAGACCTTGGGCCAAAATCACTTGATTTTCTTCTCTCCACTTGACCAACAATTCATCAATATTGAAATTAGCTTGAGGATTAGTAGAAGGGTTGTATTTTGGCGTAGGCTCATCTCTAAGGTTTGAAACTTCCATCTCTCTTTTACTAAGCAATCTCACCTTTGCCTCTAATTCCTCAATTTGCTTAGCTATATTTTCTTGAAAGATTCTTTCTTGGAGCTCATAGGAATCATCATGGAAATGGGAAGTGCATGAAGGCTGCCATGGAGTACAAGAATCTTCTTGAGGAAGGGTGGGAGGGACTCAAGAAAGACTAGCCTCATTTTGTACCTCACACTCTCGAATAATGTCTTTCTCCTCCTTGTTTCTCTATGACTCAACTACTTTACTCTAGCTCATGATCTTAGGACTGAAAGTCTCCTCTTGGGGTGATGGGGTTGCAATGTGAGAGGGTAGCAAGGGTTTGGATTCCACTTCCCTTGCTGCCAACATAGATTGTTGCACGTGAAGATTTTCCAATTCAATCTACTTATCAAGATTGGCCTTAAACACAAGTTTTATTGTTTCAAAACTCTCCTCAACATGATTGGGGAAAGGACTTTGATAGGCCTGACTTGGCTCATGAGTAAGGGCTACGTATGGTTGATATGAAACTCTGGGTAGCGGGTATGTAGGTTGATAGATTTGGTAAGGCTGCCTCTCATGAATACTCAGCTTCTCTTCCAAAGATGAAATTAAACCACTCACATCCAGCATCTCATTTGTAAGCCTTTGCCAATTGGCTCTTTTAATAGGAGTACATTCACTCTTAACTAGATCTAATGAATTTCTCACTTGATGGATGAAATGATCAGGAATTTCTTGGCCACATCCTTTTCTAGTGTCAAGCTCCACTACATACTTTTCATACCCCAGTAGTGCTTGTTTGAAGGTGAAAATGGGTTGATTGGCAAAAAAATTAGGTTGAGTAGAAGTAACACATTGAGAAGACTAGGCATAAGACTGATATAGCTCATGACAGGGCTGAGACTGGTCATATTGGACCTGGTAAGTATCAACACAAGGTTGGTAAGGATCATAGCTAGGCTGGCTAAGGACTTGCTCAATCTGAGGAGGAAGAGGCAAAGCTCGCAATGTTTCACCAACCTGCAAAGGGAAAAAATCATAACCATATGCATCCTTGTTGCTTGAGGTTATTCCATGAACAATCTGAGCTTGATCAAATATATATGAAGGAACACAAGGCCCACGCTTCTCAGCAATGGAATTATACATACCAAAGTGATTTCTTGATGGTATTAGGACTGCTTAACCAACTGATTCAACTTGA
Source organism: Torreya grandis (assembly GCA_037957365.1). Classification (NCBI taxonomy): domain Eukaryota; kingdom Viridiplantae; phylum Streptophyta; class Pinopsida; order Cupressales; family Taxaceae; genus Torreya; species Torreya grandis. Next base: position 1,094,347 of record JARHVA010002307.1, read on the forward strand.
AGTCACCATTTGGTGTTGATTGAATGCCTCTAAAGGCTGATTTGTTGAAGAACACACCAATAATTCTTCAACCTCTTAGACAAAATGTCCCACTGGGAGTGCCAAAAACTGTTGATGTTATGGATTGCACCCTTGACAAGAGGCTGAGCTTTTGTCTTCCATGCAGCACAATGGAGACTCCTCTCTTGTTGTGGGTCTGGCAAAATTGAGGGGAGAATCTCTAGATAAGGGATAGATCCCTTTGATGCATCTTTGTGGTCCTATATTTTCTACTGCTAACAATGGGAGGGATGAAAAGAGAAAAGGATTGCTGAAAATAGAACCTAAATCAAAGCAGTGATACACCAAAATGGTTGATCTACTTATCTTTGACATACACTTTACACCAAGAAAAATCTGATATACACTTCATTTGATACGAGAAACTCTTCTACATCAATGAGCTAGGGGTCCTCTGGAGATACAGGGAGGAAGAACTACCAGAGGTGTTATAAGACACACTATGGCAGCCTGTTCACATGCGCCTATACTCTGCTGTGGACAATTCTGGCTAACTTGCAAAAGAAGAACTCATAATACACTAGACATGTTAGAATCATTCTATGAAAGCATGAAAGAAATTGACTTAACACAAGACAAAACCATAGACATGCAAAAGTGCAAACTCTAAATGGAGGTAAAAATGTTATGTATTGATTCAAGGTAAAATCCTGTAGGGCTTTGCCATACAAGCTGAGATATATCTTTTACAAAATGAGAGATTAAAATATATAGAATAAAATAAAATACTTTGGTGCCTTTCAAAACAAGTGGCCCATGTTGTGTTGAATGTCTAGGGAAGAGGAAATTCCTCATGCTGATATCATCCTTTTAGAAACGGCCTGACAGAACCATGCTGTAGATATCACAGGGCTTGACTTTAGTACTTAAAATGTATTAAATGCTACTACAGAAGCATAGGTCACTTGTTTTTTTAATGACAAGGCCGCTCCTCTTTAAGACTTATGCAACTATCTGTTGCCGACGTTCTCTTTTGCCACATGGGCTAATCTATTCTTTTTTGCACTTGACTGGGTGCATCTTTTGGAACATTTCAAATGTTATCATATGTGTGCATGGCCATGTTCTAGATTCTATATTTTGTTCCCTCTTTCCTTGCTATATTTTATCTCTTTCTGACAATTTTGAGCCCTTTATCTATTCTTCTCATCTTTTCCAGGCTCCTCGGGCTCCTTTCTCAGTGATTTGAGCTCTTTCAGCCGCTTATCTGAAGGCATTAGTCCTTTGGCTTCTCCTCAATGGCTGACGCATCACATTAAAAATTGATGTCTACAGGCCCATCGCTATTCAAAAACCAAATGGCTATTTCATCATTGTAAATTTGACGCCTGCAGGCCCGTCACCATTTAAAAGCCAACAGCTAGTTTGTTGCCTTAAATTTGACGTCTTCAGGCCCATCACCCCTTTGGAAATTTATTTGGCCCATTTTGTATTTGTTCCTTCCCAAAGGGAAGGTTTCCCTTCAAATCTTGTAAAAGGTCCTCTTTTTGGTAGTCAAGAGTCCCCTGCAAGGGCACTTGCCCTTCGGATTCCTTCGGGCTGCCTTGGTCTTCTTAATTCCTTCAGACAAAATGTTTGAAGGAATTCCTTCAGAAATTTTGTCCAAATGAAATATTTCTTCATGCCTTAGTCTTTTTCTTTGGAGTCTCAGCCCTTTCTCTTCTTGAATTCCTTCGAAAAAAATGTTCGAAGGAATGTGCCTTTGGATTTTTTCGATTTGGTCCTTTACCTTGTATTTTTTGAAGGAATTTTTTTGCCTTTGTTTGCCACATATTTCCTTTGGACAAAAAATCTAAAGGAATCATTTGCCATTCACTCTTTGATGAATCTGCTCACTACCTTCCATGAGGGCCCTTTGGGTCTTGAAATGCCCCTTCGAAACTTCTAATTTGGTCCTTCCCAACCAAAGTGCCCTCTGAAGAAATTATGTTGCCCTTTTTGTGAACTGCTTAGGCCATTTCAAGTTTTTCAATTATGACTTTGAACCCTTCAATTGAACATAAACCCTTTTTCAGAGTTCAATGGTTCAACGGTTTAATATTTTAACACTCTATGTTCTGCAAGGAGTCATGTTCACTCAATTCCCTTATGAATTTAATGTATCGTTGAACCTACTATTTGAACCTTCCACTTGAACCTACCGCTTAAACCTACAATGGTTCAATGGTTCAATATTTCAATATTTATAAGTTCAAAGTTCAAAGCTCTTGGAAAGATCATGTGACTATTGGTCAGTCTGTGTAGTTCATTTCATATCATTGAACCCCGACATTGAACCACTTTTTCCAATTTTTTAGGAAATGTGCCTTCAAATTTTGGTCTCTTTCCTTGTGGATTTATTCAAACAAAATGTCCAAATAAATCCCTTCGGGCACTTTGTCTTTAGAGATTTATAAAAGCCTTGCATTCTTTTAACTGGTCCATCTCTTTGCCGAAAGGCTTGTGCAAACCAAATTCAAGACTGATGGCTCAGAACAACAAAGGAAGAAGGAGACCGATTTTTGCCCTGTAGGACCAAAATGGTCAACAAAATATATTATGTATAGTTTTTGTGTGCATGCATTATAGTTTTACAGTGTATTTTATTTTCATTGATAAGTCATCATGGCAACCATAGTATTAAATCAAAGCACATACTCCCTAATGTCTCATTAGGTTGGTGTGTAAAAGGTATCCCAACTTTTAAATGTAGAATGGCTCTAAAGCCTTTTCTCCTCTTAAGTGCAATTGTGTGTCCATACCTTTGCTAAAAACTACCATTTTAGTTTCTTTGACTACATTTTCCTCTTCTTTAATTGTTGTTTCTCTCTCTTCCTCCATTGGATTTGTTGCCTATACAAATCTTCATCATGGATCAAATTTTCACTTTAAGACCACTAAAAATCCTATGTCATTTTCTTATGAGCTCCATGTCGTTTCCTTCACTCCTGTGTCTCCTTCTTTGGTGGGGAAAGTCTATTTAGTTGGTAAATATTTGAACCCCTTCAATAAAGATGTCAAGGATAGATTTTTTTCCCTTTAATCGATGAATGATGTTGTGATAGATCTAAGCACATGGGCTCTTCTTCTTCATTTTCTCTATTTCTGGGAGGTTATGATCCTTGGCTCAAAAGGTTTATTTAATCCATAAACCTAGATTTAAGGATTTGAAGGATCTTGTTTCCAAAATATGGGTTCTTATGGTTGGATCAGAGACCAAAAATCTTTCTCTTGATTTGATATCATCTTAGGGTGGTTTGATCTTCAACTTTTTATTACAAAATTTCTCCTCCTTTTGTGTTTGGAATTACTTCTTTGTCCTTTGGATCAACAAATATTGAACTTAAAGCTTCTCCTTCTCCTTTCCCATTCATGGCTTCTACAAGTGAAAATTCATTTAAGGATTTGCTAGATAAATATTTGGGAGTTAATGTTGCAATGTTCAGAATGAGTAAGGGAATCATGAAATTTTTGAATATCTCTAAGATAACTCCTTCTGCTAATTTTACCACCTTACAGGTTCTCAAGACTAAGATAAACCCTATGGTTGAGATGGGTGTTGAAGTTATTTTCAAAGAAGAATACCATGCAAAATTGGGGCTTAATGTGAGATTTCATAAGTTGTGGCCTTCTCTTCCAGATTTACGCTCTTGGATCTCAAAGAATTAGAAGCCTCTTTTGTTTAAGGAGTTGTTCATTATTTTTGTGCTCAAGGATATTTTATTGTGGTATGTGGTTCAAAATATGACAAAGAAGTGTTTATTCGTTTAGGGCCTTGGTCTTAGGGAGAAACTATAATATGCATGAAACCTTGGTTTCCATAATTTAATCCTTCTACATGTTCCTTACGTTCATCCAATTTGGGTTAGGATGCCAAATATTCCATTGAAATTTTGGGGTATTGTTGGTTTGATTGTGATTAGTGATTCTTTAGAAAAAAAATTGCTTATTCCTTTGGAAACTACTTGTAGATCCCAACCTACCTTTGCAAGAATTTGTGTTGAGCTATATGTGTCTTGTGGTCTACCTGAGAAGATTGGGCTTAAGGTTGGGAGTAAAGAGTGGAGTCAACAACTGGATTATGAGGGGTTGGGTTTAAATTTATATTATTTTATGGCCATGGGCACGTGACGCCTTCTTGCCATAAGATTTTTTTTTTTTTAATTCAAAGATCAAGAAAAGTAAGCATGCTACATGATGGAAAGGCACCAAATACCATCATCAACAAGTAAATAAATATTCTAATTTGCCTTTTGAATCCTTTTGTGATAAAATCAATAATTTAAAAACAAATTGGCAACCATGTGTTGTGCCTTCTCCTAAATCTTCCATTAAAATCCTCTTCTTTTTTGGAAGATCTTGCTAGATCCATGGAGGTGGGCATGGTATTTGCTTCAAAGAAGGGGTTTCGTTGTTCTAGAAATTTGTTTTTTTAAGTTGGGGCTTATGGTAAGCCTTCCAGTTTGAAAGTGTTTGAAGGATAGAAATTGGCCAAAAAGAAATATAAAATGGGAGCTTAAAAAAATATGGAATCTAGGAACATGATTCTTAGATTTCATATGAATAAAGTGGAGATATAGTTTTGTAGCAAAATAGGCCCGCATATTTTTTAGGGTTTACTTTGAACTTTTGTTTTGGTAAAGACTTTGGATGTTCACATTATTGTGGAAGTTTTTGTTGTGTTTTGTGTTGGAATTGTTTTAGTTTTTTGCTATGAAAATCAGTTTGCCTTCTTTCTTATGAGCATAATTGGATGCTTGCTTGTGTGTGGGGTCTTTGGATTATGTCTCCTTAACTTTGTTGTTACTAAAGTTACGATTTTTGGGTTTTTTTAAAGTTTTTTGTTGGATACCGTTTGGGGTTTGTAAAATTAAATTTGTCTACATAAAAGACATTTTGGCATGATTTTTTTTTTAAGGATTTATTTAATATGAATAAATGGGTGAGAGACCCTCCAACCCTCTTATTGCCAATAAAAACATGCTCTCTTTGGGTCCTTGTTTGATTTGAGATAATTTGTAAAATGTGACTTTCATACTGACATTGATTCAAAATGTGGTAAGAAATAATCAAGTTGTAAAACAATGTACAGATCCAAATTTTAAATCATATCATGAATCAAGTGTATAATACTTTAAGCTCCTTGGAAATAACTTAATATTTATAATCATGAAAAAAGCTAGGAAAGAGGCATAAAAGACCATAATTTAATTAGAAGGGTCTCTCTTTCCATTAAACAATTCAAATTTTGGAGCAACAAATCCTATTAGAAAGGAAAGAAAGTACTTTGTAAACCAAAGGTTTTAAAGAGTATCAATGAAACTGGCCTTATTGTTTAGCTTTTGCAAGACCTAAGAAAGAACCTTCATTTGGTTTTACAAGTCACATAATGTATGCATCATATTAATCATTCCAAGATAGGGAATAGAATTGGAAGTAGTATAAATTGGAATTGAAGAATTTTTCAATATAAAAGGATTAGTAACATGTGAAGCAATTTGAAAATCATTATAAGCAAGACATGTTTAGAAAAGAGGAATCTCAGAAGTTAAATGATGAAATATTGGATAGGCTTGAGAAGCTATTGAAACGTATTGAGAATTTTGAAGAACATGAGAAACAATGGGAACATGTTGATAAAAAATAGTACTTTGAAAAGTAGAAACATGTGGAGCAATAAGAACAATACTAGAAGAAATAGAAACTTGATCATTGGTAGGTTTAGAATAACTTTGAGAAGTGACTACATGAAGAGATATATGTTGCATATCTTGAATGACATTGCTTAGAGCATTAAGTTGGTTAGGATGCTTTGAAATGAATTCTTTGAATCTCGAAGCATAATCACCATTGTAGGCACTTATATATCCATTATCTAGCCTATCATGTAATTCTTCATTTCTAACCCTAGTTTGGTTGTCGAAAGAAACCTCTTGACCTTTGGTTTGGCTTGTGGTGTATTTCAATACCATCAATAATGATATTTTACTAAGATTTTCCATAGCACATTTTTAAAAATGTGTTGAGATTTTCAACTTTATTTTGTTCCTCTAAACAAGTTTGTTGATAGTGATTTATTTCACAGTAATTATCAATTTAAGATCCATTCACACTATTATCATTCAAATACATATCATTCTCATCATTCACATCACAAAACATAATTTTATAAACTACACTAACTCTCTTTTCATTTTTCTTTTTCTTTTTCAAACAAGATTTTGAATTAATGGGTTTTGGATTAATCCAACACTCTTTTGGCTTCCATAACATTTCTAAACAATTTAAGTGACAAAATGAAAATATTAAAAAAGTACACTTTAGTTTGAAATATTTTCACAAGAATAACAAGGGTTTTGAAATCAACCACAAATAATAAAAATTGGCATGAAATTTAGCATGATATGACACATGGTTGCAATATAAATTCATTTATGTATTAAAAAAATAATATAACAAGATTCTCATTTAGTCTCAAAATAAGTTAGTTTTATGCCAAATTTTACCATGATAAGATTCATGATCTTAATATAAATTAGTTTTATGCATAAATTAGTGTGATAATATTCATAATCCCCATATAAATTAGTTTATATCAAACATAATTTAACAAGATTACCTATTGATCCTGATATTAATTAGTTTTATGATTCATATTCTTAATATAAATGAGTTTTCTACCAAAATTAACATGATAAGATTCATATTATTAATATAAATTAGTTTTCTACCAAAATTAACATGATAAGATTCAAAATCCCAATATAAATTCATCTATTCCAAAATCAACATAATATAAGAAGACTCTTGTTGGTGAATTAAGCATACAACGCAGTAGTATAGATCAATGGATTTCAATTAAATTGCAATATGAATGCCTATAACATACATTACATGTGAAAATACCAAGGGGGATAATTAACTAATTCCAAATGCAGAGAAAGGAGGTGGCAATCACAATATTTGGTGATAGTTGTCAAGATCCAAGAGTAAAAATGTGCATTCAAGTGTGACACAAAGTTGACCCAAAATAATTGTTCCAAAGAGAACTCTTTTTGGAGCATATGTACTCTCTTAACAATGCCCAAAGCGTACGATCACGCCTTGATGAAGTGAGAGAGAGGCTTAAACATTTTTGACAACTATATTCACTTAGTTTTGATCTTCAAAACTCACACTCAAATTCTTGAGCTTTTTTTCAATCACCTATAAAATAGAAATTCTCCTCCTTATCTTAATTGGTTGGCAATACCTCAATGATTTCAATAGCATGTAAACCCATATACCATGAGGTGCCTAAACATAAACTTTAGTGATCTAATAAATGCTTGGTCTTCTCAAGAATGCTTGAAATTGTTCCATAAAGTCTTAAGAGTAATTAATTCTCTAGATTTCCACTTTGATGCTAAATGAACAAGAATGCCTTTGTATTTATAGATAGATTGAATTCAAATTAAGACCCTATTGATGCTCAAATCGACCTCTGACTGTCAAAAAGTGAAAAAGGTTGGGCATCAAACAAAAACACTTAAGCTAAAAGGTGTCACAAGAACAAATGCAAAGAGCATTTGTGTGCTCATGACAAGGCCTACAAGCATATGAACACTCCAAACAAGGGGAAAATGACATCAAAACAAGGTAAACTCAAAGGAGAGTGGAAAGTGGACCCAAAGTAGGTGACAAAAGGGTTAGAGACTATTAAAAGTCTACAAAATAGTCTAATAATCAACAAATACACCAACACACTAAAATCATGCAATTTAATAGATAATAAATATCCAAGGACTATTTTTAGGTGTGTCTACAAATAAAAATCCTAATTAAGAGTCAATTAGAATCACAACTTATAAATATTTATAACCACGTTTCAATACAAAATTAGGTTTATAACCAAAATTCATCTACTTGACCTTAAAACTCGTATATTCATCCTAATTAGAGGTGAATAAAAATTCAACCTTAGAAGAATATATTGATTAGGGGTCAATAAGTAAAAGGCCATAGCATGGAATAATACTTGCAGGTATTACAGAATGGGATCGAAATGTGGTGTTCGAAATATTGATAATGAAATGACAGTTCTTTCTTTTACTATGAAATATTAGCATATGTTTGAATAGATAACCATTATCAAAACCCAAATCTGCACACAAAATTCAAACTATTGGTCCTAACTCCGAGTGTCTATTATTATATTAGGATATGAAAAGCAAATTTGAATAGATAAAACATCATCAAAATTTTACATCACTGGGAAGGTAAAATTTGCCCTGTGGATTCTAAATCTGCATACAAAATTTGTCGTGTCGGTCCTAAATCTGAGTGTCTAGCAACTTGAGTATAAACCATGCGCTGAGAAACCACTCAATCATAGTGGGGTGTACAATCTATAAGGGATGAAAAATGTGCAAATTATACAACACATATCCAATAATTTTAAGCTGGTGAGGGTCAAGACTCAATTTCTAACTCATGCTTATTGGAATATTCCAGTTCAATGTTTGGACGAGGAAAAATTCTAACAGTGGATATGTGCTAGTTGTTTTAGGTAGGAAATGAGGATGAACCAAGGATTTATGTACCTAATTATTTTATAAGTGTACAGTCTTTATAAGGGATGTAAAATGTACAAGGTATACAATACATATCCAACAATTTTAAGTCGGTGAGGGTCAAGACTCAATTGCTAACTCATGCTTATTAGGATATCCCAAATCAAAGTGAGGAAAAATTATCCAGCAGTGGATATGTGCTAGTTGTAGGTAGGCACTGAGGATGAACAAGGGATTTAAGTATCTTATTATAAGAAGATTAAGTGTGCAGGCTAAAAGGGATGTAAAATGTTAGAAGTATACCATATATATCCAACAATTTTAAGCTGGTGAGGTTCAAGACTCAATTACTAACTCATGCTTATTAGGATATCCCAGTTCAAAGTTTGGATGAGGATAAACTCTCCAACAGTGGATATGTGTTAGTTGTTGTAGTACACAATAAGGATGAACCAGGGATTGTGTAACTAATTATAAGAAGAACAAGCCCAACCCTGCAACCAGTAAAAGCCCAATAATCTCACCTCTACCTACTAATTGGAAAGATAATTTTCCCTACCCAATTGGGCATCAACTCAAATAGGTGGGTCCACAAATCTATTCACTCCTACTCCAGTGAGTCTGAGAGTAGGAATTGAGGCCACTTTTCTCATTATACAATTGGCCACAAAAAAGCAGGCATGACTTGGTCTTCTTGTTATGGATTATTTTGTTTCACACCTGATGAAAGACAAACTTAGTTCAATCACATCTACGAAATTCATTTCTTCAAGCAATGGCATCCACAAAAATACTAAATTCTGTAGTTACACTTATAAATTTAACAATCTTATACTCTAAACAATTTATACCCAATGATGTCATTCCTTGTCTTCATGCATCAAGTATTACTAATACAGATAAGCTACAATCAGTATCCTGGGGCCATACCAATTTTAACTTACCACAGCCAACCCAATCAACAAAATTTCAATATTAAATCCAACTTGATACATACTTGTAGGTTACAAATATAATTCCCCATTCAATTCATGCACAATTTTCTTGAAAGAATATTGTGTGGGGCCATAAAATAGAAATCTTAAAATAAATTTTGAAAAATAGCTTTTAAATGGGTGCAATCTATTTTATCTTAAGCATTTTTTTCTACATCCTAATGCAATATCCAGTTCAGATTTTTTAATTGGGCCCAATCTGCAGAGATACTAAATAAAAAATGTGAAGGATCATAGGACTAAATTAAAAAGTAAAGGATCAAAAGGCTATAAGCATAAATGGGAAAGTTTCAAAAGTTATGCTCGGGAATAACATTAATTATAAATTCAATGTTAACCAAATAACAATAAAAGTGGCCACCATTGACTTGTATGCTTCAATGCTCAGTGGTCGTAATACGCTGCAAGATTAGCTAGTGTTTTATTTCCCATGTTACCCATATTGTAGAAGAAATGGGCTTGAAGATAGGTATTGAAATCATTAATCCAAATCAATTCTATCCTCCATTCATGATTTAAAAACAAACAAATTTACAAACTAAAATTAAATTCAATAAAAATGCACACAATATTCAATTGAAGTAAAAGGACACACACACATGATAATGGAAAAGCTTCCTTGTTCTAGAAGTGAACCATGTAATGGTTTGGCTAAGAGGGTAATTGGGTTTCCCATTCTGCCATAGCCAAGCTGCATGACTAAACTGAACTTCAAAGTTGTTCTCACACTTACCATAATTGAACACACATCATACTTTGCCCAAATACAAAGACAGTTCAAAAAATATATCTAGCCGCTTAGCACTTATTCTAGAATCTTCCAAACACACCAAGCCTTTTCTACATATGCTACTTACAACAATCCCACATGTATAAGCAAGAGGTTCTTTATAAAGCACTACCTACTAATATCATCAAATCTCAAGTTGAATATTTCCACCATAACACACTAGCTAAAATTATTTTTGTTTGTAAGGCACTATTGATACTAGAGGCTAGAGGACCTACTCACCGTGACTTATCGTGACGTGACTCCCCTACTTATTCATTGTGACTCCCCAAACTTATCAACCTGGTGGTTATTTTGTGATTACAAGTCTACCTTACACTGTAAGGCCTTGTCAATCACTATTGTTTACAAAAAGAGAAAGGACCTAGTTCAATTATAATGCCCTTAAAATGAAGCATACGTGGCACAAGCTGAGTTATACAAGAGATCCAAAGAGAAGAAATGTACGTGTGTCTGATATTAATTTGAAAACTTGGCTCGATCTAATGAAACCAACCCCTTGGACAACTACCTTCCCCAGACTGGTATAAGACACAAATAGTGGTAAAGAGAATTGTTATTGAGTACCTATCCTTTGAAGAAGCAAAATCCTAAGCCAGTTTGGAAGCATTGGGAAATTTTAGGAAGATTTTCACCATCGTATGGAAGCTTTAACCAAAAAACCATATGGGAAGTAACCAAAAAACCATAGCAAGTGCTTGCAAAATTGAGTGGGTGTGCATTCCAATCATGATATTGGAGGAAACATAATTGGACTAAGTTGTGTTTCTTTCTAGTCATTGTAAAGTAAATTGTTTCAATCAAAGTTTATGTAATGTCCCTCCTATGGTAGAATTAGAACAAATAGGGTTTCCCAACAAACCCTAACAATAAATGTGATTTTCTGATTTTTATATCAAACCCTAATAAAAATTCAAAATTCTAGAAATACACATTTATGGCACCAATTGCAATATTTTATTATCAAAATACTTACCAAAAATTCTAGAATAATTACAACTCATGAAACACCTTCAAATTTGGTTTTTGCATACAAGTGTAGGGATGAAAAATCACAAATAAATACACGCTGATTATTTAACTGAAAATAAAACAAAACCTCCAATAATCTACCCTAAAAACTATAGGTCTCCTTCCCAAAGTGGGTCACCACGCTAGACCCCTCAAGTGGGTTGCTAACCTAAAAGGGTCTCGCAATGTAGGTCACCACCCTCCAAAGGGTCTTCAACAACCATGTCTCCCTTTCTAAACCTTGCAAACTATTATGCACCACCAAATGATGCCCTAGAAAATCACCAACTGCTCAAATCTGCCCTTTGCACCTTTAAAATGAAGCTGTGCAAATGAGGTTAAGGGTTCCATCCTTAACTTCAGGTTTTCAGTGAAGGTTGTCGTTTTCAATGGAGATAAGCCAAGCGTTTTGTGTTCAAACTCAAAATTCAATTTATCAAACATAGTAACCAAAATGAACCTCATTTCCCTTTTTTATATCCTTTCTCTCCAAAAATCAATTCCATTACTTTATAAATTGAGGGCCAACTTACATCAAATTAAAGGAGTCCCCTTTTTTATTACAAATCAATTTAGAAAGAAGTTGCCGACATGTTACTTTTTGACAACTAAAACATAATTTTATCACTTAAACTATTTAAAAATACTTTTTATTTTAATAATAATATTATTTTAATTTCAAAAAATGAGACATTACAGTCCGCCCTTTCCAAATTTGCTTACCCTCAAGCAAATGCAAGCTCCATTCTTCACTCCTTGTACCCTTCCACAAATACCAAGCATCCAAATCAACCTCAAGTATTCTTCAGAGTGTGGGCAAACTTCAACAACCTTTTCCACCTTTGCTGCAACAACATACTCTTCATCTTTTACTTGGGTTGAAAACAAACTTAACTGCTCCCACTAATGCTTGTCACATGCCATCATCATTGTATTTTTCTTGGACATGTGCAAACTATGCACTCTTTGACTCATAAGAGCTTTTTTATCAACACTTATATGGGTTGTCCATATTTTTAAACTTGCACATGGAATAAACATGTTAATGAAATCAAGAGCTCCATGTACCACTCCTTTAACCGTTTCATCATGCCTTATAGGCATGTTGTTCAACTCTCCTCCAATTTTAGTTTGAAAATCAGTTAATAATTCATCCTTAGGAAATTCGAAGGATGGTGCATGCTCCTCAACTTTGAAGTCTTCATATTCAACAAGTGAAACCTTGTCTGCCTTGGTTCCATCCATATTTTATTGACAAATGCATGGAGCATTTCCTTGGTTCTTGTTGGGGTCACGAACACCATCAACTAGCTTCTTATTGATTGTTGTTTTGGAAATTTCAGTACGTTGAACATAAACATTATCATCTAGCAATTAGGCTTTAACCACAAAATTCTCTCCCCAATCTTGCAATTTTGACTTTCCTTCTTCTTTGGGCTCCTTTATGGGGTTTTGAAATTTAGGCCTTGACTTTTTTAGTTTCTTTTCTTCTACCCAAACATTTTGTACATTCAAATTTATATCTTTCCCTTTGGAGGGCTCTTCGTTTTCAATTTGCATGGTGGATTCCTCCATGGACAACATATTCTTTTGTGGTGATGATGTATTCATCACTTTTGCTGCTCATTTTCCTTCTTTTAAGGGAGACTCTAGAGGTCTAGGGCTTAACCCTACAAACTTTATCCATGCCTTGGGACCCATTGCCCTTAGTTCCCTCTAAGATTTTTGCATAGCTTGCAACATCTTTTCCATGGCTTCCAGTGTTGTCTTCATCTTTCTGTCACTATTTGACATGAAGCCAACTCAACCGTGAAAACACAAAAAAAAATTAAAATTGACTAAAACCCTAGTTGTAAAAAGTAAAGTCGCTGATCTGGATTGTACGAACTAAAATCTCCCCCTCTGATAGGGTATAACTGTCATATGGATTCATACGGATATGCAATTTTTTTTATTTTTATTTCTCCACAAGCTACCAAAATCATGGCTCTAATACCACTATAATGTCCCTCCTAAGGTAGAATAAGAAAAAATAGGGTTTCCCAACAAACCCTAACAATAAATGCAAATTTCTAATTTTTATATCAAACCCTAAAAAAAATTTAAAACTCTAAAAACACAAATTTATAGTACCAATTGCAATATTTTATTATCCAAAATACTTGCCAAAAATTTCAAAATAATTACAACTTATAAAACACCTTCAAATTTGATTTTTGCATACAAGTGTAATGCTAAAAATTCACAAATAAATACTTGCTAATTATTTAATTGTAAATAAATCAAAATCTCCAATAATCTGCCCTCAAAACTGCAAATTGCCTTCTCAAAGTGGGTTGCCACCCTAGAATAGACCTCTCAAGTGGGTCGTTGACCTAAAAGGGTCGAGCAATGTTTTTCACCACCCTCCAAAGAGTCTTCAACAGCGACATCTCCCTCTCTGAGCCTTGCTAACTCTTGTGCTCCGCCAAATGATGCTTTAGAAAACCATCAACTACTCAAATTTGTCATTTGCAACCTCTGAAATGAACACTGCCCAAATGAGATGAAAGGTTTCCGTCCTTAAGTTCAAGGTTTCAGTGAAGGTTGTCGTCTTCAATAGAGATAAGCCAAGCGTTTCGTGTTCAAAATCAAAATTCAATTCAACCTCATTTCCTTTTTTTATATCCTCTCTCCAAAAATCAGTGCCATTACTTTATAAATTAAATGCCGAGTTATATCAAATTAGATGAGTCATCTTCTTTATTACAAATCAATTTAGAAAAAATTGCCGACATGTTACTCTTTGGCAACTAAGACTTAATATTATTTTATTTTAAGTATTTGAAAACCAATTTTTATTTTAATAATAATATTGTTCTAATTTCGGAAAAGGGGGCATTAAAGTTTAGTAGGTATTTGCATAGCTGGTATCGATGCCATAATACAAAAACTGACGCATATCAAATCTGTAATTCCTAGATTTTGTACTTACTTCACCCACTCAGAAATATAAGACAACAATAACTCCGATTATAGAATGGAAGTCTGGCTGAAATTGCAGAGTAATAGATCAAAAGCCTTTGCAAATGCTTGCTATGTATATACAACGAATCTTTCAGAACTCATCCTGCAAGTCACATCAATCTTAGATGACAGCCTAAATAACAAGGATATTTCCTTATCCTGGCATTCAAATTTTAACCATGCAGGTGAAAAAAAGAGCTTGTTATAAACATCGATCAAAGTAGATTGTTGCCAGATGTTGTAGACACCTCCATCTTCCTTGCCGCTCCTTCCTACTGATGACACCTAACAGAAACCCTCTGCCCTGCCTATGCCAACGGCACCCTGGCCTGCCAGTGCCAAGGCACCCTACCTTGTTGTGCTCTGCCCTTGGCTCTGTCATTGACGGTACAGGCTCCTTGCTTTGCTCCTAATGAGCTCACTCGTTACCCATTCAACCATTGTGGCAGATGTCTCTCCAACAGTCAACAAATCCTGCAAACAAAAAAGTCTCTCTTAAGTACTTGGACCGTACTATCAATGAAATGTGCACAAATAGAGAAGACTAAGCTATGTGATTTACAAAAGAGCATAATGTGGTAAGCCTACCGATATTATTATTTTAATGTATATTCTTCTGATTTTGGGCTTCATGGTCTCGTTCTTGGCCTCAGTCATGCCCAGAAATATAGTCTTGAAGATATTTATTCTTACAACAATAACTAAGCCGGCCTGTCAAATTCCATGTGATTCCATATAATATAGACATTTATTTCTACAACAAAAATTAGAAATAGCTTTGAGAAGAGATGGTTGAGAAAACCTCAACATTCAAACCAGTGTGTGTACCATGTGAATGCTCCATCCCAAACATTGGGTGCCCCTGCTTAACTCCATAGAACTCTTTGTTGATTTTCCTCCTGTATTATCACATAGAAAGAAATGTATTTAAATGAAAAATACAAAAACTTTAGGTATCAAACATATATAGTTCAGCTCAATCTTACGTCAATAATACTACATAGTCAACCTGCTTTAAACAGAAACCTTAATCATAAGAATGCAAATTAATTAAAACATTATAGACTTGAGCAGGATCCAGCCTCTCAAACCCAAGTGTATTTCCAAACTCTATAACAACAACAAAAAAATTGCCTCATACTTGAGCTATGGCTGAAAAAAGCTATAATAGTTCAACCAAGAAGCCAGACATGTATAGGATTGCGTACTAGAAATATAATTTAATAGAGCAGGGCAACGCAAGCACAACACATATACATTGACATAACTTTTGGCTACATCAAGACAAGCAACCACATGCTTCAATTACATTGGAACATTCAAAATAACTAAATAATAGACTAAATTTGAAAATCAATTTGTCTATATAAGGCAAGGTGAAAACAACATACCCGGCTGTGAAATCAAATTGTCCTGGAATACAACCAATTCCCCCGTCAAATTTCAAAATAAGCAAATTCGACATTTTTTGTGGGAACACCGGAAAACCAACATTAACCCAAAAATAGCCATCTCAAGTATAGCGGCCTTCTATGGATTGTACCTAAACCCAAGAGGATAATCCCAGCTTTTTTATTCAGCATACCCAGCCAGAGGGTTTTCCCTGCCCGATTGGAAATTGGCTGGAGGGTGAGTTGCATGGTCACAAGCAGTGCTAGTGGAGACTGGGCAAACTAACATGTAACTTTTGATACCCTCAATCTTAGTTACTCTCTATGATTGTATTGGCTACTCTTGTTGCTAATCCTTACGAGGCGTATATGATGAAAAATCTTTTGTGGTAACTTTATAGAAAAAGGTTATTATAGATGTATGGTGCAGCACAACAAACATTAGTTTTGTTCTTTTCAAATGAAAGATGGAAGGAACATGATGGTCCACGTCCATTTCATTAAGAAATCAAAATTGCATCCAAGATTTACAGAGGCAACAAAAAGAAAAACACCAACATGTCTGTATCTTGTTGAAATAATGGCCTCTGGATGTTGTATTGTTGTCCTCCACTTGGAGTTTCTGATTCTGTTTGTCCTATCTACTTTCTTACCCATCATAAAGGCCATAAGTGCTCGCATGCAACGATTCATAGAAATCTGTAGCAGTTGAAGCAGGTGGGCAATTCTCCCAAGGTGTGGTAGTAATGACAGTAGATGAAACTAAGGATACCCATGCAGTTGTTCGGGATAATGACATGACACATAAGCATAGAAACCAGTATTATCAAAGAATGAAGCAGCTGGGTAATAGGGGATGGGTGGATCCTCATTCTACACGTGGAACAGGGGAACCCACGTACCCAGTCTTAATTAAAATGTGTACTGTTTGAAGAAGAGGAGAAATCAGGGCAATAGAAAACATAGGGGAGATACCCAGAATAATAATAATAAATACTGGAAACATCACGTTGAATGCTGGTTACGGATTATGATGATTATGGTGACTCTGAATTGGTGGGTAGAGTGAAAAATGGCACTAGGAGTATAGGGGATTGCATATTCATTCATTGTGATCTAATCTACAAGACAAAAATGCTGGAATTCCAAGGCCAATATGAATTTATCTACAATCTTTTCAGACCCCTGATAAATCTGATTGAAACCCAACAATGATAAGCTTCATAAATCTTATCTCACCTGGCTCGTAGCTGATGAATGCTTGAAACTTTGAAGGAAGGTTTGAACAAATTCTTGTGCATCTTCTGTAGGCACTTCACCCTTGTCAACAAGACCACGTTTGTTTCCTATCAGCATAATAACAATATTGTTGTCGGCATGGCCTCTCAACTCCTCAAGCCACCTTACCACATGGTCAAAGTTTTTTTGCTTGGTTATGTCAAATACCAGCATTGCACCAACATCACCTCTGTAGCACGCACTAGTGATTGCTCTGTATCTGTTCCAAACAAAAAAGATACAAGGCCCAAATGAGATCTGCTTTTCAGCTCTGAAAAAAATGGCAGTAAGGAAGCTATGGATCCAAATCTGCAAATTTTTAGTCATCAAATCTGCAAGTCCTGTGCTTTCAAAACTCAGATCAGAAGACACTATCAACAATTTCCTACTTCTTATTCTATTTGTAATGTTGTAATCCTTCATCTATTTCAACAAACCATAACAAAGCAACCAACTTATGATCCTTGTTCACAGTATGCATAACGGGTGGACATTTTGTCACCCTTCTTTTTTTGTTTAGGACAATACAACATTTGGTGTAGGCACTTAGCAAATTAAGATCCCCAATGCTACACAACTTTCCCAGTGAGCTAGTGACATTCTGAGGGGAGCCCAAAAAAACATTATTTTCTTTCAATTGTTCAAATTGGCTCTTCTAAACCAGCTATATTTTGTAATGCTATGATTGAATTGTTCTCTCAAGGCTGGTGCCTCCGGTGCCTTGATCTGATTTTGCAGTCCAGGGTGTGCCATCTTCCACCATCTTTTTTGTATGATCAGGGGTGTACTATATTGCTTATTAATAAAAATGCTTATTAATAAAAATAAGCTTTTCAATTAAAAGGACCAGCTTTTTACTATTTAAAAATAAACATGTTTGAATTCCCCACCGGAACAAATAAAAGCCTTAAAACCAAGCAGAGAATTCCAGATTCTGCTTAATCGTATAATCTTATTGCAAAAAGAATGAAAAAGGGAACAGAATAGCAGTCATATATTAGAAAATGAACAAATTTTTGAAAGGGAACTGAAGAGCTGTCATATTTAAAAAAATGATTCATAATTTTTATTTTTATTTTTTGTGGTAGAAGTGTGATTCTTTCCACTCAATTTTTTTTGTCTGAATTAATAGAATGCAATTTAAATTTTTATTTTTATTTAACTTTGAAGACACACTCAATGCAATCAACAATTGCAGAAAAAGGGTAAATATAAACACGGATTTCATGCATTGGTAAAGGCTTTCCATCAATAGAAAATTTCTTCTCACAATTAGATTTCGTTTTTCTTATATTTTATTTGTTAATTTGCTTGCTTGCTAATACTTAGCTTCAACAGTTATAGTGTTGAAGAGAGAAGTTCAGGTATATGGTCACATTTAAGAATATTAATAGTTGGATAAATGGACGGCCAAGATTCATAAAAAAATAGCACTCTGCTAATATATTATTAACCTTTCTACCGTTAACCCTGCCATAATTTTAAGAAAAAACAGTTCAACTCAAATTTTATGCAAGAAAAGCAAAGAATAATTAAAAAACGGAACATTTAGCAAGGAATAATCAAAAAAGGGAAGATTTGTGAGACAGGAAAATAAAAGATTCGTGAAGATTTGTGAGACAGAAAAAAGAGAAGATTTGTGAAGATTTGTAAGATGGAAAAAAGAGAAGATTTGTGAAACTTTGGACAATTGAACCCTAATTCCATTGGTAAGATGCTGGCTGGGTATATTTTGATGTGAGACGCTGTGTATTTTAACAAAACCATAAACAAAAAATTAACCCTCCTTTCCGTTACAAATAAAATCGAATATACAGGCTTAAAAAAAATGAAAAAAATATATGTCAGCATTAAGAGTTCGTTCATTTATTACCGCGTTGATATGAGGAACGGCCGAAATATCTAGAGAAGAGTTACTTACTGAAGTAGCAAGAATGGGCGGAATTGGAAAGACTGCTCTTCCGTATGAATAGAATAATTACAGAAGAAAGTCTTTCCAATTGGCCTATTGCTGCTGTTTCCCTAAGATTTTGAAGGCATTTTAATCTCGCTCATTTGCTGTAAATAAAACAGCTCAAGGTTTTGCCCGATCCATGCCAGTGAGACAATTATATATACAGCCTTAATCCTGAGGAATGAAACCCTATCCCTGGGCACATTTCTTTCGTGACCCCGGCTACGACGGACGGTGTGGTTGAAGTCGTACGGTACAGGATTTCAGAGGATAGGACCCGGTGGCTGTACTGTATAAGAATTTTAGTGGGCGCTGTACCGAGATTAATTTTGAAATGTTTCGGAGAAAATTTAGATTGTTGGTTTAACTGGTGAAATTTTTTAATGTTATTAAATTCGGAGGATGAAGTAGGGATCGTGTTCTATTGATTTCGGCAAAATGGATACTTTCTAGTTATGAATGTAATTTTTATCTTGTAAATTATAAAAATATAGAATCTTAAATTTATGAGGTTTGGATGAGAAAGAAAATTGTAAATTCTAGTCTTCAAAATCTTTTTAAGTAGCATTTGCTCGTATTTTTCAAATAAAATATTTATTTTTAAAGTTAGTTGTTGCATGGGATCCCCTATAATACGAAAATAGTTGTCGTTGTCCTTAGCATAAAACCACAGTGTTAAGTAAAATGTACGATATTTGAATAATTTCGCTTTTTAAAGGTTGGTGGTAAAGATTGAAAGATATCCATTTTCAATTTTTTTTTTATAGTTAAAAAGTTTATTGATAAAAAGAGGCGATATAATAAGCGCCAAGAACATAATGACTAGAGGACCAGATAGGAAAACATAAATCAACAAGTGATTCAGGGACATATCCACATTATTATAGCACAAACCTCAATGATTTGGGTAGATAACAACAACATGAAACAACAAAGCAAGAGTGTGACTGTTATGAACCCATGATATCTCTTATTTTTACTTTGTTAGTTTAGTAGTTGCTATGGACACATATGCTTTGTAAGTCGTCCCGTGAGCATTTTGTTTTATCCCACATTCATGGGAAGTAGTAGTTGCTTAGATGAGAATTCATATACAAGTGTTGAGGCCAATGAAAACATCCATGAAATTATTGTATTGAGCTTGCTCAAAGGAGGTTGCCCCCTCAAAGTGGCCTGCGATCAATTCAATTTTTTCAAGTATTCTGTCAGATTTAATTTGTGCTGCTAATTCATGTTATTTTGTGCATTTTTATTAATTGTTGCAGGTGGATCCTCTCATCTGGTATCAAAGCGCTTTCCAGGGCCAATTTTTTTCTTCTAAAAATCTTCACTCTGTTCTTTTGCATAATAATTTTTCAGAAATAACTTCGTTCTGCTACATAATTTATTTAAGTATTTTTCTATAACAAAAATCTATTTCAGATAAGAGGAAAAACGTGATTGCATAACTGTGGGAAGTGTTTGGGTAAAAGCCCTAAAACTCATTCTGAGGAGGACCACATGAACTTCAAAGTAGTTGGCCCATTGAGAGGACCTGCGAGCGAAACAAAGAATGATCCCTTCTTGATTGAGTAGTTCCCTTTCGTGAGGAAAACCAAGAGTTGTATAGAGATAAATCCGTGGCCAAATTTTTTTTTGAGAGTGGTACTCGCTTAGATGACATTGGTGGCCAGAGTGATATTTTTAAAACTTTTAGGTAGTGATTGAAATTTGGGGCCCATTTCTATCAGTTTCAGAATATTTTCAGTAGACTCAAAACAATCAATCAATAGAGTATTTGTAGACTGTCAGAGGACTTACAGGTAGATATTTGAGAGAAACCAGAATATACAAACCATCTGCAGAGTATCAGTAGACTCTCAGAGAATATAACTTACCACCAGACATAAAACGTAAACGAGAAATCAGAGAAAAAAATATGTTATTCAAGGCATGGTAGTAACCCAAACAAGAGCAAAAAATATGGAGTATAAAATAGCTGCCCTCAAGACCCATTTCAAAGATCTTGATAAAAAATTCTCAGCCTCAGTTTTCAACATACCACCATGAACAATAGATGACACCCAGAGTCTTCTTCAGACACTGCGTTTTCTTTTTCCAACAATTATCGTGGGTCGAAGCTTAATTTTTCACAATTCAATGGTGTAGATCCAACTGGATGGATCTATCAAGCAGAACAATATTTTAGTTTGCATAATACTTTTGATGCCAACAAGGTCCCGCTTGCATCCTTTCACTTGAAACTTGAAGCCCTTCAATGGTATTGTTGGTATACCAAGGCTCATGATGAACCCATATGGACTGATTTTTATACCCTTATTTTGCAACGGTTTGGCCCTACTGCTTTTGATGACTTCACTGAGCACTCACTAAACTTTGCCAAACAAGAATTGTGAGAGAATATCAAACAGAAGTTGAAAACCTAGTCAATCACACAGAAGGATTGTCTGATAAAATTTTCAAGAGTTGCTTTGCCAATGGACTGAAGGATACAATTCGATCTGAGGTCAAAATGTTTTGGCCCAACATGATGATGGAAGTCTTAGGGTTGGCTAAGTTGGTAGAGGATAAGATCGCAACGCAATAACGATTCAAATCCAATTTTGCTCCCTTCAAAAATATAGCTCCACATTGATCTCAAATAATGCCAGCTCCTATAACCACGCCTATCAAGCGTTTGACTGAAGTAGAGGTGCAAGCCCGTAGAGAAAAATTACTATGTTATAACCATGATGATAAATTCACTCAGGGACATCAATGTGTTGAGCAAAAGCTCTACCTATTGGATGTGGACTCTCCACCGACAACTGAAGATTGGAAAGATGTTTAGGATACAACAAATGATTCAGAAGAAGCTCAATCGATTATAGAACCTGCTTCTCAAGAATACCAATCAGAGATCTCTTTCCATGCCTCAGCAAGAGTCACTACCCCATAAACCATGCAGATCAGGGGTTACTTCAAGAAGCTCCTCACAATACTCATTGATTTAGGGAGCACTCATAACTTCATTGACCCTCGGATCGCCAAACAGGCTGATTGTTTTATCTATCCTTGCTTTAACTTTGAAGTCATGATTGCCAATGGGGGCACAGCAAAGGGAAGTGTTACAATGTGTGTATCTCTATTAGAGATTATAACTTGCACTCCACTATATTTTCCTTGCCCTTAGGTAGATGTGATGTTGTTTTGGGAGCCCAATGGTTATGGACACTTGGACCCATCTTATAGGATTTTGTTGAACTTTGGATGCAGTTTTCAGACAATGGACATAAACACACATTGAAAGGCTTACAACCAAGATCTCTCAGCATTATCAATTCACATCGCATGGAAAATCTTCTTAAGAAGAATTCACACGACATCATTGCCTAGCTCCATTCCATTCAAATGCAACCATCAACAATCTCCACTACTCTTTCTAATCTACAAACCATTATGTAGAAGTATGCACATGTCTTTACCGACCCAGTGGGATTGCCACCTTCAAGGCCAGAAGACCACCGTATTCAGCTCCTTCTTGGAAGCGTTCCTCTTAACATCAGGCCTTATCGCTACCTATTTTAGTAAAAGACTGAGATCAAGATGCTCATTCGAGACTTACTGAAGCAAGGCGTTATTCACCCCAATACCAACCCATATTCTTTCTTAGTTATTGTTTAGAAAAAATATGGGTCATGACACCTCTGCATTGATTTTTGTGCACTTAATAACCTCATAATCAAGGATAAGTTCCTGATCTTTATTATTGATGAGATTCATGGTGCTCATTTTTTCTCCAAGTTGGATCTCCATTCTGGATATCACCAAATTCAGCTTCATGAGGATGATATCCCCAAGACAATTTTTCGTATGCATGATGGCCATTATGAGTTTTTGGTCATGCTCTTTGGCCTCACTAATGCTCCTTCAACATTCCAAGCATTGATGAATAAATATTTTGTCCCTACCTACAAAAATTCATTTTGATCTTCTTCGATGATATCCTCATCTATAGTAAAATATGGTCTGAGCATCTCCAACATCTAGAGCTTGCACTGCAACTTCTCTCTAACCATCATCTTTGTGCAAAATAGTCCAAATGTGTTTTTGGCTAGGATGAAGTGGAGTATCTCGAGCATATTGTGTCAGCCCAAGGGGTGCGGGTGGATCCTGAACAAATAGCTACCATGACAAGTTGGCTGCATCCTCAAACACTCAAGAGCCTCCATGGTTTTTTGGGGCTAACTGGATACTATCACAAGTTTGTCAAGGATTACGAGAAGATTATAGCTTCATTGACGACGATGTTGAAAAAAGATGCTTTTACTTGGACACAAGCTACTGAGTGTGTATTTGAAAAATTGAAACAAGCTGTATACTACACCTATTTTAGCTATGCTAGATTTTACCAAGACCTTCACTATCGAGAGTGATGCTTATGGTAATGGACTTGGTGTTGTTCTCCTCTAAGAAGGATGCCCCATTGCATTCACCAACAAATCCCTTTTTGGCAATAATTTAGTTCTCTCTACATATGAGAAGGAAATGATAGCCATTTTACTTGCAGTATAAAAGTGATGGCCATACCTACTAGAAAAACATTTTTATATCAAAACTAATCACCAGAGTCTGAAATATTTCCTAGAACAATGGGTCTCTGCCCCATCACAACAAAAATAGGTCAGCAAACTCATGGGTTATGACTATGAGATTACTTACAAGAAGGGTAAGGACAATATTGTGGCTGATGCTCTGTCTCGCACATTTACATACCAAGCTTCCCTTTCAACAATTTTCAAGCTTATTCCAAATTGGTTGGACACTGTACAACAAGGGTATGCAAATGATTCTTCATTATCTCCAATCATTCAATAGTTGGCCACTAACCCCTCGACTGTACCATATTATTCATGGGATGGTGCTTCTCTATGAGACAAAGGTCATCTAGTGCTTCCCCAAAGCATAGACCTTTAGCAGGTTGTATTCTATGAACTCCATGCTTCTCCATCTATAGGGCACTCAGAGTTTCTAAAAAATTATGAGCAAGCATGATGCAACCTTTTTTGGAAGGGAATGAAAAAGATAATTCAACAGATGGTGGTTGAATGTGATACCTACTAACGTAATAAGGGTGAAACAACACCATCCCTGGGTTGCTCGAACAGTTGCCCATTCCTATCAAGATTTGGATAGATATTTCTATGGATTTCATTGAGGGGCTCCTAAAATCTAGAGGGAAAATAGTGATCTTGGTTGTGGTTGATCGCCTCTCCAAATATAGTCATTTTTGTGCCCTTAGCTATCCCTATACCACCTCCACCATCTCACAAATTTTTTTGGATCAGATTTTTTATCTCCATAGCATTCCTTCATCCATTTTCTCAGATCATGATGCAACCTTCACCAACCATTTTTGGACAGAACTATTTCGACGTACTGGCACCCAATTGAAGATGAGTTCCATGTATCATCCATAAATAGATGGCTAGACTAAAATTGTCAACAAATACTTGAAAACTTTCCTTCGTTGCTTCATCTCATAACAACAACATCAATGGGCAAAGTGGCTCCCTCTTGCCGAATGGTGGTACAGTACCTCCTACCACACTTCAACAAAAATGTCTCCATATGAAGTAGTATATGGTCAAGCACCACAAGTGCTCCTTTCGTACACCCCCAATAGTTCATCAGTTCAAGCAGTCAACATGATTCTTCGAACCTGGCATCAGATCCTCAGTACCCTATGAGAAAATATTCATATGGCACAAAATTGAATGAAAAAATAGGCAGATCAATACCATTCTGAGTGCACTTTTTAAGTAGGTGATATGGTTTTTCTTCACCTACAAGCCTACAAGCTATCCTCCCTAAAACTCAAATGGCATCATAAGCTAGCTCCCAAGTTTTATGGGCCCTATAAGGTTCTTCAAAAGTTTGGGTTAGTTGCTTATAAGTTGGAACTCCCACCTTCTTCCAAAGTTCACCCAGTATTTCATGTCTCTTGTCTGAAGAAAGTTCTTAGCACAAACATCAGAGTGTAGCCTATTTTACCAAAACTTGATAATGAAGGATCTATTCTTCTTGAGCCAGATGTAATCCTAGATAGGTTCACACACCAACTTCGCTCCTGCTCCATCACTAAGCTTTTAATTCAGTGGCATAGAATGCAACCAGAGGATGCAACATGGGAACCACTATTTCAGATTCAACACCAATTCCCATATTTGAAGCTTTGAGGACAAAGCTTTTTCTAAGAGGAAGGGGATATTATGGACCCGTGATATCTCTTCTCTTTACTTTATTAGTTTAGTAGTTGCTATGGACGCATATGCTTTGTAAGTCATCCCATGAGCATTTTGTTTTATCTCAAATTCATGGGAAGTAGTAGTTTTTAAGATTAAAATTCATATATAAGTGAATGTTGAGGCCAATGAAAGCATCCACGAAATTATTGTATTGAGATTGCTCAAAGGAGGTTACCCCCTCGAAGTGGCCTGTGATCAATTCAATCTTTTTAAGTGTTTTGTCAAATTTAATTCATGCTACTAATTCTTGTTATTTTTTGCATTTTTATTAATTATTGCAGGAGGATCCTTTCAGTACATCTAGTTTTCTTTTTCTTTAGCTACTTTTCTAAGGCACTTGAACAAGGTTGGATATATATATATATATATATATATATATATATATATAACCAAGGGAAAGGATCTTTGATATTCATTGTGTCTTCAATGATCATGTTGACAAAGTTATTGGTGGTGTCCACTTTGTTTGTGTTAAGACAAATCACCATCAGAATTTAGGTGTGAAGCTTAGCTTTTTTGCCATTGTTTTCACTTTGAGTTTTGATGTGAATACGATTGTCACTAATCCCCTCCAACAAGTTGTAATTTGCGATAAAGGCATCACACATTCTAATGATAAATCCATACACCTCCTTGTGGTTCTCACAATTTTTGTTACTTTGGTTAATCATCAAATTTCTCATACTTACCACAAGGTCATGATGAGCTTGTCCTAGATGATTAACAATTTGAGCTCCACCCATCATTTCTATGAGACTACTGAAGAGCTCACTTTTGTAAGTAGACTGTGTGTTACTCTGCGGGGTTAAAGTCTCACTATGTGTTTAATATTTATTTTGATTTAACAATTAAATGTTATAAGCCATTAAATGATTGAAATACTTATTTAGATTACCGAAAATGCATAACCTAAATATAAAATATAGTGAAGTACATAAATTAAAATAAGCTATAAATAGCAATAAAAAATGAAATATGTGAACCTAGCTTGGATCTAATTTATGATGACTGTGGAGACAAATATTTGATTTAAAACTAGTTAGAAAGATTTATGAACTATGTCATGACTGAAAACATAATTATGTAATGTCCTGGGGCATGGATTCACTACGGCCTTATTTTTTGACTATGACCGCGTCTGGGTTGATTGTAAGATTGGTTTTATATATGAGTGCCTGCAACTGTTATAGATGGTTGATTGATTAATTACATTCATTGATTTGACATAATAAGGACATATAATACCAAAACCCTAGTTTCTACATTTAAACCAAAAAAAATTAAATGCTAAAAAGAGGGAATCAGACAAGGGAAATAGTTGAGCTATCCTTAAAAAATCCTATGTAATATGAGTGTTGCCTATATAACCTAAAAGGGTCTTATGATAATGTAGTTCTCCCTCATAGAGTGAGTGTGTGAATCTTGATATTTACTATATGAATGTAAATAGCCAATTGACTTGAATATTTGACAATAAATGTCTTTGACTTGCAATAAAATAGCTTCATACTTGGTCTATGACTGTCAAAATAAAATAGAACTTGAATTGAAAAGATTAGTGTCATTTTACTTAATGTGTAGTAAAATTGCCGAGTGATTGTTAAATGTGTATTACATGACCTTGATGTGTTTATAAATAGGAATACTTATAATATTTCGTTAAACAACCTTGTTAAAAGTGCAGGGGGGCCAATATGAAACATCTCAAAATTAAAAAGTTATCATTAGAGCATGGGGAACAAGGTCGCACTAGTGGACAAGGTTGGGTTATGGCCATGTCTATCATAGTGAGATCTTGTCCTAAAATGACAAAGACTACATATATTTGGATAATAAGAATTTATAAGTAGAATAGGGGTGCTTGAATGGTGTTTCTAGAAATTATAAGATAATAAATATAATAGTGAAGTCTCTCATAGAGATTGCAAGTTAATGGAATTACAAATAGACCAAGTAAGGTAAAAATGTCAAAATTAAACATTGGTAAGCCCTTATTGATTAAATTTGAATCTCTACATTTACCCCTCTTTTATTCTAGTGATGCAATGAAGTGAAATTAGAGTAGAGATGTGAACCTATGTGAGTATACACACTTTATCTTTTGACATGAAGCTTGATCATGCAATATGTCTCAATGCAAAACCTGCAATAATGCCACTGAAAGTAGTTATTGTTCATATTTTAATATTGAAAATCTAAAACTTGAAATTTGAAAGTTGAAAATAGAAAAAGGAAATAATACACATGAAAGAGTATGCAATTTAATTACCCTGTAACTTAAAAATAGATAAGTGCCCATTTGTTGAGGCATTTTGAGAAATGTTGAACCTGTCGCGAATTGAGAATGATCGATTCTCAATTTAAAAGCTAGTAAAATCCATTCAGTTGGAAAGATTGTATACTCCAACTCTCCTCTAAATATGTAATATACTCTGAAAAATAATTGAAAGGGTGGAACCACCAAATGTGGCCCGCTACAGTGTCAACATAGATGTTGAGTGTCATTTGACTCAAACATAGTAGGAGAAGAAGTGAAACCACCAAATGTGGCTCGCTAAGGTGAAACCATAAATGCTGAGTGTAATTAGACCCCAATGTGGCCCACTTTGTAGAATGAGATGAGTCACATTGTTGTAGATGGATCTAGATTCTATTTGAATATTTTGTACCTTTAAAACTTTGAACTTTGAAAAAAGTATAATTAAAATTTGCCATGTAGAAACATGAACATGAATGAATATCATGTCCCATGTAGAGTACTCTGTAAAAAAATTGAAAGGGTATAACCACCAAATGTGAATCGTTACATTGTCACCATAGACGTTGAATGTTGCTAGACTGAAATGTAGTAGGAGAAGAGGTAGAACCACCAAATATGGCTTGCTAAAGTGTAACCATAGACATTGAATGTCACTATACTGTAATGTGACCCATTTTTAAAATGAGATGAATCACATCACTGCAAATAGATCTAGATTCTATTTGAAACTTTTATACTTTTGAAACTTTTGAACTTTGAAAAATTAAAATTTGAAATTTGCCATGTAGAAACATGAACATGAATAGATATCATGCCTCTTGTAGAGTACTTTGTAAAATAATTGAAAGGGTGGACCCACCAAATGTGGCTCACTACAGTGTCACCATAGATGTTGAATGTCATTAGACTCAAACATGGTAAGAGAAGAAGTGGAACCACCAAATATGGCTCGTTAAAGTGCAACCATAGACATTGAGTGTCACTAAACTCTAATGTATCATGTTGGCCAAATTTTGGCTGCCATAAACTAGGTTTATTAAAAACTTGACTTGTCATGTTTTATGACCTTGTTTATAGTCCTTCCATACCTTTTGGGGTCTTTAAATGGTCTTGTTAAAGTCTTTATTAGCATAAGTTAAGGTTATTTTGACAAGATTAAGGTAATGTTTGTATTTTGTCTTGTGCTAGTCTAATAATAAGGTGAACATGAAAATATGGGGTCAAATGATGTCAAAGGTTCAAAATTGTCTTTAAAAGTCATACCATACCTTAACCACCTTGTATGAACATTTTAAATTTGTTTTGAAAAGTTAAGGTTCTTTTATGAAGATTAAAGTAAAGTGTAATACAAGGGAAAAGTGCACATAGTCAAATGCAATGCATGACAAGGCCAAAAAAGATCAAATATCCATACAAGCACACTTGTAAAATATTTTGAGGTAGTTATCTAACTTGCGCTTATGTCAAGAATGTCAATTGGGGTCAATTTTTTAGGTTCAACATCCAAATTGAGAGAATCACTCCTTTGTAGGTAGTTATAGGCACTTATACAGACTTGGGAGATCCATTTGCAGGTAAAAATGATTTAAGAGTGTCTCTTCACCTTATCTAGGTCATATCCATGATTCACAAGCTTATACAAGTTCAAATTCCAAAAATTGCACCAGAACCTCCATCGATCTCTTGGCAAGCTAATAAAGGTCAACTTCATATTGCTCAGTACGGATAGAGGAGAGAGAGTCATGGTATGAGATTTTTCCAAGAGAAGGGGGTCCTAATGAACTTAAAATCCATGGCCATAGTCAGTAGATTGGTGGCCCTTCTTTTATGAACAATCGTTAAGAGTGCAAGGAGGTCACTATGTTTTGTTCGTCCAAGCAAGGTCTAGTTTTGCCTCTATTTATTCACTTCAGAGTTTTATGGAGGAAAATGGATTTTTTGAAGTGATTTGAAAGATCTAATGAGTCTTTGAAATGTTAGGTTCATCAAT
The DNA here is from genome assembly GCA_037957365.1 of Torreya grandis. Lineage (NCBI taxonomy): Eukaryota > Viridiplantae > Streptophyta > Pinopsida > Cupressales > Taxaceae > Torreya > Torreya grandis. The sequence continues at coordinate 1,123,900 of JARHVA010002307.1, forward strand.
TAACTCATCTATGATAGGTGTCTTCAATAAGGAAACTGGTGTTTCAAGCATATGTGCACATCACCACCCCAACTACAAGCATTTTGGTTGGTTCTAAGTATTGTCATTCTCAAGAGTTTCCAAGTAATTCATCAGTAATGGAAAATTAAAACCTCTCATTCTGAGATGATCCATGTTCTTTCTCTTTGAAAAATGGTTTCTTTGTAGATAATCCTTCAAGTGGTGACATGGTTCACCCTTTGGAGGTATGGTGTAGTGTATGAACAATTTCCCATAGGCTCAATTGATAAAATTGGCCCAAATAGCAATGAAATTTCAAGGATATAATATGAGAATGGAATTGAACAAATTGGAGGCCTAAGGTAATGAAATAAGAGATCAAATGCAATCTTTAACAAAGACTGGGATAAGCTTTCTCCACCCACAGGTCTATAGACCTGTAGGTGCACATTCATGGATCACAAGTCTCATGTTGAATATGTTCAAACAATAGAGAGACATAGTGTAATATATAAATACTCATCTAACCTTGGCATATCTCACTACATCAGCAAAAGAGCATGAGTGAATACATGAACTCCAACCTCCATACATGATCCTTGTACATGAAAAGACATTAGTTACATGCCTATACATACAATTGGAAAAATTTCAGATTACATAGTGTTAAATAGGAGGTCCATAGGCCTATTGAGGGGATGATAGAAAAATTACACAAGTTGATACAATCCCAAAGTGTAAAGACTAAAAAATTTGGTTCTTAGCAGTCTATCCAAACAAAAGTAGACCTACACGTTCTAGACCTATAGGTCCTCATTTTGAACCAAAAACCATTTGCTCACATGAAGGAAAATATTTTAAGATAATATAGCTCAACATAGGTGTGAAATAAGACACAAGTAAATGAGATAACTAAGCTATTTGAGAGTCAAAATAAGGTTGAGATGACTGATTTAACAAGCCTAGACACTCATACATAGGCCTATGTATGAAGACAAGAAGGAAAAAACTTGTAGATGATATGGGACACTAATGATCTTGTAGGATGGTGAGAAGAAGCCTTCAATAAATTTTAATTATTTTCAAAGTATTAATAACCTAGTTGAATAAAACCATGTTTCAAAGCCTAATATTCAAAAGACTCTCATTCAGTTACCACCTATAGTCATGTCATGAACAAATGCAAGAAGAGAGGGGTATCCCTGTGAATATGTGAGGTCTTGAAAAGTTAAAAAGGGTCAAAGGAAGACACTAAAATCTTAACACTGTGATGAAGGTCATTGAAGTGCCTTGTGATTTGCATTGATGTCTTAAACTCCAAAATTACAGTCAAGGCACCAAATGATCATCTACATGACTATTTGGGTAACTCAAGTTGGTTTCAAATTTGAAAAGAAGACATAATTCATAACTAGTAGAGTTTGAGCTTAGATAGATATAAAAGGTACCAAAGGTCATTTTTAGGTCAAATAAACCTATAGAGAAATGTCAAAGGAGTGATCAAGATAGATTCATTTCGACCCCTATAGACACATAACCAAGTACTCCTACAAGTCTACCTTATCAAGTGAATATGCCTACTTGGTTTAAGATATAAGAGGCCATTGGGAATAATTAAATCATGTGTAAGTGATGCCCTAATGCAATCAGGACTTTTTATGATCTTTAGAATCAAAAAAATAATGCAAATGTTGATAGGTCCATTTATACTTGTTGAGCCTAAAACCAAACACAAAGGCTTGTACACACAAACATGAAAAGAATGGGTTTTGAGAATAAAGTGAGAATAAAATTAAATAGATAATTTTAATAAAGATGGTATAGACCCTAGAATGGAATCCATAGGCAATGGAAGACAAGGCGAGTGGTAATTTGGCCTATGAAACCTTTTTGAGTCTTCTAGTGCATGACTACAATTCAAAACAAACTTTATTTTGCTTAGTGTGACCTTGAACTTATGCATGGGGTATAGTGGTTTTCAAGGATGGTGAAGAGGTCTCTATAATTTAATATTATGGTGTTAATTATTGGTTTAGGTCCCCAATCTTCATGAACAATGGCTAAGATTGTAGATCACTCTTTAATGGCATAGTAGAGACCTGAGGAGCAACTTCTTGTGCTTATAAATGTATGGAAAAGATACATGGGAACTTTAACACCTAGGGTTAGTTAAGGATACTTTTATACTTGAAATTTGAGGCATTGGTTCAGGATTTAAGTCTCTAGGATTTATGAACAATCATTAAGAACCTAAACTACTTTACACCCTCCTAAAACCCTAATAGGAACCTGATGAGAGAGACAAGCTTCCAAAGTTCTTGAAATGTGTTGGATTGATATGGAAACCACTTGAAAATCATGGATAAATATATGTAGATCCTCACCATGAAACTTGTTTGTACTTGCACTTGTACAAACACAATAAATGTTATATTTTGTAAGGATTTAAACCCAAACAAGGTTTTTGATCTCATGGACTGATGAAAACAATTTGGTAGGAGGTATTAAGGTATCTCATACATATTAAATTCCAAAAATATGTACATGTAACCCTAAAAGTGATCCTATAGGTCTGATTATTGAAGGCAGTGTGAAAATGGCTTGTGAAAGGCTAGGTTTTTTGCCATTTCATGGCTTACTTATCTACTCAAGGTTTCAAAAGTCCAAATTTGGTATGGAGCATGGTCATAGGTTGGGAAAATTTAATCAAATACTTACTGAAAGTTTCACATGTGTGGGAGGACTGGGGAACAAAGTTTCACATGCCTAATTGGAGAGAGAAAAGGGTGAAATAAATGCACTTCCACTCAGATTTGGATCATGAAATTTGGTATGGATATGTAAGGGAATACTAGGTACTATAATTCATTCTCAATTCATCAATATCATTCATACACTATCTTGCACAAGGAGCTTTGTCTATTTTGAGGGCTATAATGAAATGAAGGTAATTGAGAGGTTTGGGCATGAAATAGAGTGCTAGAAAACATTTGAGGCACTAAGATGGATTGATACAAGTTTTAAGGAAATAAGGAGTGATTCATGATGTTTTTTTATAGTCATGAAATTTAAGACCAAATTTTAAGCATTTTGAGCCTAAAAGGAGCTAATTGAGATTGCATATTAATGAGGAGTGAAAGAGAGGTTACAAAACTTGCAAAGGAGTGGCATAGAAATATCTTAATCATTCCAAATGTTATTTAAGCATATTTTAATTATCCTTATAGGTGTGGAGTGTTGGGAAATCCAAGAACAACACACCTGTTCTGATCCCACTTGTTAGGATCTTGCTCCTCAGAAAGAGCACAATATGATTACCAAATACAAGCAATTAAACATGCGGAAATCTCCAGAAGCAACAAGTAACTAGAATTCACAAATAACACAGAATATGAGAGACAATACACTATCTTGTATTAATAATCGTACATAAAAGAATACAATAAAGAGCCGCCACACTCTTCCACCTTACAAAGGCTTGCCACACCTCAAGTGTACAGTAATTCTTCTTCAAAACACTCTCCTACCAAAAACGGTCCCAACACACAACTCACACACAGAATTGGTGTTCACCTCTCCAACCAGTCAGTAATAACCCTGCCAGTACACCAAGCACTCAAAAGTACTTCAAGTAGATCTTCTCATGAACCTGCAACCTGCAATTCAACAGACCATACTTACACATGTAGATCTCCTATGAGCTTGTAACAACCTGCAACTCAATGATCTTACAATGGAAGGATCTTCCTTGCCTTCCTTTCTAGCTCATAATTACAATACATGCCAATGGGTCTATAAATAGATTCTAGACTTAAACAATAACTTAGACTCTTAGTTTACTAATAATAGAAACGCAACTCAAGACTCGAAATAGCCTTTACATGCAAACACTCAGTTCAACTAACTGTTCGTGCAATGAACAGTTCTGGAACACACAGGCGACCGACATCGGTCCCTGTCTAACTGGTGCTGACCGACGTCGGCTGACCCCCTACCGATGCCGATTGCCTTCTACTTCATCATGACCGACGTCGGTCATACTACCGACGTCGATACTTCTGGAACTTCAGCATCCTCCTCCATGTCTGCAACAAGTTAAAGCTTTTAGCTCCACAACCTAACAATCTCCCACTTGGAGATAAACAGCTGCAACTGTACCTGTACCTATACACCATCTAGTTTATTCCCTTGGCTTTGTATCTCTCTTCAAGATCACTCTTGAAGACCAACCACCACACACCCTATAGTGCAACACCTGTCATCCAAATCACCTGCCACATCCACATCTACAAACCATGTAAAAAATAACTTGACCCTGCATAACATGTGCACCTACTGCTGGTCCCTCTAAGAATCCACTGAACTGCCCTCCAATGCTTCTTTCCTAGATTGGCTCCAAACTTGTGAAACTCCCACTGCTTGGGAAAACTCAGGTCTAGTACATCCCATGCACTTAACCTCATTATGTGAATCAAGACACTGTTCTGTGAACTGTCCAACCATCGGCTTGCTAACCGGTATCACACAATCATCCTGAAACAAAGTCAACATATGACCTTCCATGTCTCTAGAACACACTCATGCCAAAGAATCTTTTTGCTCCTAGATTCCTCATGACATCCCTCTGAACTAGCTTTACCTTTAGTTCAGCAACTCCCTGTATATGTAACCCTGCAACAAGCACATCATACAGTAATAGGATAGTGTAGCTAATATTATCCAACCTGGTAAAGAGAAACACAATGATCAAACCTCCATTGCCCTACAGCTTATACAAGACCATATACCCTGGCCTTCCATCTCACGTATCCATTTTTGCTCTTCCTTATCCTGAACATCCATTCGTCTCTCAGTGCTTACTTCTAGCTGGCAACTCCACCCAAAACTCTCTTTTGGTTCTTCTCCAAGGAATCACATCCTCATCCATGCCAAGCTCCCACTGTTTCTTGGATCTACCTGTTCTGCTTCTTTAACAACTTCCTGGTTCTTTACCATAAGTGAGCAACAAGTAGTGTAAAGAAGGGAAATGATGAATTTGAGGCTTACATACCCTTTAAGTCCTCCATATGGGCGCTTGAGACTCCTTGACAGCTTGCTGTCCACCCAAAATCTGTCTCAGTGATCGATGTCGGTCACATCTCAGTCTGCACCTGATTGATGTCGGTTCCCTATGACTGCCTCATCACCAACATCGGTTCCCCCTTGCCGATGCTGGTGTTTATCTGCCCTGAGTCACCGACATCAGGCTGCACATAGCTGACATCGGTCCCTGTCTGGATGCCGATGTCAATTTTCTAACCAATGTCGATCTCTATGTTTTTCTAGTGAGAACTGACTTCTACCCGCGAGCTTATTTTGGATCAAACCCTTGTCCAAATCACCCTTGCTCTGCTCAAAATTACTCAACCCCTTTGACTGATACCTGTCCGTCACCTTCTCCTTGAAAACCAAGGCTTTCTTGTTCTTGTCACTAACATCGGATCTCTCAAGAAATGTCACCTTCTTCTTCTGCATACAGAAATCTCGATCTATGCTCTTCAAATCTGAAAGCATACCCTTTGACTCAAGAACATGCATCTCCTTCTTATTCATGTGACCAAGCCTATTAAGCCACATCTTTGAATCTACAGTTGAAGTAGATAACCCAGAAAGAGAATCAGTAATATAAGTAGATAGATAAAGCGTACCTACTTTCTTACCTCTTGCTACAACAAATTCACCCTTGGTAACCTTCCAAGAGTCCACTGTGAGAGTTACTGTGCAACCCTCATCACCCAAACTTCTTGCAAAAATTAAATTTTGATCCAAAACTGGGACATGCATGACCTCCTTCAACACCCATGTGTTACCTGTCTGCAATTTCAGCTTCACTTTCCCTTTGCCAACCATTTGGCAAGGCTTACCATCCCCTAAACAAATTTCTCCAAAGTCTCCCTGGACATACTCATGAAAAAATTCCCTATTTGGGGATGCATGAAAAGAGGCACCATAATCTAAAACCCAAGATTCTACTTTATTCAAAGAACATACCAGAGCATCCTGTGCAATGAAATCTGCAACATCTGCTTCTTCTTCATGTCCTTCATGCTGATCTTCACCCGATCTACAATCTCTCTTTAAGTGCCCTTGCTTTTCATATTTCAAGCAGGTTATTTTGCCATACTTGGACTTGGATCTCCTGCCTATCTTCGACCTTGATCTCCCACGCTCTATCTTCTCTCTTTGCCTTCCTCTGCCTTCAACACTCAAAGCATTCCCTGATGATTCCCCTATGCTTTTCCTGCGTATCTCTTCATTCAAGATCACACTCACAATATCATCCATTTTTAAGATTTTTGAAGCAGGTGCAGTATTAGAAACTGCCATTACCAAACTCTCCCAACTTTCAGGTAATGAACATAAAATTAAGAGAGCTTTAATTTCATCATCAAAATCAATATTGACTGAACTTAACTAGTTTACCAAATCATGGAAATCACTAAGATGACTATGTACAGATCGACCTTCCAACATTTGCAAATTAAATAATTGCTTCATAAGAAATACCTTATTCGAAGCTGAGGGATTTTCATATAAATTTGCCAAAGATTCCATCAACTCTACCATTGTCTTCGCATGTGATAAGTTGGAAATCACAGACGATGCAAGACTCAACCTTATAGATCCTAGAGCCTTCCGATCAAGAACCTCCCATTCTTCATCCTTCATATCCCGGGGCTTGCAATCAACCCCACCCAACGGTAAGTACAAATCTTTTTGATATAGATAATCTTTAATTTGCATCCTCCATAATTGGTAGTTCTTGCCATTAAACTTCTCCATTCGTAGCTTACTATCTTCTACCATTGCTCTACTCCCACTCAAACAGAAACCCCTATGAGTAACCTGTAATCAACACACACTAACCAGATCTAATCCAACCTGTTAGTATCCCAACCTAAAGCTATGATACCAGTTGTTGGGAAATCCAAGAACAACACAACTGTTCTGATCCCACTTGTTAGGATCTTGCTCCTCAGAAAGAGCACAATATGATTACCAAATACAAGCAATTAAACATGTAGAAATATCCAGAAGCAACAAGTAACTAGAATTCACAAATAGCAAAGAATATGAGAGACAATACACTATCTTGTATTAATAATCGTACAAAAAAGAATACAATAAAGAGCCGCCACACTCTTCCACCTTACAGAGGCTTGCCACACCTCAAGTGTACAGTAATTCTTCTTCAAAACACTCTCCTACCAAAAACGGTCCCAACACACAACTCACACACAAAATTGGTGTTCACCTCTCCAACCAGTCAGTAATAACCCTGCCAGTACACCAAGCACTCAAAAGTACTTCAAGTAGATCTTCTCATGAACCTACAACCTACAATTCAACAGACCATACTTACACATGTAGATCTCCTATGAGCTTGCAACAACCTGCAACTCAATGATCTTACAATGGAAGGATCTTCCTTGCCTTCCTTTCTATCTTATAATTACAATACATGCCAATGGGTCTATAAATAGATCCCAGACTTAAACAATAAATTAGACTCTTAGTTTACTAATAATAGAAATGCAGCTCAAGACTCGAAATAGCCTTTACATGCAAACACTCAGTTCAACTAACTAATTATTCATGCAACGAACAGTTTTGGAACACACAGGCAATCGACGTTGGTCCCTGTCTAACTGGTGCTGACCGACATCGGTCGACTCCTTGCCGATGCCGGTTGCCTTCTGCTTCATCATGACCGACGTCGATCATACTACCGATGCTGGTACTTCTGGAACTTTAGCGTCCTCCTCCATGTCTGCAACAAGTTGAAGCTTTTAGCTCCACAACCTAACATGGAGGTGTAATATCAAGAAAGATGAGTTAGATTCAAGATCTCAAATCTGCCTAAGTAACCTCCTATGCCAATTTGACGGAGTACATCATTAAACAAATATACACATGTTGATGAGAGTTTTCAGGGTTTTTTTCTTACTCAAGTTATTATATTGAAACTAACTTCATGATGGATGACACTTGTCCATGATTTTCTATGCCCCTTTTCTCTCTCTCTTGCTCACACTTTCCTATATATGTAGCCTTGTATGGCTTTGTAAAGCATCCTCACATTGGTTTAGGCAAAGCCCTAACAAAATTAAGTCTTATACTTACCTATTGGAATCAATTCAAGATGGATATTCTATCATCATATTGTAAATAGTGATCTTGAGTGTGTTGTTTTTATGAATGCTTAATGATAGTGTATGTACTTCCTTGCATTTGTCCTTCATGTTCATGCCTTTATGTATTATGAAGTATCATACCTGGTTTAATTATTTAGAAAACTGATAAACCATTAGTGTTTATTGATATCACCTATTGGTTGATCATCCTAAGCTCTTGCAACCTTCATAACCTTCATATTGAATAACTAGTGTGATAAGGATTATTTTGGAGTAGCATAATCAGATTGTAACTTAGTATTTTATAGTGCAATCTTAAAAATCTAAAGACCTCATGTTTGGTGCATCACCTTTAAGTTATTTTTTATTTTTAATCTTTATCTCTCCCTTTTCCATGTCAAGCAAGTAGTATAGTTGTTAGTGTAGGTTTTGTATTTGGGAGATAGTCCAAAATCTAGAGGTTTGATCCCCTTGTATGGTCACCCACAACCTTGGATAAATCCCTTTGCATAGCTCAAGTTGAGAGGGATTGAATCACCTTTTTAAGGGTGAATATTTGAGCTATAACATATCCCAATTGTAAAATAAGATGAATCACACTATTGTAGATGGATCTAGATTCTATTTGAAACTTTTATACTTTTGAAAATAAAATTTGAAATTTGCTATGTATAAACATGAACATGAATGGATATCATACCCCATCTATTTGTACTAAAAATTCCAATTTAACTTGTAAATATTTAAAACCTAAAAAATTATAACTATAGGAATAAGTGTACATGTAGGTCATATGCCCCCATGTTTTAAATGTTTTGATCCATACTGTAATTTTGAAAAATGTATAATGTCATAAATTTGAAATTTGTTGCTGATGAGGAGTTGAAGTCTTAAGACAAGCCCACTGTTATGCCCCCTTTTGGGATGAGATATGTACCTTCAAGTCACTTATCTCAAAATAAAACTTGTGAAAGATAGAATCATGTAATAGTATATGAAAATTTGAAATGTATTACATCATAGTGTTGAATATAACATTGACTTGGATATGAAACATGTGTTATATAGATATAACATTGAAGCATATAAGCAAAATGTGTATGATATGTATCATGGCATAAAAGTATAAAATAAAAAAACAGCATTATAGGAATCAAGACATCATAGTAACAAGCAATGAACGTATAATTAATGTTACATAATGTCACATAATTTGCATAATATGTCACACTTAAGGCCACAAAGGCCACATATAAGGGACATGTGAATGTCACACAAACAAACAAGACCAAGGGCCCCACTCAAATGACATGATGATGCCATACAAATACTAACATGTATATGTTACACACACATGACCAAGGGCCGCACAAAATAAACAAGCAAGTTTTAAGTTATCATGTAAAAAAGTAAGAATTTTGAAAAGAAGCATAGAGCAAATGAGACTAGTCTACATCAACCATATGTATTGATGTCATTATTAATAAATAACATATCCACGTAACCCAATGTAAATTATGAATGATTAGTAAAACATTTTTATGATTAATCGCTCAACATGGTATAAATTTTTTAGATAGATATAACTTATTGAAATTTTCATGGATGACGAAGAGATGCCCCTAGTTTAGCAAGGTTATTGGGTAAAAAGGAGCTCAACATCAAAAACCATGTAATAGTATTTTTTGTATGACACTCACATATCTCGTGAAAAGTAGTGTTTTTATAAAAATTTAAATATTCTATCTACTTAACATAAAATAAATAACATATTGAAAGAAGTAAAGTAACAACATAGGAAATTGATTGAAGGTCCTAATTTTATTTTTTTTGAAAATATTTTAAATTTTATACTTATGTGAATATTTTTGATTTTTTTCAAATATTTGAACTTACAAGATTTGAAAAGTGCTAAAATAGAAAAAAAATGAGAGGGATTCAAACAAGGTGCTAATGTGTGGTAGAAACAGAAGGAAAACAATATGCCCCAATTTATGTGTAAATGACTCATTGCAATGTAGCACAAATGATTGATATATATAAGAATGCCTATACTCCCAATGGGAAAGAGACTATTTGTGCTCATGGAGCATGTAAAATTATGAAGATGTGATCATGTAAGTGTAAATGAAGTCATAGCATGATATATATGCCATAGTAAGAATACGAATTATATGTTGTAATTTAACCATATGAATCACTGCTCATATAATTGTGTAAACATTTATCCTCATGTGTTATAAGAGAAGATATAATTACATGTCCCTATGGTGAAGCATTCAAAATAACTTGTGGTGTCGTAGGCTATGGAGACCTTTTTGTAGGTACCACTTTTTGCTTATGAGAATGTACCATGCTCTTTAGAATTAAATTCTCATAAATAGATGTAGAAATTGATTCTATAATATGCTCATGTGTAATTGGATGATGCTCATAAGTAGATGGAGAAACTGATCATGTAATATGCTCTTGAATAGTTCTGTAAATTATTTCATTATCGTACTAATTAAAATATGTGCCAATGAACTATTTTATAGGAGTAAATATCAGTGGTTCCAAAGGATATTCATGTTATATTTCTAGAATTTTGACCATTTGATTGCCATGTATATATTTTAGACATTTATACAATGTATAAGGTATTGATCTAATTTTTGCATCCAAGGGCATTCTAATAGCTTATCAAAGACCCCTATGCTTGGTAAAACTAATAATTGAGTGGTCACTATGAAAGGTATCACTTGTAAATTTAACACTATATTCCCAAGAGTATCATGTGTATGACCATCTAATGCTTTGACAACTCTAGAAGTATCATGTAAATATTACTTTGTATAACTAAGAGAGTAGAGGAGTGTCACGATGCATGAATTTTCACTTAACCCATTGTCTATCATAACACATGTATGCATTTCTTGTTAACATATGCTCAAATAAAGAGTGCATGTATATCTAAATCATTGGACCAACAACTTCACTATCATCCATTGTAATAATAAGACGTGATGATTGTTTGGTTGTAACTATATCCAAGATGATATCAAGTGGATGACCATATGTGGAAGGATGAGGTTGAGCATTGTATACATAATGTACTTTAGAATTACCCTTATTATTTGTTTTTCCATGATTTATAATAAGGATCTTTGTACATTTTGACCTTTGAATTTTCATTTGTTTGTGGCTTAACCTCTTCAACAGGTGTGCCAATATTAATAATATTCTCATCAATGATATCTTAGATATTGTGTTTGAGTTTGAAACATCTATTTTTGGAATGTCCAATACATTGATGGTAGTCACAATATGCATTTCTATCAAAATTTATAGATTGTGGTTTAGACATGTCTACTTCCATTGGTGGAGAAAGATAAATGAGATTGCATTCAAGTAGCTTTTATAACAATACATGAGGAGGTGATGGTAACCTTGAGAATTTAGTCTTGTTATAGTTTGTAAATAAAGCTTTTATATCAGTTGTGAGATAAAATTAAATATAATCTTAGCGTCATATTTGCTTTCATTCGATAAGCTCTTATAATTTGGCTTACTTTGAAACTTGGTATTTTAAGTGAAAGGAACATTTTAAGTATATTCAAAATTGTTCAAGGTAAGAAATTTGACTTCATGCTCTTTGACTATATGGCATAACTCATCAAAATATTTGAGCTTATCAAACATAATTGACTTTTGAAGTGGAGATAACAAACTCTGTGTGAAGATGTCTTGGAACTCATTATCAACCATTTGATTTATTATTTTTGATAACATAGTCTTGTATCTTATAACATATTCATTGATTATTTTATTGGGTCCTTGTTTGAGCTTTGCAATTTGAGAATATGATAGATATTCATCAATGTTGATAAAAAAATTGATGAAAATTGATTTTCCAAGGGATTAAAAGCCTTTACTAATTAAAGAAGAAGAACATAAAAACATGTAAGAGCATATTCTTTTAGGTTTCTTAGAAAGTGCTTTCTCCATAAATTATCATTATCTGTATGGTCTAGATAAGTTACATGGAAAGCAGACCAATGTTGTTTAGGATCACCTTTGCCTTTATATAAGGAAAAATTAGGAGCCATTAAGCCAACTAGTAATGGATATAATTCAATTCTGGGTGTTAAAGGGTTATGTAATAAGGAACATGAGTCTATAGAGGGGTTAGTATAAGAAAGAGTTTGCTCAATTTGATATAGTGTAGTTTGCAAGGCAAGAATTATCTACTTAAGGGTAGTATTTGTAGATGTGATTGGAGGAGTATAAGTAAAATGAATAGGCACAAGCATGGATACCTATCAGAAACCAATTGATGTTCCAAAACTAAGGGATTATGTTATGGAAGTAACTAGAGGCGTAACAATAGGAATGGATGCACTAATGAAAGTGGAAACATTAGAAGAAGGGGAATTGACAATTCAAAAATGCATTGTTTGGTGTGTAGAAGTGGCCAATTTAGCTTGATGTTTAGATTTTTGATGCTAGAAGTAGATTAATGATATTATTTACATCTTGGGGGTTGGATTTAAGACATCAATGAAATTTAGATAATTCTTGGACTTGATTTTATCTACTCCATTAAGATCTTGTGGATCAATATGAGCTTCATGTTCATTATGTACATCTTATTCCTCTTCATTATTTTTAGTGTCAAAATTAGTGTGAATTTCAACTTCATCAAACCAAGGAATTTGAATAGTAACATCAATCTATTTTGAAAAAAAAAACATCACGATTTGTCATTGTAAAAGAGACCAAAGGAAACTACCAATATGAAAAAGGAATACCACTTAATCAAGCACTACACCTTAGAGGCATACAATAAAATATGAATCAATAGAGGTATAATATGAATATAATACAAGTAAAAGTCTCAATTATACTTGTTTGTACATTATTTTTGGCTTGATATTTCAAAGCAATAACTACAAAGGCTAAAAATTTATTGTATCCCACTAGCCCATCTCTGAGGGTATGGTGAGAGTAACTTCCTTGGCCGATGTGATCCTCTTAGATACATGAAAAATCAAATGATTAAAGAGGCTCCTTATGGTATAAATATGGGAATCTATGTGTTTCCAATATACCATGAGGTACATGGAATCTAAATTTTATGTGTAGCAGTATCTAGGGCTTGAGTATTATGAGTGCACCCCTCACTTCATGATGCCAATTAAACATGTCACCTGTTAGCAAAAAACTACAACTCTCTATGTGGTTTTATAAATGTCAGAACACAGTTGAGAAAAACAAGTAACAAACAAATAAAAATAAAGAGAAAATAAAATTTGAAATATTTTTTTGTATATAGATCAATAAATTTCAACCCAAAGTAGAAATAAATGCTTCAATGTTATATGTTATCCAAAGTGACAAGACAATTTATTCAATGTCATATTAAATCTAAGGTTGAAGAAGATTGACTCATGGTGTCAGATTTATATTATGGTTAAGGGTTTTTTTCTTTTAGTGATAGGAATTTACAAAAATATATATGAAATAATATTACAAAAATAAACAAACAATTATCAATGTTCTACTTAAAAATTATAGGTTCACTAAAATGTTTAATGTTTATTTTCATATAAAGTTTATCATAATGTTTAATGTTGATTTTGTCTTAACAATGCAATAATATAAACCATTAAACAATTGAAATATTGATTTAAAATAAAATATATATAGAACCTAAATATAAAATACAAACTAAAATGAGCTATAAATTGTAATAAACAATAAACTATGTAAGCCTAGCTTGAATCTGATTTATATTGACCATGTAGGCAATCTATGATGTAAAATTAACTAGAAATATCTATGAACTGTGTCCCAAATAAAAACAAAATTTTGTGATGTATTTAGATAGGGAAAAATTAGGGTGGATAGGGGCACATTGTGGCCTTGTATGTTGATTATGCTCACATTCAAATTAACTATGTGATTGATTTTTTTATTATAGTAATTTTAGTTTTCATAGATGGGTGATTGATTGACTACAAGAGTTGATTTGATGCACAAAAATGTACAATAGCAAACCCCTAGTTCATGCATTAAATCGAATGGATATCAAATTCTAAAAATAGAGAATTAGGCAAGGGTAATAGTCAATCTATCCTCAAAAAATCCTACATAATCTAAGTGTTGCTTACATAACCTAAAAGGGCATCAAGCCAATGTATTTATACCTCGTATAATGAGTGTGCGAATATTGTTTTTTTTTAATGGATATAACTTGACTTGAATGCTTGAAAATGAATTCCCTTGACTTGCAATAACATAACTTAAGACTTGGCCCATAAGTATTAGAATAAATCATAAATTGAATTGGAATAATTAGTGCCCTTTTGATTACTGTGAAATATAATTTCTGAGTGATTGTTAGATGTGTATTAAATGACCTTGATGTATTTATATAGAGGAATATTTAAAATATTTTTACTAAACAACTTTGTAAAAATTATAGAAGGGATAATATGAAACATATCAAATTTAAAAAGTTACCATTAGAGCACAGGGGATAAGGCTACACTAGTTGATAAGGTTCGGATGCGACCCTGTCTATCCTAGTGTGGTATTGTCCTAAAAGAATATATACTATTATAATTTGGCTGATGAGAATATATAATCTGAATAGGGATGCTTGAATGATGTTTCCAGGAATTTCAAGATAATAAGTAGAATAATGAAGGCTCTCATAGATATTATAAGTTAACAAGATGATGAATAGACTAGGTAATTTAAATATGTCAAGATTAAATATTTCCAATCCCTTAATGATTAAATTTGAGTGTCTACATTATGTTCCCAATGACCACCATTAGATGGCTCCTCTATCTTGATAGAGTTATGTTTTTCAACTAGACCACCTTCCACAAAGCTTGATTTCCTCTTGTTATGGACATTAAAATCCATATTATTATGGGTCTCTTGTCCATCCATTGAGCTAGGATCATTGTGCATTGGGTGAAATTCATGCTTAATTATTTTTCTTGCACATTGAAATATGGTATAAAAGTGCCTCCCTTCCTTGTTCTGAGTTTGTTCTCCTTTTGATTGATGGAAATGATTGATATGATTAAGAGGCTTCATCGTCCATGGATTCATGGGCACTATCATTGTGACTATCATGAGGATTATCATTGGATTGCCTCTCTTGATTTATTCTAAGAAAACTCTTTATCTCATTTTCCAAGCTCAAACTTATATACATTAAGGAGCGTGTTCCTAATTAATATAGTCTTGGTCCTTGGAATTATTATAGCATCATGACTTTGATTTAAATGAGTTCCACCAGTTACCATTTTTCCATGGCACATATGATAGACATTGTCATGCTAGGAGTGCAGAGCATTGGCATTAGGATCAAAAAGAATAACACATAACCTCTTCAAGCCATGCAAGCTAAGACAAACAATGAAATGAACAAGAAGGTTAAGAACCATTGTAATGAAAGGAAAACATAGTTTTTAAGGAAGACTACACATATAAAAGGAAAGAGAATAGATCATAACAAGACAAGTGAGTTGGGAGGATAAGAAGGGATGTTCAAGGATAATAGCACTATAGAGTAAAAGATAAAAAGTTAAACCACTTAAATCAACATGGATATAGGAAACATCCACAATCCTGAGGGGGAAAGAATTGAAAAGGCAAATTCACCACTGGGCAATATAAAACCAAAGCCTAAAGAGGAAAAGGCTCCAAGAAACCAATATTAAAGCATAAAGGGAAGCATCCAAATGTGGGGTTAAATAAAAGGTGGACAAGAAAGGAAAGGGTGGCATGAATAAGGTAGGGAGGGAAGGAAAGGATAAAGCCACTAAAAGTTAGGAAAAGGACTGTAACAAAGTTAGGGATTTATACATTCTTTCAGAATGTTTTACCATATTTTTATATAACAAATATAAATTGTAATGTGTTATAATAGGTGTAAAACTAGACAAGATTAGAATGTGAAAGGTATATAATAATCAATTATTCCCATTTTGACAAATACTAAATATGAAAAGTAGTTATTTTTATAAAACATTAAGAAAATATATACTTAGCTTGCACATAAATTTATATTGACCATTCTAACTATTTAATAGTGAAAATAAGTGAAAGATATGACTGTACAGGTTCAAGAACAAGAACATGATCAAAAATAAAATCTGAATAGGTCTGTTGTAAGTAGACGATTACATGGTATGTTCCAATCAGTTGATTGAGGACTTATCCTAGTTGACTATGATAGGTGACAAACATGAGAAGATAGAGAAATACAAATTTATAAAATGATATTTCAAAGGTAGAAATAAAGGATATTCTTGAACATGACCACTGTAAGTGGATAATAATGCAATACATTCTAGTTTATTAACCACAAAATTATCCTGGTTGACTGTGCTTGTAAATTGATTGGTGTGTTTGTTGTGCCTATGAATGTTGAGTGATCCAAGATATCACAATTAGGGTTTTGTTATGCATAAATCATTGTTTATATTCTCATCTTTTAAACCCTAAGGTCATTTTTATAGCTTAAAAACTTGTAATAAAAATAAGTGTAATACACCGAGCTAACCCCAATCACCCCCTTGATGATTGATCATTGCCTACATATCCAATAATCAAAAGATGGAAATAAATCTCACATAGTTATCTTGCATAAATTGAATGTGAAATTGTGTTATTTTGACTATATGCATTCAACTAGAAAATGGTTTTGATACTTGACAATGGTAGCTCTTGACTTGGCTTATGGTTGCTCATTGTGAGTGATAAAGGAATTTGGGTAGAGTAAAGAATATTTTCTCAATGTGCATAAGTAGATATGATTGAACCAAGTGAATAACAAGTGAACATAATGAGTGACTCTTGACAAGTATTTATAGGTGACCTTTTGACAATTTCATTTATTCAAGCATGTAAAATGTACAAGAAGACCTAAAATATTGATTTCAAATTTGAAAATTAGTCTTTATTTAGCATGGGATGTGACCAACCTAATTAGATAGAGGTAAATTATGCTTGTATCTACTTAGCACAAACTTGTCTAAAAGAGTCAAGAACACATGTCCTCTGCTAGAGACAATATGAAGGTGATTTTAGATAGCTTAAGAATTTGACATTGGAATTTCTATATAGTGATAATAAAAAACAAAGGGTCGATCCCACATATAGATAAATGGCTTATAGAAATGGTGAATAAGAATCATGTAATTAGGTATGATTCACATGGTTAGGCATGTGTCAATTATTATCATTGTTAAGTATCTATGACCAAATTTATGTGTTTGCATTTATTCCCCTCCTCTTTATTATAGTAATGAAATTGTTAGAGTAAAGGATAAATAATTAAACCTAAGTGTGTACAACACACTTTGTCTTTATGTTTAATCTTAAAATGAAATAGGTTGTTGGGGGTGTATTTCACTTTAAGATTAAGGTTAATAATATATAAATAAAATGGCAAAAGGTGATAATCACATCTATAGTAGGCAAATTAAATTTTAAACTGAGATATAAACATATGCTCAATTTATTATGTTGAGATAGTCTAAATATAGAAAGTTAAACTAGGATAGATATAAAAATGACAACTAAGAGAGTACTTAACTTATTCTAATGTTAATGTAGTTATATATTTGGATTAGGTTGAAATTATGTGGGTAGATAGTTCTAGAACATTTGTCAAATTCTAGATGTGGTTCATCTAAATATTTGGACATTTGCATCAACCCTGGATGGTTGCATCAATACAACTATTTGAGTCTGACAATAGTGTCATATACAAAATATCTAGATAAATAATATGTAACCACTTAGATGATTTTGGGTTTGGATTCACCTTCACTCTAGTGCATTTAGATCTAGGTCATGGACTATCACTCTTTGTGAAATGGAAAAACCCTAGATTTTGATCTTTAATGTGACCCTGGGGAAAAATGGGTTAGTGGGTATATAGTGTCGAGCTGACCCCAATGACCCCAATATCAAAGGACACTACCTACATAGCTAATACTTTGAAGAGGGCCTTAAAATGTAGTTATCCCTTATGTGTGAATCATGCAATGTGTGTAGTAAATCAAGTACAACATTGACTTAGCTTGTAACTTGGAAAATTAGGCTCTTGTGTTGCTCCTTTAGTACCTTAGACTTGTAGATGTGTACTCCCTATGACTGATTTGGAAATGGGAATAAATAGGGAAGATTTAGTTAATTGAATGCTTTTTGGTCTTTTTTTAGGTATTCATATATTATGAATAAATGAGGGTTAATATTGTATTTATATCAATCTTATCGGGAGATAACTCACATTAAATCCTTAGTTTGGCCATTAAGATACATTTCATTTTTAAATTAGATGACTTTAGGGAACTATACAGTTGCATCAGAGAAGGACAATAATGTCAATGCTATTGTTTGTCTCAGATGTTAGCGTCCAAGGAGTAACGAAATAGGTATAGGATTAAAACTTACAAATATGTAAGATAAGTACATTTTAATCATTTTGGGAAAGATAGAATGTTTGTAGCTTCAATATAAGACTAGTTGAACTAAAATATAGTCCAAGGGGCACAAGATAGAGTAGATGCGAGGCTTGCAAAATTAAGGAGAGTAAAGAACTAAGAGGAACGGTCAAGGTCTGAGTTTGCCAAGTATGTAAGATTAAGGTGTTAAAACAATATCATCTACATTCCCCCCTTTAATATAATAATTAAAATGCTAGTTTAAATGAAAGGAATAAGTACCTAGGTGTGTATACACACCTTGTATTTGCTTGAGTTTAATTTGAGTGCTTTGCTAGCGACTGACTTGCAACCAAGAACATGCCACAATGTAAAATTAGTGTATATAATTTGGGTTAAAATTACTTAAAATATTTTTAAATTGAAAGAGCAAGGTTTAGGAGTACACATGTATGTCGATGTAACCACCTTGTCTATTATCAAGTTATTTTTAAAAATATGTATCATTGTAAGGCTTTTAAATTGAGATTAAGATAAATATAGATAAATATTTAAAGCACATATATCTAAGAAGAAGAGAGAGAGAGAGAGAGAGAGAGAGAGAGAGAGAGAGAGAGAGAGAGAGAGAGAGAGAGAGAGAGAGAGAGAGAGAGAGAGAGAGAGAGAGAGAGAGAGAGAGAGGCACATGCCCCCAATTTTGAAGTAAAATTGAGTTACCACCTAGAAGTTGAGATTAACTCAACCATGAAATAAAATGATACTTATAACTTTGTAAGGTTGGATGATCAAGTCTAACCTAAAAACTTAGAAATATTGAGTGATTTAATCACCTAAATCATACTAAGAGGTGAACCAACTACTGTAGTAGATTGACTCAATATGGTCTATAAAAATTTGTAGGGTATCAGTATATGCAATGGTTTTAGAATATGAAACTAATTTGGATTTTGAAATATTAAGCACATGTTGCATCAAATATGCACCTTAGATATGTCTCATGCTGAAACTATGTATAATAATAGTACCAATGTATATAATTCTGACATAACTATGAATCTGAATCATATAATTGTGTGTTTTATACAATTTAGATAAATATGTAAGTTTAGAGAATCTAATTCCAAAGCATGCCCCCACTATATATGGAGAAAATTAAAACCCATATGAGTACCAATGTGGAGGACATGTTTCCAAAACATTCCCCATTATAAAATGGAGATGTTGAATATTGAATAGGTGTGGAGAACATGCTTCCAAAGTATGCCCCCACTAAATATGTGAACTGATATAAGTACCATATACTAAATAAATGTGGAAATTGTGTTTCCCAAGTATGCCCCCACTGAATATGTGAACAAATATAAGTACCATATACTAAATAAATGTGGAAATCATGCTTCCCAAGCATGCACCCACTAAATTTAAAAGCTGTGAATATGTGGAATCCATGTCCATATGACATGCCCCCACTGAATTTAAAAGCTATGAATGTGTGGAATCCATGTCCATATGATATTCCCCCACTTAATATATGAAATAATATAAGTACCATATACTGAATAAGTGTGGAGAACATGTTTCCAATACATGCCCCCATTGTTAGGATTAGTTTTTACATTGTGTAAATTTGGGTATTTATCGAGAGGTAAATAGTAATAGGTTAGTTAATTAATATTTGATAGTAATATTATTATAAACAATATTACGATATTAGGTTAGAATATATTATTTGTTGAGATATATTTTTATAAGTTATAACAATATATCATATATAGAATATTGAGAGATTTTGGATGAGAGAAATTAATAGACAGATTATAGGAATCATATTCCTATATATATATATATATATATGTAATATTCTTGAATGATTATGATATATAGCATAATATTATTACTTGTGTAATTAAAATTCTCTCTATGTATTTGGTTTCTCATGATTTAATTTTTTTTTATATCAGCTCTTTGAATTTATAACATTGCTATCAGAGCATGGTGATATTCTGAGTAGTGTGAGGGGCATTTACAATTTATGGTTGCCCCATTGATGAGAGTGGTAAAATGCAAAGGAGAATCTGAGTAGTGGATTTAACATGTGTAAGAAGAGATTCTCCATCCATTCTTCCAATACCTAATGGCATTAATGATGATAGAATAAATTCTTATTATCTGCTCCCATCTCACAGACCAATTTTATATATATATATATATATATATATATAATTGACCATGAAATCAGATTTGATTTTGGCAAATGTTTCAATACATCAATTTTGATCAGAATTTACATTACATGAACTTCACACTAGGCTTGATCACATCAAATTTGTTCTGATCTGAATCTAATCACTATAGTTCTACTCTCCATGACACCACATTTGTAGATCAAGACTTCTGATATCTTCTTTGCATGTTGCATCATACACAGAGTCTTCTAGTTCATATTCACCATGTACTTGCCTTGTCATGTTCTGGCTATAAAATTCTCATGTGTCATGTCTAATTATGGTTAGATTTATCATTCTATTTGGTAGAGAAAGCTTTGTTTTGGTTTGGATTTCTATCCTTTTCTGCATATCAATTCTACCACATGTTTTCTATTGAGATGTCTATGCACTGAATTGCAGTAAGATCTTTAATGTTAATGTCATCTAGTTTGTCCACCTTACTAAATTACCATAGAATACAAGATGAGTTTTCATTGGCCTCTTCACTAAGCTAACTCAACACGTGGCTTCCATGTCTCCTTCAACAAACATTGTTATCACTATTTAAAAGATTTTTTGATAATTCAACTTGCAAATAGTGTTGGACCATTTAAATCAAGCTTGTAGCTACATTCAAATTGCTTCTCAAATCTGATTGAAGGCCCTGTGCATGCTTGTAATTAAGTGAGTCTCTTTTTGTTAAAGAGTTTAATTTGTTTTGTCTTTTACTTTAGTTGTTAATGAGTTTTTTATAGTCTGTTGTAGTTTTATTAAAATTTTAGAGGTCATATCTTTATTTTCTATTATATTTTAGTATTATGTAAAAGTTGAATAGGTGTCAAATTATGTTTTTTTAATATCATATAATGAGCCTTTTTTTATTAAATATAGTCAATATCATTAATTGAGTGGTTATTGTCATTTAGTTAGTGTCAAAATATTATTTATTGTCAAAATCCAAAAGTATCAAAATTGAGTGATTTTAATATTATATGTCATCATATTATTAAAGTCAAAAATATCTTTTATAGATGTATTATTGAGCGAAACTAATGTCCTGAGTCATATGTGTTATTAGGAGAGTTTTTTCCTAAAAGACAACATGCAAGGGTTGATGTTCAAATCTATATTTGTTGAGTAAGAAATTTTCAATATTGGAAGTTGGAAGATACATAGAGGAAGAAGGTTTGTAGAGCCTCTCATCAGTCACCAATGATGGGGCCCAAGAAGATTTGGTGGCATATATAGTGTGGTGTATTTATATAGTTTCTATTGTGTGTTTATAAAATAAGAACAAAAGAATAATGTATGTTCATGTAATGTAATCTGTATGAAATTCCAAACATAATTCCCTGATGTGAAAACACTGTAAAAGGACAAAAAGCACCAATGTAAGTCAATTTATTGATCTTGAAAGGGTTTTTGGTATAGATCCAAAAAACCATAGGAGGTGAACAATGTTTTGGCAACAGTTAGGAGAGTAGCTACTGCATAGATCCCGTGACTACCTTATTTCTTTATGGAGATGACCCCTAGTGACACATCCATTATGATCATGTAAAGTAAATGCATGATGTATTCCTTCACATATAGTGGTCATATGTACTAAGATCATATCACTAGTATGCAGACCTAAGAGTATGTGGTGGCATATAATTTTGTTCATTCTATTCATGTCAAGGCTTGTGGTAAAAATGTAAAACTATGGGAGGAGTTATCCTTTATTTATATCAAGGTCATGAGCCAAATAGGGCATGCTACAATGGGTGAGCATACTGCAGGTGAGAGTGTGAATGTTTTTTCACCATGTAAAAATTAAGGGGGGTAATGTTAGGATTAGTTTTCACATTGGGTAAATTTGGGTATTTATTGAGAGGTAAATAGTAATAAGTTAGTTAATTAGTATTTGGTAGTAATATTGTTACAAACAATATTACGATATTACGTTAGAATATATTATTTATTGAGATATATTGTTATAAGTATAAAATATTGAGAGATTTTGGGTGAGAGAAATTAATGGAGAGATCATAGGAATCATATTCCTATATATATTTAATATTCCCAAATGATTATGATATAGAGCATAATATTATTATTTGTGTAATTAAAATTCTCTTTATGTATTCAGCTTCTCATGATTTAATTTTTTTATATCACCCACTAAATCTGGAAACTATGAATGTGTGGAAGCCATGCCCATATGACATGCCCCCACTAAATCTATAAAATGATATAAGTACCAAATACTGAATGAGTGTGGAAAACATACTTTCAAAGCATGCCCCAACTAAATCTGAGGACTATGACAAGTGTGGATAACATGCTTGCTAAGCATTCCCCCACTATATACCCCCCCTTTGAGGTGAGGGGAATATAGGAACTAGGAGTTACCTCACCTCAAAAGGGTAAGACAAATTCATAATTTGTGACTATAACCATTTAGCATATATAAGTAGCATGTCTAGGTAAATGTATGATTGAAGCACATATAACTAATGTGATCACATATAGGACTAATATGCATGATAAATATCATGGAAACATCTAGATAGTAATAATACAAGCTCAACAAGAAAATACGCATACACATAAGAAAACTCAAAAGCAAGTCAAAAAGTAATGGTCTAAGGAGACTATAAACAAGGGGCATGTTTAAATGTTACACAATCGAAGTGACATGACTTAGTCAAATGTCCTTGAAAGTAAGGATGATATATTAAAATGTTTATACAATAATCAAAGACATATGTAAATGTAAATGAAAGCATACATAGGCATTAGGGGGCACAAGCAAAGGAACATATCCAAATGATCAAACAAGCAAGACAAAACACTCAAGAAAGTGCATAAGGTAAAGTATAAACAACTAGCATAAACATGTCATAGTGGCCCATGGATCCAATGTGGTAAAAAATTATGTCAAGTGTATAGCATATGATGCACCTTGTGTTAGATATAATCATGGATAGTAGACATGTGTAAGTATATATGTAAGCTCAAACATGATAGTGTAGAGTGATCATCAAATCATATAATATGTGTGTATCAAGATTGAAGAAGTATATTCCCCCAATGTCCATATGACATGAGTAGAGTGAAGGCCCAACATCCAAAGTAGGAGTGTATCATGTATGGCATACACACCCAATGTAGAAGTGTGATGTATATGTGTATGTAGGAGTAACTGAGTATACCATCCATCAATATGGAAGTAACATGTGGATGCCAAGGAGCCAATAGAATATTTAAGTGCCATAATTATTTTGGATTTTTTTTTGAATATTTCTGATTTTTTGGTATTTTTGAATTTTTTTGGAGAGACTAATATATGATCCTATCTAATGGATGATCATAGGTATCTCCCCTATTTAGTGCCTTGCAACCTTAAGTTGAATCTTTACATTATTTGTGTCATGATTAGATAGGTTGAAAAGGTACATAACATTTTCCACCTCACGTTTTGCATGTATAGTGGAAGAGCTAGTGTTATCATTTAGAATATGGATTAATTTTTCTTCATGATAAAATGAGATACCTTGTTGATTTTGGTCAATTTTTGCTTCCATTTGGTATAGCCAAATAGTTTCAAGTGTAAATGCATATGGAGATGTGGTAGGCATAACCCAAACCCATGTTTGAATTAATTTAGGACCACAAGCAATTGGTATTGTTATATTACCCAAGGAGTCTTTCCAACCTCCTTTGTTTTGTAAGTTTGTTATATTGAAGCCCATTTGTTTTAAGCATCTTATATTACAAATAGTTTTTGCTTGTGTAGGATTAATATGGTAATGCCAAAAATAAGCACCACCCATGTATAAGGTAATTATTAAATCATGTTGGCATGGATTCTCTTTGTGTTATTCTATTTGAGATTCTTGCATGAGATGTGGACCTTGAATTGGCCCCATGTTGAGTAACATTTGCTAACTAGTCATATAAAGATTAGGAATACCACATTTTTGCTCATAATGTTTCTTATGTAAGTTATCTCCATCCTTTGCATGAGGGATAAAGTTTTTGTATTTGGAAGGAGATATGTTAAGTTTTTTTAAATGAGTAATTATTAAGGAATCATATCTACGCACACCATTATGTAAATGGGTAAATAATATATATTATTTATGCAATGTCCTTTCCTTTAATGGGGAAAGAATGCCTCTACTAAATAAAAATTTCAACTCTAAATCTAAGGGTCTAAGTGCTAGCTAATATGATGTACTTTTAAATTGAATAGTATAATCTTGAAATGACTCATCATTATGTTGTTTAAAATTGTGAAAATGTTCTAATGTATGTTTTGGAACCTTGTGGATATTGAAATTCATGAATAATACATGTTCCAATTGTAATAAAATTCTTAAGGAACCCATTGCAGGCTCTAGAATCAATTTTGAGCCTCGTCGAAAATACTCATATGGAAAAAATTTAGCAATAGTTTGTCATTATGTGACCATTAAACAAAAGAATGTACATAGCTAATCATGTAGTTGAATGGGTCCTTGTTTGTTAAAAAGAGAGGTAAATTAGGTAATTCAAAATATTTTGTGTAAGGATATTCAAGTATACATTGTGCAATAGGTTTATTATTGAATGGGGAAACATGTGCATGATCATTATGGAAAGACACTTGCATTTAGAGTAAAAAAACTTGATTTTGAAGGTCCCCAATGGTGGTCATCATATACATTAGATATTTTATGGGGAAAGAGGTGTTTTTCATAGGTGTTATCATTGGTTTCAACCCACGACCTCTTTTGAATCTAAGCATATGCATATCATCATACTTTTGTATAATAAGTTTTGTAAGGGTATAACAATTTTAGCTTTGGAAAAGGTTGGTAATGATACCTGTTTGATATGGAATTTGTTTTAAATTAAGGTAGAAAAAACCATCACCCTTGCATAAAGGGATATTGTTTGAAAATTTATGAATGTTTGGGGATTTAATGAATTTGTTTGAATGCATGCACCCCTATTAGTTATTTATATATCAACCATAATTTATTTGTGTAGTTCTCAAAAAAATTATCTATCAAATGAAGGAGCCTCTTGATCATATGTACCCACTTGTTTGGTAAAATGTATATGCTTGATTCTTTGGTGCGTCATGAATTAATTTGAAAACCTCAACCCTTATCTATTTGTATTTTTATTTTTGAGAGATATATGGTTGGTTATACCTTGCTCATATTTGCCCAATCCTTGGCTTTGGTATCTATACTTTTGAAAGTATCAAGTGACAAACTCATATGATGGTTTTATAATAAGTATGGGTAAAGGATTTTTATCTTATTTAAGATGGATGAACTCATCTCTTGAAGTGGTGGGAACATGGACATGAATAGAGGGATAATGACTACCACCATTTGAGGATTTTATATTACATGTTTTAGCACTTGGGTGAAGGTAAGAGTAGTCAATTTTGATTCCTTCCTTGCGGGAGAATTGGATGGTTTCATAATCATAGTCATCAAATAAATCAATATTATCTATGATAAGAGATAATAAGTATATAAATATTAGCATATATCATCTAGTAAGCATCCAAAAGGGTATGCTTAGAGTTTTAATGTTCAAATATTGGGTTGACCAAATGTTTAACCCTAAAATGAAATAGGTTATTGGGTGTGTATTTCACTTTAAGATTATGGTTAAGAATAGATAAATGAAATGGCATGAGGGTGATAATCAGATCTATAGTAGGCTAATTAAATGTTAAACTCAAATATAAGCATACACTAAATTTATTATGTTGAGATAGTCTAAATATATAACATATAACAAGGATAGATATAAAAATGACAAATAAGAGAGTAATTAGATTATTTTGATGCTAATGTAATTTTAGATTTGGAATAGGCTGAAAGCAAGTGGGATGATAGTTTTGAAATAGTTGTCAAATTATGGATCTGGGACCTTTGGTTATCTAGACAATTATGTTGACCCTAGATGATTATGTTGATGCTAATGTTTGACACTAATGATAGTGTCCTTTATGAAATATCTATAGAAATAGGATGTGACCATATAGATGCTTCTAAGTTTAGATTCACCTTCACTCTGGTGTATTTAAATTTGGGACATTGACTGTCATTTTTTGTGAAATGGTAAAACCTTAGCTTTCCATTTTCAATGTGACCTTGGGGAAAAATGAGTTAGTGGGCATATAGTGTCAAGCTGATCCCAATGACCCAACTATCAAAATATGATCTCCACATAACCAATACTCTAAATAGGGCCTCAAACTAATTTAGTTATCCGTTACATGCTATATTGTGTGAATCATGCAATGTGTGTAAAATAAGTACAATAATGACCTAGATTGTAACTTGGAAAATTAGGCTCTTGGGCTGCTCCTTTAGTACCTCAAACATGTAAATGTGTAGTACCTATGAATATTTTGGAAAGAGAAACAAATAGGGAAGATTTGGTCAATTGAAAGTTCTTTGGTCTTTTGCTAAATATTCATAGGTTCTCCTAGGTGAGAAATGAATGTGTCAAAATGAAATATGAATTCATGAGACCATAGGATGTTTCCTGCACATCATTACCACAACACTAATAACATAGACATTATACACAAAGAGTAAATATGCATAATATAGTCTCTATAAATGTATTCACATCTCCATATGGATCTCCAAAACTAACCAAGTTAAAAGGTACATGGGAGTGCCTATTAAATATGCAAGCTAATTTGTTTCATGTAAAAAATTATTGTTGTATGAATAACCTATAAAATAGGAGTTTCTATTATTATTGTGCACTCAAAAAATATGTGAAAAAAATATTATAGCATCCCCAAAAATAAACAACTAACTCCCAATTCAAGTTTATACACTTTAATCCAACACCCTCTTTTAAGCACATAATAGGGAGTGAAAAAAGAGAAAACAAAGATACCGATGGGTCCCAACAACCAAGCTTGTTTAGGCACCCATGTAAAAATAATAATGAAATACAAAGTATCCCTATGATAACCAATCCATCTTACTAGACTACATAGATGAAGAATCACTATAACCACCAAGTCAAATAGGAATTGGTACTTTGTATGAGGATAACTTTGTAAAAAAAATTGATCTCAAAACACTGGGTAAAAAGAGTCACCAAGGATGAAATGTATCACTGCAAGGTACCCAAAAACTAGTAAAAATAGCTAAAGTCAAGAGAGCAAGAAACATATGTTGCAAGGTGTCCCAAAAAATTAAATAGATCAATAACTGAACATAATGCTGAAGAGGTACACTAGATGGAATGAAGGCCATCAAATAAAAATGTACTCAGTGACCTTAAAAGTCTCAATAGAACTCAAATCTACATGAGTGGTCTGGATCCACTGCTTGATCACAAAAAAAAACTAACACTGGAATACCCCAGAATAGCTCTTATGCAAAGAGACTATTATAGGTGTTTATAGTGAAAAATGGTTCACCAAATGAATTTAATCTATTTACTAAAGATGTAGTGCACCAAGGGTTAGCAAGGAACATGACAATCAAAGAATTAATATCTGCACCATACCCTTCCATACTTCTAACTAGGTGGAGTGACATAAAAAAGGTCTGTATGAGTGGAATGAATCCACTACTTGAACACTAACATATTATATTCACCAAAATTACTACTCTTCAGATGGAGATCAAGATCCATAATAAATTTGAAAGAGACTATCAATTGTCATCAAAATTCTAAATATACAAAATAATTATCTCTCAGGAAGATGGCCCTGGTGGTGATGGCATTGTTTCTCTATGTATTTGCTAATTATATTCAGAAGAAGAAGAAACTAAAGTTAAAGGGTCAGGGGTTAGATGATACCTAGATTAAGTTGTGCATCATATCCAAGCATTGTAGGATCTCCTCTTTGGCTGTGGAGGAAACACCTGTAGATAAGAAAGAAACTCAAACAAAGAGAATGTTAGATAAAGATATGGTGGACTGCCAAGCTATGTGCTCGGTCCCAGAAGCGTAAAAACTTCCTTAAGGGATGACAGTCCACTATTTGACAAAAAGAGTGTTGTATAAAAAGAAATGGTGAAAGACTAAGAAAGAGAAAGTAGACAACGCGTACCTATTCTCTGTAATCAGTCTGTCACAGTCATTGACATCGGTAGTTCTGTCGGCGTCAGTTGGTCAATGTTGCTGACATCAGTTATGCTGCCAATGTCGGTAGGGGCAATGGGCCTTGGATGGGTTTTAGGGTTATGTCTGTGGTCGATAGAAGAGTCTGGAGGCTTAAAGGCTCGTGTAAGGTTGCAGGAAAGTGGATAAGGTCTGAGGAAGGAGTCAGGTAGAGGGTAGGTGTGAGATGGGGATAAGAATAGGAGGAAGGCTTTCCAGCCTCTCCAAGAAGAAAGTTAGGTCGGGTTGATAGTATTTAGAAATAGTAAATAGAAACTAATTACTAATGTATTCTAAATTATTGAAATGAGAGGCAAAAGAATACTTAGCTCTACTTGATGAAGAACCAATGGTGTAGAACGCTTATTCCTATTGTGGCTGATGTTGAGGTCCTCGTACAATGTTCCAATTCAATCTAGAGTGACTTGCGTAGAGTTTATGTAGCCAAAGGAGTGTTAGTCAAATTCTGATGATTGGTCTCAGAGTGTGCGCGTTGATGTCTCAGAGTCTGGGTGGAAGAATTCAGATTCAAGGAAGAGAGAGAGAGAGAGAGTCTGAGAGGGAGAGAGTCAGAGAGCCGCTAACTCAATGTTAGAACTTAGTTTAAGTAACTGACGTCGGTGATCCCACCGGTGTCGGTCGATAGTTGACTGACGTTGGCAGCCAAAGAATGGGTAAAAGGGATATTTTTAGCCCTTTGCCCATTCTCCATCTGCCAAGTGCATTTGCCATTGGAGAATGGTCAAAGGATGGGTTTATTAGGCATGAGATTTGGTTAGGCGGTTGGAATGGAGTGAGAATAGGTCTTAGGTGGTTAGGATTTGGATGACCTAGTCTAAGGGTGACTCATGGGGTAGGAAATGGTCTTAGGGTGATGTGTCCAAGGTGAGGTGTCCAAGGTGATGTGTCTAAGGTGATGTCATTAATTTAAAATAAGTAATTTATTTTAAATTAATAAAGTGTGTAAGGGACCAAGGGGAGTCGACATAATTTTGGTGTCTACAGGCATAGTCAACAATTAAATAGTAATGTGCTCAAAATGGAGCATACAAACATGAATAAAAATCTCCATGACTCTTAGTGTGATTAAAATAATGGTCCCATATAAAAAAAACACCAGATGACACATGAAACCTAGAATGCTATCAATCTATAAAAGACACCATCAAGAACAAGAGAGTAACTCCTAAAACAAGGGAGCAGTCTGTGACACCAAACCATAATCAAGAATGTAGGATGTTGGGATCTACCAAAAATGTATCTATGAGTACAAGTGGCATAAAAAATGTACACTCAAAATAAGATGTCGACCATAGTTGAAAATGCATCCATGTGTGCAAAGTGTGATGATAGGGACAATAATGTGGGCTAAGAGGGTACAAGTGTAATAATAATGACCTCAAAAAAATGAAGATTAGAGGAACATTAACAAGTTTGTTTTATCTATGAGGGGTTCTAAACTCCTACCAGACTGGACCTCACCCTCCATCTTTGTCTAATGAAATAGAAGGAAAATATATGAAAAAATAATTTTACCCTTTACAACATATAAAATGCACTCCCTTTAAATATGCCTCTCCTTAAATAGTTAACACCACTTATCAAAATGGCCCCTCTTAATTTTTTTTCCCACTTCATAATAAAAATGTCTCCCCTCTTAGAATTTTTTTTATCACTTCAAAATAAACACCCTCTTTAAAAAAACTTTCCTGCTTGAATGTTTAGTAAGAACAAAAAAGTTTGACACTAATACCTCCTACTAAGTGGTCGGTCTTACAAAAGAATGTGTCTCCATCACACCACTCCACATATTTAAGTGTTTTAAAACAACAAAGTCTATTTAAATTTTAATTTAAATGAAAAAAATAATTAAAATAAATAAATGAGAACCTTTCTAATGGGTGGTAGAATGTTGGCACTTGAATTTTTTTTTTACATGGCTACATGGTGGCATGAATATTACCGACACTTATGGTGGGTTCCTAGTCAATGAAGGCTAGGAGAAACTAGTTGGATAATTTTTTGAACACAACTAGCCAAGATAAACCCATCCATGTCAAAAGGAGCATATATTTATAAATCATGATCATATAAGACAAAATTATCACCACTGGTGTGTTACAATGGGAGTCTCAGTCTCCCAATTATAGGTGCCAAGGGATTTTCTTTACAAACACCATGTAGCCATGATGCACCCATGTCAACTAGAAACCCAAAAGAATAATTTGTGTACACATCCACCAATCTTGTCCCTCGAATCTAATAAAATCACCTTAAAGGATGCATCATGAGGGAAAAATCAACTACTATCCCATAAAACCCTCCGCATAATATAAGTACTGATGGATAAGATATAAAGAGATCTCTCTTAAATGTGGGCAAGAAGAGGAAGATATTTTTGGAAGAATCGATTGAGGAAATTAAATGCCCCAAATATCAGTGGTAGGAGCTTAGTGATTAACAATTTAAATGATAACCTATGGAGGGCTCAGTCATTGTCAAACACCAATCTAAAGGTTTATAAATTATAAACCAAACCAAAAAACAAAAATGATTCAAAATCTTTAGTTAGTTCCTCACTATTATATATTAGCTCCTCGTTGATATAGTTTTTGGACAACTAGCAATGTGCAAGGAAATTGTTGATGAGAATAAGGATCCGTGTCGATGGAATTCATATATTCTCAAGTTATGGATGTAGGGTAGGCATACCACATAAGATCATGAGAAAATAGGCTGATTTAATAATGACATCGAGCAAGTGTGCCATATGAGTAATGTGAGTCATTCAATGTAAGATTAAACTCCATTGTCGATGTTTTTGCTGCAATGGATATTATCAATTTTTTGGATCCAAGAGAGTTGATTCAAAATAACCTATGTTCATAAAGAGCTAAAAGGGATCATTTAATGCAAGGATTCAAGATGTGAGGTCACCATACTCTAGGATAAGATATTTGATATAATAAATTTGAAAACAACCATTACGTAGAAAAATAGATCTATTCAGAGACAATTGTCTTCAATGGGAAGAAGAGGAAAGATGACATACTACATGTGGGTGGAGATAAGGATGTGGAAGCATGGATATTCCAAACCATCATATAATAACCTTCAATCTAATGATGTAGGCCGTGAATGCTCCTATAATGCAATGTATAAATCTAAGAACCAATTGCAATAACTAATGCAATTAGACTGCAATGCCAACTAGATCAGAAACATGGAATCAAATCCCTAGATATGTACATCTTGGTGTGACCAATAAATTTTGAACAAATAATTTATAAGACCATCAAAAATGAAAGGTACATTTTGCAAAATAAAATGTGTAATTCCACTAGGGTAATGGTTGAATGAAGATACTCTATTACCATGTCGGAATGTAATATGCATTCATGAGACTACAATATCTCTCTTTCACATCATGACCACAACACTAATAACATAAACATTATACACATAGAGTAAATATGAACAATAAAGTCTTTGTAGATGTATTCACATCTCTGTATGGGTCTCCAAAACCAACCAAGTCAAAAGGTGTATGGGAGTGCCTATTAAATAGGCAAGGTAAGTTGTTTCATGCAACAAATTATTGTTGCATGAACAACCTATAAAATAATATTTATTATTATTATTATGCACTCAATAAGTATGTACACAAAATATAATAACATCCCCAATAATAAACAACCAACTCTTAATTTAAGCTTATACACTTTACTTTAATAGAATGAGGGTTGATATTGTATTTATATCAATTGTATTGGGAGATAACTCACATTAAAATACTTATGTTGACCATTAGGATACATTTCATTTGTAATTTAGATGACTTTAGGGTATTGGACACTTATGTCAGAGCAAGATAGTAATATCGATGCTATTATCTATCCCAAACATTAGTGTCTAGGGAGTAACAAAATAGGTACAAGATCAAAACTTATAGAGATGTAAGATAATTACATTTTAAGCATTCTGTGTAAGATAGAATATATGTGTCATCAACATAAGACTTTAACTAAAAGATAGACCAAGGGGCATAAGATAGAGCAGATGTGAGGCTTGCAGAATCAAGGAGAGTATATAACTAAGAGAAACATCTAATGTTTGAGTTTTCCAAGTGTATAAGATTGAGGTGATACATAATCAAAAAATATCACCTACGTTTTGAGTAAATACTTTAATTATTTAGGGCACTTAATTTAGCAAACCCTAAAACAACACATGAAGTAGCAACAAGGTGAAACCATGATAGGTTCACTATAAGTGATGCCAAGGTTGTCGAGTGTCACTAGAATTGAATGTATATCACCCATGGAGATTTGAATCACACTGATTTAGATGGATCTAGATTATTTTTTTCATGATTGAAATGGAATGAAGAATATTCATTCCCCCATCATGACCATATTGCTCATAGAATTGCATTGAAATGAATATTTTTCTTTTAAAATTTTGAACTTTGAAATTTGAATTTTGAAAAGTGAAAGGACAAGTATCATGCCTTTTTGTGACTTTAAAACCTTGATTTTTTCAACTATGAATAAGCATGAGCATGAATGAGTATCATGCCCCCTGAAATTGTGCTAACAATATAAAATGCTATGTATCTATATGTTCAATTGAAATTATATTTTCAACCTATAATTTTGATTTTGTAATTATTTTGCATATGCCCTTGCCTATGCATTCAAATATTTTTGATTATGTGATTTAAGTATTTGAATAATGAGTGTATATGCATGTCATTTTCCTTCAAGATCAGTATCTTATTTATTATACATTTGATTTTTGTTTCTTTTTGAATCTTTGAAAACATTTAATCTATTATAAAATCTGATTTTACTTTTTTGAATTTTTGACAAATATGTACTTTGTATCTTTGAAACATGTATTGTGTATATTTAAACCTGTATTATGTCCAAAATCTATTCATGGAGGTTTGGATCTCTAAGACAAAACCCACCATGCTACCCCCCTTTTGAGATGAAGGATGTAGGCTACAAGTCACTCATCTCAAGAGAAGAGTTAACTACATTTTGTGATAAATATATGATCATGTAGTAATCATATCAACATGTTGGAGAGTATGTTATCATATAAAATGAAATTATCATTGAAATATGTATGTAACATATTAAATCCAAAACATAAAAGTGTCATGTTTTTATTGATTTAACAATGAATTATAAAGTAAAGTAATCATAGTAAAAGTGCATGATATGTATCATGGAACTATTACTAAATATCAATAAACACACAAACATAACATAAAATGTCACATAATGACATACAATGTCATACAATATGGTCAAGAGCCACACATAAGGGACATGTTCAAATGTTGCACAAATATTTTTCACATATAAGGCCAAGGGCCAAAAATAATGGACATGTTTAAATGATGGACATACCAAACACAAATCTCATAGAGATGTTTAATCAATTTTCACACAAATGCCAAGGGTTGTACATAATAAGAAAGATATCTAACCTATCATGTAAGAAAGTAAATAACATAGAAGGAGAATAGAACAAGTAAAAACTAGTATAGTACATCCATATTTATCAGTGTTATATTGTTAGTGAAGTAGCATATCCAAGTGGCACAATGTAAAATATGAGTGATTTATTAAGACACTTTTAACATATGTAACTCAATATTATATTTCAAATCATAGATAGATATAACTTGTTATAATGTTACTTTCATAATTTAGATGCCCCTAGCATAGGCATGGCCACTGGGTAGAAGGGAGTCCAATATCTAAGAATTCATGTATACCCTACATCACACTCATACATTTCATGAAATGCATGTGTATTTGAAAAATAATATGATATCTACCACATATAAGATAAAAAACATATGTAAAGAAATAACTAGCATCTCATGTCATGCTCAAGTCTTGGTTTTTGAAAATATTTTTAATGTTTTTATATTTTTTCAATATTCATTTTTTTTTAAATTTTTTTGAAACATTTGATTTTTTATATTTTTTTATATATATACAAAGAGACTAACCCATGATCCCATCAATGGGAGGACCATAATGTGTGCTTAGATCATAGATTTGAAGAGTGACTTTCCTCAGATGAGGAGTACTACATGTGGATGTATTTTAATAAAAAAGTGTTATATGATAACTATTGTGATCACTATTCATAGAATGTTGTGAAGCTCAATAAGGTGTATTAATTGATGAAGTATTTGATACAATAAAATAATGTCTCATTTCTTATATTCTATGTGGATCATGTTGAATTATTTGAGGATTTGCCTTGGGATGCACTGTAGAAGATTTAGATTTTTTTAAGCCTTGGATTTGCTTAAGAAGTTATAACTTTTTCCCTTAAACTTATTATATATAAATATTTTTTATAGGTATCGGATTAATTATGTATGATGCTCATAAATGGGTGTGATAATTATCTTAGTACCATGCTTTGGGGGAGGTGTCATAATTGGCTTCTTACAGTTCCCTTAAATAGGTGCCATAACTAATTATGGTGGTGTGGGGGAGGATGAAGAGTTACCAATGATTATAGAGGGTACTCATATTAGATGCCTTGAACATTGATCACTTGATTGTAATGTATGTACTTGAGGAATTTATGAACTATTAATGTTATTACACAAATCATTTGTATCCAAGATCATCCTATTAACTTATTAAAGACCCATGTGCTTGGTAAGATTAGAAATGGAGTAGACATTTTTTCTAAACTGACTTGGATAAGAAACACTATATGTCCAAAAGCATCTTGCATATGACCATCAAATGCTTTGACAAATTTTGATGTAGCTTGTATATCTTGATTTATATATCTAAGAATATAAAGGAGTGTCATTCTACATACATTTTTTATAGACCCATTGTCAATAATGACACTATGGGTAAGTTTTTTATTGAATAAAACATAAATGAAAAGAGCATGCCTATTTGAATCATCATAATCAATTCCATGTCATCAAATATGATCACTAGATTTTGTGCTAATATGCCTATAAATGTTCCAATAATTCCATATGTTGGATGTCCATATGTCTTAGGAGGGGGATTTGAATTACATGAAAGATGTACTTCTAATTTTTTTGTATGCTCTGCTTGATTATAATTGGGGAAAATATTGCTAAATTTTTTTAGCTTTGCATTTTCATTTTGTTGTTCTACCTTCCTTTTTGGGTGTGCTTAGCTCAATATAGTTGCTATTGATAAGACCTTGTATCTTATGCCTTGATCAATAACACTTGTTGATATAATGGCCAATACATCTATGCTAATTAAAATATACATTATTGTTGAATTCTTTAGGTTAAGGCTTGGCCAAATCAAGCTCAAATGGAGGAGGCAGAGATATGAGATCATAATCAATTAGTTTTTGTAACAAAATGTGAGGAGGCTTTAGTAACCTTATAAATTGACTCTTTTGTGGAAATGTTAATTAAATCTTGCTTGATGGTTGTGATACTCATTGACTATTATTTTTGTTTAATTATTATTTTCATTATATTTGACTTTGTATTTTGGCTTGCTTTGAAACTTGACATTTGATGTAGATGGAACATTTGGTGCATATTTTACCTAGTTTAATGCTATAAGCTTCATTTCCATTTCTTTGACTGTATGGCATAGCTGATCAAAGGATTTGAATTTATCAAACATAATTATTTCATGGAGTGGTGTTAACAAGCTTTGAGTGAATATATCTTGCATTTAATTATTTTCCATAATGTTTGTCATCTTTGATAGTATAGTCTTGTACTAAAGAACATATTCACTAATTGACTCATTTGACCCTTGCTTGGTTTAGCAATTTGTGTATAAGACAAATTTTCACTAATGTTGATTGAAAAGTGTTCTAAAATTTAATCTATTAATGGGTTGAATTCTATAACTAATTAAAAATGGAGATCATAGAATCATCATATAACATAGTCTTTGATATTCATGGAAAGAGCTCAGTGAGTAATTTATCATTGTAAGCATAATCCAAACATGTTGCATAGATTGAACGTAGATTTTACTCTGGATGTCCTTTACTCTCATAGAGTGGTGGCTTGGGAGATAAAAAACTAGTTGGTAGTGGGTAAGAGGATATCTTGGGTGTAAAAGGATTGTGAAGTATAGTACAATAATCCATCGAATGAGTAGCTTTGGAAGCATCTTCCTCTAATTATAATATTTTAGAATGTGAGGCTATAATTTTTTGCTCAAGAGAGGGTGTTATTATGCCTATTTATGTCACCCCCTCTATTTTATAAAAAAATAAAATGAGCGAGGGTATTCTATCATATTGATGACTCACGTCATAACTTTTGAAATTGATAGCATGGTGGTCGTAGCTCATTGCTTCATTTGAATATTCATTACTATGCTAAATATTGGTATGATTGTTGTGCTTAATGATGTTTTAACTCTGACATTATTCATTGGTTTCAAAATCATGAGTGAACATAATGAGAAACTACAGTATATATGGATATTGATAATATTATTTAGAATAGCTGATTTGATTTTATGATTATGTTTCTTATCATCATATGTTTGTCAATGTAAAAGGGTAATGCATAGTTATTTTAAGTTTTCAAGGGCATGGATGGTTTTATGCACAAATTTATTGATAAATGATTATTGTGATCATAAGGTATAAGTTGAATAATCTATGATAAACATTATTTATATTGAATAATGTTATAGGTTATAGGGGTGTTTTGATTATTAAATGAAATTTGATTATGTTCATTTGATCTAAGTTTATTTATATTAAAATATAAATAGTTCTTAACCTAAGATATAAGGGCCTAATGATTAGTGACCTATGAACATTTAGTTATATAAAATGTGAAATTGAATGACTTAAGCATGGATAATGATACCTAATCCATAGGTCTTCCTACTTGCTTACACAACCCTTCTAGGCTATTCCTTCACTGATTCCCAATCATCTAAAGCCTTTCAGACTTAACCCTTATAGACCTAGTTATCTATTTTAGGCCCAGTTCTATCTACCCAGGTCTCATTATCTTAGGACAATAACACCCAACTTGGATAAGAGAATTGGAACTCAGGGTGTCTTAATCTTGGCACTATTGTCAAAGTTTATTTTTGGTCCTAATGGTTAGATTATTTCAGATCCTTATCCTTGTTGACCTAATGTGAATTCATTTAACCCATGATCATTAATTCTCTTATAAAAGTCTATTTAGAAGGGTTGGCACTTATGCACAAAAGAGAAGCAAGAATACAAGCAAGTACACTTAATCACTCTTCCCTATTCTCTGTATATAGCCTTCCAAAATCATTTCAAGATTTTTCAAACCTTTACAACTATCCCTAGCCATCTGAAGTACATCAAGTTTTGCATTTAGTTGAATTTGTCATACATAATTACACCAAACACTTCAATGAGAGAACTACATTAGCTTGATCCCTCCTTGATAGGACCGAAGTTACCCAAAGCTCTGACATAACTTGTCAGATTTAAGAGCACACATGATTACCAATGTGTAAGCAACTTAAACATGTAGAAATAACCAGAAGAACAAATAACTATCAATGAGAAAACACACAGAATCTGAGAGGCAACACATAATTGTATTCAACTCATTACAAAGGAAATTACAATAAAGAGATCACACTCTTCTTCCACCTCTGTGAGGCTTCCTCCTCAAGGGCTCCTAGTAATCTTCCCACCTGAGTAATCTTCTCTCATAAGTCACAACACACAGCTAACACAAGCTGTTGTTCACCTCATTGTACTCCCTATACAATCGAGTATGAACCGGTACTCCAAGTAGATCTCACCATGATCCTGCTCTTGATGTATTGATGTCACCTTGATCTTGCTCCCCCACTGATCCTCTTCTAACCCTCGCATACACACACCCCTACAGACCAACCTGATCTTACTTATCACATGTAGATCTCCACCATGACCCTGCAACACCTTGCATATCAAACTTGATCTTACATACATGGGGAATCCTACTTGATTCCACCATGGGAAGAACTCTCCAAGTTCTACTTAGTTCTTCATAGTTCTTCAATTAACAATATAGCCCATGAGTCTATTATATATATCTCATGCATACAATAATTAGATAAGTGGCTCAAAGACTCGAACTGGTCTTCATCATGCAAACTACGTGTTCACTTAACTGACTATTTGTCAACAGCAGTTCTAGAACTACACAGGCGACTGACGTTGGTCCCTATCTTCCTAGAGGTGAACGACATCGATCAATTCCTACCGATGTCAGTTTCTCTTTTGTTGACCCCTACCCAATGTCGGTGTGGCCTACCGACGTCGATGACTGTGACTCTGCAATCCTCCTCCATGCTTGCATCCAGGTGAAGCTTTTAGCTCCACACCCTAACAATCTCCCACTTGGAGATAAACAGCTACACCCGTACCTATACCAGTACTTTTTCTATTTTATATCCTAGCTTGTATTCCTCTTCAAGCTCCCACTTGAAGACTACCCACCACACTCCTTATGGTGTTAACCCTGTGTCTGAATTTCTTCATTCTCAGCTTACCTTCTTCTGCCATTGCTATACTCCCACTCAATCAAAAACCCCTGTGAGTAACCTGTAATCAACAAACCACTAACCAGATCTGGCCATCTGTTAGTCAAACTCGCTCTGAGAACATCCAACCTCACTCTAATACCATTTGATGGTATCAGCTCTTGAACCTACAACCAGGCTTTGATACCATTTGATAGTACCGAAGTTCCCCAAAGCTCTGACACAACTTGTCAGATTTAAGAGCACACATGATTACCAATGTGTAAGCAACTTAAACATGTGGAAATAACCAAAAGAACAAATAACTATCAATGAGAAAACACACAGAATCTGAGAGGCAACACATAATTGTATTCAACTCATTATAAAGGAAATTACAATAAAGAGATCACACTCTTCTTCCACCTCTGTGAGGCTTCCTCCTCAAGGGCTCCCAGTAATCTTCCCACCTAAGTAATCTTCTCTCATAGGTCACAACACACAGCTAACACAAGCTATTGTTCACCTCATTGTACTCCATGTACAATTGAGTACAAACTGGTACTCCAAGTAGATCTCACCATGATCCTGCTCCTGTTGTATTACTATCACCTTGATCTTGCTCCCCCGCCAATCCTCTTCTAACCCTCACATACACACACCCCTGTAGACCAACCTAATCTTACTTATCACATGTAGATCTCCACCATGACCCTGCAACACCTTGCATATCAAACCTGATCTTACATACATGGGGAATTCTACTTGATTCCACCATGGGAAGAACTCTCCAAGTTCTACTTAGTTATTCATAGTTCTTCACTTAACAATACAGCCCATGAGTCTATTATATATATCTCATGCATACAATAATTACATAAGCAGCTCAAAGACTCAAACTGGTCTTCATCATGCAAACTACGCGTTTACTTAACTAACTGTTCATCAACAACAGTTTTGGAACTGCACAGGTGATTGACGTCGGTCCTTGTCTTCCTGGAGGTGACTGATGTCAGCCGATTCCTGTCGATGTTGGTTGTTCTTCTATCGACCCCTACCCGACATCAGTGTGGCCTATCGACGTTAGTGACTGTGACTCTGCAATCCTCCTCCATGCTTGCATCTGGGTGAAGCTTTTAGCTCCACACCCTAACACTCCTTGGAGTATTCATATGTCGGCAATGTGCCCACATATGAGGTGTGAAGTGCATCCAATGTATCCTTTACACACTAACCCCTTCTCTATATTTTCTAAGTTTTCATTCAAGTTTAAGTATAAAGATCTCCTAGTGATTTTAAAGATTTAAAATAGATGCACAACGAGCTTCATAGGCTTTCAGGCTTCAACTTCATAGGCTTCCAGGCTTCAATAATTCACTGATAAGGTAATACAGATCTATCAAATAAAACCCAAAAATCTCAAACCACCTAGACAATAACACCAAAAAAGGAGTACAATAATGAACAATATGGCATCCCACTTTTGGTGCTCTTGTCCAATCTAGAAATGAACCTCAAGATTCAGTTTTTGATAGTTTCCCAGTCTTGATCCTCCAGTATCAGACCCTGTCTTAGTCTAAATCATTCAAAATAATCTAAGTTAGATTTCTCTTGTTTATTACTATATTTAGAAAAGGAAAAAATATAAATTTTTTTACCCAAATCAATATCTTAATTCCTACATATTATTTATTGATTTACTTTGCTTAGACTTGTTTATTTAATAGGAATAAATCTCCATTATTCTCAAAACAATAAAACATTTGGTGAACTTGTTTGACTTCAAATTTTGCATAAAACCCTAGAAACCTTAGGGATAATTATTTCTAATTTTTTTCCCCATAATTTACTAATTTTTATTTCATTAAAAAATAAAAAATCTATAATTTAATTGCAAAAATATCACATATTTTGTTAAAACCCTAGTTTGCACATACTAGGTCCTTCTTGCATACAAACACATTTTAAACACAAGGAAAAATATATTGCTAATTTTAGAAATATTTTTTGATTTTTCCTTGAAATTTTCAAGCAAAATTCTAAAAATTGTCTCTAAATTTTAAAAAATTATTACATTAATGTTAAAAAAAATCATTCAAAATATGTAGTTGCATCAACTAGACTACCAATTACTTTCCATTACTTTTCAAATCATTTTCAAAATTTTTAGGTTCTTATCAAACATAGAAAATCAATTTCAAATTCAAAAATTCATAGTATTTTGCATAAATTTTTTCAAAAAATCCTTAGTTGCATGTATTAGCACCTATTTGCTTCTTGAGGTATCACCTTACATGTTTAGGAGCTCCGTATCCTTTTTGTGCAAATGCCAATTAACTTTTTTTAGGACTTTGTGTTTCTTATATTCAATAATTTCCTTTTCTAGCACATTTCCTATTAAGAATTATTACAAGACATTCAAACACATTATAAATTATTTTCCTACTTTCAAAATGGCCCAATATACCAGTTTTGATGAAACTAATAAAAAAGAAATTTGATAACTCTTAACAAAACATATGGATATGAAAGATGACATGATTAGAATTATACAAGAGGAATAATAAAAAGTGAACAATGGTCAATCTTCTCAAACCATAGAGCCACTAGTTGCAAATGAAACTACAGGGGCAACTATGTCTCAACAACCCCCTATAGTAGCCCAACCTTCTTCTATGCCACAAGCTATAGCTAGTACATCCCTATCTCCTGATGTGGTAACCCTTGTGTAAGAGATAAGATCTCTTTGATCCAAGGTGAAACATATTGAGTGAGGTACCACTAGACCTATGCAGGCCTTAGATTTTTTTATCTTCTGCATACACCATTGACACATCATATTAATTCTACACCCTTTCCTAAAGGTTTTGTTCAACCCAAGCTTACTCTTTATGATGGCAAGGGTGATCTAGAGACACACTTGAGAGATTTTCACACAACATATTTGGATTATGTACCCAATGATTGACTACTTACCAAGCTATTTCCATGGAGTCTAAAGGATTATGCTTTACAATGGTTTTATAATCTAATGAATCAGTTAGTCACGACATAAAATCCTTTATCAGATATGTTCCTAGCACATTTCAGTATCAACATTAGTGATAAGGTTTCATATGATCAAATTTCTTAATAAAAACAATGACCAAATGAGCCTCTCATAGACTATGTTCTTCGGTATAAGACCATCTTGGATAAGATGACTAGTCCCATGGTAGATCAGGAGTTACAAGACCTCTTTAAATAGAGTCTTCTACCAACACTTCATGAATCAATCATGTTCAATTGATTCTCTTCCTTCACTAAATTGTGTCATACACTAAAGGAATGAGAAGTCAAGCTAATTTCAATGGGAAAACTCAAGTACTCAAGTATCTCAAACATAACAGACAAGAGTAATAGTAAAGTCCCATACAAGGTCAAAATTAATGGCAATAAGAATCATAATCAACCAATAGTCAATGTAGATTTAGATCCCCCTCAACATGTGGTTTTATCAACACCTCCTCATCGTGCATTTACCAATCTACCAGTTTCTCTAGCCAGGGTTCTACAAC
Organism: Torreya grandis; assembly: GCA_037957365.1. Classification (NCBI taxonomy): domain Eukaryota; kingdom Viridiplantae; phylum Streptophyta; class Pinopsida; order Cupressales; family Taxaceae; genus Torreya; species Torreya grandis. The sequence goes on from JARHVA010002307.1 coordinate 1,166,942, forward strand.
AGTTATTAAAATGTAACATTTCACTCTCCCTCCTATCCAGGAAGCTGACCTAGTGAAGCCTCTTCCACAAGGATATGATTGGCATGCATTTTGAGATTTTCATAGGGCATCATACCACATATCAAATAGATGCATCATTTTGAGACATAACATACATGATTTGATAAACAACAATATACTTGATTTGGGAACTTCAATTGAGCCTCTAAAGGCAAAGCCAACATAAGACAAAGCTTTTAAAATCTTCTCAGATCCATCTCCACAACATTCTAAATAGGAGAAAGAGGACACCTCAGGTGTTCACCATACACACCATGCACATCCTCCACTAGTTACATATCAATCACCTTTAGTTGAGGCACATCTTTTGAGAGGTATGATAGGTGTGTATGAGTCTATAGTTCCAGCCAGACCTTTGGTATATTTTTTAGATTAAGATATTGTGGAGGATAATATAGATTATAATGCACTTTTTATCAGAGCACATATTCATAATCAACCTATTCATAGTGTGTTTATTGACAATGGTTCCAACCTTAACATGTGCACCTTGACATTAATACAACATTTGGGTTATTCAGAGTAGGATATCACTCTGACAAACATAGTTATCATTGGTTTTAGTGGGCATAAATAGATTTCATTAGGTGAGATAGTACTTTCACTATAGGTTAGTCCTACATATTTGGCAACACCATTCACTATAGTTACCAGTGCAGGAGTTTTTGACATATTACTCGGTCAACCATGTATTAAAAAACTCAAGGCAATACCCTCTATAATCATAGATGCAAGAAATTCATTCATGTTAATTAGGTTATTATAATCGGTGGAGTTCTTTATGAGTCACCACTTCCTACTTCAGAGCCATCTATCAGCTTACAAACACCAACTCTAATTTTTTCACCTATTTTAGTTTCTCTAATTTTAGTTTCACTTCCACTTCAGATCTAGTCATAGTTGTGACATCAATCACTAGTATAGAGGGTTCACACACCTCCATAACTTCAAGATTCTAGACAACTTTTATCTACAGTGTTCACACCTAGAGCAGTTTCATTGAGGCCTCATATAGCTACATAAATAACACCTATTTAGAGAGCTTCTTCTACTTCCATATGGGTCCCCAAGAGCCTTAAAGTTGCATCCACTTCTCATAGTTACAGGGGACCCCACATTTGGTTTCCTCTTCAAATATTTTAGAGTAGTTACAACATACATATATTTCAACTTCATAATCTTAGACATTCAATCATGTCTCATAATCATGCATGATTTAGTTGTTCGCTATAGGGCACCATGGCAGGGAGTTTCATTTGAGACTCATCAGTTAGTATTATTTCTTTCTAGTTTTACATGTACATAGCTTATATAAAAATACAAAAATAATACAAAAAAATCAAAATATAAAAACATTCAAATATATCAAAAATACCAAAAATATTTCTATTGTATGCATCATCCATGTTTTTCATTACTACTATCATGCTAGGACTTACATTTACTATTTCATGCTATTTTAGGTCAATTTTTATACATTAACATGCTTCACTTGATCTCTTTTGAGTGTGTGGAGTGACATCTAGCTACTTGATTGCTTCACTCTACCCATTTAGGGGGCATTCATACTTTTACATTCAAGATACACATTGATATACCTACCAACTAGGGGAATATATTACATGACTACACCATCCAGGTTATGTCATTCCTACACAAAACACTCTGAGTTATCATGCTAATGTACATTCCTTTCTAGATTACATAGATTACTATATCGATATTTCACTAGCATCTAGCACTTATGTATTTATTAGTATATACCTAGTCTTGTACTACACATGTTTTTCATACTTTCACATTTGCTTTGATTAGTTATATGTGATTCTACCTTTTTGGTTATTACATGATTTCTCCTCTTACTTAGCATAGATTGTGTGATTGCATTTCTAGTTCCTATTTTTCTCCTCTTTTTGCCTTAGAACATTTTCTAATGCCCTTTGCTTCTATTCACATGTGTGCCTTAGGATATTTGATAATGTCCTTTGCTTTTAATCTTCTATGTGCCTATGGCCCCTGTGGCAACTTTGCTTGTTTCATTTATATGTGTATGTGGCATTAGAACATGCCTTATATGCTTATTTTCTAGTGTGAGTGACATGTGCCCATGTCCCTTGTTTGCATGGCCCCTTCGCCATCCCTTTATGCTTCTTAATTCTTTCTTGTTTGCTTGGCTTCTTATTTATTTATCAATGTGTGCAATGCCATGATCCACATCATGTATTTCCCTTACTTTCTTGGATGCTATGATGGACATCATGATCCATCCCTCCAACTAACAAGTAACAACTAACATCAAGAGTTCTAGTTTAGTACATTACACATGATTTTACATTGTTATATCTATCTAGGCATACCCCTTTTGATTAAACAATATATCAATACAAAAATTTCTATATCTAGAGATATCTTGTCAAATATCATTGTTATATCATGTATCTATGCAATTTAACACACATGTAAGACTCGTTCTTCTGAGGGAATTCATTATAGGGTCATCATTCCTACCCTTAGAAGAGGGGGAAACAAACAAGGGTTTTTTCATAGATATCAAAGCTTTTAACATTTGAAACAACAACATTTAGATCACCCAGTTCAAAATCTAGAGGTCAAACTAGTCAGAATAGAGCAAAAAAATAGTGACAATTCCAAATCAACAACCAATTTTAGCACAAGACAACAACACAAAAAATGGATAGTAGTGCAAAACATAGAGGTGTCCTCTTTTTGGAACTCTTTTCCAAGAAAAAAACACTCAAGTTTTCTAGAAATAGGAAAAAAAATTAGTTTAGATATAGTTTTTACACATTTAGATCAGTCAGAATTAGCAATTCAATATAATTTTCTTAGAGAATCTAGATATATGGGGTTATCATGCATGGCATGATGGTTATCACTTTTAGTTTTAGATTATGTAGTTGACATAACTTCCAAATCATAATCCATGTTCTAGACTCTAGTGATTAAGGGCAATGAGTAGCACATTGATTTTCTTTTATTTTTGAGTTTAGTTTATTATTCAGGCATTCTCAATAGTTGCATGCCTTACTCCATCTACATGTGGTTGGCATCAATTTCAAGTTGAAATTTCATACAAGTTTAAATTATCAAGTACCTGAGTTCTTGAGTTATCTTTCATATGAGCCTAGTACATCAATTTAAAATGGATTTCTTACAAGCCTCACCTCCATCTTTCAAAATGGCCAAGAGTGGCCTAATTTCTAGCATACATTCAAGATATCCACACCACATTGTCAAATTTATAGTACATCCATGGGATCCATGATCCATATCATATGACATCTATTCTATATTGATACCAATTCATAGCTTCACTTCATGGGAAAAGATGGAGCTAATGGGACAACATTTTTATTCTTGAGCCACTTATTCATAGGGATTGGACACACAATCTAGACATTAATTAGCACATACATGATTCATTAACTTCACTTATTTGGTGATGATGGACCCAAAGGGCTAGCCTTTGAATTTTTGAGCCACCCTCCAAGGAATGAAGCACTCAAGTCCATTGGTGATATTATTCTTGATTCAACACATACCCAACATCATCTGACATAATCCAGTATCACAGTAGGTTTTGTATTGGTTCATGTATCTAATGAGGTGTATTCATTCCTTTATCTTCCTGTTACTCAGATTTTGTATGTTATTATTTTAGATATAGTGTATCTAATAATAATTGATCTAATTTTATGTTTTCATTGTAGATTCACACTTCATAACATGCTCTCTCTATGCACATCCAACATCACACAACTTCATGAGCTTCTCCCTTATAGGTAAGCTTAGGTATGATTTTTACTTTTCTTTATCCTAGTATTTCACTTTGCTGCATAACTAGAATAAAGGGGGGGGGAAATGTAGTCATATAAAATATGAAATTGAATAACTTAAGCATGGCTAATGACACCCAATCTATAGATCTTATTACTTGCTTACACAACCCTTCTAAGATATTCCTTCACTGATTCTCAGTCATCCACAACCTTCCATACTTAATCCTTATAGACCTAGGTAGCTCTTTAAAGCCTAGTTCCATCCCCCCAAGTCTCATTCCCTTACGACAATAGTGCCCAAATTAGAAAGGAATGCTGGAACTCAGGGTGTCCTAATTTTGGTGCTATTGCCCAAGTTTATTTTTGTTCCTAATAGTTAGATTCATATAGATCCTTATACTTTTCCTTATCAGCCTAACATGAATTCATTTAACCCATGATAATTAATTCCCCTATAAAATTAAATTCAAAGTCCATTTAGAAGGGTTGGCACTCATTTACAAGAGAGAACAAGAATACAAGCAAGTACACTCAAGCACTCTTCTCTATTTTATACATACAGTCTTCCAAGATCATTTGAAGCTCATTCAAACATTGCATCTATCCCTATCCATCTAAAGTACATCTAGTTTCACATCTGGTTACATTTATCATACATAATTACACTAAGCACTTCAATGGGAGAACTACATTAGTGTGATCCCTTCTCAGAGTATTACTATGTAGGTAGTGTGCCCACATATGGGTTGTGAAGTGCATCCAATGTATCATGTACTCACTAACCCTTTCTCTATATTTTCAATTTTTCATTCAAATTCAAGCACAAAGAGATCTTAGGGCTTTTGAAGATTTAAAACAAATATATAATGAGCTTTATAGGCTTCTAGGCTTTGATATTTCATTGACAAGGTAACATAGGCCTATCAAACAAATTATAAAAAGCTCAGACCACTTAGACAATAATACCAAAAAAGGATTATAGTTCTAGACAATAGGGTATCCCACTTTCGATGCTCCTATCCAATCTAGAAATGAACCTCAAGATCTAGTTTTTGATAGTTTCTTAGTCCTGCTCCTCCAGTATCAAACCTTGTCTCAATCTAGATCATTATGAATAAGCTAAGTTAGATTTCTCTTGTTTATTACTATATTTAGAAAAGGCAAAAATAAAAATCTATTTACACAAATTAGTAGCTTAATTCTTGCATATTATTTATTGATTTACTTTGCTTAGACATGTTTATTTAATAGGAATAAAACTCCATTATTCTAAAAATAAAAAAAATAGAACATTTGTGGCAATGGTAATTAAGATGAAAATTTGGTGGGAGTATTATAAATCTATTTTTGATTTGGTCAATTGACTATGGGTTTGAAACAATTACTTTGAAGCATGTTATTAGCTAGTAGATTTTTATTTGGTTTAATTGTGACTCAAGTTAATTGATTTGGTGAAGATATTGTAATTTGATTGACACATTTTGAATTCAATCATATTGAATATGATGTACATACAATGAAAGAAAATATTAGTAGGATATTTATTAATTGGTTTTAAATGGTGACAAAATTGACAATTTGATAAACAAGTTAGCTATGCTGCTAAAGTGGTACCAATAGACTTTACAAAAAATTAGAGTGAACATGTGGATTGAGTAGTTATTATGGCTTGTAACAATACTAAAGGAAAAATTCATTTAGTGGTTTGTTATTATTGATAAGATTATGATGGAAGCAAACTTATGCGATCATGAGGAAGCTTAGAAAGAATAAATAAGACTAGAGAATTGTAGATGAGTTAAGGTTTTTGGATTTTGATTATTTTAAAAAAATAGTGAAGATTAAGTTTCATAGATATAATTGTAGAGTTAAGTTAAAATGCATGTTGATAATATAGTTAATAGTAGAAATATGTTATTATTTGACACACAAATTTTTTTAAAGAGCATTTTGGATTACAAAGTATCTACTTTCTTGAGGATTTTGGCTTCAAAATTGGTCTCTTTGTCTTATTAAAGTTGACTAGTTTTCAATGGAGATGTATTTTGAATAATCAATTTTAGTTTTGATTATGTGGAAATGGTATATATAATGATTATAGTTTGCTCCTTAAGTTTCATCTGTAGGGTTTTCTTATTTCTAAAGGCATATTTTGTTATCAATTTATGCAAGTGTAGTAGGATATTATGAGCTATTTGATTAAACTACACATAGACATGCAATTTGAACTCAAAATATCAAACTACCTATTAAGAAGGATTATGGAACAAAGTAGAATCACAATATAGATCTTACCAAATCCCTTGTTTCAGCTAGCCTCCGTCCAAGATGTTCAAATGAATGGTTGATTACTGTGGACTCAAAATTTCAACATTATGATTTCTTGATCAATGATGTTGGATGCATGGATTGAAGGATTAGATTGACATGGAGATATTATGGATTCAATACTTCATGTGTTGGACATGGATTTTTTAGATAGCTTTTAGTTGAATTTCTATGGAGGGATGGGTTGTTTAAATAGAAGGAGGGAAAAATCAATGATTGAAATTCAAAGTTGGATCATGGAGGTCTAGGGTGGAGAATTAAAAGGAATTTAAAATTCCTTGGAAGCCTCTAAATTTAGAGGCTTCTAGAGAGGAGGGGTGAGAATAGAGAGGATTTTAAAATTAGATAATTTTAGAATCCTTCTTAGGGGTTAATTAAGATTAGGTAGGGGATTAGGTATGTGATTAGGGACTAGGGGTGTAGGAGATCCTAGGAATATGATAGTGTAGGTGGGTAGGTGGGTCATGGGAATTTAAAATTCCCAAATAATAGATAAGTGGAGATTAGAATAAGATTAAGAAATGATTAGGGAAATTAATGAAGAAGTGGGATAAGACTAAGATTAGTAAATGAAGATAAATTGAGGGGATGTTAGATAAATGATTAGAAATGGATGATAAATTAGTGGAATTAATGGGAATAAATTAGATAATTAAAATTAGTGTTGAAGAATAGGAATATTAGTGATGATGAAGGAAGCAAGTAGATTTAGATACATATATTTTCCCCCTCTTTGAAAGGGCATTGTGAATGGATGAAGTAGAGGGAGTAATGGTATTTAAAAGAAAACCATTTCATTAATGAATGCTAGTAGATGATGATAGTGGATATGATGGCCCCTTGAGGGGACATGCAAGGAAGAATGAGGTAGATGGCCACTCGAAAGAGAAAATAGGGGTGGGATGTGATGAATAGATGAGGGAATGGGTTTTAAAGTATAGGATAGATGATGAAGAAGATGAAAAGTGACCTGAGCAGGGAACTACAAATTGATGATGCCCATAGAAAAGACATATGCACAGGGTGTAGAGATGATGTGTGTCACAGTTATCGACACATCCCAAGGGGGAATCAACCATAACATGATAATGATAGGATTGAAAGGATACAATATATATATATATATATATATATATATATATATATATATATATATATATATATATATATATATATATATATATGTATATGTATGTATGTATGTATCCCAAGTAAGGATGATGTAAGGGGGAGCTATTGGCCATGATAATACTAGTTTGATATGATTGATGATGGGTATAGATAAAAGATAAAGTCAATTGATATGATGCAAGTGATGATAGAGAAGAAATGATATGATTATGTGACCAAAAGATAAGGAATTAGAAAGCATGGCATCAAAGCAACGAGCCATAATATGATGATGCCCCTATGTAAGGGAACAATAATTGATAAATTGATCAATTGACAAGTACAAGTGATTGACAAAAATATTAAGGAGATGATTGTGAAGATGGTGATTGATCAATAGACCAAATGATTAATGGTTGATATTATAACTCAAAGATTTGACTAATGAAATATGAAAGGATGATGAAAGATAGTATATATGTGATGGATAATGATGAAGAAAGATATGAGAGTGGATAAAGTGAGATAGTGATTGAGCTATCCTTAGACACTAAAAAGTGCCCAAGTGCTACTTACATATTCTGAAAAGACCTCAAGCTGATGTAGTTTTGAATCAAGGATAAACAATAATTGTTGGAGTAGATGATGATGATGAATATGATTAGTAATTACAGTATGATTCTAGTGATTATAGGATATGACTCTGATGAGAAGCTGAGGATAAAAGATTGGATGTTAATTGAATGAGAGGATTAGATTAGTGATGGGAATAAAGATGATTAGATGAGTGGATAAATGATGATAGTGTAGATAATTAAGCCATCACAACTATCATAAGGTTCATTATAGTCTAAGCAATTCAATAAATATAACACTTGGTAGTTTACTCCATGATATAAGCATGACTAAGAGGATGTTGTGCGAAAGTGAAAAAAGGGGGAAATAGTGAACTCTACATCAACTAGGGCTCATAAAATAATTATTGTAGCTTTGGGGAACTCATAACATCCTCATTCATTTCTTAATAGATAAAAGAGACATGATGCAACATATATTCAAAAGATAAAGACAATTAAATATGTACATGATAAAAGACATGTAAACAAGCCAAACAAAATAGACAAGTAACACACACAAGTATGTACATGCAATGGCACTATGTCTTGTCTAATTATGGGATGAGTGATTAGGTGATGTGTTGGACTAGGATGATCATGATGTGATAGAATTGGATTTGGATAAGATGATCATGATTAGGATTAGGACTTGGATAAGGAGGGTGGAAAAATGATGAGGTATGATGAGTTGCAGATGAGCTTTTAGATAATAGTTTAATCTATAAATCAAATATAAAAGTCGTCAAAGTAAGACTATTATGATGACTAAGGGTTACCAAAAGACAAAACCCTGCAAGAGTCCAATCTAGCAAGAGGATTAGGATATGATAGGATCAAATACCTTTCACACTAGCAAAATAATGATTGGATGGGTGCTAGGTATGAAGAGGCAATGATAGGGATGTGATGGGTGCTAGAATAAATTCTTTGACAAGGTTGTGTATGCTGATAATACTTATCCAAAAAGGATGATGAGGAAGATATGGATGGGTGACCACTAGCATTTGGTTCTGAGACAAAGTATAGGGTCCAAGGATGATGATTGGAAAAAGAGGAGATGGATATTAGATGTTTGTTTAGGATGGTAATATGGACAATGGGATATATGGGATGGGTATTAGATGAAGGGCATGGAGATGGATGTGACTAGGGGTTTAGGCATAAGACAAGACACCATGGACTATTTTTGGATTTTTCAAATTTTATGATTTTTAGGGTTTTTGGAATATTTTTTTAGGGCTTTTTGAAATATGTATGTACACTATACAAATGGGGTTACTGGAAAAGGGAATACCAAGCTTAGAAACTAGGATGAGGATGGATGGAATGATGTATGAGATGATAAAAAGATGAGGGTGATGTGGAAAAGGGGATGATGACCAAGGAAAAAGGGACTAGGGATTTCTAAAGACCACATTGTGAAAGAACCAAATGTTTTAATTACCTGAGTGCTCATTGGATGATATGCCAAGAAGATTCCAAAACATTTCTCAAGACACCTTGCTCATCCTTACAAAGGTCAAGACTAAAAAGGGATGATTGACATAATAGGATGCATGATATGGATGGAGGGATATATGGTATGGATAGGATTGACAAGGAATGGTTTTGATGGATGGAAATGATGGATTGTACCTCCAAGTATTGAGGTATTATGTAGATAATTGATTACCATGATGCCAAAAACTAGTTTTCATCATGATACTTGCCCATGACACCAAAAGACTAGTTTGCACCATTGGATGAATATATATTTTTTTGATTTTTTTTAATTTTTAATTGGACATATCATTTTATTAGGGAAGGGTGAGATGTAGGATGAAGACATTGGTTGCATATTCAACCAACACCTATTCTAGAGATGTGTGATTTTAGTACCATGTTATCATTATTGGATCTATTGATATACTTATGAGCTTTAGTGATTCTTGATAATGACCTCTCCAGATATCTAGACCAGGTGTCTTCATCACCCTTAGGAGAGATAATGCTACCTGGGAAGGTGATGGGAGGTATGGATTTGATTAAATTTTGAGAGGGGAGTGTAATGGACTTGAATGGAGGATAGGATCATGATGTGATGATGTGATGGGTGATGAAGGAGTAGGACTAGTAGTTGCATACATCGTTAGATATGTTGGAAATTCTATATTTGATTAGTTTTAATTAACAAAGGACTACAAGAGATCTAAGATACTTTGACTTTGTCGTTCATCTTTGATTTGATCATTTGAAGGATTATCAACCATTTGGATACTACTTTTGACATTATTTTGATTTTGAGATTGGATTTGAATTTGACTACCCCCTGGTGCCTGACCTTGGGCTTCATTAAGGGAGATTTATTTTTGACTTTGATTATAACCTAGTGCCTGATATTGGGCTTTACTAAGGGAAGACACTATTTGATTCAGCTGAAGATTTGATGTGTCTCATCTTTGACTTATGGGATCAAAGATGATTTAATCTTGATTTATGACTTTTTGAATATGGTCTTGGACCTTTGTATTTGTAACACACATTATATTGCTCAAGGAAGGGTCCAATGATGGATGTTCTTATTCATCCTTATGGAGGGAGGTGATTAAATGATCATTGATAGGAAGAAAGGGGTCTATGATGGATAAAGGTGGTGGAGATGGTATGATAAAGTCAATGAGTGGTGATAGGGCAACATAATCCTCATAGGGGGTCCTAAGAAACCCAATTTTGACATTAAATAAATTCTCCTCAAGATCAACAAAATGATCACTAAGACTAATTATAGTATACACATCCAAGGTAGGATTAGATTCATGCTAAAAATATTCAATAGATAAATATTGTAAGAATTCTATTATGACTTCATCATCCTGATTGGGATCCAAAGGTATGCCTGGTGATATATTAGAGGTATCTGGATTAGAGGTATCTCCAAAAAGATAGGCATTATCAAAATCTACTACAATATTGATTGGGGATGATGTTTCTGATGAGGAATATGATTCAGACATTGGTGTTGAACATGATCTTGATGTAGATAAAACTTGTATGGGCTCTAATGCTGACTCTGATGTATAAGATGTGATGCTACTAATAGAAAAGTGATTGTCTTTAAATGACCTCTCAACATGGGGTTTATGATATGATGGTCAAGGGGGAGATGATAAAAGAATGATGGATTTGGTAAAGATAGGTCCATAAAAGGTCATATGAGATATGGGAGGACATAATGCATGGGAAATAGACTCATTTTAGATGGATAATTGGTCAAAGATAGGAGGGTCATAGAAGAGGGATGGGATGTCTTGACCTTTAATTAGAAGGGGAAGGGCTTGATCATGATCGAGAATGAAATATTGGCATTTCTTTTCTTATTCTCACATGGATATAGAGTCATCTGGTTACTTGATTACTATGTCATCATGATCAATGAGGTCTTGGACATAGTCTTGGAAATTATGACATCGATTAATGGTATGCCCCTAGGTTCAGTGATATACACAATATTGATTAGCTTTATACCCAAATGGATTAGGCTTGGTGGGATTAAGATGTTTTATGGGTGGATATACCATCATGTTATTGGTGACTAACCATCATTAAAGTGCTTATAAAAACATAGTAAGGGGAATATAAGGACCCTATTTAGATGTGGAAGCATTGAAATTTAGAACAGATGGTTGTTGACATGACTAGGTGGATGGACTGGTAGTAGATGAGGTGGCCAAAATCGGATTCCTTTGTTAGTGTAGGAATGTGTAGATGATGGGTTATGACTATTGGATGGAGGATTGGAATGAGACTCACATGAATGGTTTTATATGCAAGGTGTGATGAGTTAAAGGGGTCAATTCCTTTAAGAAGTAGGACACCCATCTTAAGGAACCACAATAAGATCTCATCCTTATTGGAAAATATGTATTGGTCTATGAGAATAGGGTCCAACTTCATGGTGATGGATGATAAAGGGGATTGAGGTGGAGGTAAACTAAGTACTAGTGATGGTTTCTTGAACAAAGTAGGTTAAAAGGACCAAACTAGCATGATAGGTGATGAAGATAAGATGGAAGAAATGTGATTGAGATGATATAAGTCTAGGATCATATTTTAGACTGATAGTACAATAGTTTCTAATAACCTTTCAATAATGCCTAGTTGTCAATCTAGCAAAAGGATTGGGGATTTGATGGGTGCCTAGATTCAAACAAGTAAGATGATGATTTGACAGGTGCTAGTTACGAACAGGTAAGATGATTGGATTAAAAGATGATTAAATTTATGATGATGGGTTTGCTAGATTGATGTCGATAAAGTGATGAAATGCTAGCAGGATATTAATTAGGTATGAGATTTGACTGAATGATGTGTGATAGTGGACTAAAATGATGGGATGATATGAAAGGACCAAAGGACTAGCTCAAGCCTTGGAGTTATTTGATCAATATGGGATAGAATTATGTGATGAAAGTGATAAGGATGAAAGGGTAATGTAAATGAGATGGGGATGGTTTAGACATGGGTGTGACATATAAAAGACTAACTAGGATAAGATAGGATGTGGTTAGACTAGATGGGTGATGAAGGTAAGGTCAAGATAAATGATTGGTTATGGATGGGGTGGACTTAGGATAAGATGTGCATGACAAGACAAGATGTGATTAGGATATGTATGTGATGGGGGTATGACCAATGATGGGTGGAGATGACTAGACTATGAGGAAATTAAGATAAGGTGGTGACAAGAAAATAATATTGAGACAAGGATGTACAAAATGACAATATGTACAATGGGATGATGACAAGGAAATACAAGATGATGAGGCAAGGATATATAGAATGATATGTGAAAAAGACCTAAATAGGCATGTATAGGTTTGGGTAAAGGATAATTTGGCTCAGAAATAGTACTGGTTTAGCACAACACACACCCAAACAAGCAAATTATAAACCTATGATTAGTAAACTCAAAGGTGTGTAATGTTAGGTTGTGGAGCTAAAAGCTTCACTGATGCAGACATGGAGGAGGTCATTGGAGGAGGTTATTGAGTGTCACAAACACCAGCGTCAGTCAGGCCAACTGACGTCGACAGTGTACAGACATAAGAGCAACTGACATTAGTCAGGGATCGGCCAGCGTCGATCACCTCCAGGTAGACAGGGACCGACGTCGGTCGCTTGTGCAGTTTGAATTGTGAGTGTTACAGACAGTTAGTTAATAAACCGAGTGTTTTCATGTCAAGAGCTAATTTTAGACTCAAAATTGTAGATCTAATTATTGTAATTAGGTGTCTAATTATTGTAATTAGGTGTCTAATTATTGTTTGCATGAGATCTATATAATAGACTCATGGGCTGTATTGTAATTTGTGATAGAGAGTAAGAGAGCAAAAATAAGCTCCTTTAGAGAGAAGAGAGCAATGGTGTGTTCCTCCTAGTGCCACAGTGCCAAGTGTGGGTACTGGTTTGGAGAATCAGAGGGGTTCTTCATGTATGTACGATCTTGGTCATCAGGGGTGCATGGCTATGTTAGGAGATCTACATGAGTAAGTAAGATCATTGATCTGCAGGTGTATGTGGGTGCATGATCCAGGTTTGTAGGTGTGTAGAACCAAATTGATTTGTAGGTGTGCAAGATCAGGGAGGATAGCAACACAATAGGGAGTAGGGTCAGGTAGGATCTACTTGAAGTACAGTGTGTACTCGGTTATAGAGCAAGAGAGGAAGGTAAGGTAGTTCCTTCCATAAGTAAGATCAGATTGAGGTGCAGGTTGTTGTAGGTTCAGGGGAGATCTACTTGAAGTATGTTTGTGTACTTGTGGAGTGCGTGGAGCACTTGTGGAGTGCGTGGAGCACTGGAGTACTGGCAGTAGTGGATACTGACTGGTTGGAGGTGAACACCAACTCTGTGTTTGAGTTGTGTGTTGGGACCGAAAGAGAGAGAGCTTTGAGGGAAGATTTACTATTTATGCCCTAGAGGTGTGGGAGCCCTAGAGGTGTGTAAGGAAGAAGAACTGTGGCAATCTTCTTTGTTGTATTTCCTTCTGGAAGAGTTTTAATACAAGTTGTGTATTGTCTCTCATATTCTGTGTTATTTTTGAATTCTAGTTACTTGTGTATTCTAGTTAATTTTCGCATGTTAAGTTGCTTGGTAATCAATTGTGTGCTTCTGTTATTTCCCAACAAGTGGTATCAGAGCTAAGGTTTCAGGGAGCAGGTTTGTGTTTGGTTACATGTCACTCTCAGGGGTTTCTAATTGAGTGGGAGTAGAGCAATGGTAGAAGAAAGTAAGCAAAGAATGGAGGAATTGAAAAGCACGAATGGTCTATTACAATCCTATGGAAAGAAAGAGCAGGTAAAAGAAAATTGTTGGTTTGTGGAAGATTAGCATGAAAGAACTGAAGAAGCAGATGTTGCAGGTGTTGTTGCACAGGATGCTCTGGGATGTTTCTTGGATAAAGTTGAATCTCAGTTAATAGATTCTGTTGCCTCTTTCCATGCAGCCTTAAAGAGAGGAGTTGGTGTGCCTTGCCAAAGAATTGGCAAAGGGGAAGTGAAGCTGAAATTGCAGGCAACCAACACATGGGTGTTGAAGGAGGTCATGCAGGTCCCAGGCTTGGAGATGTGGCTAAATTCTTCAAGAAAGTTGGGTGATGAGAGATGCACAAGAACTCTCATAGTGGTTGCACTTGAATTTGCTGGTGGTAAGAAAGCAAGTACTCTTTATCTACTTTCTTATATTACTGATTCTTCTTCTATTGCAGAGACGTGGCTTTGTAGGCTTGGTCACATGAGTAAGAAGGAGATGCATGTTCTTAAGAGGAAGACTGATATATTTGACAGGCTTAAGAACTGGAAAGCCTTGGTGTTTTTGGAGGAGATGACAGACATAATTCAGTGGATGGGGCTGGATACTTCTGAGCAGGGCAGTTTGGACATGGGTTTTATTCAAAGGAGCTCTCGGGTAAAAAGTCATCACTCACAGGTGAACACAGGTACCGGCATCGGTCAGGAGGAACCGGCGTCGAACAGATAGGTGCCGATGTTGGTCATGTGCAGACCAAAGCCGGTGATGTCGAGCAGAGTAAGACTGACATCGGTCAGGAGGACTGACGTCGGCAATAGGTAAGACCAATGTCGGTCAGGAGGACCGACGTCGGCAACAAGGACACCAATGTCGACAGAGTTGGTAGTCAGGACAGGTGCATGGAAACTGACGTCGATCGAATGCAGACTGTGTGGTGACTAAGGTCAGTCACTGTAACAAATTTTGGGCAGACAACAAGCTGTCAAGGAGTCTCAAATGCCCATATGGAAGACTGAAGGTGTTAATGACCACACCATCTAAAGGCTTCATGGGTGAGGTTGTAGGTTAGTGACTCATTATGGAATCTACTAAACCCTCTCAACCTCATCTACACATGATGATCACTTGGGAACTGATACTGACTCTGGTAGTGGATCACATATTATATTTAAAAGGTATTATACTAGGTATATACAAGGTTTCTATGTGCGTCCCTGATAAATACAAAGGTACCATGGGGCCTAAGTCCATATAAGATGTGGTCTAAGTGTCCTACATATTGGAGCTTAACTACCATTCACTCCACAAAACCCTTTATGGGGAATTCTACTTAGGCACCTAATGACAACTGTCCCAATTTTTATACTCCATTGAAACACAAAGTTTGGTCTTGTGCATGGTGATGAAATCCACATGACTGACCTCTAAAAATAAAAAATGGGGTATGATTTATTGGTGGTTTTTTATCCTCTAAGAATCAATACAAAGATACAAGGAGGAGAATATACACCATTATATCCCTTAGGTGATAAACATGCAAACCAAAAAGAGTAATTAACCAATTAATTAGCTGTGAGACTATGCAAGATAAAAGGTTATTCAATATAAAATGATTAAAAAATTTGATTAAAATGATTAAAGAGATATATATACAAGATGGAAGATAAAATGATTTTAAATGAAAATGACTCAAAAAAATTTCAAAATGCCCAAAAGGGGTCTTTGAAAGGTGGCCTATAGGAAAATGACTAGTAGTTTTCAAATGGCACTTTAAAAGGACAACTTATAAGACATGATTATTAGTTTCTGATTAAAAATCTTGAGAGGTAACCTAAAATACAAAACATTGGTAGTTACAATGTAAAGTTTGATAACTTACTATTTTAAACTATGTACTTATAACACAAGTCTGATTTGAAAAGTTAAAAACAAAATGCTAAATTATGAAATTTCAGGTTCACACCTAAAACCCAAATATCCTCCTCTTATAATATTACAACAAATATCCAATGACCCTCTATCTATCACCAATCAAAATGACTCAAATGGAACTCCATGTTGTGAGAAACAACAAGGGTAATAAATGATGTCACTATCATTGTATATTGTATGGGCGTCATTAATGATTTGCTACTATCAAAGCTTTAAGTGGCATAAAATGATGCATTTAAGGTAAAGCATGGCCTCATGGACTCTAAAAATTGTCTCAAATGATATTGGTAGGTGTAAAGACTCCACAAGTTATGTACATCTATCGAAGCATAATGGAAAGGGGATTTAGATAAAGGGGGTTTGAATCCAAGCATACATTAGGTTAAAGGTGCCAAGTGTTTGTCCAAATCACTAGTTGAGATGCCTTACACAAGTATCCTCATCCTCATGTGGTATTCACACTATTTTACCTAGTGCAATAAACAAGTGCCCAACGTAATTGGTTCACTTTCCCCTTTACCAATGTCTTCCCACTATAAATGTGTGGCCTCAAAGAAATATGAAATGGTATGATTCCTATTAACTTGTAGATAAATAATTACATTAGCATTCAGGAATCAAGAACCTATAATAATATTATTGATTTTCAAAGCTTTAAGAAATTAGTGGACATGGCCATATTAAAACATAACAAGGGGAGTATTTTGAGTGAAAAGATTGTATAATCACTATTGGTGAGGTTCCAAAAGATGGAGAGAAATTGGATTACCCAATCCCTGATAATCAATTACTATGATGCCCTCAACCTTAACGTTGAAACCAGATTTTTGGCAAATGTTGTAGTTATAATCGCCTTCATATGCAAAATTTGGAAGCAAATATAGGGCCTGTGGGCCATTTGACATAACAAAGGGGATAAAAAGAGGAAATCAAATAAGTTCAAGGTTTGAAACCCTATGACATTGTTTGTGTAACAACCCTCATCTAAACACCAACAACATTTCTTGTTTGATATTTGATAGGAAAAATTAAAAAGAACTCAATCAAAAGTAATACAGATTTGATGTTCAAATAAAAGAGGAGAAATACCTTCAATGCCAATGATATATCTATGTCTGTAATAGCATAAGAGGCTTCTATTAAGGGATCAACAAGAGTTTATATGTTTTAAGGTAACTTGCATTTATATTATATCATTATGATAGGTCAAATAATTGGGTTAGTAAATATTAAACAAATAAGATATGCAGAAATTGATCATCTTTAGAGTATAGATAGAATATAAAGGATACAAGGAAGCTGATACAGAGCATAAAGTTAATTAGTTAGCAATAAATGAAAAGGATGTACAAAATAGGTATTATGAAGAGCCATGTCACTGCTAATCTGGTAGTAACAAGAACACACCCCCCCAAAAAAGGCCATTTTTGATACAAAATATGATTTTTAAGATCTTGCAAGCACAATCAAACATTTTAGAATGTCTTTGAAGCAAACATGAGAGGATCTTGTCCCACTGTGGTTACCAAAATATAGTTATAAATTTCAAGCTATTTGATTAAACTACACATAAACATGCAATTTAAAATCAAAATATCAAACTACATATTAGGAAGAATTATGAAAACAAATTAGAATTGCAAGATAGATCTTACCACATCTCTTGTTTTAACTAGCCTCCTTCCAAGATGTTCAAGTGGTTGGTTGATTGCTATGGACTCAAAATTTTGACATTATTATTGCTTGATCAATGATGTTGAATACATGGATTGAAGTATTAGATTGACATGGAGATATTATGGATTCAATGCTTAATGAGTTGGACATGGATTTGATAGATAACTTGTAGTTGCATTTACATGAAGGGATGTGTTGTTTTAAATAGGAGGGAGAAATCAATGGGTGAGATTTAAATTTGGATCATGGAGATGTAGAGTGGAGAATTAAAAATAAATTAAAATTCTTTGGAAGCCTCTAGATTTAGAGGCTTCTAGAAAGGAGGGGTGAGAATAGAGAGGATTCTAGAATTGGAGAATTATAGAATCCTTCTTAAGAGTTAATTAAGATTAGGTAGGGGATTAGATAGGAATTATGTAGGTGATTAGGGACTAGGGGTATAGGAGAGCCTATGAATAGGCTAGTGTAGGTGGGTAGGTGAGTCATGGGAATTTAAACTTCTCAAATAATAGATAAGTGGGGATTAGGATAAGATTAAGAAATGATTAGTGAAATTAATGAAGAAGTGGGATAGGACTAAGGTTAGTAAATGAAGAGAAATGAAGGGGATGTTAGATAAATGATTAGAAAGGGGTGATAAATTAGTGGGATTCGAGAGAATAAATTAGATAAATGGAATTAGTGTCGATTAATAGGAATATTAGTGATGATGAAGGAAGTGAGCGGATTTAGATACATATAACAAGAAAAATAATTTTGTTGTGATGGGTATAGTGTCTCCTAGGTTTTTAGTTTATGTTTGTTGAATATCTTTTCTGCATTCAAAATTGTTTATTTGTCTGCATGACAAGTTTGTGAGATGTCTGATGATTCAAAAGGAATTCAATGAAGAGATAGTTATGCAATTGATATACATTTTCAAAGTTTTGATCTAGGATTTGAGTAACGAGTTTATATGAATTTTTTTTGGGGTTGATTTTGGGTCATGTTTCTTTTTATGGTGATGACTAATATTTTTTACAGAGATCTTATACACAGAATATTCATGTTTTGGTCAAATAAGTTGACATTCTAGGTTTTTACAAAATGTGTTAAGTTTGATATAAGTTTGGTATTTTTCACTTAGGATTATGAAAAAGTATTAACATACATTATGAGGTTTGGCATGGATGTAAAATTGATCCTTGATTTTTATTTCATTGTTGCTAAGTTTGGAAAATAAAGTTATGTTTATTCATTCAAAGGTTTTGAAAATATAGTTGTAGGGTAAAGGGGATGTCACTCAAAGGAATTTGAGAATCAGTTTTGTATCAATTTTGTGTTATGTAGAGTTGTTTGTTACT
This sequence comes from Torreya grandis, assembly GCA_037957365.1. Lineage (NCBI taxonomy): Eukaryota > Viridiplantae > Streptophyta > Pinopsida > Cupressales > Taxaceae > Torreya > Torreya grandis. The sequence continues at coordinate 1,186,095 of JARHVA010002307.1, forward strand.
TTTATTTCTATTTTGAGTTATTGAAGAAAAAATATTTGATAGCATTTATGGCTCAAAGATTGTTTTCCTTTGATATTTGCAGTAATGTCTTCAAAATTCAATGAACATATGAAAAGAAGGAAGTATAAGTTTTAGAGATTGAATTTCGTCATTTTGAGTTAATGATGTAAATAGAATACATCGTTAGCTTGGTTTATTTCATTTGAAGATGTTATAAAATTTTCATACATACTTCTATTTCAAGAGATGGTTAATTATTTTAGATGGTGTTTTGATTGTGATATCAGAATACTATTAAAAGTCAATGATTTTTCAGTGAGATATAATTAATTAAATTTGTAGTGATAAGTCTGTTGAATGGATATATTTTATGGTTTGGCATAATTATTTTAGTTTTAGATAAAATAATTATGTTTATGTTTGAAATGGATTCAATTTTTAGCTATTGAAATATTTGAGCAGTATATGAATACAGTCAAATCTTTGAGGAAAATGATAGAATAATGTGAAATATTCTAGTTAATGACTGTTAAGATATTTGACCAACATTGAAATGGATATAAGTTGTATATTCAAATTTTAATTTATTTTATTTAAATTTATGCATGGATGTTTATCATAATTAGATGTGGTATTTATTGGGTTTTGACATGTATTAAGGGATAGTATTCAATGCAAATACTAATCATGGTTTATTTTTAAGTAAAATGTCAAGCTGGACTCCTCTTCATTCCAATAATTATCATGATAATAACTAGGGACATAATCAAGGATTGGCACTAGGAGGATCCACCTCTAAAATTATTTGTTCCTAAAGGTCAAAATTTTAGGGGTAGGAGAACTATTATAATTTCTCCTCGACCCTATAACCAAGACACACGTATGTTGATTCATTTTGATGCAATTGACCCTACTTTCTAGAATGTCTTAAATGCCTTGCCTTTTAATCCTTCTAATATCCATGGAAACAAAGGTTGGAGCTGACCTACTTGGAGAGATAATTATCATGGATGAGGAACTCTAATTAGTTTTTCCAAACACATGCATACAACTTTATAGTCTAATCCAAACCTCACTCCTCACCACTCACCATAGCACCAACGGTCTTGCACCTCAAAATGATCTATAGTGGATTGTTAAACTTCATTCATAGGCCCTTGTGCTATTAAATACTAAAAGTCCATCTATTGAACCTGTAAATGCATCTATAGGCTATTCAAATTTGAGTCTTACTGATTTTCCTTTCCATCTACTTGAGCAAGAGAACAAGACTTCAAGAGGTAAAAAATGAGAACTTAGCCCTATGACATCACCTAAAATTATCAGAATGATCAAGAAGGTAAAATTGAAGGTTAATGATGAATAAAATGATGGTATTACTAAACTGGTTAATTTTCTAGCTACGTCAATAAACTATACAAAATATTAGATGGATAAAGGTCATTCATGAATTGAGATGTTATCAGACACTGAGGATGATTGGATGGTTGGATGAGTTAAATTCTGTTGTTTTAATATTTTCATATACTTATTATGTTACAATACTTGCTGATACATTTTTTTTTTTGATATTTGATAGTGTTTAAATCTTTTACAACATTTGATAAATTTTGGTTTTTAATCATATATTACTGAAAATGGATTAATGCGTATCGACTTAGTGTTAGATGTATTTAATTTTATTAATTTTTTTTTGCATATTTATGTTTAACATAACTTGATTACTTAAAGGGTAGTAATGTTGATGGGGCCCCACCTATTTAGAGTTTATCCTTTTTTGGTCTATTAATTTCTATTTTAATCTTTAAAGACTTATTTAAGTCTTAAATATAGTTAAGTTATAAACTAATTGACTTTATTTAAAAGTCAATTAGACTCAACTAATAACTAACTAAAGTTAGTTATAACTTATTATTCAACTATTTATTGAAAAGATGATTATATAAGAGGATCAAGAAAACATATAAAAAGGAGGAACATTACACAAGTATTTTTGAAGACTTTGAATTGCTTTGAAGTTCATCATTATACTCTTTTCTATGCAACATCTCTGAGATAGTATAACTTTTACAGATAGACCAATGACACATTCTCTAATGGTTATGTAAATAATTAATCAGTGCATGTATATCTATATTCTCATTTATTATATAAATTGATTATCTAAAATTTTTTAGGTTTAATATCTTATGATGATTGCAGATTTGTAGTTATATGTATAGAATCCAAACTACTTGACCCAAATAATGATCAATACTTTGTTGCATGTGACATGTTGTTGATCCATTCGGATTATATTAGTTGTTATATCAAATAATTTTGTACTAAAATACTATTTTTCAATAAAATATCATTTACCTTTGCTAAGATGACTCTTCTTTAAGACTCACATTTCATTTTTATTCTGTTTAAGTTAATTTTAATTTGTGTTTTGTTTTAGTTCTATTTGTATAGTTAATTCTTTACTTTGTTATTTAGTTAAGATTTAGCTTATTCTTAGTTGATTATTTTTTAATTAATCTTTAAGTTTCTAGTTTTATTTGTTAGATTATTTGTGGTTTATTTAATTCTTAGTTGTTTATTTGATTTCATAATCTAGTTTGATTTTTCATTTAATAGTTTAAGTCTAGAGGTAATAACTTTATTTATCTTCTTAGAGTTAAGTGTTGTTTAATTTATTTATTTCTTAGATTAATAATAGTTTAGTTTGATTTATTTGTAGACACCTAAATCTGGACACTAATGATCTCCAATCAGGGTTTTAACCAATTTTCACCCAAAATACATAGTTTGGTCTAAAAACACTAAAACATACTAAAATATTTGAAACTGACATATTCAAATGCCAATTTTGGCTAGGGTATCATTAAAGGGGGCATCATCATAGGCTTCCAAAAACCATTTGGAGCTTTGTTATTCAACCATCATCTTCTTTTTGGCATACAGGCCATCTCTCATTATTTGAGAAGACATTGCTTTGCCTATGATTTACAACATCCTCCCAAATAGGGGCAAACTGTAGACACCTAAATTTGGCCACCAATAACCTCCAATCAAGCTTTTAACCAATTTACACCTAAAATGCATAATTTGGCCTAAAAACACTAAAACACACTAAAAGATTTAAAATTGACATATTCAAATACTCATTGTGGCTAGGTTATCCCTAAATGCGACAATGAAATTTATGGGCCAACTAACTTTGATCAGATCATTTCGAGTCAAAATGATAATTTTACACCTAGGTGCTCTGGATTGATCTTTCTAATCAAATCTCTTACACAAGACATGTGCCTTTGTTTATTTTTTATTGGTAACATTCTAAATGGGAATATGGTTCCAACGCATCTGATAGTGACTTCCAATTCTAATCCAATCAAATTTTGGACCAATAACAAGGCATTCTGATCAATTTGAGTAATTTGTGCACAAAGTGCTTAAACATGCTTAAGAGCTAATTAAACCAAATCAAGGCATAATTAATAATTACATGGAAACTTGTTGAAAACCTATTTTTAGAAATGGATATTTAATATCTGCATCATCAAGTGACCTCATTTCTTGGGAAGACATCCCTAAGCCACAAATGCCACAAATATCAGGATTCATGCCCTCTATGCCTTATCAATGCCTTCTATGATACCCTCCATGCCTCTTAATTGCCCCTTATTCAAATGTCATGATGAGGATAATTATAAATTTAATTCCAAAAATTGAATTAATTCTCAACCACACATCTCAATCTTACGATGGATGGTTCAGGTTGATTCTAGACATTCTCAAAAATCTATAAATAGAGAGGCCAAGAACATCATTTCTAATCTATTTTGGTGCAAAGTAATGCACACATATCTTCAATAATCCATTGAAACTAGTGGTCAATCCAAGCCAAATCATAAGCCAAAGGTGCTAAGGAAAGATGTAGGTAGCCAAGCTTTCATTGATGAGGATTTTATGAGCACAAGTCGAGCAAACCACTACAACAATTATTTTGGAGTATCCAAGGAAGGTAAAAGAATGTTTCTTTTGAATTTTAGTTGTGTGTTTTATTCATGTTTGTTAACTAATCTCTCCCTAGTGTCTAGGCCTAGAGATGTTATGTTATTTATTATGTTTTTTTTTTTTTTTTTCATTTTAAAACTAATAACACCATACTAACCATCCTCTCTTGAGTCAAATTCTTAGATTCACATATGGTATTCCCAGTGGGACCAGATGCATCCAACACATGAATAAGATCATTTTTTAGCTTTAAAATATTTATTTATACCATTAAAACTCTTGTAAATTGATTTTTTAACTTTATTTTGCCATTTTTTGTTTGCCATGGGTTTACACAGTAACCAATGTTAGCTAGTAAGATCGACATCGGTTGGATAGCTTAACTGACATCAATTAGTAAAACCAACATCGGTTGGATACCTACCATCAATCACATTGGTATAATTAATGTTGGTTAGATAACCGTCATCGATTAGAAAATGTAACCATCATCAATTATATAATCGATGTCGATCACTGTGTTTTTCTTAAAAAATAGATTTGAGAGCTCTTTTTTAAAAGTTTATTGTTTCAAACCTAAAAGAGATTCAAGGCTAAAGGAGATGTTAACATTTTTGTTATAGGACCAAGCATGAAATTTGCTAAAAACATGTTTAGATCACCTTTTACATGCTTAAAAATTAATTAAGAACCTTGTTTTGATGTTTAACATAAAATAAATTTTAGATTTTTTTAGTATTAGTTTTCAAAGTTATAACTAAGACCAAGGGGTCAAATGAACACCACCTCATTTTTTGAATTTGGGCATAAAAATGAACTCACCTTTCCAAGATTTTGTATTCACTTCGTTGTTTAAATTAAACTTTTGTTTGGCAAAAAGAGGGGTATTACGTGTATACTCTTCCATTTGTCCCCTTTAGGGAACCCTTGGAATCAAAAGTGCCATTCCTGTTTTAAAAAACCTAGTCCCAGGCTTAGAAATAATGTCATCTAAAGCACTCCCTAAAAACTCGTCAAAGTTTGGGTGACCTTGAAAATGACCCTAGAGTCTTTCTCTTAGTCTTTTATTTTTATGCAAACTTGGCTTGCGAGGGGGACGTCATTACCTCCCATGAGTTTTTTAGGGAAGATTTAAGCTGGGGTTTCACCTTCCAACATTGACTTCATGTATTCCTTTGTATTTTCACATGGGATATATCTATATTTGGACATCAATCTACACTAAGAAAATAGTAGGATGTAGTGGTTGTCAAAGGGACTAGACCTTTTTACAACTAGCCAATGTCATAATCACCCAATTTTCATGCTTTTCTTTTGCTTTTTTTGATGTGAAAATCATTGTGCAATTGGTTCCCCTAGAAATGTTTGAAAGCTTGATAGTTTAGTCAACTCCATTTTTCCATACCCTTGCTAGGATTTGGATGATTATACTTAGTGTATTTTGGTCATTTTTGTTTGGTATTTTTGAGACTAAAACTTGTTTGTTTGTGTATAAACCATGCCCAAACCACTTTGTTTATATGTCAATCTTTTTTCTAAAGAGGTGTTATGTTGGCCGTTTTACACCACACTTGTGCCTTGAAAATTTGAAACTTATTTATGTGTGTGTCATTTGAGTTGAGGAGGGTAGCATTATATTACCCAAATCATGGCAAACCATTTGTGCCTTTGAGTCTTTTGAAACATAGCATAGATTGCATCATTTGAGCATGCATACACCATTAGGATGCTCAATTTATTTCAAATCTAGTTTAACTTGCACCAAAAACCATTTGTTTTAAACCATGTCATGTATAGCATTTATACCTTTGTGTTGTGTTGTCATGCTATCTGATCTTGTCTAGCTTGTTTAGTCAAGTCTTAATTTTCACCATTGAGTTTTCAATTAGCCTTGTCAAGTTTGGATTCAAACATTGATTAATTTTTGTTTAGGCCTCAATTCATGGGGTTGATACATAGATCTTTCTCTTTTGGGTTGCATAACTTTAGTTAATCGATTACCCAAATTTGAAAACTATTGATGGTTTGTTTGTTTAGTACCTATCCTTATCATTATTTATGCCTTTATTTGAGAAAACATAACCTTTCTCAAAGAGCCTTTTGTCTCATGCCTTATGCCATTTGATCATGTTTATGTTTGATTTTGTGTGTTGGGTCTATGTCAAAGTTATTTCCAAACTTGTTAGATTAAGTCAATTCACATCAACCTTTATTTTAAGTCTAGATTTTGACATTGTTTGGCCAAAAGTCCTAGCACATGCCTATTTTTTTGAGCTTAGCTTTTGACTCCATGTTTAGATAAAAGACCTAGTAACTCAACTTTTCCCTTTCCTAGTTTAGACCTTGTTTGGAACACTTTGACCTAGACCTTTGACATGCCAATTTTTATTCAGATGTTTGACCTTTTGTGTGTATGACATTTGATGTTAGGCTATTTTATGCCAAGTATTATCACAAACCATTTTGGAGATACAACTACACTTTCAAACTATATTGGAGATACAACTCCACCCCTTCGACCAAGTTAGACCAAGTTTGAACCATTTGTCCTTTGGATAATTTTTCAAATTTTGTGTAACTCTAAGCCTTTTTGTTTTAGAGCTTTCATCATTTATGTGGATATGTCTAGCTACACTTATCGTGGAGTCACTTAGAATCCAAATTATGATATAATGGCTACAAAAAATGACTTTTATGGCTTTAGTCAAGACCCCATGATGATAATATGGTTTGTGAGACAGATTTCTATCTACCTCATATTAATAATTCATGGGAACAAAGTCACGAAACAACTTACAATCCAAATTGAAATCTTGATTGGTATGAAGAGGCTTATGAGGAGAAATTTGAAGACCCAACTATAGATAATGTTATTTAAGATATGGATCCATACCCTCTTTATAATAATCAATACATAGAACATAGTCAAGAACTAGCTTATGAGCCAACTCATGACTAGGATGATATGGTTTATGAGGAAGACTTGAATGCTTTAGCTTATGTGAGTAATCAAGCTCCACCACATCATATTATTTCTATTCCAGGAACACAATGTCACACCATTCCCATACCAAGATCTCATCCTTTGGTTTGTGTGAGCAATCAAGCTCCACAATGCCCCTTCATCATTCCAAGACCTAGTCCTTTGGCTTATATGATCAATCATGCTCCAAAATGCCCTATTGTTACCATATCAGGACTTTGTCCTTTGGATTGTGTAATAAATCATGCTCCCAAAGGCCCTACCATTATCTAATCACAAGCCATTCCTCATCCAAAACCAATTCCATCCAAACCTCAACCCATCCAATCATTCAAAGACCAAGCTATGTTCAAAATTGATATTTTCCAACTCATTAGAAACCAAAGCCTAGACAAACAACTAATCCAAGATGTTTTTGTTGAACCAACCACTTATGATAAGTTAACCTATGATGAGTTTCCTATTGATCCTATAATAGTTGTAAAGGAGTCTCACTCTGATGAGCCAATATTTGTTGAGTCACTTATTAATGATTATAATTACCTTTTGAAAAATCATTACCTCGATCATATGCCTATTTTTCAAGTGCCTCCTATTAACAAGCCAGTCTTTAAGGAGTTGTCTCTTGACCTATTTCCCATCCTAGAGGAGTCTCACTTTGCCAAATTAGTCTTAGTGGAGCCCATCATGCCATTATATTTTGTTACTTATCTAATACTAAAAATTCAGCAAGACATCATTGTAATAGAGTACCCATCAGATGAAGAATTAGAGTTAGAGTCAGGTTCTATTCTTTAATTGACATCAAATTTACCATCTGAATCAAAATCCACATCAGTCTCAACATCAAATTTAGAGTCCCTTGAGTTAGAATTAGATTCATAAGAAGAATATGTTCATGGATATTAAAACATTGGTTATGCATGCCTTGCAGATCAATTTGAATACATTTTTTATCCTTCTACAATTTTTGACGATGAGTCATTCAACTTTGACATAAGTTATCCTAGTATCTTCTATGAGGATTGTGTAGCCTCTCCCCATTCTATTACCATTCCATAGGCCATTACCATCAACCAAAATAGCCATATCATTGACATTCCATCTCCCATAAGTGTCGATTGGGATCGATAGAATCACACTTTATTAAAATGCATCCATGGTGACATAACAGTTGAAGAAGAGTAAGGAGGCCAAGAAAACATTCATGTAGTCGAAGAACACTCTCTTAGTGAAACATTTTTAGAAGTGCTAGAAGACAATCAAAGTCAAAAGTCAACATTCATTAATGAAACCTTCTTAGAGGCACTATAGGATAATTAAGACAATTTTTTTGGTGAAAACGTCTTTGAGGCACCAATAGCTGAGCAAAAAATTTCTTCACTACTTGATGAAGACAAAATCAAAGATCAAATCAAAATAACTTCCTATCTATAGCCTAATCAGATGGTAACTACTCTCAAGGTCAAACAATAGAAAATCTAGTGGTCCTATCAAGAGAATAAGTCTTCAGCCCCACCACAACCAAATTTATGTTGAATTTGGCATCAAGAACATTATGTGTGATTGAACATCTTGATCTTCATTTATTTCCCAACCATTCCACATTCCATTATCATCTGCCTTTTCATTTCACAATCAAACCTACCATATATTATTTGTCCTTATTTACCATCCATGGCCACACTTTCCTTTATAGAGGCTATAAAGATACCTTGTCTCGACGCTTGAAGGAATTAGAATCAATGACCAATGAAGATCACAAAATCATTCTCGACATCCAAATCTACAAACCATTATTGACAGAGCAACTATTTAGATGAGGTGTGGGCTAGCAATTAACATGATCAAGTATTTTGTTTGTATCATTTATTGATTAAGATGTGCATCTCCCCATAATCAAGAAAAAAATAATGATATGCCATTTGCCATACCCAGGCCAAAAATATGTACCATACCATTTTATGTACTATACTGTTTCACATTGCCATGCCATTGCTGTTGTTACATATCCATTTGCCATTATCGAAGATCTTAGCCATTCACCCCATCACTTGGGGGAAACCCTCTTACCATTTTATCCAATCTATCTAGACCATCATTATCTATAGCAATACCATATCATCCTATCATTCCATTCATATCTAGACCAAAGCCTATTTTTACTCATCCTACACAATCTTATTTTGATATTAGTTCATTTAGTTCTTCCTGCACCTTTTGTGGGGGGATTCTAATCAAGTTTCAACAATCAATCCAATCCATATTTCAATGATAGTCTATGAAAGTAGTGTGATAGTTGATCTGGCAAGATATCTTTCATCCTATCAAGTTTTTTTATGTGAGCCTAATTATAACCGTCTATAGGCAAATCAATGTCTCTCTAGTCTTGCTACTAATTATAACCACCTATGGGCAAATTCGTATCATTGACCTATGTAATTTTATCCTAGTTATAAACACCTATGGGAAAACTAAGGGCAAAACTTGTTTATCATGCACTATCGTATCACCTTGCCATCACTATTTTCATTTGACTAGCCATTTGCCAGATTTGAGAACTTGTTGGAACCTAGTTGGTTTTTCCTTACCTTCTATGTGGATGGAATTACTATGACTTGAGGTCATTTTAGGACTATTTGGGTCATGTTCAATTCATGTTGAGGTCACCTCAATCCCCCTCTCTTTACTCTCTTTCCATTTTGCGAGCAACCTAAGCCAAACGCTCTCATTGTTTAATGAGCAAGTATCTTGTCATTCTTGATCGAATAAAGATACCTCAAAATTCCAAAAACATTCATAATATTTCAATATCCAAAAATATTTGTCTTATATAAGCTTAGTTAGTTATCCTCAATCCACCTTAGTAGGGCATGGTAATTTTTAGGATGCTTTCTTTTGATTTTGTTTTCATGCTTTCTATTTTTATGTTTATTTCAAGTTATTTATTTGTTTGCTTACCTATTTATTTGCTTTCAGCACTGTTTCCTTGACTCAGTCTATATGTGTTCATTGGGTGATTCTTTGAGCACATTATTCTTGATTTCGTCCATATTCATCGATTAATATTGTCATCATGGTTTTTATCATTGGTTCATTATTTTCAAGTGTTTATTAGATCGAGAGATAGTCCTTACACATATTCTGACCAAGTCTTCATGGTGTTCTATAGTTAAGCCTATCGTCACATGCTATAGCAAAAATTAGCTTCAAGAAGGTCTATAATCAATGGAGCCATAAAAGTTTCACCTTGGCACCTTGGCAAATCATTTTACCCATCTTGATCAAATCAACCCATTGCCCATTCTATTTGTATCATTGCTAATAAGGACGTGCATATCCTCATTGGTAGGTACAACTAAATAATCTCTATTGATTAATCTTATTATTTTGTTCATCTCTTTCATAATTTTTTTTCTGCTCATCTTTAATCTTTATTCCAATATATGTCCTTGAGTTATGCTTGTTAATCAACCCTAACTAGGGCACAATCATCTTTAGCCAATTTAGGTCCTCATAATGATTATAACCGCCTATAGGCAAATCATTAGTTTGACTTTTATTCTTGATTATAACCACCTTTAGATAAATCAACATCATTTTTAAATCAATGCATGCAGGTATTTTCTCATTTGAATTAATCTCAACCATAGGTTAATTCCACCTTTCTTCTTGTTTCTTTTCAAGGGACCATCCATCAACATATGTGATGGCCACTCCCTCGAGGGAGCATCATCATAGGCTTCCCAAAACCATTTGGAGTTTTGTTCTTTAACCATCATCTTCTTTTTGGAATATAGGCCATATCTCATTATTTGAGAAGATATTGTTGTGCCTATGGTTTGTAATATCTTCCCAAAAAGGGGAAAACTATAGACACCTAAATCTAGCCACCAATAACCTCTAATCAAGTTTTTGACCAATTTATGCCCAAAATATATAATTTGGCCTAAAAATACTAAAGCACACTAAAATATTTGAAATTGACATACTCAAATACCAATTTTGGCTAGGTTATCCCTAAATGGGGCAATGCAATTTATGGGCCGGCTAACTTTGATCAGATCATTTTGAGTCAAAATGACAATTTTACACCTAGGTGCTTTGGATTCATCTTTCCTATCAAATCTATTGTATAAGACATATGCTTTCATTATTTGTTGTTGGTAACATCCTAAATAGGAATATGGTTCCAACATATCTGATAGTGACTTTCAATTCCAATCCAGTTAAATTTTAGACCAATAATAAGGCATTCTGATCAATTTGAGTAATTTGTACACAAAGTGCTTAAACATGCTTAAGAGCTAATTAACCCAAATCAAGGAATAATTAATAATTACATGGAAATTTTTTAAAAACTTATTTTTGGAAATGAATATTGAATATTTGCATCATCAGGTGACTTTATTTCTTGGGAAGACATCCCTAGGCCATAAATGCCACAAACATCAGGATTCATGCCCTCCATGCCTCATCAATGCCTTCCATGATGCCCTCCATGCCTGTTGATTTCCCCTTCTTCCAATGTCATGATGAGGATAATTAAAAAATTAATTTTAAAAATTAAATTAATCCTTAACCACACATCTCAATCTCAGGATGGATGATTTAGGTTGATTCTAGATATTCTAAAAAATCTATAAATAGAGAGGCCAAGAACATCATTTCTAATCTATTTTGGTGAAAAGTTATAATGAAAAAATATCTTCATGAAGCTATTTCAACTAGTGTTACCATGCCAAATTGATCCCAAGCCAAGACAAGTCACAAGCCAAAGGTGCCAAGGAGAGATGGAGGTAGCCAAGCTTCTATTGATGAGGACTTCATGAGCACAAGCTGAGCAAGCCACTACAACAATAATTTTGGAGCATCCAAGGAAGTTAAAATAGGGTTTATTTTGCATTTTAGTTGTGTGTTTTATTCATGTTTGTTAACTAAGCTCTCCCTAGTGTTTAGGCCTAGAGATGTTATGCTAGTTAGTGCATTTCTTTCATTTTGTTTTCATTTTAAAATGAACACCATACTAACCATCCTCTCTTGAGTCAAATTTATAGATTCACATTAGTTACTTTTGTCTTTTATTATTATTTATATTTCTTATTTGATTGTCTTATTTAGGTATAGTTGTTTTTATTTAAGGTAATTGCTTGTTAGCTATGTTAATTATTATTTTTATTTCATTCTTTGATTTTCATTGTTAGTTGGTTTATTTATATTTTTGTTATTTTTTATTCTTTTCTTTTGATATATTTTGAGCGAAGCACAAACGTCAAAAGATTATAAACAATTTGATAAAATAGAGATATGTTTTAAGGAATATAAATATTTCCTTCAAGAGACTATCTAATCTATAGGTTTTCTCCGTCAGATTGGTTTATATTATATTTTTATAATATGTTTCTTTCATTTAATTCAAAAAAATATTTTTTTTTATGAAATTATAATGAAGTATTGTTGATATTTGACATATTTTTTATTTTCTAGAATATTGTAAAACCCCTTGCACATCTTTTAGACAATTTAGATACTAGCTATTAGACTGATACGATTCCATCTTAACCTTCATGATAGGTGAAATGATTGATTCATTGATGTAAAAAAATTAATCATTAAAAAATTTGGAAAATTCAATGAGAAATAATCTTTCAAAAACCACTATTTCTATTTTTCTTTTGTCCATGACCATTGGAGGTCCTCTTCCTATTATCCAACCCTTGATTGATATTATTGATAACTAAGTTGACATTGATGTTAATCTAAATCATTTTGTATGGTATAATGGACCTTGTGATTTACCTTATATTCTTGAAGTCATCAACAAGGAAGTAGAAGAAAAATAAATCAATGAAGTAACAACAAATCTTTCACGTGAGAAATAAGATCATTTTTAAGAAGACAATTTATGCATTAGGTAGGAAAGAGAATAAGTTTTGCTTATTAATCCTCAACTAAATGTATATTTTATTTTAGATTATTTTCATTCTAAAGATAATATTTATCCTACTAAACCTAACACAACTCAAAAGTTAAATCATTTTGGTACAGTAGCTGAATCTATTAATTCTTCAAATGGAGGAAGAAAATCCATTAGTTCATCCAAATCAATGTTGAGATTAGGATTTGATTCAAGGCCTTCAATCCAATAGAAATCAAGTTGAATCAAAAAATAATGAACTAGATTCTGATGATGAACAACTTTTAATGAATCCTTAGATTCACAAAAATCCTATCAATATTGGTGCTAACCTAGGTAAACTCCCTTATTTTAAAGGTCTTAACATTCCTAAGTTTTTAAGAAATCTTGGTGAATCATGGGAAAATCATTTAGACACTTTTAAATTATTTTACGTGACCTTAGGTATTGATAATGAAAAAGTTTCCCTTAGAGTTTTTTCTCAAACATTAGAGGGAAAATAATATCAAGATTTTATCAATCTTCCCTCTAGTGTGATTAATACTTGGAATGATATTGAATATTGGTTAAAACTTTATTTTGAGAAACAAAAACCAGATCTAGACTTGATTAATGATTTAGTTAATATGTCCATAGATATGGGAATTTTTTTTATCATTTCATCAGTAGATTTATTAAATTGTGATAAAATATACCTCATGAGATCAGACTTGCTAAAAGGTTGTCTAGACTATATTTTTGAAATACTTTATCTTTGAAATATTTTAGAAGATAAATAAATTTTAGATTATGATGAGAATAAGATAAAATGTATCGGGTTTAATTATATATCTATTACAAGTTTAAATTCTGATAATATAATTTTTTAAAAAGTCATTCATAGTCTTAGCAATGAGCTGATCATTGTAAAAAGGTAGTTGGATGATAAAACCTCTTCATTAGATAAATATTATTTCACACAAAAAGGTAAAATAGAAGAAAAATTTCATTAACCTAATGGTTGTGAATTAAATCATGATTTTAACATGTATATCTGTACAAAAATTTAAAAGATATATCCAAGGAAAATAGAGTGTTTCTATTAACCTTGCTGATAATATAAATGTGTGGAACTAATTATTTTTAAGATGAAATCAAATCTATAAATGCTTATATTGTTAACACAAGGAAAAAAGATTATTCTATTACAACTAATAATCATTTTTTAATAAAAATTAGGATAAAGAGAAAGGTACATAGGATAATACTACGTCAAATCATGTAGTAATTAGTTCCCCATAAAATAATCCTTTGTCCACTAGATTGAACAATAGTTAGTATCCTCCTTACAAACTAAATAACTATACACATATACGTCATCTAGATGTAGGAACAAATAATATTATTGATGATTTAGCTACTATAAAAGTAAGATTTTCATTATTACAAGCTTTGAGTTTGTTAGGACAACTTGATAAAATTAATGAAGCCATTAAAAACCTAACTTTTAAAGATGTTTTAAGATTTTAAGCAGAAGATAAAAGTCATGATCAATCTCATTATGTTGTTTATGATCAATCTCATTATGTTGTTTTTGCTCAAATATATGATCCTCCTTACATACCACCTTTTTATGTATCTATTAAAATTATGGATAAAATTATACATAATTACATTTTAGACATTGGTGCATCAAATAATATTATGCCAAAATTTATTGTTGATTAATTAGGCATTTTTTATAAAATATTTAATAGGAAACTTATAGGTTTCAGTTCACGTCAAATGAAAATTTGTGAAAAGTTTTGAGATATTGTTATTAAAATTGCACAAGATGGAGGGATTAGATGTATGACTAATGCTCAAATTTTAGACATTCCTAGCAATTATGCCATGCTTCTAGGTAGAGATTGGTCTAAATCCACTAGTGCATTTGTCAAAAAATATGCAACACAAGTTTTAATACGAAATGTGATTGATTTTATTTGAAGAGAGGATTGGTTCAGTAATCTGATTGACTCTTCACCTCCTACTATTTCCTATGTAAAAATAAGGATTGGTACGTATGAATTATTAACTCTTGATGAACCTAAACAATAACAATAAAACGTCTTTTTTAATAAAAATTTATGGTCTTTGTACTTTGACAATATTTTTTCATAACTTATAATGGAGCAAGAGTTTGCCTTATTTCTCCTATTAGAAAAGTTTATTGTTATCATTATGAATTTTCCTTTGACACCATTAATAATATAAAAAAGTTTGAAGCCTTAAGTTTAGGCTTAAAAAAGGCTATAGAATTTAATGTTAAACAATTAGAGGTCTTTGGTGATTCTGAATTGATTGTTAAGTAAGCAAGGAAGGTTTATAAAACCAATCAGACTCGTCTTCATCAATATACTCAAGAGGTTTGGTCTTTACTTGAACACTTTGAAGCTTTTAATATCACTCACATACTTAGGGAATTCAATATTTGAGATGATAAGCTTATTGTTTTTGCCTCTAATCCTACCCTAAGTGAAATAGAATTTGTTGTATATTTTTCATTTAAAAAAATTAGACTTAAGATTCCCGATTTAAAAGAAAATTGGTCTATTTTTAATTGTGATGAGCATATAAATGCTTTTATTCAAAGAAATTACTTTGATAATGACGATTACATAATTATTAAGGAGATTACTTGTAATTAAATACTAATAAGTTACTTATTGGTCTAGTGAGTTTAAAATCAATGTTTATGCCAAATGCCCAACCTAAGATATCATATATTGAGGAACCATCTAAATGAATAAGTGGAGAGACTATTCTAATAAATTTTAGAATTGAAGAGGATCTAAAGTTTGTTTATTTGGGAATACAATACACACCTAAGAAAAATATAATGTTTATTAAACTTTTTAAAGAATTCATTGACATTTTTGTCTAGTCTTATAAAGAACTTAAAGGGTATGATACTAATTATATAAGATGATATTTCTATTAAACCATATATTAAACATATTAGGTAGAAAATAAGAAGTATAAGCCCTTTGTTGGAAGACACCATTAGTAAAAAGCTTGATAAGATGTTGGATGATGGTGTTATTTTTATTATAACTTATTCTAAATGGGTAGCTAATTTAATACCCATATATAAAAATAATGGTGACATTAGACTATGCGTAGACTTTAAAGATCTAAATAAGGCTAGTGTAAAGGATAATTTTTCTCTTCTAAGTATTGATCAGATTCTGTAACAAGTTATCAAATCTAAAAATATGTCTTTGCTTGATATATTTTTCAAGTTATAACCAAATATTTGCTAATCCATATGATAAACATAAGATGACTTTCACAAATGAAAGATGAATTTTTAATTTTAATAGAATGTCTTTTAGTCTCATGAATGTAGGTGCTATTTTTTAAAGAGTTATGCATGTAGCTTTTGATGATTTAATCAACATTATCATTTAGGTTTACTTAGATGATTTTACAGCCCATTATAAAAAGAGAAAAAAATCTTTGGATCATCTTCATGAAGTATTTGAAAGATGTAGAAGATATGGTATTTCTCTAAATCCTAAGAAAACTATCTTTGGTGTCACTGAAGGTAAATTATTAGGACATTATTTTTAAAGATGGTATTTTAATTGATCTTGAATGTATTAAAATAATTAAGGAGTTGCAACACCTAAAAACCAATCTAGTCTTAATTATTTCTTTGACAAAATAAATTTTGTGCATAAGTTCATATCAAATTTTACTGATAAGTTAAATCCTTTACATATTTTGTTAAATAAAAAATGGTCATATGTGTGTGATGTAGGAGTTGATTATACTTTTAATAATGTTAATAATGTTATTTAATTAAACTTTTACTTGCTAACATTGATTTACCTAATCCTTTCATTATTTATGTGAATGCAATAGACAAGGCCATAGGTGCTGTAATTACACAAAATGATGAAAAAATGATAAAAAACCTATTGGATATATGAGCCAGGTTTTAAAGGACATATAAATAAAGTACCCACTTATTGATATTCTTTTTTTAAATTTTTAGTTTCTTATTTAATCAAATTTCATTATCTTTTAATGGAAAATAAGGTTATAGTAAGATCTAATGTACTTGTTTTATCTTATCTTGTAAAATAACCCACTATTCAAGGAATGTTAGCAAAGTAGATTTTAAGAATATAATTGTTTGATCTTGAATTTGAAACTTCTAAGACTATCAAAAGAAATGACCTAGTAAGAATTTAGCTGAGAATGCTTCCTCTAGTATTAATGTTTTGATTTTGTCTGTTGATGATGCTTTGAATGCTAAATCTCATTTTCAATCCATGAAGGTTGCCAATTTTTACAAATTTTTTAATTTTGGACATGAAACGAAAGACTAAGACTATTTGTTAGATGAAGATGATTGGTATCATGATTTAATTTATTATCTTCAAAATCTAGATTGCCCTAATAATTTGACTAAGCAAAAAATAAGATCTTTGAGAATTTAAGTTTTAAAATTTTGTGTATTAGAAAACTTTTTGTTTAATAGAAATCAAGATGGTGTATTATTGAAATGTCTAACTCATGATCAAAGCCACAAAGTTCTTAGAGGATGTCATGAAAGAAGTTGTGCTGGTCAAGGTGAAGCAAAAACTACAACTTATAATATTTTACGCACAGGTTATTATTGGCCTTTGTTATTTAAATATGCTAATAAACTGGTACATTCTTGCATGCCTTGCCAATTATTTGTTGGTAAAGATAAATTACTAGCCATGCCTTTGAATCTCATTATTGTTGAAAAGTTATTTACTAAATAGAGAATTTACTTTATATCTAATAGACATCCATCTTCTTCTGTTGGACATGAATACATTCTAATTGTAATAGATTATTTTATGAAATGACTGGAAGTAATAGCCCTTAAAAGTTTTGTTACTTTTGAAGTTACTTCTTTCTTTGAAAATTAGGTTTTCTCTAGGTTTAGTGTTCTTTATGAGATAATTTTAGATAATGGTCCTCAATTCATTTCTAATAAATATCTAAAATTTTTAGGACATTATTCAATTATGTAAATTCATCCTTCAAAGTATTATCCTCAAGGAAATGGACAAACTGAATCAATAAATAAAATTTTTATTTCTATAATGAATAAAATAGTTTATAATGTTAAAATAAATTGGCATCTTAAATTTTTTGAAGTGTTATGACTAATCATACTATTTTTAAAGCAACCATAGGATATTCTCCTTTTATGTTGGCTTATGGCTTTGAATCTAATTTACCTATTGAACTTTAGATTTCATCCACTAAAACTACTTTACAATATTTGTTAGAAGATACTAATTTAATTGAACAAAGGCTTAATAAAATAGTCTGTAAGGCAATTGCATTACAAAAATTAGAAAAAATTAAAGAAAAGTTAAATAATTTTTTTGACAAAAATATAACCAATAAAAAGTTTATGTTAGGTTATCCAGTTTTTTATTAGGATAAAGATCATGAAGATGTACGAAAACACCATAAATTTGATTCTATTTGATTGGGACCATATAAAATTACTATGATACTTGGGAAAAATAATTTTTATTTACAAGAAATGCATGGAAATTGGTTGTGTTATTTAGTCAATGGGCATAATCTCAAACTCTTTTATCAGTAACTCTTTTTTTGTTGTGTTTTTGTTTTCTAATATTTTTGTTTTATTTGTTTATTTTTGGTTTGTTTTCTTTTTTGTTATTTCATTTGAAATGGATCATATCGGTTACATTAGTGAATATTTATAGTATTGAAGGCAAAGCAAGTGGAGACTACCATATCACTGTAATTAATAATGATGGTAAGATATTCATCATGATATTATTTCAGATTCTTTCTTTATAAATTAATATGAGTTAGTTATTATGAAATTGAAAGTATTACTACTTTTCAGAATTTGTGTTTGAGGCTTTTGTATTTGATTATATATCCATCCCAAATTTAATTATCTAAATTTATCTTATTATTTGTGCTATGCTAACCAAACACTTCATCCTTTAAAAAGTTTTTTATTAAATGGGTTCTTGTATAGCTGCTTGAGAAATGATTCAACCTGGATCACACTCTCAAATGATTTGCCTTTAAATAAAAAAATTATTATATACTAACTTATATCATTGTTAAGATTAACTAACAAGGTCACCAATGTTATGCCTATTTTTGGCACCTGCTCTCTTTTATAAAAAATTCAAATGAACCAAGGTTTTTTGTCATATTGATGACTCACGTCATAACATTTAAAACTACTAGTGTGGGGGTCTTATTTCATTGCTTCATTTGAATATTTATTATGTTAAATGTTGGTATGATTGTTGTGTTTAATGAAGTTTTTAATTTGACATTATTATGTGATTTCAAAAACATGATTGAATGCAATGAGAAAATATAATATATATGTATAATGATAGTATTGTTTAGAATAACTGGTTTGATTTTGTGATTATGTTTTTTATCATCATATGTTTGTCAATGTAAAAGGGTAATGCACAGTTGTCTTAAGTTTTTAATGACATTTATGATTTGATGCACAAATTGATTAATAAATGATAATTATGATCATAAGGTATAAGTGGAATAATCTATGATAAACATTATTTATATTGAACAATGTCATAGATTATAGGTGTATTTTGATTATATTTATTTAGTCTATGTTGAATTATATTAAAATATAAGTATTTCCTAGCCTAAAATCTAAGGGCCTAATGATTAGTGACCTATGAATTTTTTTTAAAATGGTGATTAAGGTGAAAAGGTGGTGGGAATATTGAAAATCCCTTTGTGGTTTAGTCAATTGACTATGGGTTCAAAACAATTGGTTTGAAGCATGTTATTAATCAACAAATTTTTGTTTGATTTAAGTTAATGGATTTAGTGAAGATATGGTAATTTTTTGAAACATTTTGGATTCAATCACATTGAATGTGATGTACATGAATCAAAAAATGATTTTATAAGGATATTTAGTAATTATTTTTAAGTGGTGACAAAATTGGCAATTTGAGAAATGAGTTGGCTATTCTGCTAAAGTGGTACTAGAAAATTTTGTAAAAAATTAGAGTGAAACATGTATATTGAGTAGTTATTATGGCTCATAATAATAGTAAAGGCAAAATTCATTCAATAGTTCATCATTCTTGACAAACCTCTGGCAGAATCAAACTTCTGTGAGCATGAAGAAACTTGGAAAGAATAAAGAAAGATTAGAGAATTATAGATAAGGTAAGGTTTTTGGATTTTGGTTATTTTAAGAAAATAGTTGAGATTAAGTTTAATGGATATACTTGCAGAGTTAAGTTGAAACGCATGTTGAGAATGTAGTTAATAGTGAAATATGTTATTATTAGACATATAATTTTTTTTAAAGAGTGTTTTGAATTGCACAATATCTACTTTCTTAAGGATTTTGGCTTAGAAATTGGTTTGCATGTCTTATTAAAGTTTAAATTTGATTGGTTTCTGATGGATATGTATTTTAGATGATTGATTTTAGTTTTGATTATGTGGAAATGGTAGATATAATGATTCTGGGTTGCTCATTCAATTGCATCTGTAGGGTTTTCTTATTTCCAAGGACATATTTTTTATCAATTCATTAATGCAGAATAATTTGTTATGATGGGTATAGTGTCTCCTTGGTTTTTAGTTTATATTTGTTGAAGACCTTTTTTATGTTCATAATTATTTACATATTTGTAGTCATATGTGTAAAATCTAAACTACTTAGCTTGAATAATGATGAATACTTTGTTACATGCAACATGTTGATCCATTCGAATTGTATTAGTTATTATATCAAAGATTTTTATACTAAAATATTGTTTCTCAATAAAATATTATTTACCTTTGCTAAGAAGACTCTTCTTTAATATTCACATTCCATTTTTATTCTATTTAAGTTATTTTTAATTTGCATTTTGTTTTAGTTCTATTTATCATTTAGATTATAATAGTTAATTCTTTACTTTGTTATTTAGTTAAGATTTAGTTTATTCTTAGTTATTTGTTTATTAATCTTTAAGTTTCTAGCTTTAGTTGTTAGATTATTTCTGGTTTCTTTAATTCTTAGTTGTTTATTTGATTTTATAATGTAGTTTGATCTTTTATTTAATAGTTTAAGTTTAGAGGTAATAACTTTCTTTTTCTTCTTAGAGTTAAGTGTTGTTTAATTTATTTCTTTCTTAGATTACTAATAGTTTAGTTTGATTTAGTTACTTTTGTCTTTTATTATTGTTCTTTGATCTTATTTGATTAAGTGTTTTATTCAGGTATAATTATCTTTCTTTAAGGTAATTGCTTGTTAGCTATGTTAATTTTTATTTCTATTTCATTCCTTTGTTTTTATTCTCAGTTATTTTATTTATCTTTTGGTTCTCTTTCGGTTCTTTCTTTTTCTTTTCTTTTGATTTATTTTGAGAGAAGCGTGAACATCAAAAGATTATAGACAATTTGATAAAACAAAGATATATTTTAAGGAACACAAATATTTCCCTTAAGATACTATCTAATATATAGGTTTTCTTTGTTAGATAGGTTAGATTATATTTTTATAATATGTTTCTTTCATTTGATTCAAAGAGATATTTGGTTTCTGAAATTAAAATGAAATATTATTGATATTTGAGACACTTGTTATTTATCAGAATATATTAATACCCCTTACACATCTTTTATATCCTTTGATACCTTATAGATCCTAACTATTAGACATGTAAGATTATTTATTAACCTTCACAATAGGTGAAAGGGCTGATTCATTGATGGAATAATTTTAATTATCAACAGGTGCATTAAGCAAGGCTAGAAGTTGACCTTGTATAGTAATCAAAGGAGGCATATTTGATGTCGTTCTAAAAATAGGCATGTTATTTTTATGTAAACCAAGTGATGCCCCCATACCTATGGATGTTGGTAGATATGTAACAATAGGTGTTGATAAAATAATGAAAATGATAATGGAACATGAAAAAATTGAAATTTTGGGATTAATAACTTTGAAAGGCACATCTTGTACATCATGATATCTTTGTGTGTCATGTAGTATTATGTGATAGGAGTAATTACACAAATTTATCCACTTATTGGGGATATTGTTTAAGTCCTTTGTGGAAATCAAAAAATTATTTGACTTGATTGAGATCTACTCCATTGAGTTCATTGGGATCAATTATATTGAAACTTTTAGGGTTGTCTTAATTATCATGCATAATTTCATTATCTTATTTATATATTTTTATCACTAACATAATATTTAATGTGCATATATTTTTGAAGGATTTCATCAACATATCAATTAATAATATCTATGTCATCCATTTTAGAAGAGATCAATATAATTTGAATATGCTCTATAAGAGTCCCACTTAATCTTCATCACACATTAGAGGAATAGAGGAAGGATTATTCTTGAGTGGCATGTAAAGGTGTAAAATAAAATTAAAAATTGATGAAAAAAATAAAATTGAAAATTTTATAATTTGCAATAAGGAGAAAGGATGAAGCTAGTCAATGGGGTGTTTACTTTGTATACTTTTAGATGTATTAATGCTAGTCATAAATAATGAACACAACCATTAATGAATTAACTACAGAGGAAGGATTCCATTATTCATATTGCTACACTATCTCATGCCTAGGGTATTTTGAGAGTAACATCCCAGGGCTAACTACTTACTAGTGAAATATAAGAATAAATGGTCGAAGGCTTCCCATGACTAAATATAAAACCCTATGTATTTATGATGTACCATTTGGTGCATAGAAATTGAAGTTCATGAACAGTGTTTTATAATGACTTGAGTATTTGGTGAATTCCCCTCACACCATGACCCAAGTAAATCAAATGATCACTTTTCCTAGAATGACAATCATATGATTTTTTGAACTATTAGAACAAAGTTTTTAGGAAAGTAAAGAAAAAAGAAATTCAAAATTGAAAATTGAAATTAAAAAGTAAAGGGTCAAAAATAAAGGTTCAAGTTCATAAATATGTTTTGCTCTATATTTTATAAAATAAATATAAATCGTAATGTGTTATAATATGTGTAAAGTTGGACAATATTAGAATGATCAATATATATATAATAATTAACTATTATGATTTTGACAAATACTAAATATGAAATCTTGTTATTTTTTGAAAACACTAAGAAGAAACATAGTTAACTTGTACATATATTTTTGTTGACTATTCTAACATTATAACAATGAAGATCAGTGAAAAAGATGACTATACAAGTTCAAGAATAAGAACAAGATAAAAAAAAAATATGGATACGTTCGATGAAGTAGATAGCAATGTAGTAAATTCACGTATGTTGACTGTGGACTTGTATTAGTTGATTGTGACAAATGATAAATAGGATAAGATAGATAACTCAAAATTTTGGGAATGAAAGATCAAAGGTATGAGTAGAGGATATTCCTAAACCACTATAAGTAGATAACAATATAATGTATTTTGATTTATTGACCACAAACTTATTTTAGTTGATTGTGATTAAAAACTAATTGATACACATATTGTGCCTGTGAGTTTTGACTGATTTGAGATATCAAAACTAGGGTTTTGTTGCACAAAAATAACTGTTTATCTTTAATTTTATTTGAAACCCTAAGGGCACTTTTATAACTATAAAATTTATAAGAAAAAAAAGGGAGTATAATACACTGAGCTAACCAAAATCATCTCCTTGATTATTGATCATTGCCTATTTATTCAATATTTTAATGAGGTAAATCAAACCCATGTAGTTCTCCCATGTAAAGTGAATGCAATATTGTGATCCTTTGACTATATGTATGCATATATAAAATGGTTTTGATACTTGACAATTACAAATCTTGACTTACATTAGAAGGCTCTTGACTTGGTTTATGGTTGTTCCTTGTGAGTGAAATAGAATTTGGTTAGTGTATGAATTTTTTTTATCAATGCATAGAAGTGTATATGCTTGAACCAAATGAATAGAAAGTGGGCATAGTGAGTGATTATTGACATGAATTTATAGTTGAACCTGTTGATAATTAGTTGACCACGAAAAATGTTTGTGAAGATCTAAACTATTGATTTTAAATTTTGAAACTAATTTTTATTTGACACAGAACATGATTGACCTGTGTGGATAGAGGCATAATACACTCATGTATGCTTAATGTGGACTTGTGTAGAATATTCAAGGACACTTATCCTCAATTGAATATAGTATGAAGGTGATTTTAGATAGCTTGAGCATTTGACATTGGAAATTCTATGTAGTGATAATGAAAAACAAATGGTTGAGCTTACATATAAATAAATGGATTAAATAAATGATGAATAAGAGTTATCTGATTGGGTGCAAATCATGTGTCAAGAATTAACATTGTCAAGTACCTATGACCAAATTTATGTTTCTACATAGATTAATTTATTTTAAATATTCTATCCCCCTCTTGTGATTAATATCACAACTATTATATTGGTGTGTGTCATGTTCAAGCTTGTTATGGAAATCACTTTAGGTAGGGTTATTACCAAGGTGTGATTTAATATGTGCATAATTTTTTTTAATGCATATTTAATGTTGGTAGCTATCATCACATATGTGAGAAGGGTTAGGTGTATCTTGGGGAATGATCCCACTTTTTACTCTACCAATAATAATCTCTCACTTAATTTTTGATTTTGCTTTATGAGGATCCTTTGTGTCTATGTGGAAAGTAATTTTGCTTAGAGTTATCTCCTGAGATAATGGAGATTTAATCTTAGAGAGTCTTGTTCTAGTGTAACTATTGTTGGTTGCACACATATACTTTATACATTTTATTTAGTTAATGCAATATCTTTTTTTTATGAATCTATTTATTTATTCTAAGTACATATATGTGGATGATTGCATTATGAATTCATTCTCAACACTTCTAATTTATAATATGGCATCATAACTATGTTAATTTAATATGGTATCAGAGTTATGTTATTTCAAATTGGTATTAGAGTGAGGTCTGCAATCTCCATCTCACATTGTTTCAGATATGGTTCTATCTTTGGTTAGATTCACATTCTTTATAGATCTACATGTGGAGGAGTTATAATTAATATATTTATATAATATTTCATTTGTGAGTGTTTTTGGTACGTATTAGACATTCCCACTACATTAACCATGCTAGATAAAGTCAATTTTCACATTTGTTTCATTTGAATTGGACATTATGAGCTTAGTTTCCAAGCCATGAAAATCATGTTCCATGTAGATCATAATAATTTGTAAATGTTTGAATGGCCCTATAGGAAATAAAATAAGCCTTTTCAACTCATCGGATATGTTTTTAAGACCATATTTTACATTTTTTAAAAGTAACTCATGACAAGTCATTGGATTTTATAATTGGCTATAGATTGGATTTGGGTCTGTTTAGAGGATGTTTTTCTCTTGCCTATTTTTTTAAATATAAATTATGCTTGAATTGGTCAATAAAGTTCCATGGGTTTGTTTTCTATTTTAACCTTGTATAT
Source organism: Torreya grandis (assembly GCA_037957365.1). Lineage (NCBI taxonomy): Eukaryota > Viridiplantae > Streptophyta > Pinopsida > Cupressales > Taxaceae > Torreya > Torreya grandis. The sequence continues at coordinate 1,211,496 of JARHVA010002307.1, forward strand.
GTGTGTTTGTTCACACTTCCTTTCTACCTTCATGCATGTGTGTGCTTTGTTGCACTCCCTTTTCATATCAGTTGCTAAGTATGTCATGTGGATTTTTTGGGAACTCTCTCTATAGGTTTTTTATACCACATTGACACTTTAAAGATATTGAATTACTTTGTCCTCACCCCTAGTTAGCATTTTTGGCTGGGGAGGGGGGATTATTTTCTATTGCTAATGCTTATTGGTTGTTTAAGTATGTTATCCACCTTGTGGTCATTATTGTATACTATGTAGATGCATAATCTAGTAAAAAAATTAGAATATTATTTTTGAGCCATCTTTACTAGTTTTTAAATTCAAAACAATGTATTTGAGTCATATTTATTGGTATCAAAATTTAAAACATCATCTCTAATCCATCTTTGGTGGTATGAATATTTAGAACATCCTCTCTAATCCATCTTTGGTGGTATCAAAATTTAGAACATTGTCTATGAGTCATATTTTTCGGTATCAAAATTCATAAAATAGTCTCTAAGCCATGTTTGGTGGTATCAAAATTTAGAACACTATCTCTGAGCCATCTTTGGTGGTATCAAAATTTAGAACATGGTCTCTGAGCCATCTTTGGTGGTATTAAAATTCAAAACATTATCTTTGAGCCAACATTATTTAGTGGTATCAAAATTCAAAAGAGTTTTTGAGCCAACCCTCTTTGGTGTATTATACCCATGTATTTTGGTCAGGTGAAACACATACTTTTATTTACACACCTAGATTCATAGAAGCTACTTTTGATTCATTCTTTTTGAGGCTTCATCATGTTCAACAATTATCTGAAAGAAGATTGGATCATTGTTTTTTCCTATATCATTGTACATAGGTACCTCATCAGGCCTAGTTGTTGGGACTGATACATATGAACTTTCTTTTTTTTACCACCACCTAAGATGATCTTCATGGGGGTGTTAGAGTGTGTCATATTCACACTTGTTGTGAATTCAACCTTATCTAATTTTATTACCAAGGTGTGATTTAATATGTGCATAACTTATTTTAATGTTTATTTAATATTGGTAGCTATCCTCACATGTATGAGAAGGGTTAGGTGTATCTTGAGGAATTATCCCACCTTTCACTCCACCAAAAACAATCTCTCACTCACATTTTATTTTTATATATAAAGACCCTTTGTGTTATTGTGGAAAGTAATGGAGATTAGATTCATCTGTTGATATAGTGGAGATGTAGTCTTAGAGAGCCTTGTTCTAGTATAATTATTGTTGGTTACACACATATACATTATATATTTTATTTAGTTAATACATTATATTTTTTATGTGAATCTATTTCTATCTTTTGAGCATGTGTGAATGATTGCATCGTAGAATTGTATAGGCCATCCCCATTTATAATATGGCATCATAACTATGTTAATTTAATATGTTTCATTGAAAAGTAAAAGTACAAGATTTGAAGCCATAATTATCAAGCCAATATGTACCTTTATTTCCTTCCCTATAGATATGATTTATCCTAATTTTGTTAATTTTTTTTCTAAGCTTCCAACCTTATTCAATTAGGATTTGAATTATCCAATTGTTATTATTATTGTGGCCTATCCCATTTATTATGATCACCCATAAGAGGAAACCCATAATATATTAAACAACTTCCTTCAAAGATTTTATATTCCCTAGAGCTTAGACAATGACTCTTTGAGATGGAAACGAAAAGGCACAAGACTATAAATAGTTAAAGAGGGTTATGACTTACAAATTTCTAACCCTCATGTATCTTCAGATAAAAACCTAAAGGGAAAAATATGGGACTAAAAATCTTGGTTGAAATCCAAATCCTTCTTATAACTTTCTATGCATGTAAAAACCTTGATCATCACCCATAAGAGGAGACCCACAATATATTAAACAACCTCCTTCAATAATTTTGTATTCCCTAGAGCTTAGATAATGACTCTTTGAGATAGAATCGAAAAGGCACAAGACTATAAATAGTTAAAGAGGGTTATAACTTAAAATTTTCTAAACCTCATATATCTTTAGATAAAAACCCCAAGGGAAAAATATGGAACTCAAAATCTTGGTTGAAATCCAAATCCTTCTTATAACTTGCTATGCATGTAAAAACCCTAATCAGATAATACCTCAAAATAAAATCCCTTCAAGGATCATCAAGATGCATTATATGTTATAACAATATTGAGGATGTTGATCATCTCGTTCTCCACTGTAATTATCCTCCATCAATTTAGAACAAGTTCCTCAATGTTTACAATTTGAGTTGGGTTCTAAACCAATATATAACTAATCATCTTCAAGATTGGTATTGTAATTTAAGTTTGAATATTCTTAGGATTACTTGGGACATGGCTTAGAACTTCATTTCCTAAAAAAGTTGGCTCAAAATAAATGCCAAATTTTTTGAAGATAAAATAAGATAAAAACATCTATAGAGATAATATCAAGTGGCCCTGTTCGAGACAAGGATGATAAAAAATTGAAATTTTATGGGACATCAAAACATAACCTCAGGGAATCTAGATTGGGGGGAATTATTAAAAATCATAAATTATAAATTGTGGCTTATAAATACCCTCTATATTAGTATTAACTCCAAGGACATTGAGAAAATCAAAGAGCTTATTCAAAGGCTCACTTTCGCAATGGAAATGGTATTCAAAATTTAATTATCCATTCTCCAATTTTTATCATAATATTATTTTTTAATTTATTGGTATGTTCAATTTTTTTGGGACTCAATGATAAATACTTTATTTTATTTTTTTAGATTTATTGGTATATGTTTTTTTGGAAGTGATATTTACATCAATATGAAATATATAAGCCAAAAATATTGTAATGAGGCCTAATCAAATATAAATAATAAATTATATATAATTTTAATAAGAGAATAATATTTATAATGTAATAATAAATGATAAAAGAGGTTTAACAAAAATATATGATTTTATTGTATATCCAAAGATAATCATAAAAAATAGATAATATAGTGTAGGTCTAAACAAAATAGTGAATAAAGTCCAAAATAATCAAAGTAAATTGAGGCTGCTTTCCATGAGATTAAAGTTGTTTTTGGAAGATTAGATTCATTTCTATAAGATTAGGGTCATTTATCATGAAGTGTAAATGTGTAAAAATTAGCTTGGGGATGTTATTTATCTACATCAGAGGTCCTAAAATCTCTCTCACATATCTAAAATTATATATCAATCCCTAGGAAAATTATATCCTTATCCAAAACCTAACAGATCATCATAGATTAGAAAAAAAATAGGGGATGCATTTGGGGCCCTATTTCATCCCTCAAGTATTATCATACCCCTATATTGGGGAATAAATTTGATAAGCATCATTCAATAAATGTCAATGAGTAGTGCAATGAATTCAATGACTAGTCATACATCACTTTTCATGTTAAAATGAATGCATGGTACATAAATAAATGTTTCAAATTTTGCTTGAATTTTGCCTCAAATGGTTAAGTAAAATACATAAGCTTGCACTTCCACTATTTATATCTAGAAAATATATTGTTTCTTTTTCTATAATTTCATATCCTATACTCACTAATGCATGTGTATTTATTAACTTCTCAAATTAAAAAATAGGACTTTATTAGCATAAAAGTTAAAATAAAATAAAATAGGTAGGAAACACTAAAAAATCAGGAATAGAAGACACATGTGACACAAAAAAAGGGTTGCAAAGGCCCACCCTATAATTTTACATTACATAGTTATGGGAAAAAACTCAAAAACCAAAGCAACCATGGAAGGGAAGAGAGATAAAAGAATGAGGGGAAAAGAAATGGGGTGAAAACTAGAAACATAGAGGAAACTTGAATAAGAGCCTGACACAAACAAATAATCAAAAAATATATAAGTACCCTAGAATATTGAAATTTTACAATAATAACTATTTGAACAACAAAATTAGGTGTTTACATAATGCCCCACTTTGAGGGCATGTGGGCATACATGTCAAATTAAAAAAAATAAAAGAGGGAGGATATAATCAAAATTTCATGTTCTTGAAACCCCTAAAATAACTCCAATACTCATGTGGTAATCCCAATGCTCCTATAGACCTAAAAAAGGGACATGGGTGTGTGGATATGTGATCAAATAATCCATGGCATGTAAAAATTAACAAAAGGATAATTGAACTCTATACCTAGTTTTGGTTAGTGATTTCATAACAACCCCAGTATGAGTCCCCAATATCTCTATTTTTATGAGTGTTCTTGTGTTGTTGGAATGTGTGATGATTCACTTGTATGAGTTCCCTGCATTTCCAGACTTATGTCATTAAGAATTCCCCTATAGAAATCAAAATCTTAGACCTTGTGTTAAATCTTACATGCATTTCTAAATATAGATTTTAGTGACAAAAAATCAAAGCTAAATATATCCAATGCAATGTAAAAGAGAGTAAGGTTAAGAAATTTCCTAAATATATCAAATTATGGGAACAAGTGGCATGTGTTGGGTGGGTATTAGAAACAAAAAAATCTCATTTACCTCACATTAAGGAATAAAAAACATAAAAATACCATTTTTCCTTGGATGTGACAATAAGAATGGATGCAATATCTACCCCTTTTTGAGATGTGGACTAAACTGATGAAAAACATATCTTAAAAGAAATAATTATGTGCATCATGTGTAAACTTAGTAAGATGTCATCATGAAAACTTGTGTGTTTTATATTAATTTCTCCACATGGACCTATAATGTAATCGATATAAGCACAAGTGCAGTATGCCCCAAGTTGACAACATATAGGAATTTTAATCATGATAGTGATATGTTTCCCATATGCCAAATATAAACAATGATTAACTTAATAGCATGCCCCATTACAAGTAGTGTAAGAGCATATGTATCAAAGTTAAGCACAAATATGGAGACTATCCCCCAATAAATGCATGATACACATCATGATCATGTATTCAATCAATGATAATAATCTACATGATATGAGTCATGATAAACAAGATAAATGTGAATGATATAGATCTTGGCACTACTGAGATAGTAAACAAAGTAAACAAGGAAGGAAAATTGATCATAAAGAAAGCACACCAAACTCAAAGTAATAGTTAAAATAAGGAAACATATCACACATAGATTAAGTAGGGAAAATAACATATCACCCACATAAAAATTAGTTTCATGCATAGAGTATATAAAATTAATCAAGTAATATGCATGAATCATATACCAAACAATATCATGCACATGGTATATAAATAAAACATAACCACATCACATCTAGAGTAAGCATAACTAAAAATGGCATCACACAAAGTAAAAATGGCTATATATTAAATACATGTAACATGAAAAGTACCAATGTCACATATAAATTAGTAATGAAAACATATAGCATAAAGGTAACACCGAAAGTATACAATGACAAGTGGGGAATGTATATGAAACAAAAATCAAACTAAGAATTCATGCCAAATACTAGGTACATAGAGAAAACACATTATACCTTAAAGAACAAGCAAATTACCTATATAACCAAGCACAAATAAATAATGAAGGCATACATATTACCAAAATTTATGAAGGCTTAAAACATATAGAGGTATATGTAGTAGGAAATATAAACCAAAAGAAGTAAGATCACATGAAATCTCAATATGATGAAATAAATCACAACATATATTTTGAAGTGTAGTAGGAGATTCCCCACACAATACCCAAGAGCAAGCATTAGGAGTGCCCTTTCTATAATCTGAAATCCATAATCACATGTATGTACTTTATATATATATATATATATATATATATATATATATATATATATATATATATATATATATATATATATATATATCTTTCATAAAATATCATCAGTAGCATGTGTATAATAAATATAACCCATTTCAATAGGTCTGTAACCATGAACACTTAATGTGTATTTTAATCAAAATATGTCAAATTGTGTGCCAACTAAAAATAAAAAAGATAAAGGCAAAGGAATTTAAGAAGACATGAAAAACTCAAAGAAATCAGTCAATCACATAAAGGAAAACATGATACTAAAGGTAAGAATAAGAAAGGAGAGAGATCCCTCCTAAACTACAACTTTCATCATTTTTATATGTGTTTTATGGTATACTACCTCAATAAATGTTTTGTTATCATCTGTAAGCTAGTGAATTATTTTTGGATAGGCCACCACAAATAATGGCAAGGATCACACAAAAAAGCATAAAATAAAATTTAGTGAGTGTTTGTTTATCCTACTATTGAACCTCATATTTTGGCTTGCTGCTTGCTTCTCATCTATTATGTATTGAGTGCCCGTTTGATGTATATTATCAATTAGTATCTTGTTGTGTCATCATATCCATATATATTTTTGTAACACCTTTTTCCTTTTGGGCTTGGAATATTATTAGCAATTTTGATAACATTAACACTTTCAATAATTGGACTCATCACATTAGGATATTGTGGGCTCACTAGTAACTATAATTTATGATTGTCTAGGTCATTTGGTACTTCTTTGTGTAACATGTGAAATATTTTTTATTTATGTAGGTACTTGAATTTGAACCCCTACTCAAGTTTATTTCCTAACAAGGAACCCTCCCTAAGCTTCTCCTTGAGTGGGACTTGGTGATTGGGCATCACCTCTTCTTAATATTCCAAACAGATTCATAACAATCCTTTCTCATGAATATACATGGGTTTACTTATTTTTGGGTCCATCAGAAGATAATGGACTTTCCTCATATTATGCAAAAATATTCTTCCCCTTACCAAGTACAACTTCCTCTTGGTGTTTTTTCTTTATTTTTTCTTATTCCATAAATTATGCAGGAACTTCATCAGTTACTATCAACATTCTCATTAGTCTACCTTGTGTTAGTTTCACCAACATTTTACCTTTATTATTTGATATTCACTACAGTCAACAAATATTATATTATTTTCCATCAACCTTAGTAAATATAGGTGGTTTAAGTTCCAAAATATCATTATATGAATCTTCATCTTCTAACACTTCAAATTCCATAGAGGTTTATATATTCTTCTCAACTCATTATTTAACACATCAACTTACCATAACATCTACATTTTCCCTAGGACAATCCTTCACGTGATTTAAAATGCATTCGAGATAATGCACATTTATATTGAAACTTATGCCAACTCTTAAAATTCTCATCTTTCCCTACTACTGTAGCCAAGGAGTAGTGCCCCATTACATAAAATCATATCAAACCATGTTATTGTTCTAGTCTTTAATGGTATCCTACATTCCTCTTTGAACATGTCATGCATACACTCATATGACACATCTTACATGAATATGTCATTTGATTGGTAAAATTATGCCATAAATATTTATCTATGTTATATCTTATTCCAAGAAGTAATTTAATGCCAAATCTACCTTTTAGAGTCCCAATTTATTTAGTAATTGATAAATCAAAATTATCCCCCATTTAAACTAATCTCTCCTTAGATGCATGTCTTCACATGCCATCAAAACCTATTTAAAAATGTACTCTTCATAATTAAACATCATTATATTTGACACCATCTCATATGCTAAATACAAAACTTCCTTGGTCTATGCCACTATCCTATGGGGACTAATCTAGAGCTAATGAGTCATGAAAAAACTATCATAAAATCCATTTTCAAGTTATCTATTTACATTAACGTACTTCTCTTACTTATCCCCAATACATTAACTACTCTATTGATTTCAAAAATGTTTTTCATCACTCTACACAAGTATTTTCATTCATTCTTGAGGGTGGTAATCTTGTTAATCCATGTGATCAAGAGATTCAAATATTCATATTGCAATATTAAGTCTACCCTCATGTGTATGCATCAATATATATTTGACTATTTCCTTTGGTTTTCTAAAATACAATAGCTTATTTATTTTTATACTCTGATCAGTACCAAGTAATCCATCACACTACTTATTCGTTACATAACACTCAATTTTTTCCCAAAAAGCTATGATATTCCTTCTTTTTATGGTTGAAATCCTTAACCAAACAACTTAATGAATAGGCCACAAGAGTTTTTCCTTATAGAACTACCTCTTGAAAGGACACAAGTTTTGCTACAAATGGAGGCATATTCTCCACTTTCTTCCTCTTTGGTGGTAGTTCTCTCTCAGTTATTTGCACCTCCCTTTGAAATTACCTCCAATCAATCTCTACAAATGAATCTTCCCATTACACATTATCTTCACCTAGTTGTCTTTTCCTTTCCATTTTAGGTCCTTACACTATTTCCCTCGGTTCTCTATGGAATGGTCAATACTCTGTATTCAAACCCTTATTCAATCCACACTAATCCACCTAACTAGTATTTCACTTCTCCTCATGGATTCACCTAGCTATGTAACTTGAAACTCATGATGATTTTTATTATCACTATCATGCCCTAACTATTTATAATTTTTCCTATAACTTTACATTTCCCTAACCCTGATGTAGGAGAATCTAAGAGTTTGTAAAATATTTCATCAAAAAAAGAGAGGGCGGTGTGTTTGTGTGGGTTTTTGGTTTGTGGATTTATTGGTGTGATATTTTAAACCTTTTTTAATGATGTTTTAAAATCATTTATTTTCCACATGAAAAGTGAGGAGATATTTTGTTTATTTCTTAGTCTGCGTAGACTGTCAAGACATAGACATTTATCAAAAATAGTTATTAAAATGTTGTAATAGTTAGATGATGAAATTTGGTGAGATAGTATTAATTAACATATGCAACATAAATGTAAAATTTTAGAGAATTTAGAGTTACCGTGGTAAATTACCATTCATTTCTAATAGACTTTGTCACCTATCTAGTCTATGACACTTGGAAAGATGTTTATCTTTATATGGTAATAATTGGAATTCTTTTTTTTTTTAAATTTTGTATAAAATATATTTTAAAAGTAGTGTTTCAAATTTCAGGTCAATTAAATAATTTTGGTAAAGTTATGATGGTTTTTATGGATGTTGTTCATCTTGAAATGTCACCTAAGTACCCTATCTAGCTTGTGACACTTGGAAAGATGGTTCTTTGGCTGTAGTAATAATTAGATGCCAAAATTAGATGGTTGGTATAAAATTTAGTTTAAAAGTTATGTTTCAATTTTCAGCTCAATTGGATAAATAATGATGAATTTGTGATAATTTTGGTAACTGTCATTCAACTTGAAAATGTCATGTGTGCCCAAGAGCTATTACTAAAAAATTGTCATTTAATTACAAAAATTAAAAGATGGAAATGAATTTGAAGAGATACCCCATGAAGATTTGGATGTCAATAAAAATTTTATATTTGAGAGAAATAAGTGAAGTTTGGAGAAAGACATGAGTTATGAAGGAGCAAAATTGTCTAAGAGTAAAACAAGGAGTTATATCAGTTCAAGAGGAACTCTATGAGAGTCTAGAAATTTTTCATGTAATATGATAATCCTATTGAGGCATGTATGTGTCTGTGTGTGTGTTTGAGAGTGTGAATATATTATGTTTTAATCATTTAATATGAATGAAATAAAGATGTGTTAGTGTGTCTAGTCTAAGTAAGTGTTGAAAGTGTGACCATGATAAACTAAAAAATTGTAACAACATAGAGATAAAGGGATACCTTAATTGGTTTCAATTTATTTTGTTTACACCAAATGGTATCAGAGTAAGTTTTTTACTTGTGGGTTGTGTGTGTGAAACTCATATATAATTTAGTTTCAGGATGTGAAAGAGAAGTCAGTTGAGTGTATGCAAATTATGAAAGAGAATATTCCATAAGTTTATTGTAGGTGTGGGAGAAGTATTTAAAGTTGAGAGGGAGTTTGAGAGGATATATTTTGAGTTAGTTTTAGGTTTTTAAAGATAATAATTCTTGTTGATGATATATGACACAAGATAAGAGAATGAGAGATGGATGACTTGACATATATGTTAAAATGATTCCATGCAAGATTGAATATGATGGGAATTACTACACAAAGTGGAGATGTTGAGTTATGAGTGAAGATGATAAATAAGAGATAATAGTGGGGTTGATTTATCTAAAAGTAAGATTGGATGCTTTGGAAAGAGGCCAAACAATCATAAGAAAATAATACATTAGAAGGAAAAGACCAACAAAGGTCATGGTGAAGGAAAGAGGTAAGTCTATTTGTTATATTAATTTTTTATGTGGTAAAGAGAGTCTTGATAAGTTTATGAAATGGGTAATGGAGTTATAATTTTATTTTGAAGATGATAATATTGAAGGCCTTATGAGGGTAAAACTTGTAAGTAGTAAATTTGGGTCATTTTGTACACCCAAAATTACAACCAAAATGGTTGAATAAGCTTCATGTGTTGAGGTTTGAGAGAGAATAAAAGAAGAAGAAGCTTTCCATGAGAAGCAATATGCAAGTTTCCATGTGAGTAGCTCAATAATACTTTGAGAAATAGAAAGGATAATTATGTTTATGAAAATTAGAAGGTTGTCTTGGAAGATGACAAGAAGGTTAGGTTTCCATGTGAGAAGCCCAAGTCTATTTTATAAAATAACAAGGTGGATGAGAGTTGTGAGAATCCTATAGAGGAACGAATTCTCATGCAATAGGATATGGAGGTAATAGTAGTTGAAATAAAATAAGGAGACATTATTTTATGATGAGAAGGAGTTTTTGGTTTCCCATTAGTGTAAAGAATCAAATTTATCCTTGGTTAAAAAAGGCAATGCATTTTTCTTTTCTATTTTGGAGGGTAGAATGGTTGAGGACAACCAAGGAAAGCTACAAGTTTCTATAAATGAAAGAACAAAGGTGAAAGAAGAGAGCATCCATGAAGAGTTTAAAATTTATAAGGAAACATTGAAAGTGGGTATTGTGCAATAAATTTCACATAAGAAACATATGATTGAAAATCAGCCATGTGAAGGAGGAGAAAATAGAGATGAGAATGAGGAGAATATAGCCAAGAAGTTTACTAAGATGGGGATTTTGAGAGTACATCATGAGATATTAATCCATGAAAATCATACAAGTATTGAATAAGAGTTTTACAACATGTCCATGAGGTATGATGAATCAATTGATGAGATTTTTTTGGGAACTCTCGATTCCCTTAATTTGTTTCTTTAATGTGTGGGTCTAAAAATGGAAAAGATGAGAAAGAAAAGGGAAAATTGTGGTGCAATACATCACGCTCATTTGTATGATAAGAAGAGTGAATAAGCTAAATGAGAAGATGATATGGTAGTGGTGGTTTAAGATTTGGTTAGTAATGATATGACATCCATAAAGGATTGTCTTCAAGTCACTATGGAGATAAGAGAGAGAGTGTGTGGGAAAGAATGGGAACAATATTTTTCTCAATAAAATATACACAAGGAAGATAAATTACAGCAACTAGAGGTGGGAGAAAAGACTCACAAAATCAAATGAATAATATTGGCAAGAAGGACAACTATCACAAGATCAATTGAATACTAATCTCATAAGTAGGTAGAATGGAGAAGGCTTTGAGGAGTCCAAGCTTGATGAGAATCAAGATTATATTATGGATATTAAGGATGAGATGGGGCAATTGAGTTTTATATTATCCCAAGAGTGTGTTTAGGATCTTGATGTAATGGGAGAAGAGATTAAACAATTGGAGTTCATGAGATGTGTAGAGGAGTTGTTGATTTTTATGATAACCATAACATGTGGAGAAGAATAAGATGTTGTAGTAGAGATAGAGCTATTTATTGAAAAAATAACAAGGACAAAAAGAGATGAAAACGTAAATATTATCCTTGAGGTGGTACTTGAGGTTATGGGATATCATTTAGATGCCCAAATGTATGTTGAGTCTATGGTAATGATATTGGTAATGAGAGAGGATATGGTAGCCATGAGAAAATAACTTGAAAAAGATAAGAGTGATCCAAAAATAGGTTAGATGTTGAGTATCCAAAGCCAAGAAGGACGTAGGATGATTTTTTTGGTTAGTGAAAGGTTTAAGCACACAATGGAGAGTAAGATACAAGGACAATAATCTTGGTGGATGTGGTTAGATAAAGGTGGGTGTCCACCCATAATAAAATGGAGAGAGAAAAATGATGAGCCTTTAGTGGAGGAGGATGGACTATGGTGGTTCTAACCCTACAAAATGATGGGTGAGTAGAGATAATAAAAATAAGAGCATGGTTAAAAGAGTGGTTTTACCACTTATTCCATCTATGTGACTATGAGCTCACATTTTATAAACCTCAGGTGTCTGATATAGGAGTATCCAAGGGTTCATGTAATCTTGATTCAACTAAAAATAAATAAAAATATGTTTTTTGGTTTTTATGTGGTTTTGTTGGTGTGATCTTGTTAACCTATTTTAATGATGTTGTAAAAGTATTTCTTTTCTACAAGAAAAGTGCTAAGATATTTTATCTGTTTATGTCAGTTGGTGTGGACTTTCAAGACAGACATTTTTCAAGAATGGTTATTCAATGATGGTAAGAATTGTATGATTAATTTTTTAGAGATGGTATTACATGATACTTGGTTCCAAATTTTAGAGAATTTATAGTTACTGCGGTGATGTACCATTTATTTCTGATAAATTATATCACTTGTCTAGTTTTTAACACTTGTCAATATGGTTGTCTTTATGAAGTAATAATTATAATTCCAAATGTTTTATAGTGATATTTAATATAGTATTAAATTTTTGTTTTAAATTTAAATCCAATTGAATAAACTTAGATAAATTTATGATTGTTTTTCTAGCTATCATTTAGCTTGAAAATGTCACCTAAGTACCATGTCTAGTCTGTGACACTTAACAAGATGGTTCTTTAGCTGAAATAATAATTGGATTTAAAAAGCTTTAGAGGTGTTATAAATTGTATTTTAAAATATTTTTAAAAAACTTTATCTCAATTAGATAAATATTGGTATAATTATGAAAATTTTGGTAATTGTTGTTTGACCTGAAAATGCCACCTATGTACTTTAGAGTCACTATTGATAATTTGGAATTTAGTTAGAAAATTTGACAGATGAAAAAATAATTTACATTAAGTGGAGGTTAGGGAAGTTTAAGAGACACCCCATAAAGCTTTTTATATCAATATAAATATGATATTTAGCATGAATAGGTGAATTTCGGAGAGAGACACAAGTTGTGATGGATTAGAATAGAGAGTTGTATTTGTTCGAGAGGCATTGTATGAGAGTATATAACTATTTCATGTAATGTGATAATCCTATAGAGACATGTGTGAGAGTGTGTTATTGTGTTTTAGTGTGTGAATTTATTATTATTTAATTATATAATATGAATGAAATGAAAATATGTTAGCTCGTTAATCTTGAGTAAGTGTTGAAAGTGTGACCATGGTAGACAGTAAAATCCTAGCAACACAAAGATAAAGGAATACCTTAATTGGTTTCCCTTTCTTTTGCTTAAACCAAACCCTCTTTACAATATCATAATTTTTCTTGATATAATATTATTCTTTATATTTGTATCTTTAAAATCAAATGCAAATGACCATTTATAATACACCATTACCTTCTTATAACCCCACATGCATTTAGTGACTTCACCTACCCCATCATTTTATTCCTTTATGTGACATTATCTCCTAAAATGATGTTATCAACTTATTCCTCTATCTCTTATCTATGTGGTTTTGAGTCATGTACATCATCTCCTTTGCATGATTTTTCTCCAAACACTCAAGCATATGAACATGCTTGCATAATATGTGCATCGTCTTCCAATGCATCATTATACATGCCTTGTTATTTGTTTCAAAAATTTATGGTGCCACATGACACACTCAAATCACAATAGATCCTTCCTTGAGACCTTATTATTCAAATTTTCACTCTCATATACTAATCATAGTCATTCTTTCCATTACTTTCTACATCCCCCAACCACTTATGTCCTAAGTCCTCTTGAATATGTTTTAATCTAGGCAACATCTTATCAGATAATTTTTTAACACATCACCTCATTAATGTTGATAAATTTTCATTCATTCTATATCCATTTTTATATGATTTATAATCCATCATACTATATGTATACACATAATATTTTTAAACTTTTATCAATTACTGATACTATGTATCTTGCAAGAACCCATTGAGTCTCAATCTCTCTGAGTATACGCCTAAAGGGTTGTCCCAAAAAGGGGAGGGTAGACCATTAGTACTTCACAAAAATTTTATCCCTTTTTCCACTTATTATCTACATACTTGTCTCCTAAAACCATCGTACCTAAGCTTGTTCTTCTCTATTGTACCCTCTCTAGTCATTTGCTACATTTTATCTTCCTTTTCCACCTTAATCCCTTTTTTTTAGTTGGTTATAATAGGTCGACTGGGTTGACCCTGTAAATTTTTGAGTAATTTTTAGTTAAGAACTAGTTTGTCCTTTGGCCGACCTAACTCATGACCTAATGAATTATTGTCCAAAATTATGCTAGGTCAACTGGGCCGACCCTGTCAGCCAAGATTTTTGTAAGGGTTATGGGTCAAATCCACCTATATATACAAGTTAATTTCACCATTATTTAGAGAAGATAAGAAGAAGAAAGCGTGAATGTGCATATGCTTATTGACCATTCTACTTGAGGAGAAATCTTAGGGTTCCATACTTTCTTCAGAGATATGAATCTTGTCTTGTGGAGAAGTATTGTAGATACATTAATAGGTTGTGTAGCATAGAGCTTATTTATCTTTGTCATCCTTACATACCACAAAAATCTCTTGAAAATCACCTTGGCCAAGGGAGATATTAAGCTTGATAGGTTCATCTTCAAAGGTAAGTATTACTAACTTTGTTCCTCCTTTATAAGATTAGATAGATATGCATTTATACTTCTCTTCCATGCATTAATATTTCATATACATTGATGTGAGTATATGTCTTCTATGCATGTTTACTTTTATTATTTATAACCCCCACTTTATGACTCAAGCTTTGGTGAGTACTAGATTATATTTGATTTACTTGTTATTAGTTTAGGTGAAATATAAAAACATACGACTCCCTTAGGGTTATTACATGATTTTTATCGACTAGAGGCTTTGGAACCCTCCCTAGCATGGTGTATTGTGATAAGAGATCTCCTAATCAAGTCTAATAGATCCCCATATTGGTCATGTTCACACTAAACAAATGTGGCCTCAATTAGAAGTGTATGGTATGATCTATCTTCTCTGAGTTAGGATTGATATATAAACATGATGCATTTTTTATTACATACATTTTGGTGAACCTGACGTGAATCTAACCCTTGTAGTTTTTTCTTCACTTATTTCATCATTTTATTTTTCATATATTTGTGATTTTGGGTTGACTTTATTGACATAGTACTAAATTGTATGCACAAGTTTAACACACAATCACATCCATACAACTTTGTTCTATTTATGTAGGTTTTTTAGACTTCAAATTCATACTACTAGGGTGACCCAGTCGACCCTATACATTTTCAAGCATCAGGTTCAACATACTAGGTTAACCCAATCAATGTTGTATATTTTTAGGCTATCAACAATAGGTTTATACAAAGCTATGTTGACCCAATTGACATAATTATCAAACTTGTCAAGTACAAATCAAGGTTCTTTAATAGTAATTTTATTTTTCTCTACATCCTCCAACCCACCAAGGTTCCTTTCTATCCTTCTTATCATTTCCAACATTTGTTACAATTCTATTTGTCATAGTTTGAACTCTTTAAAACTGCCCCTATATAGTCAACTAGGTCAACCCTATCGACATAGTTCTATATTCTATGTGTTGTCTGAAAAACTAGGTCAACTCTATCGATGTAGTTCATTTTCATACCCTTGCTTACATAGTATAGAGGCAACATTATCAACCCTATTCTGTATTCTATACATACACTATCAACTAAATCAACATTATACTATGTTTCAAAGTTGGAATTAACCATTATATGCTAGTAATTAGCTCACACTTTAATTTCTTATTGCTTACATGCTTAGAATAGATCACATAGTCTAATTAGGTGGTTTTAAATATACAATTTAGTTTCACTATTTTCTCTTTTATGCACACACTACCAAATCACAAAATCTCAAAAAGCATTTGAATAATTGTCTATCCAAGGCCTACCTACTTGGATTTCATCACCAAGGGGGAAGCCAACTTGGTTTTTTGGCCAAGTATAAACCCATGGTTAATGGTAAATTTTGGATAAGTACCTGACACCCTTATCACTATGGTATGTGAAGTGAGGAGGTGGGCCTTAATACCAAGCTGGTATAATTGCCAATATTGATCCCTTTCATCCTAAATATCTTAAAACCATCCGTAGATTGCTTTCTAGTTCCTTATAACCAACTTCCTATCACATCTAAAATTATAATCTAATAATCTAATAACATTCAGGTTGACCACTTATTTAGTTTTTACTTTCCAATTTGATTATTTGTTCTTTACTCAATTATATGTTGTATTACAAAAACTTACATTAGCCAGCATTATTGTAATGCTTTATATTGTGTACCTAAATTGGATCAACCTCATTAACCCAATTTATTGTTTTTCCCTTCAATTATTACTTTTAAAATTACTTGTAAAAAATTTCCTTATTTTAGTACATAGTCATTTATGTTGACACAGTCTCTTACAGACTATTTATTTTCCCCTATCTATTGTGCTAAGTCAACCCAATCGAATTTGTACACTTTTTTATCCTTTGTTTGTTATACTAGGTTAACCCAACTAACTCTGTATAATTTCTAGGCCCTATTTTTTGTACTAGGTTGACCCAATCGACTCTATATAGTTTATTGTCACTTTGTATTTTCTTGTTTTTGCATCTCTCTTACCTTTTTTAGTCATTCTCCTTCATCACAAACTTTCTATTTGGAGACACCACCAAGTTGAATTCAACAAACATGATGAGTTTTACCAACCCTCATAGGGTCTCCCAAAAGCAGAGTAGGGATCTCTCCTAGATGAGAGTAATGTTCATATATCCATTCACACAATGAACTATGGGACCCCTCCTCATTCCTATCGACCTCATAATCCTCTCTTTTCACTTGAAGATCAACCCAAATTAGAGTATACCCCTAAAATTATCTTTTTTATCTTTGAATTTCCTTAACATAGAGGAAAGGATCCTTCTACCATTTACCATCTCATGATTAGTGGTCAATTCAAAGATCCTCATCCACCTTATCCCACATTCTCAAATGGATTTTGAGGTACTAATTTATTTTATTCTCATCCTCTTCCCTCTATTATGATCCCTTCTCACACCATGACCTCTTATTATTTAACATCTTATACCTACATGCCTAGTATATCCACTAACATGACAAGTTATACATCTAGTGGGTCTCTCCTAAGACCCACTATTTTTCATCCTTCCACTAGTGCATCATTTTCTAACCAAGGTAATCATGCTTCTAGTGCTTCCTCTTCTCATCCCTCACTAGTCCATTTTTTACCACATAAGCAAATTGTGCCACTAGTGCCTCACATTCTAATAGTTCCTCTCAAGCTCTTATCAACAACAATAGTGGTACCCAAGCCACTCCTTATAATGCTAACACTTAAAATAATGCCAACAATGCCAATAAAAATCACCAACTATTATTACAAACACTTAATCAAATGAATACCTTTCAATCTCATAATACAGATCAAATGATGAGAATGCAAAATCACCTTCATCTTCAAACTCATTCTCAACCAACGTCTTGGGGCATGCATAATCAAAATGTTCCCCCACCTCCTCTTTGATATTCCCATGTCAATCTCATCCCTCAACCTTATTTTGTCAAAAAAATTATCAAGCATATTCAAAATGAGCCTCTTACCACTCAAATTGCTAATATTGATATAAGAGGTATCACCCCTACCATTTCTTATAATGGATCAATTGATCCTACCCTTCATCTAAAAAAAGTTGGAAATATTTATAAGGATTGGGTCAAATTGAATACTTTTTCACTACCAAGATATTAGCCAAAACCCTCATGGGTGATGCTTTAGATGGTACAACCAACTTAAAATTCAGTCTATTACTAGTTTGGAAGATTTAGTAAATGCTTTAGCCTAAGAGTTCTAAACTAGTGATCTTCTCAAAAATACTTTGGCCCACTTTATGAATTGTAAACAACTTGAAAATGAAACTACCCAATATTTTGTTTAAAGGTGGAAAAAATTGTCTAATAAATGTGCACATAACATAGCCAATGATAACATTTTCTATCTCTTTACCAATGCTCTTTTTCCCAAGTTATAATATCAGGTCTGCACTTTCTCTCCATGTACCTTGGAAAAGGTTATTGACCAAGAAAAATGTCAATATTTCCTTATACATCAATTTGAGCCACCCTAACCTTTTGTGGGTCCTCACATCTTAGTCAAGAACAAAAATCATAATGCTACCAACGATGGTGTCATAGACTCTTATGACACCATTCACACTATACAAGATATTGTTCCTAAGAAATATTCAAAACCAACTCCCCCTTCTCAATAATACACTAATCCTCATTTATCTTCACCTAATACTATCAATTTTCACAAACCCTTATCCTTATCTAAATTACTAAAATGTCTACCTAGGCCTCTTCCACAAGAACTTGATCCCACTCATCCTATGAAATCTTGGTATGATCCCAACAAGTTTTGTTGGTTTCACACTAGTTGGGATCATTCTCATAAGACATGTAGGCATATTCTTAATTTATCTATTAATTTTATTCTTGGTCCTAATTTTGATCATGACTCTATCATTCAAAAGCGTCAACAAGCTTATGACATTGATTTTAAGGCTCATGAAATGAATACTAAATCTCAAGCCTTGAATCAAGATAATGCTCATTTGGATATCTATAAAGACCCTATTCCTAATCACCAACCTAATCAAGACAAACAAGATAATCCAACCTCTTCCACCAATAATTTATATAGTCTTATTGATCGAAATCCAAAATAAAATGTGGTTAATATGATTAATATGCGAAGGGTGGTTGCTTTCATTGATTCTCAACATATCTACACACCTCCATTGTCTCATATATTTCATGTTATCCAAGATTCTTCTCAACTCACTTAAATGAGTTGGAATAAGATGACCTTATAACTTCTGATGATCTAATTCCAACTCCTCCCTTGGATAAAACTTCATATTCTATTTCTACCATCCCTCCATCTTCTTTGCTTAACACTAATAATAATCAAGATTCTATCAACACTTCTTATACTGAATCTCAAAACTAACCTAAACTAACTACTTCAGCTTCTCAACATAATTTACAACCTTTTTCTAAACCTTCTCCTTCTTATCAACACAAATTCTAATGCACTTCAGCTCTTCATTCTGAGGACCTCCTTTAACATTATGCACCTTTTTCTAACAACCTTCTTATGGGTTATGATGAGTGGGATCCCACAATGGATATCACTAATATCCCATCTCAAATTCCATTCCTTGAGCTTATGAGGACTTATCCATGTCATCAAAACCATATCATGCAATTCTTGTTTGAAATGAACATCCCTCATCCTCCCCTAGTAGGATGTGAAACAACCTTATCTGGATCTGAATATAGCATATTGCAATAATGTGAAGAGATGTCCATCCATGTTGACAAAATAATGGACACTTATCTTTCCTTAAAATTCCCATTGTTTATGTGATTCCTAATGAGATTTTAATTCATATGGATGATCTTCCTCTATTCATTAGTGTCCAAATTAGAAATATCCAAGTCAAGCATGCCTTGATTAATGAGGGTTCTGGCACTTCTGTTACCTCTCTCAATTTTATTAAAACCCTTGGATATTCTGAATGTAATCTCAAATGCACACATAGCACATTCCAAGGATATGATCAAAGGCAATTCCTCCTTTAGGTTATGTGTGGATTCTTATTATCATTCCACCTATCATCATTCATGTAAAGGTGATGATATTTAACTTTGATCTTTCTTACAACACATCGTGGACTCATCGTATGAGAATAGTTACTTCTTCTTCTTGCCAATGCATTAATTTCCATCATAATGGAGCCATATATAGGATTCAGGGTAACACTAACCCTTAGAATTTTGCACAATTCCAAGACCATGGTGTCTTTAAGATTCCTATTCTTGAGCCTTTGCCTAGTGTTCCATTCTATGAGTCTCAACAATTTAACTTTACTATCAATTCCACTTGAGATTATAAGGGTCATCTTGAACTCATTAGGAATATTCCTCCTAATCTCTTTGATTTAAATGATGATGAGTCTGATGAGATCAACCTAAAAATTAAGACTTCTAATCTCTCACCTCATCTCATCTCTCTGCTTCATGCTTCTTTGCAGCCTCATTCTTACAAACCTCCCTGTGATGATATCCCCATTGTCTTGACAAATAATTGACATTCCATTCATCACACTTCATTGGATGATAAAGTCATAACTACTTGTATCATTGATATTTACACACCTAACTATGATGATGGTTATTCTTTAGATGATCCATTCCTAGGTGGCCTTGTTTAGGCCTGTGATGCTGAGATTATCCATTATCATTCTTCTTTACTTTAATATTTTAATGTATTTTCCCATATTCCATCATTTATAGTTACTAATTTTAGTATTTTTCCTCTTTAACATAGGGTATATATGGTGTTGATAGTTTTAGTTTTTAAAGAACCTCACAAGAGTATGTTCATAGATCACGCTATGGCTAGGCCTTACCGCTTTGCTAGGTACCCTAAACCCTATAACTTGATTATCCTTGAGATGCATGCAACCTTTATTTGGCCTTTTGTAAACCCCACACTCCCTTATTAGAGCTTGTATTAGAGCCTATTCTTGCTCCCACTATAGTTTTACCCATTCTTGCTCTTACTTTAGCTGAGTCTCTCCCTACTTTTGATCTAATTGTTCCTTTCATTGAGCCTAGTTCTATTCCTTCCCCACCATCACCTTCTCTTGGTGATGGTTTGTTTCAATTACCTTAGTTGGCTTCATACCCACAAAATGGGTTGATGAGCCTTACCCAACTCCTTTTACTTTCATTACACCTCCTCCTATGAGTACCTCTACCAAGCCCACTCACAAGCATATATGTTACTTTCATGACACATATAATCATTCATCCATGCATTGTCATAAGTCATGACACTATATTGATACTTTTCATCCTTTTACCCCTAAATCCTTAGACAAAGTTGTACCTCCCCCAAAGGTATTACTTAAATATATTTTTAAGTATGGAGAGGTGTATTGTCTTTGGCACCAATGTGACACCCATCACACTGATCATTATCATATCCTTTAACAATATCTTAAATATCACCTTATAGTTATTCCCAAACCTTTTAACATTCCTCCCATAGGTCATTATTGCAAGAAGGCTCCCCCTTCTTCTCCTACAGTTTTAATTCTTGTGGTTTCATCCCCTCCTATGGTCCCTTCATCACCTTCTATTCCTCCACCTATGGACCTTCCCTCACCTATGGATACTTCCCCACCTATGAGTCCCCCACTTGTAGTTCCTTCCCCACTGGTAATCCCTTCTTCTCTCATAGAGTCTGCTCCCATGCATTCTTCTAAGCATCCCTTGCCTGCTATCCCTCCTCAACATAATCCATATAGAATTCATACCTTTTCTATTGAGGATATTAGATGAGAAGTATTTTACCAATTTTCATTGAAGATAGATGAAAAATTAGCAGCCATTTGCCTCCAACTTCACAAATAATTATCAAATTTTATAGATAATGTGTGTGGGAAAATCTATTAGTATTTATGAATACATGCATTGTGTTCTTTATATTTTCATTTGGATTGGATGTGTGTTCTAATATTATCTTTATCTATTTGTTATATCGTTTGGCATTATGTCAAATCCTTATTTATCTTACATGGTGATTTTTACTTTTGCACTCTATATTGATTCTACTATCATTTATGTTTGTTTATGAATGTCTTCTTTATCATTGATTTATTTTACTTCTTAAGTTTCTTTCTTAAAACTCCATTATTTTCTATTCATGATTTATTTGCTTTCTTATCCCTATTTTTCATGGATAATTATCATTGTGACTTAGTTATATAAACCTGGCTCCCTTTAATCAATCCTTCTTTACCATGTGATCAGTTAGCAAATAATTAATCTCATTATAATCTCCTTTCACTAGTCCACTTTTGATCTCTTTTATTCCCTTTCTTCCCTTTTTGAAAACTAAGCATATACATAGTTGAGATTTGAGATAACATGTTGGTTCATTGTCAAGCTTAAGTGTCTTAGTTAGTCTTGTCTTTGGTTACTTAGCTTCTTTTAGCCTAAGCATATAGCTAATTCATGTGTATCACTCTATCTCTCATGTTTGGTTATTAAAAGTTCGTATGGAGGAGAAGTCTTAAAATCCTTAAAAACATTCAAAAGCCAAATCATTTAATAAAAGGCAAAAACATTAAAATTTCTTAAAATTCAAATCACACTAAAATACATGATTCCAAGCACATATCCTTCTTCTATTCAAAGCTCAAACTCCATATTTGGACTCATGATAGATTTAAGATCCATTAGGGTGTGATAGGCCAGTAGATTAAAAAACAAGAATTAAAAAAAATCTTTTAATGCTACCTACTTTCTCATGAAAGTATCCGATATTTATAGTAGATCGATAGATTTGTAAGGGGTCTTGAGGAATGGGGAACACATCATGGGAAGGTAGGTCTATTTTAATTTTATTTTACCAATCTACCTTCATGAGTTGATCTTAGTAGCATGCTTATTTTCCTACATAGTTTTATGCCTATATCAAACAAGTTTCTTTTGTACATTGATGGTGACTAGTCACTTAGTGTCTTCTCATGTCCTTAGTATGCCTCCTATCTTCTCAGATCTTCTTATAATATGCCTATGTTATGCTTTTTACATTCCCTACATTCCTCATATTTCCTCTTGAGAAATATTGTCTTGTTCACTGATCACTCCCCTTGGGATTCCATTTGTGAATATCATTGTAAGACCATGGATAAGACCTGGCCTTCCTCATAAATTAATAAAATTTCACATTCCTATTACCGACATCATTTATTTATAAAATTTCACATTTATTCCATCTCATTGGTGTTTCCTTTATGAGTTGTAGTATAACACCATGGATAAGAGCTCGCCTTTCTCACAAAATTTTCCAATAATTTAAGCCACAATCAAAATTACATGTGTCAAATATGAGATAAGATGTGATTGATCATGAAGTTACATGTCATTGACATGCTTCCCTACTTGATTTAGTATGTTTTATGCTTGTTTTATTTTATTTCATTTTTATCTTCTTATTTTTTGATTACATGTAAGAATCCGACCATTTCTTGAATTTTTTTTCATACTTCCCACCTTGAATTAGTGTGATAAATTTAAGACCAATTTTTTCCAATTTCATTTTTCTCTTATACTTCCGAACATGATTTAGTATGATTGATTGACTTGATTTATTTAGTTTTATACCATTTATTCTTTTATGTGCTTTCCACTTTATCACATTATTTTTATACTTCCAAATGTGATTTAGTGTGATTTTACTTATTTTAATTTGGTGCCAATTTTTTTTTTAAAAACAAATTTTTACTATCTTGTTTTACCACCTTTTTGGTTCTTTATACTTAGTCATTTTCTTGTTATTACACATTTCCCAATGTGAGATAGTGTGTAGTATATTTTTTTGATTGATTATATTTTACCAAGTCTTTTTTGCCTTTTTTTTTAACCATGCATGTGTTCTACATAATGCTAGAAAAGAAATCACAACTCATATATTTCCCATAGCATATACGACAAATAACTAAATACATGTGCTAGAAAGAAATATATCCAAACATCAATAACCACAAGCATAATTCAAACACATACAACCAACATCTAAATCCCAAAATGAGACATCTCTATATATATCATGAGTTTTCATATACAAATATCTAGCTCTGTGGTTGGGCCCCATCTTGCCCATCTTGTGGCCTAGACACGCTACCCATAGATTCCTCGATTTGAATCTGATGTAGGGGCATCCTTTGAGGATCCCAAAATGATTTCATTTTGGTCTTTTGGAGGTCTATTAGGTGTTTTGATAGGTGTTATAAGTCTTAGGAAGTCCATTTATGGAGTTTAGGTAGTCTTGTAGTGCATTAAATTTGAATTGTGCTTTTCTCACCAAAAGTATATTTAAAACTTGTAAGCCTACTTCCAATAACTTTTGTGTATTAGGAAAGATGGAAATATGTGTTAAGCATGTAGAGAGATTTTAGACCCTATAGAGGTTCATGAAGTTTAATGAGTCCAATTCATGGGGATAAATATGGAATATAGTGAAATCAAGTTTTAGATTACGGTAAAAGTAGGTTTTGAAGGGACCTCAAAACCCTTTAACAGAATCAAGAAAGATCAAGCATTAACAACCACCAAAAAAAGCAGTCTTGAAACCTACTGAAGTATAGTATCAAAATCAGGTTTTATAGGGACCTAAAACCACAAACATAGTCCAATAAAAGTACCCAGGTGTTACAAGGACCTGAAACCTCAATGGACTTACAACATAGGGTAAAGAATGCTAAAATATATATATCTTTAGCATTCTACCCTGGCTAACAATGCAGGTTGCCATTGAAAAATGACACACAAGCATTTATCGGGACATTAAAATTCTGTAAAATACCTTTGGTTTCTCTGTCTCTTTGATTTGACAGAGACACTGTTAGATCCAGCAATAATGATGGCCGTAGCCATGTCAAGAAAAATGCCATGCTCCACCACACCCTCAAACCCTAAAATCACACTACCCATAGCCCTGGCGTCCTTAATCAATATCTCAAAATACAAATCCACATAGGAATCTGCAGTCACCACTAGAAGTAGGTGGATCCTTTCTTGCCCATGCTCACAATCATGTACCCCACGCCTACTTGTCACAGCTCCTTCATGTACCTCTCTGATCACTTTAGAAATTGAAGCCACCATAGAGGCCGTGGTCACTTGTAACCACCACTAGAGCCACCTTCTGCATGAGGTGCACCGACACAGAGGAAACATAGTTCCCCCATCTATTCACTATTTCCTTCGCAAACCAGATCTGGATGGCAGTCCAACTCAGGCTAGAAATCTAGCCCAGGTTTCATCCATAATATGAAAATCCAAGGCAAAAATAAAGTTCCATGCAATAATAGATCTTGCATTACAGTGGAGAGGGCTTGAAGAGGGGGCTCGCGTCTGCGCGGCCCCCCCAAACCCTAGTCTAAAA
This sequence comes from Torreya grandis, assembly GCA_037957365.1. Lineage (NCBI taxonomy): Eukaryota > Viridiplantae > Streptophyta > Pinopsida > Cupressales > Taxaceae > Torreya > Torreya grandis. The sequence continues at coordinate 1,236,782 of JARHVA010002307.1, forward strand.
CTATAGTGAAATCAAGCTATAATGCTATCTTTGGAAAGTAATCTCTATGTGGAAAAGTTGACCAAGAAGTAGTTATACACCTTCTTGAAGTTGATAGAGGAAAAAAAAAGAGTAAGTTTTTCGTTAGAAGATGTTGATTCCTTTAGAGTGTAGAGGATGGAAATGTATTGACAATAATGATATGGAATAAAGAAATGATGAAGATTTTGGTAACCCCTATTTTGTTGATAGATGGAAGAGTATAGACCTCTATTTAAATGTCATTGTCATTTTTGAAAATTGCATGTGATTTGTGAATGAAAGATTGGAAATTGAAAATTGATTTCTAGTGTGAATGGAAGCTAATAAATGTGTGTTTAAAAAGGAACTTTGCAAGGAAAGAGAATATAGTGAACACTATTAATCTTGTCTTTAAAATGTAGACCCTATTATTAATGTTGTAGACTATGTTATATGTGTTCTTTAATAAGTTTTGAATGTGTATTGAGGCAATAAAGATAAGAAATGATAATGTAATGTTTGGAAATCAAACTTTATACAAACACAGACCCCTGTTACCTGGTTTATTCTGAGATTCAAACTGAGTTATTATTTTTATGCATAAAGTGGTGTGATTTAGTTTGGAATTGTGTTTAAAAGGAGACTATAGCTGGTTCACACTGTGGAAGGTATAAACTCAAACAAAGATTATAATATTGAAGGTGAGTTTGAAACTATTCATGCAAACCCTATTTCTTGTAGCAAAGCCCATATAAATGACCGTGCATTAGATTATTGAAGGGGATATGATCAATAAATGATTTGAAATGATAAATAACATATTATTAAGTGTTTTAACTCCAATAAATATTGTTATAACATTGAATTTGATCAATAAAGTGTCATAGGTTTTTCATAATTAAGAACTGACCTATAGTGAGATATTTCATCATATAGTCAAGTGGGTTTTAGATATAAAAAGGTAATAGTGGACTCAAAGGGTGTAAATAATGGTTTATAAAGTTGATCAAGGTCCATATATACTTAACAAAACAATTTTGATATTTTAAAACATAATGTAAATCATATAGTGGATTTTTGAAGTGTCTCGACTGAGACAGGGAATGGAAAAAACCTAAACTAGGGTTTGTTGATTATCTCTTAAGCCAACCAGTCAAAACTCATAAAAATTTGTGTGAAGCTAGGGTTTCTAATGTGAAAAAAAAAAATGGTTTTAAGGATGTTTCATAATTCTTAGTATGATTTTGAACTAAACATGTGCAAACAATGTTAACAAATACCTAAGAGACCTAATTCAAGAAAATAGTGAGCAAGATCTATAAAGAAAAGTGGTTAAAGTGTAGAGACAAGGTTATAAAGTTGGTGATTTGGAAGTTAGTGGAAAATGGTATTTGGAATAGTCATCAGTTTGTTAGGGTACACCTGTACCTATCCATACAGAATAATAAATAATATGTATGTATGTATGTATGTATGTATGTATGTATGTATGTATGGTTTTACATATATATAAATATTTGATTTTGATAATCAAATATATATGAATAATATAGATTTATTATAGAAAATAAAAGTAATAAAAAGAAAATTTAAAGAAAGTAAGAAAATACATTTACATTGAGTTTATACACACAAGCAATATGATTTTCATATTGGAGTGAATTATTTTGAGCTTCCTCCATAGCTTGAACTTGCAAACCTTCCATAACTTGAACCTGCAAACCTGTGAGAGAAAGTAAAGTAAAAAATGAGAAATGGGTTTGAAAAAAATAATTTTTATTTGGGTCATAAGGAAATTTAGGGTTTTCTAAGAATACCTAGATCTTAGGGTTTAGATTATTTCAATCATATGGCTCTCACTTATTCCTCCACTTGCAAATGGGAGGGGAAAATAATTTTGACTTTAAAATTTAAAGTTAATGTAAATATATTTTGATTTTTACCTTAAATTTGAAATTAATTATTATCAATTAGTTTATTAAAGTTATTTTTGGATTTAGTTATTTAGAATTATTTATTTTATTTGGATGGATAAATTTTTATAAGCTAAAATAATTAACCTAAGGTGTTTTTTAATTATTTGGTTGGAAATGATAATTATTAAAGACTAATTAAATATTTTAACACACTTAACGACACCTTAATAGTTGAATTCATACCATAATGTAATTGTTATTAATATTTTTAAAGTAATGTAAATAATATTGAAGTATTTGAAAATAATGATTATTAATTGCTTAGCGTATCTTTTATGAAATTGGGTTTTTAATGTCTAATTAATTAATTTGTTTAGTTAGCAAACTTTTAGTAGTACAACAAAACCAATTTGACGTAGTGGCATATGGACTTAGTTTAGTTGTGTGTATAATATAGTCTTAGTAGTATAAATAATTGGGTCTTTGCATCTGTGAGCTACATCTCTAAACACATTTTTAATTACCCACTTTAATATCGTATTATCTAATTTTTATTTGTGTGACTAATTATTTAGTCATTTTTATTTGTGTGACTAATTATTTAGTTGTATTTTTTACCTGATGATCAAATTAGTCATTTATAGCTGTGTTGCAAAAAATTAGTAGAATTTAGTCATTTTTAGTTGTCGTGACTAAAATTTTTAGTCACGTAGTCATTTATTTGTCAAATTTTACTAGTGTAGGTAAACCTAAAACCATTACTTGAAGGGTAAGTGCAAAATACATTATCAAAGGTAGTTGAGTTAATAAACAAGGATGAATGTGATTTTTTGGTATATGTTCTACATCATTTTAGTATCAAAGCTTAGGGAAAGATTTTTTGGATTGTTGAAAGGGTTAACAATGTGTTTTGAAGTACATTGCATGACAAGTGATCAAAGATAGTGCTCCATGGAGAGAGCAAGTAGAGAAGATGATGATATGGTGAATCGGATGGTAGACTAGGTAAATCAGTTGATTGATTCATTAGTGATGAGAATGGAGGCTTTAGAGGATGTTCTCAGGGAGAGAGAATAAAGAGGAAAAAGAAAAAGATAAGAAAGAGAAGATAGGCAACAAGGTGAAGTAGAACCTTTGCAAGCAAGAATAGAAGAGAGAGGAAATGAAGAGGTGGTAAAAGAGAAACCACATGATCATGAAACAACAAGTTAAGATGGCATGGGACAATACCATGCAAGAGATATCAGGCCATTGAAAACTAATAGAATGAGAACAGATGAAGGTCCAATGAGGAAATGACCACGACAAAGATTTCAAGGGAAATGTTAGAATTGCCAAAGAGAAAGACACAGGGTAGCAAAGTGTCCAAAGAATGTGAGGAAAAGTGTGTAATAGTAGAGAGTGAGAGAGATGAATGAGGAGAGAGGACATGACAAGAATGATTCATTACTCATGACAAGACTTTTATTGCATTAGAGACAAGGTAAGGAAGTAGCCTAAAGAAGAAGCCTATTCATAAGTAGATGCAAGTCAATAAGTAAAGTTTATAATTTGGTTATTGATGGTGGTAGTACCAATAACATTATTTCAATGGAGATGGTGCATAAATTGAGGTTGAAAAGGATTTCACATCTAGAACCATACATAGTTGCATGAGTTTAGAGAGGACACCATATACTGGTAAGTGAATAGAGTTGGGTTGAGTTTCAAATAGGTGGATATAAAGATAGTGTGTTGTGTGATATTATGCCTATAGATGTGTGCCATTTGTTACTATAAATGCGATGGAAGTTTGATAAACATTCCATACATGATGGGAAAGTAAATACATATGTTATTATGCAATATGGTGAGGTATATATACTTGTTCCATTGAAAGGTGAAGAGGGAAGAAAATATGAGAGAATCATGATGATGATGTAGTGTTGGAGTAAATTTATGGAAGGTTTAGGATTGGTCAAGGTAAAAAAGGAAGAAAATAAAGAAGGAAGTATTCAAGGCAAGCATGGTATCCAAACATGTAAGAGATAAGACAACAAGATAGTGTTTGACATTACAGCTGAGATGGAAAGGAGATGGTTTGGATATGACACCAAGCTAGTGAAGAAGAAGGAGAATGAAATGTACACGGAGAAGGATCTAAGTGTTGTGTCTAATGAATTGATTTGTGATGTAAATATAGGTAATGAGTAGGCAACCAAAAAAGAGATAGTGAATTAACATAAATCTTTGCAAAAGAGAGTTGAACAAGAGGAGAATGTTGATGAGATGGGCAAATTGTAGTTGGCCCATGAATAAGATGATTATGAGGGAGTGATAAGTCAAGAAGGTGAGAGATGGAATGAGAATATGTAGCCTATGAATGTTCAAGAGTTAGAAAGCATTCATCAAGATGTTGAATATGTACAATAGCAAACTAAGCATGTACACAAGTATGAGGCAGATAAATAACAAGCACAAGTTGTGCATGATAAGGAATGGGCAACACAAGGAACATTGGTGAAGGAAGAAGAGTGTAGACTTATAGCCATGATTTAAGATGGATTTAAGGATAAGATAACATAGTATGTAGAGGAAAAATATTAGAGTACACCTACATGGCAAGGAGTAAATGGTAGTAGACATGTTTTCTTTAATAATTTGGTTTTATGTGTAGGTATGTTGATTAAGGAGATGAAGCAAAGAAGGCCTAGATGTGGGTCCCAAAATTATGTACACATATATAAGATGCAAGTGGAGGAAAAAACCTTCAATTATGAAGGTTTAATGTAGTCAAGCAACAACATATGCTAAGTGCATCATTCCATACTTAAGGCAAAGATTTCTCAGCTTGGTAGTATGATGTAGGGGCATCCTTTGAGGATACCAAAATAATTTCATTTTGGTCTTTTGGAAGTCTATTAGGTGTTTTTATAGGTGATATAAGTCTTATTAATTCCATTTATGGATTTTATGTAGTCTTGTAGTGCATTAAAATTGAATTGTGATTTTCCCACCAAATATATATTTAAATCTTGTAAGCCTTCTTCCAAGAACTTTTTTGTATTACGAAAGATGACAATATGTGTTAATCATGCAGATAGGTTTTAGACCCTATAGAGGTTCATGAAGTGTAATGAGTCCAGTATCATGGGGATAGATATGACATATAGTGAAATCAAGTTATGATGTTATCTTTAAAAAGTAATCTCTACGTGGAAAAGCTGACTAAGAAGTAGTTATACACCTTCTTTAAGTTGATAGAGAAAAAAAAAGAGTCAGTTTTGTGTTAGAAGTTTTAGATTACATTCGAGTGTAGAGGATAGAAATGTATTAACAAGAACGATATAGAATAAAGAAATGATGAAGATTTTGGTAACCCCTGTTCTATTGATAGATGGAAGAGTATAGACCTCTATTTAAAGGTCATTGTTGTTTTTGTAAATTACATGTGATTTGTGAATGAAATATTGGAATGTGAAAATTTATTTCTAGTGTCAATTGAAGCTAATAATTGTGTGTTTGGAAATTAAATTTACAAGGAAAGAGAATATAGTGAAACCTGCTAATCTTGTCTTTAAACTGTAGACCATGTTATTGGTGTTGCAGACTATGTTTTATGTGTTAGACATGCAATGAAATTAAGAAATGGTTATATGTGTTCTTGAATGAGTTGTGAATGTGTATGAATGGAATAAAGATAATAAATGATAATGTAATCTTTGGTAATCAAACTTATATAAACACAGACCCCTGTTTCCTTATTTGTTCTGAGACTAAGACTGAGTTATTATTTTTATGCATAAAGTGGTGTGATTTAGTTTGACATTATGTTTAAAAGGATAATATATGTGGTTCACACTTTGGAAGGTATAAAATTGAATAAATATTATAATATTTAAAGTGAGTTTGAAACTATTCATGGAAACATTATTTCCTGTAGTAGAGCCCATATAAGTGACTGTGCATTAGAGTCTTGGAGGGGATATGATCAAGCAATGAGTTGTAGTGATAATATAATATAATATTAGTAAGTGTTTTGAATCCTTTAAATACTATTATAACATTGAATTTGATCAAGAAAGTGTCATAGGTTTTTCATAAATGAGAATTGACTTGTAGTGAGATATTTCATCACATAGTCAAGTGGGTTTTAGACATAGAAAGGTAAGAGTGGACTCAAAGGGTGTAAATAATGGTTTGGAAAGTTTATCAAGGACCATAAAAACCTAAAAAAATAATTTTTATATTTTTAAATGTAATGTAAATCATATAGTGTATTTTTGAAGCCTCTTGGCTGAGACATGGAATAAAAAAAACCTAAACTAGGGTTTATTGATTATCTCTTAAGCTAACTAGTCAAAACTCATAGAAATTTGTGTAGAGATAGGGTTTCTAGTGTGAAAAAATATTTTAATGTTTTTAAGGATGTTCCATACTTTTTAGTATGGTTTTGAACCAAACATGTGCAAATAGGGTTAACAAAGACCTAGGAGACCTAATTCAAGAAAATAGTGAGCAAGATCTACAAAGAAATGTGGTTAAAATGTAGAGACAAGGTTATAAAGTTGGTGATTAGGGAGTTAGTGTAAAAGGGTATTTGGAATAGTCATTAGTTTATTAGGTTACACCTATACTTGTCTATACAAAAAGTATTTGGAGTGAAGAAGGGCTACAAAAGTTGTTTGAGGAGTGGTCAAAAATGTGTAAAGGATGGAATTTAGTGTCTCGAGAAGTTTAGGATGGTCAGGGAGGTATAATAGATCATAATGAGAAATATTAAAACAATTTAAATCATAAGAGCATAAGTTAATTCTAATATCTTGGAGGATTATCACCTTTTGAACAAGGTTAATGATAAGAATGTGTCAGGTTGAGAAAAGAGATTAGAATTGATAGAGGGAAGTTGTGACAAAATTATTGAAAGGTAAATAAGGGTGATGAAACCCCTATAAATCAAGTTCAAATGGATTAGAAATCATAATAATCATAGGTAAACCTAGAACTATTACTTTGAAGGGTAAGTGCAAAATCCATTGTCAAAGGTAGTTGAGTTAAGAAACAAGGATGAATGTGATTTCTTGGTATATACTCTACATCAAAATCCTTTAAACATTACATTATAAAGAGGCTATTCAAGATATTAGTCCTAATACCTACCCTTGTATATGAGCCACTAGGTCAATTGGGCTAGGGTTTCTATACATGTTTCTCTCTCTTGCTCCTGTACCTATGTCATATGGGTCAGGGTCGCTAGATGTGTCACTATATCTTGGGCCTATACCTATCCCATCTATGTCATAGTATCTATATGCATAGTTCTCTCCTTATCCAAGGCCTACCATGTCCATGCCTCTCTTGTACTCACCTCTATTGGTGGTTTTATACCCTCTTTATACACTTGTAACTACCTCATGGTCTCTCTGACTAGTCTAAACCAACTCACCTGAGCTGGGGTAGATGGTACCTTAAGATCCTCTAGTGTAACAGGGTCATATAATATCAACACCTCATATAGGATATTATGGAGTGTTACCCTCATTAGGGACCCCATCTGGTCTCTTCATCCTCTACCACACCTATAAAAACCAAACTAGATAAATATTAGATCATTAATATATCTCAAAATCTATCTATCTCAAAATAATTTAAAACAAAATTTAACCATCTTTTATTAGCTATCTATGTGTCAGTGACTACTATTTTACCCTCTACATGACCTCCAAGCATAGTCTCACCATTTTCATGGCTTCCAATAACCTCATTTGTAGGTCATTACCTAAAAACAAACCCTTGAGTAGCCACTTGTGCCCATCTCAGCCTGCACCTAAATGGTCTCTTTATAGCCCATATTTGACCTATCCCATCTAATGGGTCATCTAAGATGTCTAATGTCTCTGCTTTCTCCTTTTCCTACTACCTCTATTGATTCCATGTCTATGATGGTCATTATTCCTCCTACTATAGATCTAGTGGTGATACCTTTGATACTCCTACCTCTACCTCTACCTCCTCCTGCTTTATTGCTTGTTGTGCTTAACTAGTCCATGGTCTCTCACAACATGGCTTGAGCATTGGCCTCATAACTGGTGACCCTATTCTTCCCCTCCCCCAAAAATCTCACACATGTTGGGCCTCAAATGTGGGCATCATTATTGATACCACTAGGTGAGGCAATCCCATCTATCTTGGTAATCATGCCCCCAGATGCAACTCCATCCACCATGTATAGTGCTATGTCACCTATGTCCATGCCAAAGATGGTGCTACTATCTCCTAGCTAGGCCATATCATAGCAATGTACCCATATGGATTCCATACAATATCCTCTCATTTCACCATCTATAGTACTAGTACATGGGGCACATACCATGTTACCTAGTCCTATCTCCATCTCTGAACTCAAGGTAACCTATCATCAATTGCATGGGGTAACCTAGCTGAATGATACATGGGGAACCTCTCATATGTCCATGCCATCAATAATATAATCGGTCCCACTGACTTCTACCCTGTAGATAACATCCCATACATGTCATGCATGAGATGTACCCAGATGATATATCCTAAGTCATATAACACCCTCTACTCTAATATCATCTAGCTAAAGGATATAAAAAATAATGGTACCTTGCCATCCAACTTATGACATAACACTTATGTTATCATAATTACTATCATATCCTTTTAAATATATAAAATCTATGATGTATATACATTAAAAATATTTACCCTCGATCTAAGGTGTATTGTCTCCTAGCCTGTCACCCATATGGCTAAGGCTCTCCTCTCCTAACTATTAGGTACTCCTATAACTATAGGTGTCCCTGCTATGGGTAGTCCTAGGATGGTAATCACATCCTCCATGGTGATACCCACCTCTATGGTATCCCTCTCCACCTCCCACCTAAAGGTGTTAGTCAATCATTCCCAAACTCCCATGAACATGACCAATAAATCTAAACTAAGTGGTATCTTGCATATGTCTATTATGCCTCTTAGGCCTAATGAAATCAATATAGCTATATCCTCTATAAAAAATCACTCCAATAAGTTTAGAAGCCATGATACATCCACCAAGTGCTATAACCTCAGACACCCTTGCAACCAAAAAACAACAAAATATGTATTAGATCCTAAATGTCATTTATAATCAAAATATATTATTTTCAAAATTTTAAACAAAAATAAGCTTAATTACTTTAATTTAGTTATTTTTAATCAATTGGGCCTATTTTTAGCCTAGTTTTCCACTTTTACCCCTCACATGGTCATTTTGGGCCCTTCTAGCACTCTTTTGGCCTATTACATGCATTTTTGTACTATTTTGGTCCCTTGGTCAAACACTAATTTGACCAAAATTTCCATATTTTGACCTAGTTGACTTCACAAACTAAGTCAACCCCTTTATTTTTCCCCTCTTACTACTAAGTTTTCATAGTGACTTTTTATACTAAGTCAGTAGTATACAAAACATACTATGTCCACACATACTTTCTAGGTCAGTAGTATGGATTTTGCTAATTTTTAGCCTACCCTTACATTTTATGAAATAAAATCCTTTTGGCAATTATTTTCCCAATCCCTTCAAACCCATTTCCCTAAATGGTTTCCCCTACCCTTAGCATCTAATTTGGGTTCATTCTAATGTCTAGAAATGATTTAAATTACAAATTTATGAAAAAACACTTAATTTCAATACAAATTCAAAAACAAGTTTTAGATTCTCAATTGCTACTTATAGTGTACCCGTTGCTGCCATTGAGGTCCCTCTCATCTATCCTATTATCTCCTTACCAACTTAGCTTGTTTGATCTCTCAGATCTCTTTTTCTCTCCTTCACAAGTCAAAAATAATAAATGACTTTCATTTCATTGCATTTAGAATCACTTTTCAAAAATCTTAATCTTTCCAATATTTTTTTTTAGATTCATTATTTTACCTATATCTTTGTTTCTACTCATCCATTTTCCAAAACATAAAATGTTCTAAATTCATGAAGACATAGAGAATATTTTCCACTACTATATGTCTATCTTTTAAAACTTTCAATTTTTAGCTAATTTTTGTACTAACTTCTACAAATTCACCTAATGTTCTTCACATTAGACACCTTCACTTCTCTTGCAGTCTACTTATTTATCTACAACACTAAGGTAAGTAAAGGTATGTGTTTTTAAATTTTGTCCTTTCATTTATCTTATTTTCTCCTTACTACACTTCACTTAACATTAGTGTTATGTGTTATCATGTTCCATTCTCGAAACACCATCTCGTGTTGCACTCACATGACACGTGATGAGATTTGAGTGGGGCATATGTATGCACATAATATTTTAAAACTTTTATCAATTACTAACACTTTTAATCTTGTAATAATCCATCAAGTCTCAATATCTCTAAGTGCATGCCTTAAGGGGTGCACCAAAAAAGGGGTAGGTAGACCATTGGTTCTTCATAGGATTGTCATCCCTTTTACCACTTGTTATCTACACATTTGTCTCCTAAAAAAATTATCCTTAATCTTGTTCTTGTCTATGATACCCTCTCCAGTCATTTACTATGTTTTATCCTCCTTTTCCTCAACTTAATCCATTTTTTTTAGTTTGCTATATTAGGTCGACAAGATCGACCTTATACAATTTTGGATAATTTTCACTTAAGAACTAGTTTGGCCTTTGGATAATTTAGCTCATGACCTAGTGAATTATTGTCCAAAAGTATGCTAGGTTGACTAGGTCGACCTTGTCATCTAGAATTGTTAGAAGGGTTAAGGGTCAAATCCACCTATATTTACAAGTTTATGTTTCTATTATTTAGAAAAGAGAAGAAGAAGTAAGAGTGAACATGCATCTGCTTATTGACCATTCTACTTGAGCAGCAAGTTTAGGGTTCCATACTTTCTTTGGAGATACATATCTTGTCTTGTGGAGAAGTCTTTTAGATGTATTGATATGTTATGTAGCTTATAGCTGATTTATCTTTGTCATCCTTACATACCACAACAACCTCTTATGAAGCACCTTAGCCAAGGGAGAGATTGAGGCTTAGTGGGTTCATATTCAAAGGTAAATATTCCTAACTTTGTTCCTCATTTCTAAAATTAGATAGATATGCATTTTTACTTCTCTTCCATACATTAGGATTCTATATACATTGATGTGAGTATATGTCTTCTATACATGTTTACTTTTATTGTTTCTAACCCCTACTTTGTGCCACAAGCTTTGGTGAGCACTAGATTATATTTTATTTACTTGTTATTAGTTTAGGTGAAATATAAAAATATAGGACTCCCTTAGGGTTATTTCATGATTGTACTTGGCTGGAGGATTTGAAACCCTCCCTAGCATGGTGTATTACGATAAGAGATCTGTTAATTAGGTTTAGCATATCCCCATATTGGTCACGTTCTCACTTAACAAATGTGTTCCCAATCAGAAGTGTATGGTATGATATATCTTCTCTAAGTTAGGATTCATTTATAGACATGATGCATTTCTAATTGCATACACTATACACTTGGAATTTTAACTCTCGTAGCACATGCTTGGAAAAATGACCCATCCTAGAGATACTTTAGACATTTGTCTCAAGAATCACAATATATTCCTTAGTCAACTTGCCCAACTATATTTACATGATTTTCTTCACTTATTATCATTAAATAAAGAAAAATTTAACCAAAATTAAACTAGAAAGCAATAAATACTTGTGTTATAATAATCTTTTGGAAAACTTCCTTATTTATGGCCTCCCCTATGAATAATTGAAGAATAATTGAAGCCTATTCTTAAAAATATTATTTTTGGAATAGTTTTCTAGGGTGCCATATATTTTTTACTTCACCTTTCTTGCACTTATCAAGTTAGATTTATCAAGATTCTCTTTGTTAGGTTGTTTTCTTTTTCCCACAATTTTTATGCATTTCCACCTTCCCAATGAGGTTTATTTCCTTTTTCATTTTATGGACCTAACTTTCTTGTTTATAAATATACTTGGTATGATATTTATTAGTACCTTATGCACATGCACATATTTATTCCATAGTTTATACTCAACTTTCCTTGGTAACATCATCTCTTGATTTAGTGTTTCTTGTTTTGACCACTTATTTATGCATGTATTTCCTTCTTTTTACAACCCAGCCTTTACCTTGTCATATTTATATTATGACAACCACCTTAATGATTTGTTCTTATTTTACAAAGGTTTCTCCCCTATATTTTAGGTTGCATATGGAACCTACCTTTTCACCATATTTGATTCATTATTTTTATCCTTCTTCATTCTGAAATAGCTTATCAAACTGATTTTCACAAAAAATGAACACTCAGTGTCTATGTTCATGCATTTTAATCCTATGACCTTGCATGTATCTCTTCATAAGTGCTCACATTATTGGATGGTAGTCTTAGACCCCCATTTCTCACTAGTTTATCTCAAATCCTCTTCCTTACATAAACTCCCTTCCTTCTTTGTATTCACTATAATATTAAAGAGATTAGTCTCTTCTTGATCTGAGTCCACATCTTCCACATACACTAGGCCATAGTCACTATCTAAGGGATTGTCAACCCTTTGTTCCTTGTTCTTAAATGATGAAAAGAACATAATTCAATTTTTTATCAATTCTATCCTTCAAAGATGAAAATAAGAAACACATTCACACCAATTCTTACCTCTATAATTTCAACAAATCATAGCTCATATATATTATTTATTTGTTTGTCCTTATTTGGTCTCAATACAATTGTTTGACACTATCTTCTTATCCTCTTATTGACTTATCTAAACTTGATGAACAATAATTGTCAATCACTTCACTATATGTTATTATACCTTCTTTCCCTTCCATCAGCATGCTCATTAGTTTAAAAGTATCCTCATACAATGAATCCTCAATAATGTTCAAATCAAAATGCTCATCAAACACAACATGAAAATTATTACCTTGTGCTTCTTGGTTCTCTTCCATGCTTACTTGATTGAATTCTACCTCTTCCTTGCTTGTCACAAGGCATGGGACTATTACAAACTCACTTTCTTCTTTATATTCATTCTCTAATAGATCACCTTCTTCAGGGTAACACAAGATTGTGTCACCATACTTTGCTTCCCAATTAACTAGTTCACCCATTTTAGCATGTTGTTCAGGCTTCAATTATTCATCTGTAGACAAGCATTCAAATAAATCAATAGTTATAATATTGTGAGGCTTGTTTACCTCCTTACATCTTTCTGTAGGCTGCCTTGATTTCATCTTTTGTCTTCTCCTCCTTTTCATCAACTGTCTGAGAGGCCATCTCACTTTATTATTTATGCACATACTGAATCTTGGTCTCAGCTCTTCCAATATTTGCTCTAACTTTGTCAACACCTCTATCTCAGCTATCTACTTCTCTCTCTAGCCATCTTTGATTTGCTTCCATATTCTTGTCTATCTTCTTCTTGTGTCATTCTTCATTCATCAATCCCTTCATCATCTTTATTATCTCCTCTCTTCTTGACAATCCTTTCATATTCTCATCTTGACCATTCACTTGGTCTATCTCACTTGACTCTCTCTCTCTTGGAGTCAATCTCTTTCTCTTGTCCTCACCTAAGACTTCTCTTCTCTTGTCCTTTCTTTAGGACTCTCTTCAAACTCACTTTTGAGCTTCTCTCTCTTGAGATCTCACTGGCTCTCTTCCTTCTCACTCTAAGCCTTATTACTTAAGGGATTTTCCACCTATCTTCTCTCACTTATACTTCTACCTCTCTTTCACATACACTTGTAGCCTCTTCACCTTATTTATGTAATATCATTAGCCACTTCATAAAAATATCTCAAGCAACATTCAACATGTATTCAAAAAAATCTTCTTACATATGTAATCAATAATCTCAAAAATTCAAAATATACCTTACCACAAAATCTTCTTGCTCTAATACCACATTATGTAGAGGGCTTCATAAATCTTGTCCTAATTACATGAAAACAAGAAACACATACATCACTTATCTCTCCCTATGCCAACCTATCTTGTTTCACCTTGTTCTTGACTCTTGGCTTACAAAATTATTTATCTCTATATTAGGAACCTTTATCACTTCTCAAATTTTCCCTCCTCTCATTGCATCACTCTTAATTTCTCACCTTTCCAAGCTTTCACACACAAGCCTTTATGCCACCTTGCTTGGTTCCAATTCTCTGTACACTTAGTTCAAAACTCATTATGGTTTCTACTATCCCTATTCAAGTTCCTTTCATTTATGACATGTTACACAAATTCTATTTATCCTCTCTTTCAATCCACAAACTATTTAGTAGCCTTTTTTTAATGCTTGCTTATAGTGTATGAACCTAGACCTCGTCATAATGATAAACTAGAACTTGTTTAAAATACCCTCTATGCATTTATATATCTCTACAAAGTTTTCTTCCCTAATTAAATCCCTAAACCACTTTTTTCACCTCTTTAACACCTCAAATTAGGCCTATCAGGTCTTACAACACCCTATTTTCACTCAAATGCTTCGAGACCATACACAAAAGTTTGAGAAAGCAAGGAAAACTAAAAAATACTTTAAATTATCTTCAAATAATTCTTTTCACAAATTTTATAAATTATCCACCAATTAAATCACCTATAACATGGATTTGAAGTTCCAAACCCTAGAACAAGGTTTTTTGTAGGTTATATGACCTAAGAGGGTAAATATGAGGTTTTCAAGATTAAACAAGGGTTTCACATGACTGTGATTATTTTTTAAGCTCTGTATCATCATAAAATAACTTTCCAAATCATTGGTTTCTCCTTTTAAGGCTACTGTTCACATTCTCTACACCATTTTGTGGTGACTATGCACAACTAATAGGACTGTGTGCTCTTACAAAAAGACATAATAGAAATATAGGGTTATTGATAAGGTTTCTTACCTCTCTAATGTATTCTCACTCTCTACATAATCCCTTACACCTTTTCCAACTATTTAAAGTCCTTTTGTTAACCCTATTCAATAATCATCACAAGATATTGCCTAGGTTGTGTGTGGCAACACAGTTGTCTACAAACCTAGTACATTGTTATTAAAAGACTAATATAATAAAATGAATAAAGGTTGTCAAGAACAATGATATTATTGAAATAATACTTATTACCAAATAGTTCCACTATAATTTTTCCTCTTAGAAATGCATGTGCTCAGTATTATTTATCAACAACTTGTCAATAACATAGAACTTTGTATTGTATATGCACAGGGACTATAACCTTGATCATTTAAAAGATAATGAAACTCAATGAAAAAATGGTTTCATCACCATTAAAGATCATAATGAAACTTAAAAATAAAAAATTCCTTTAATCAATTACTCTACTTAGTCACTGTTTTACACTTTCTATATTGTTGCATACACAAAGATAACAACCTACCAACATAATCTCTTTCAAAATAGGTAATGTATATTCATCTTCTTGGGGTTATTTATATTTACACCTTAAAATTCCACTCCATTCTCCACACCTTTTTCTCCTTTAATGAATTGACTCTCTAGACAAACAACTATCTATTTAAAAAGGATCTAACTACCATAACTGACTTTATAACTCCTTTTATACATTGAAAGGATGTAACCACCTTAAGTTTATAACATGAGAATCAAGATGACTCATCACTTAAACCACTTATGGAATTAAATTCCCTTGAATTATTTTAGGGTCTAAACAAAAAGGATACACTATAGAAAACTCCTTCCAACATGATAATTACTCCACAAACCTTAACCAAGATTAAAAAATTTAAATGAAGAAATTGGTGTGAAAATACCAATGCTCTACAAATTCAAATTTAATCACTTCCTAATGATTTTTAATGAATCATAACACCCTAAAATGACCAAAATAACTTGATAAAGACTCAAAATATGACAAATTGACTAATATATAAATTGAGGTAGTGATGCTCCTGCATCATTAAAGCTCAAATAAAATTATTAAAAGTGCATATCAACTTGATTTTCATAGCACCATGTTATTCTAAAAAACATGGAATAATGGTCCTCCTTGGCCATCTCAATCACCTCAAAATTTGTTGAGAATGATACTCTCATAATCTCTAAGTTTGGATTTCATAAAACCCCAATAGGTCTTCACTCCATCTTATTGGCCATAAATATCATATTTACTAAATGTTGTAATCATGAATTTCCCATCCTCTTCCATGCCCCTTTGGTCAATGTGTATACATGTATTGATTGGTATATTTTTCATTTCTAAGTCATTGATCTTAAAATCAATGATCAAATCATGAATTTACCTTAATACATGTATTGATTGGTATATTTTTCATTTCCCAATCATTGATCTTAACATCAATGATCAAATCATGGTCATATAATGTGTTTCTTATTAATCACATTTTATTTGGTCTTTCCTAAACTGATTTTGGTTCATCCGCTATAATTTTTTCAAGCCATGATTTTAACAAAGGAAATAACCCTTGTATCTTCAACAAAGAAATATGTTATGTGATCTCCCTTACTTCTTCCTAATCGAGACTTATACTCATGATTTCCCTTACCTTTTTCATCATTTTACGTGAAATTTTCAATTCTCATTGTAACATCTATATCATTTATTATGCCTCTATTATAATGGTCATTTTTACATGCAATTTTCATTCTTAGAAACCTTGTGCTTGCATTACACCATTTCTCTTTGTGGTTGTGGGTTGAATGATCATGTACCATTTATATCCATCTTAGTTTTGGTCATTATGTTTTTATTGAGACTTCTAATGTCCCTTATATCAATATTAATTTTTTCCTAGGCCCCTTTTTAGCCTCCAATCTTGATCATATCTATATATTTCTATGCTTAATATTTTTTCAAAATATTCTGGCACAATCCTTTGTTTTGTGGTCACCTTGATAACGTCTACATTTCAAGAACTTTGTATAATCTATCTAATAGTGGCCTTTCCCACATTTAAAACAACTTAATATATCACATTATCCTCCTTTACCACCTCCTTTACACCTATAGGACCTACCACCCTAGTTATAACCTCCACTTTGGTTTTGATTATAGTTTCCTTTATTTTAGTATCCATTCCAATTTTATTGTTGTGGTCTAGCAATAGCTTGGTGTAGTCCATCTCCCTTGCCTACTTGATATCATAAATTAGCCTAAAATTCTCTAATTCATGTGTATTTATATGTTATAACTTGTAGTAACATTTGCCATTGATTTATATGGAGTGTTGTAATAACAAACAATTTTGCATCTTATGATCACCCTTACAAATCTCACAAGAAAATATCGCCACTTATACTTTATTCCTAGTAAAATTTACTTTATGTTCCCATTTAATTCATAGTTGATGCACCTTAAATCCTTAGGTGATTTATATGTAGTAGTGGTCAAATTGTTATGTAACTCTATTTCCCTATTAAAAAAAAATCTTAAAAAATGGGCTTATCTTAGTGTTAAAGTTTCCAACTTCTTTGATCCTGAATGTAACATCTAGTGTTTCCCACATGAAAATGATATTATTCATTCTAATTTTCCTCCTAAATGTTAAAAAAATATTCCCATAATCCATTGCACATGTTATAATGGATAGATGTCGTAATACAAATTTGGAAATAATGTCTTACAAAGTGCAATAAAAGCGTTCACACTCTTAGTAGTGTCTTGTTTAATCTTCTTCAAAAAAGATATACTCTAATCTTCAAGATTTGGTATGTGGAATTCACACATTAAAAAAACTTTAAATTAATCAAATTTTACCATAGTTTGATTGGGATCAAAGTTACAATGCCAAATGTGTATATGATATAGCATCCTCATAAATGGAATAACCTTCCTCTCAGGCAAACTTACTCCTTATCCCACCAAGAAATTTCACATTTATGAATGTGATCTACACTACATCTTCTATTCCAAAATATTTTACAAGCTTCATCAACATCTCAAAATATATTTTTGGGTGAATTACAGTTTTTTGTTATTGTTGAATTCACTTTTAAAAGCTCCACTTCCTCCAGATCCACTAATACCCCCTTTTAATGTAATATTTATCAGCCATATGCTTCTTTGTGCAGTACCTCCATGTTTTATGTAATATTGGATTTAGGTTATTTAAATAATAAAAAAAATAGAAAATTCAAATTGCATCAAATATAATAGTCTACATATAAATATAAATGTAATTAGTAAAGCATTATTGATTTATTTTCAATTTAATATTTATGGAAATAACCTCGAAGATAGGGTACTTAACTTTTTTAGGATTTTATTTTAGTCTGTGATATGGTATAGTCATCAATAGAGGTCTGAAATGTGTATGTGGTCATTTAGGTTTGGCAAAAAAGTGATCATGCATGTTGGGATGAGTTTGGAACTTCCATGATTCCTATAGTAGGGTTGAACTATCCACTCAAGCCAGAACTATCTATGAGATCTACATATGTTTGTGAAAATTTAGATAATTGTGCCTATGCCTATAAGTGACTCTTATGTACTTAGATATTTTTGATTATGTGAAATTATGAATATTCTCTAGATCTTTACTTCAAAACCCTAGCCTCACTTTTGACACTAGGTTCACCTATAAAAATGGGTTAGTGGGATGGTTGAATTGACCCCAATCACTCTTCGCTATGTGTATGATCATTTCCTACATTTTAATACTCCAACGAGGTCTCAAACTACATGTAGTTCTTCCATATAGTCAAGTGTGTGTAATCATTATTATACTAGCATAAAGTACAATCTTGGATATGTATTTTGACACTTGACAACCTTTGATTTTGATCTTACAATGGTATTCATACTTATCTTACAACATGATCCTTTGAGGTGTTTTATATTTGGAAGTTTTAAGGTAGTTACTCTTAATGTGAAAATGCATACTAGATGTGATCTTGGTAAGTATTTGATAGGTTCCCCCATAAGAATAGGATTAGGGTTGATTTATATAAATAGTTGATTTTTTAGTAATTCTCCTTAGCATTAACATGTGAAATGTATAGGCTGACCAATTTTAATTATTTAAATTTGGGAAAATATTTGTTAAAGGGCACATAAATATATTTAACCCATGTGGACAAATTTAGCAGGTCATATCTATTTGAGTAAGACTAGAGGTGTTTAGAAAGCAAAAAACATTGATATGAGATTGGGATATAGTTTAAATGAGATAATAAGTTGTTTAATCAAAGACTACGAATTCCTATGTATCAATAATATCAAATTATGAAATATAGGCCCATATATAGGAGAATGGTTAGAAGAGAGTGTGAGCAAGAGTCATTTATGTGCATGGAAGTCAAGTATACCCAAGCTTGGTAAAAATTAATAATTTCAAGGGTATAATACCAAATATGAGTGTCTACATTCCCTAGCTATAAACTATGGGATTTATCACTCAAAAGCTTCCTCTGACCAATAGACCTTGATCTCTAACCCTTCTTATTGGCACTATAAAACTAGTACTATTGGTTTTCCACTTTTCATGCTCACTAGTGCACTAATTTTGTCCACCTAAATTGAAAACACAATCTATTCCATAATTATATCTTCATAATTTTCTAAATTTGACCCCTTAACTTCAAACATACCCAATTCAATTTATTTCTTGAAATCTATGTGTGTGGGTTTCAATTCTTGGTGTGTTTGAAATCTATATGGTTAAATGTAATCCAAATGTAGCTTCATCTCATATCAATAAGTCTAAATGTTTTATTATCCTCTATAAAGACTCTATTCACCTTACATAATCCTTTGTAACTCAAATTCACTAGTTACATGTGTTCCTCATGCTCGTAGAGGCAGTTGTAGGTGTTCATTATAAGCATGCACACATTTACCCTATGTGCATATAATCATAGTCTATTTTCCTTATACTACCTAATGGTGTCTTGATGAGGTCTAAAGAGAATTTATAAATATAAAACATTGTGAATGAATTTCTTTACTTGTTTTATGCTTAAAACTTCTCACAAAACCAAAACTCTACCTCCTCTCTGCATCTAACACCTGTAACTTAGAAAGAGTATAATGCTTGTAAAAGGTTTTAAACTTTGTAAGCATTGAAATATTACTTAGTGACTTTATGGATCACTATATAGATGTAGAGGTAGTGTTAGAACCTTTAACACATGATCTTAGTAGCTTGAAACCTTGAATTCATCTAAAACCCATTTCCATCAACTTGTAAATTGATCAAACTAAAGATTTTTTATCTTTTGATGGCTCACACATGCCAACTGGGAATGGAGAATTATTTGGAAGATGTCATTGCATTTTTTTTAGATTATTTCACCTCATTAGCACCTGATTTATATCTCACCTATGTAGAAAACACCTCACACTTTTCATGAAACCTATATGATCTTGTAAATCTGGATAAAATACCAACTTATTGGTATGGGAAAACTTGTACCATGGTTATATGCAATGGTTTTGGTATTTATATGGTACCTTGGCATCATGGTATAGTCTTCCCATCATTAGTTTTCCCTCATTGAGATCCAAAGTGTATCTTAAAGGCAAAAAATGAGCCTATAGGGTTTATAAGTATTTTTTAGTATCCTAACTTCTTAGCAATGGTTCATAAAGGAGGGGGAATGTATTAGAGAAACAATCCAAATAATATATATGGCTAATATGGTCCCCTTATCTAACCAGGATTTTAGGTCACCACTCTCTCTCCTTTGTATGGAATGAGCATATGAAATTAGCCATTGTGAGTTTACCAAGGGCCTGATGGAGATTCTAATTTGTTGCCTTCTTTGCACCTATGAAATATTTTTTTCATGAAATTGATTTTATTAAGGTTAAGATACACCCCTACATGCATTTACACCTAAATATGGACCCTTCATGCCAGTACAAGTGACCAACATTTCCTTCTTTAGAATGATTCATTCTCTTTTATACATTAAACTATAAAAATTCATGACTCTGACCCCTCTCTAACAAATTCTTGACATTATGCACATTATAAACCCTCTTTATATGCTTTACATTTGAAAATTTATGTACAAGAAATGACTTGATAGACCTTAGAATGCATTGATAAGTGTAGAGGAAACTAATGTATGTTTGATAGCTTCATGAAGTGAACATAAATATTTGTAAGACCAAATTTGAATTCAATTGACACTTTCACGATTGTATTTAATAATACATGCAATAAGGAGGATTTGGGAGGGCTTAAATTAACCATAATGAAACCTTGACCTCTTCAAAAACCTTAAAATATGCTAAGCTACTTTAGCTCCCTTAAACAAGGCTAAGATACTTCAAACAAAGAAACAAGGAACAAAAAGACTTGAGGGACAATACATCATCTTGACACATCATGACACAGACCTAGGACCCTATAAACTAACCTTGATGGCTCTATAAACGCATGAGGAAGTCAATACCTTAAACAATGCTAAACAAGACTTTAAGTGACCATTAGAATAACATTAAAAGACCATGATGGCTATCAATTTTTAGTTAAGAAATCATATGAAAGAATTTTTGAATTATAGGTGTTGGAATTTTTATCCTAGGGGAAAAAATGGTCAATAATTTGGTGATTCATAAGGGCAATATGCTTGTAATGCTAATATACTAATAGCCTTGCCCTTATATTGGGAAATAGATTCATATTAATTCAACATAAATCATAACTTGACCTTGACACTTGCCTAAAAACCTCTTGAAATGAATGAAACAACTGATTTACCCTCCTAAACACAACACACAACAAGACAAGAACAAGACAACAGACTTGTGCTGACAACACTTAAGGAAAATAAGGTAAGCAAATCCTATCTACAACTAACCTGCATATCTTCTTCCTCTAGGGTCAAATGGAAATTTTCTTAGATTAGTTGCTTTTGAGACGAGACATACTATAGAACAAGCTAGCCATTGACTATAATATTTGTTGGACCATGCTTCTTATTTACCAACATAATTAGCATGCTCTCAAGTAGATCATCAACAAACATGTCTCCAATATATACATAATCATATTATGGTTCAAGGCATACCTCATGTTGCTAACCACCTTTGGAAATTTTAGAGAGATCTAATATGATCATACCTTGATTTATAAAATAAATAGCTACTTCAGCTTCTATTGGCTTCTCAAACTCTATCTCATGTTCATCTTAAAGAGTGTTATATTCATTTTACCTTGATTAAAATTTTTGGTGATGTTTAATTAGACTTGTTGGCTTGATAATAACTTTGAAATCTTCATCAAAAACTTCTTGAGGTGATAGCCTACCAAGATCTTCAAAATCATTAAATGTTTCCAAATAGGACTTCCACATGTCCTTTAAACCTCCTTAAACTAGTTCATGAGACTCAACAAGGTCATCAAACGTGGTGTTCTCTTTAAGATCTTTATCATGTATCTCTTGATATTTTCATTGGCCAAGAAAACATTATTATCACTCTCCTCATGGGTTATAGGTTTACCATCCAAACTATAGAAAAAATGTTTGAGATTGTCCCAAAAGGCAACCTCTTCTTCAGAACTTAAAATCATGTCAAGTTCACCTTCAATCTTGCCATTCTCTTGAGGGATAACAATATGGTCAAATGATTCACATGCTTAAAAATATTCATAACAAGGTAGCAAATTATCTTCTTCTTCATTAAGGCTTAATTCATAAGAGCTAGATTGGTCTTCTTCTTCCACTATTAATAATGAAAGTTCTCTGCCCATTCAAGACTCATCTCATCATGTCTCTATTGTGCCAAACCTGATCCATTTTTAGGGGGTTTCCCACTTCACCAATTTCATGTTTATGTTCATCTTCATGATTTATAGGGGGTCATATGTTTTCCAAGTAAGTCCATTTATTCCATAAAATTTTGGTATAGTTGTTGCCATGCTTGATCAAGATCTTCTTCTTCACTCTTCTCAATGGAATCATTTTGACAAGGGATGGTTCTCATGTTATCTTTCATTCAATCATAAAGACAATATATCTTATCATCTTTGAAGGTTGATTTGCTTCCTTCTTTACAAAGAGGAGTATCGAGAAGGATTTACTCATCATACAACACTATCATCATAGCCTTATCAAGGCTCACTTGTAGCTAATTGATCTTCACTTTTAAGAACCTCCACCTCATCACCTATCTTTGGAAAACTCTCTTTCACATATGAACCTCCATATTTTGCCTTTAATGCAACTGATTTTATTTCACAATAAGAGAGGGTGGGAGGGAAAGAGACTTTATTAGTTTGTTTGAAATCTCTTAGAGTGTTTTTCCAACTTGATACTTTGGGCGTACTAGGATGATTATGATGTTCTTGAATGGATAGAGAAGAGAACTAAATTGAAGGTTTTTTATTCTTCTCTTTTCATTCTTAAATTACTTTGTCAAACATGGAGGTGTCTTGAAATTCATGTATGGATGCAACCTCATGTTAGAGTAGAAGTGAAGAATTTGAAGGACTTGGGAAATCTTTTGGATTGACTTCCACACACTTCTCCTTTTATTTAATTTGAATAGGCATGGGATAAGGTTCTTTTTCAAGAGTAGGCATGAAATAATTAGGGGTCATAGTCCAAGAAGGTCTCCAAGATGGAATGGTCTTAGGATCTTGAGGAAGAGTGGATGAAACTTGTATTGGTAAAGACTTCTCTTGATGATATATTGCAACTTGGTTTGGGTTTGGAGAAAAATAAGGTTGGATCAGTGTAGGAGGGGGTAGTTGTAGTTGTTGGATTAGATTTTCTCTTTCTCCCACCAAATCAACTTTCCCTCCATTAAGTGTATCAATCTTCTAACCTCTAGATTTTCATTGACTAGAAAGTTTGCTTCTTTAATAATTGCCAAACCATTCCAAAAGTTTTGAATGAAATATCTAGTATATTGAATGACATGGATAGGACAAGATGGACCAATCTCTATTTATTTATCAGTCATTATCATGATCCTTCCACAATCTAGTATGATATGTTTGAATTCAAATAAGGATGAAGTAGGAGTAACATAACTTTGACAAGGTTGATTAGAGGGATAGGTGGGTTATTGGTAAACTTGGTAGGCAATTGTTTGAGATCTACATGAGGAGAAGCTATAAACATCATTAACTTGACAAGACTGATATGAAGGTACACAAGAAGCATTTTGATCATATGAGTAATGATACATACCATTTTTTTAATTTTTATGCACCTAGGTTGCTTAAACTAGCTGAGATTTGTTTGGAGTTACCATTGATATTTTTTAAATTACCTCCAAAGGCTGATATGTTAAAGGGAAACACCAACAATACTTCAAACACTTTGGACCTTGTCCCACTTGGTGTGCAAGAAATTTTATCACCCAAACTCTCACCCTAGATAAGGTTGCTCAAGCCTTCTCCATTTGGGGTAACATGGAGACAATCTGAGGTTGTGGGTCACCTAATAGATGGATTGAATCTCTAGATTTTAGTGATATCTCCCCTTGATGGATTAATTAGGCTCACAACACTACACTACTATCTTGTAAGGGAAAAAGGAGAAGGATAACATGAAATAAACCTAACTAAGGAGGTGATACACCAAAATGAATTATCACTACTAACCAATTGCATGTGCACATGTAGACTATGGGAATAATCTGAACATACACTACTCCCAATATGAGTCTCTTACATCAAAATTTCATGTGGATGTTGTGAAATATTTTTTATACTATGAGGACTAAACAAAAGGTCTAAAATGACACTAATAAATATTCATTCTCACTTGACCCTTACACTTCACTTAAACCTTCACATAACCTACAAAAAAGCCTTTAAAACTACATATAGGTGTTAGAATAAGACATGTTAATGGAAACCAAGGAAAGCACTTAAAAATATCAACTATCCGTGCATACACACTAAGTACAATCAAATAAGGAGGTAAAACTAATAGTATTTATTGATCCAAGGCATAAAAATGAGCAAGGATTTGCCATAATCAAGTGGAGGATCCTTACAAATGCCAAAACAAGCATACTTATAGAGAGAGAGATAGATAGAAAGATAAATAGATAGATAGATAGATAGATAGATAGATAGATAGATAGATAGATAGATAGATAGAGAGGTGAAGAGGGGATCATTGATAAGTGTCACTATTCTAAGATAATATACAAGCAAGAAATGAGCTAGAAATTGCCTTGAAACTTCTTCATGTGTCAATTTGCTTAATGTTGATCTCTTCATGGATTTGGCATGGAAGAGATTCTTGATTTTTCTTGATGACTCACTAGCATTTTTGAAACTACCCTTCTTAGCTTGTGAAAAGTGACAAGTTGTATTCTTATTCATCAAGTCACCTTGAATTTCCCTCTACCCCTCTCTTTGACACTTTTCATAGGTTTGATATCTCTCCATACTAATGTTGTAGTGGTAAATCAAACTCATTTAGGTGTCTTGAAACCTTTTAATCTTCATTGGACTCTCCATTAAGGTCTTCATTGGCCATGTTCAAACTGCCTATGACATTTTTACTTCAAACTTGATTTAATTCATTAGAATGACTCATTTTCCCACTTGAAAAAAACTTATACAGATTGTATGGGATGCATAGATGGGTCTCATGAAGGTTCACATGCTCCAAATTGTCCTGAAAGATCTGTAACTCTCCTTTGTGAATGTTACAACCATGTTTCTTAGAGTAAGACAATGATGAAAACATCACCTAATTTTAAATTAGTGCCTTGGTAGGTTGTGCTCATCATGGGGAGGTCATGACAAGAATTTTAAGATGTTATAGACCCTCTAACCAAGTTTAAGAGTCTTCCTTATAGGATTTGGACACCTACAATAAGCTTGAAACCTTGCAAAATAGGCATGTAGCCATCTTATTAAGCCATTTTATGCTTTTATCTCTTTCACATGTGCTACCTAAGTGATATAGAAGATTATAAATGGACCTATAGGGACCATAAAATTAATTTAAATTTCAATTCATTTAATTTGAGGGTGTTTTAAGGCCAAACCTTTCCATCAGGTCTTTAACAAGGTTTAACAAGGGTTTAAGAAGCTCTTGTGGTCTTAATGATTGTTCATAGATATTAGGGCTTGGATTGATCTCATAATTCCATGGGTTTAGAGTAAATATACACATTTAAAATCCCCAAATTCCTTTTTCCCCCATGCACTTACTCCTGTGAGATCACACATGATAAAGTAAGTTCTTGGGTTAGTAGGCTTACAACCATGAACTCAATTAGGGAAAAGCTTGCATGAAAAGAGGTAAAAGTGTTTGTGAAGGTTGTAATAACCTCAAAAAGGTTTTTTATATCAGTCATGGAAATTTTAGATGGTTATCTATTTCATTTGACCCTTCATACCCTTTAGAACATGTATTATGCCATTGTATGGGTTTGTAGACAATCATACTAGAATGACCCTAATAGGTCTTCTCTTGCATTTTCCTCCTTTATCAGTGGATAAAACTATTAGAATAATTTTATAACATGTTTTCCACCCTATTTAAACTCCTCAATCCTAAAAACCTTTCCATACTTATAAGACTTCTTGGGTTTACATACACAGACTTATGTATGCCTATTTAGGTCTTATAAGCCTAATTGCTTTTTTGCCCACTTTATTATCTCTAATAACTTTGAAATTTCATGAGGAATTTATTATAATTGATCATAAAATTTAAAAACATCCTTCACCTACATACACACCTCATATCTTTAATAGTGATAATTTATTATAATTAATATCTCTTTTTCATTCTCTCACCCTACCCATATATTAAGACCCTCATGGTGTTTTATTTATTTTATTACACATTAAAATAACCTTTTAGTCACTCATACAATAAATTCTTTCCATCACATTTGTGCTAAGACTGCCCCTTGGTTGTAAGTGATCATTAGCTTCTTGACTACCTTTTGAGGTTGAGTCTTCCTCAACTGGGTATTTGGAATTTTGTTGTCCTTTAAAAAAATTTGAGATCTCATTAACATTATCCTTAACCTTAAATAAACCTTATTATCCATTTAATAACACCTTACATGTGTTTCATCACTATTATGCTTACCATAGGCCTGTGAGTGCACATTTGGATCTCTTGACTGTTAGGTTCACTAGATTGAGATTTATTAAACCAGTCTAAACTCTTGATGATGATAATTAAGGTGTACACTTTACTTATTATTTATTACCTTTTTAAACCTCTTGGTAATTTATTTCACATCTGAGTGTACCTTTCTCCATTCTTAGGCTTGTAACAAGCCTATAGGAACTCTTTTAGAAAAGACATTTGGTGTGGTTGAATGTACTCCTCCAAATATATCTTCCTCTCATATCAATAAGTATAAATCTTATATTATTCTTTATCTATACTCTATTCACCTTACATAATCCTTTGTAACTCAGATTACTTCACTAGTTTCATGTCTTCCTCATGCTCTTAGAGGTAGTTGTAGGTGTTCATTCTAAGCATGTATAGAGTTACCTTGTGTGCATCTAATCATAGTCTCTTTGCATTTTAATACCTAATGCTGTCTTTATGAGGTATAAAGAGACTTTATAAAGATAAAACATTATTAATGACTTTATTAACTTGTTTTATGCTAAAAACTTCTCACAAAACCAAAACTCTACCTCCTCTCTCCATTTAACACCTGTAACTTAGAAAGAGTATAATGTTTGTGAAAGGTTTTAGGATTTGTAAGCATTAAAATACTACTCAATTATTTTTTGGATAATTTTATAGATGCATAGGTAGTGTGGTAACCTTGACCACATGATCTCAGTGGCTTGAAACCTTGAATTCATCCAAAACCCATTTCTTCTAACCTGCAAATAGATCAAACTAAAGATTTCTTGTCTTTTGATTGCTCACACATGCTAATAGGGAAGGGAGAATTATGTGGAAGAGGTAATTTAATTTTTTTAATCTTAATTCACCTCATTATCACCTACTTTATATCTCACCTATGTATAAAATGCCTCACACTCCTCATGAAACATGTTTGATCTTGCAAATATGAATAAAACACCAACTTATTGGCATGGGAAAACCTATACCATGGTTATATGAAATAATTTTTGTATTGGTAGGGTCACTTGGCATCATTATATTGTATTCCCATCATTATTTTACCCTCATTGAGCTCTAAAGTGCATCCAAAAGGCAAAAATCAAGCCTATAGGGTTTATAGGCAGCTTTAGCACCCTAACTTCTTAGTAATAGTTAATAAAGAAGTGGGAATGGATTAGATAAATAATTCCACAAAATAGAAGGCTTATACATTCCCCTTCTCTTCCCAAGATCTTAGGTCACCACTCTCTCTCATTTGTATAGAATGATCAAATGAAATTGGCCATTATGAGTCTGCTAAGGGCTCGATGGAGATTATGATGCATTTGTTACCTTATTTAGATATGTGAAATATTTTTTTTTATTAAATTTATATGATGGAGGTGAAGATACACCCCTATATGCATTTAAACTTGAATATGGACCCTTCATGCCTATACAAGTGACCGAAAATGCCTTCTTTAGAGTGATTCATTCTCTTTTGTATGTGGAACTATAAGATTTCATGATTATAACCCCTTTATGACCAATTTCTGACATTATGCACATTATAAACCCTCTTGATATTCTTTACATTTAAAAATTTATGTACAATACCTCATATTTGGCCCAAGAATTGACTTGATAGACCTTGGAATTCATTGATAAGTGTAGAGGAAACTAATGCATGTTTGATAGCTTCATGATGTGAAATTAAAGCTTTGTAAGACCACCTTTGACTTCAATTTACCTTTTCAACATTGTCTTTAATAACCCATGCAATAAGGAGGCTTTGGGAAGGCTTAAATTGACCATAATGAAACCTTGACCTCTCCAAAAAATTTAAAATATGTTAAGTTACCTTAACTCCCTCAAACAAGGCTAAGATACTTCACACAAGGAAACTAAGGAATGAAAATATATGAGGAACAATACATCATCTTGACGCATCGTGAGACAAACCTAGGACCCTCTAAATTGGCCTTGATGCCTCTAGAAACACATGAGGAAGTCTATACATTAAATAATGATAAAAAAGGCTTTAAGTGACCATTATAAAAACATTAAAAGACTAGGATGGCTATCAATTTATAGTTTACATGCCCTATAAAGGAAGTTTTTAATTATAGGTGTTGACATTTTTGTCGCGGGGGAAAAAAATGGTCAATGATTCCTAAATTCTTCTAAGAGAAAATATTTTAAGCACAAATGGGCTGTCTTAATGATTCCTAACGTCTCTTCAAGTATAAGTTTTTATGAAATGTGGTCTCATATTCTCCAATTATTGTATATTTTTAAAAATGTGGTTGAGATAATTAGAAGTAATACTCTAGTGTGATGTGTTAAAGCAATTGTAAATAGAGAACGAAAATGAAGATTAACTATATATCAACATAAATCAAAAGGAAAACTATGGATATTTTGATAATAAATATATCTCATATGTTAATCTATTAGGGTGTTGAGTGTTTTGGTATAAAAACTATCAGAATTGGAAACTAAGATCTACAATGGGTAAGGAGGAAAAAAATAATACATGATGTGAAATTTTGAAACAATATTCAGAATGGGAAAGAGGTGATGGCGATGGGAAGATAAAGATAGGTGTGGACCCAAGGTAAGAAGTCATAAAAAGGACAAGGTAATAGGTGATAACAATAAAGGCAAGTTAGTTTTAAATGGTGGTTTTTATGGAAAATTTTCTTGGGTAGAGAAACTTAAGGGGAAAATAGAGGATATCAAGAAAATTAACCCAAATCAAGATCTTTTGGTATCTAAAGACTCAAGGAGATACTACATTGAAATTCTAAATTCTCCTATTAACATATCATATTCAATAATGATGGATACACTGATGGGTAAGTTCTTGGGAACTAAACCTAATATTGATAGATTGAGGCAATAGGCTACTAGAATATGGGCTCTAAAAGGATGTGTGGAAATCTCTACAATGAATAATGGATTTTTATTAATCCATTTTAACCATGAGGAGGAATGCATAAGATTATTGGTTAGAGGGCCATGTTTTATGGGGAGATCAAGTTTATTTCTAAAGAAGTGGAAACCTAGTCTTGATCCAAAAAAATAAAACATAAATCTCATGTCGATTTGGGTAAGTCTCCCTAGTCTGAAGAGGATCTACTCATAAGTGTGTCTAAAACATTTGGGTATATAGTTTTTGATGTTTCTAGTAAGGTAATAACTAGGTTAGTACATGCAAAATTTTGATTAATGTTTTCATGAATTAGTATTTCCCTTCTTGTGTGATCTTGAATTCCAATAGGGGTGAATGGATTTAGAAAATTGAATATGAAAACTTAGCTCTGAAATTTAAAGGTTGTAATCATTTGGGTCATATTATAATAGCTTTTTCATTTTCATATCAAAAAATGCATCTCTTATGTTCCCAATGTTGATAACCTATCATGGAAAAATAAGAATAGAAAGGATTTTCTTGGGCCTAATAACCAAAATGTAAAGATGACAAAGAATGGAAATGATCAAGGAACAAAAGAGGATATACCATAAGCAAATGTTGAGATCAACAACCCTTCAAAATAAATTGGAGATAGGGATATTAATGAAATTCTCTTGATAGGGTCATATTTAAATAAAGGATAAATGGGAATTATGGTTTACAGAAAGACTCTCTGATGGGATATGCTTTAGAGGCTACTAAAGATCAAGAGAATTGAAAAATGGATAAAATATTTGTTAAAGGCTAAGATCATGGAAATTTTTGAAAAGGTAGTTAATACTAGAGAAGTTGGATCTCCTGAACCAAGTGAGATTAGATCATTGCAATAGTTTGGAAGTCAATATGAGTCTCAATTTCCCCTATTATTAATAAACAATTTCATTGTCTACAATCTTTTCAAAGGGAGGATTTATGAGAGATAGTGCCATGCTTGGTACAAGAAATAAATTATTTAGTGTGTAAAATATTATTTCCCATGGTTGGATTGAAGGACAAGGATGAATTTTAAGAGAAATAAATTTCATATTCATTTCATAAGATTTCTAATATTATGTTTTCATCGACTAGTAGTAAAAAGAGATTTGAAAAGGATGTTGTCACTACACCAATAAAAAAAAAGGGAGTATAAATATATCTAAATGTTTTTTTTAGAAAAGGTGGGGAAATCATCCTAATTATAGATTCACAATAGAAAGATTGAAAAGGAAATAGAAAAGGAGATTTAATCGATGATTCAAATGAGAAGTGTTAAGGGTCCCCCAAGGCATTGTTAATGAAGTTGATAAGTTGGAATATTAGGGGGATGAATCATATTAGTAAGCA
Organism: Torreya grandis; assembly: GCA_037957365.1. Taxonomy (NCBI): domain Eukaryota; kingdom Viridiplantae; phylum Streptophyta; class Pinopsida; order Cupressales; family Taxaceae; genus Torreya; species Torreya grandis. Next base: position 1,268,007 of record JARHVA010002307.1, read on the forward strand.
TATAATTTTAAGGGATTTAAGAATAAATAATATTCCAGGTATATTAGTTTTTTAAGAGACTAAACTAGATCAAGTAATGGTGGAAGAAATGAAAAATAAAGTATGAAAGCAAGTAAAAGTTGGTAGTGTTAGTTCTTTAGGGGCATCAGAAGGGATTGCCACTTTCTAGAATGAAAAAGTTCTTGAGGGAAAGGTTTTGATTAAAAATACTCATCACCTAGCCATTTTATTTTATAATAAGGTTCAAGATTTCACTTGGATTGTTTCAAATGTTTATTATCTGAATACATATATTGCTCATCATGGATTATGGAATGATCTTAGTATTTTTGATTCAATTATGAGAATATAAGCTTGGTGATTGTTGGTGATCTAAATACGCCCATTACTCTTAGATAAAAAAAGATAGTTTTCAATATGTCATTGATAGTATGGATTATCTTGTAGCTTTTATTTCCACTAATGGACTTTTTAATGTTGAGTTAAGAGGTTCTCCTTATACTTGGTCGAATAGGCAGTTGGGGGAAACTCTTATCCAAACCAAATTCAACCATGTTCTTGTATCTATTAATTGGTTAATTTAAATGAATTTTTTATTTTCTCTCTCCCTATAATTGGTTTTTATTATAATCCCCTTTTTCTTAATTTGGATGATAGAATTAGGAAGGATATAACACCTTTCAGGTTTGAGCATATGTGGTTTTCTCATCCACAATTGGTAGATAGGATAAAAGGATAGTGGAGAATTGAAATCTCATGGAATGCTATGTTTAGATTAGTGAATAAACTTATGAATGTTAAAATAAATGTTTGAATATGGAATATATCTAACTTTGGTAACATATTTCAATAGAAAAATAATATTAGATATGCTCTTGTTGGTTTGGAAGAGCATTATGATGTGAATAGTCTTACTGAGGAAAAACTTATTGAGGAGAAAATTCTCTTGAGTGATTATCATTCCATCATGGGTAGTGATAAATCCTTTTGGAGATAGAAATCTAGGGCCATTTGGTTGAAATAAGGAGATCATAACATAAATTTATTTCACATGTCAATGCTCAGGCATAGAAGCCATAGCTTAAAAAAAAAAAAATTAAGGATGATAATATAATATGTTTTGATCCTTTGATAATTAAGGAAGAAGCTATTAACTATTTCCAAAATATTTTTGATGTTAATGATAGTCTTGATTATTTAAGTCAAGAGTTTATTGTTAGCATTCCTTCCTTGATATCTCTTCAAGATAATACAAGTTTGCTAAAATTTATAACAGATGAAGATATCAAGGTTGTAGTTTTTATGTTAAATAAAGATAAGGCTCTAGGACCTGATGGCTTTCCTATATCCTTCTTTCAAAATTTATAGGAGATTGTTAAGATTGACTTGGTTGTATCTATTGATGATTTTTTTACTTTTCAAAAAATGGTTATAGAATTTAATAATAGTTTCATTGCATTGATCCCCAATAAAAGTGGCATGGTAGCTTTTTTAGACTTTCACCCTATCAATTTATGTAATTTGATCTATAATATTTTGATCAATATTATTGCACAAATAATTCAGCCATTGATGGAAAATATCATTTCCAATAACCAAGGGGGTTTTGTTCATGGTAGGAAAATTTAGGATGAGATCATTGTGGTGCATGTAACCATTCATTCCATGGATAAGAGCAAGAAGCCAATTATGATTCTCAAATTGGATATGAGTAAGGCATATGACAGAGTGGATTGGAAATTTTTGGATGTAGTTTTGGATAAATTTATCTTTCACACTCATTTATGTCTTCTAATTTGTAGATGTGTTTCTACTGTTATGTTCTCCATTATTATAAATGGAACTCCTACTAATTTTTTGGTATTAAAATGGGTATTAGATAGGGGGATCCTTTATCCCCATTCTTTTGTATCATTATGATAAATTATTTGAGAATAAATTTGTTTGGTTGCTATTAAAAATGGATATTTAAAAGGTTTTAAGGCTGTTAATGGAGTGGAACTTACTCTTCATCAATAATTTGTTGATAACACCATTACACTTAATATTGCCTCAGTTAAATAAGCTAAGGAATTGAAAATAATTTTATTTATCTATGGAGAGGTTTTAAAACAAGTGGTAAATTTTGATAAAAGTTATTTATTCTTTGCCAATACTCCTATGGTAAATATATGGAAGCAAAAGTATTTATTTAATGCAAAATCTCTCTCTGAATTCTTTTCTTACCCTGACGTAACCCATCCATCTTCTATATGGGGGGCTGTTCAGGGTACAAAACAAATCTTAGAAAAAGGAAGCTCCTGGAAAGTAGGTAATGGAAAGAAGGTGAATTTCTGGGAGGATGCATGGTTAAAAGAAATCCCTTTGATAGAAGAATTCCAAAATAGAGAAGTAATTGACCGTTGTAAGCAAAGATATGGAATAATGGTTAATCAATACTGGCAAAACAATTCATGGGTGAACCTTAATGATATTGATCAAGGTTTCAATAATATTCAAATATCCCTCAATGCTATCTCCCTCTATCCTAATCTTGAAGATAAGATTGTTTGGCAGGACGAGCCTAGCAAGCAATTTAAAGTTTCTACCATCTTTACTTCAAAGGGAAATGGTAACCAACCACTGTGGACACAGGCCTGGATCAAGGGACTCATCCCTAAAATCATAATCTTCTTCTGGACCCTTCTCCAAAACAAAATCTTGACTCTTGATAACTTACAGAAAAGAGGAATAAATATAGTGAATAGGTGTATTCTTTGCAAAAAAGGTTTTGAAGATAGAGATCACTTGTTTGTGAACTGCTCCTTTACGCAGCTAGTTTGGAAAGAAATCCTCAATCTTTGGGGTATTGCTTGGGTTCAACATAAAAGTGTGGACCTATCTTTTAAAAGTTGGTACTGTCCCTCAAAGAATCTTGATGTTCTTTTTTTATGGAAACTAACTCTTCCCCATATTTGGCGAGGAATATGAAAAGAAAGAAATAACCGTATATTCAGAAGTAAAGAACTTCCAGGATGGGTAGTGGGGTAGAACATCATTAGAGCTATCAAGGAGAATTTTTCATTGCAAAGGGATCCTAATCCTACCTTTCAAATTGATAATCCTTTAAGATCAGAAAAGTCTAATGTAAAAAATGAAAATCCTAGACTTGGTGTGGAGGAGTCTTGAGAAACCATATGGGAAACGTAATCAATGATATTGTAATTCCCATTGGTAAGTCAAACTGCCATATAGCTGAAGCTTGTGCTGCCCTCCAAACCATTAAGCTAGCAGTTGAATCGGGATATTCTAAATTATGGTTGGAAGGGGACTCCTTGAATATCATAAATATCTTAAACAATAAAAATTCTATCTCATGGTCAATTGAGGCTATGGTAATGGAAATGAAAACTTTAATTAAAATTTTTGAGAAAGTCACTATTACCCATACTTACTGTGAAGCAAACGGAGTTGCTGATTGGCTAGCAAATTATGCAGTTCGAGTAGGACACAAGGTGAGCTGGCAGGAGACATTAAACAAGAATGTGGATCTTAGAGCACTCATTCATCATAATGCAATTCATGCTAAGGAGGGAGAGATCAGATTGGAATAAAAAACTAATGATTTGGGGGAGTGGATCCATGGAGGAAGATATACACTCATTAAACAGAAATGTTCTAGAGTACACAAGGAGGACTCAAAACATGCCAAAATATAGGTGAATTATGGTCCAAATTGGTAATAGTCAGATTCATTGTTTAGCTGATAGGGTTCAGGCAGTAAAGGAGATACGTATGGCTCATAATAGGAAAGGAGAACCAAGGAAGCAGGAACCCAAATATTGTGAAGAGTGGAAAGCAAAAGAAGATGTCTGGAAGATACTACAAAGAGGAAAGGTTGTGAGTTACATGGAATGGCTTCATGGCTCAAAACCCCATATCACAATGACATTTTTCAAAAATTGGACTGATGATAGGGTTACCTTGCATGGCATTACGGTGAATCTCACTGAGGAATTCATAGTGGAGTGATGGGACTTCCAATGGAGGGAATAAAATTTTCAAAGCAAACAAGCATTTCCAATGAGGCTTTCTGCAAATTCCTTAAAACGGATGCTGAAGAGTAGCAGTTGGAAAAAAGTGGAGACTTTTTTGAATTGGAGTAGATTAAGGGCATATGGAGGGATGTCTTATGCTGTATCCGTGAGTACTTCATACTTGATGGAAGAAGCAAAAGAGTCAACAAATTTCACTTTGTATTCCTCAATCACTTCAGACACAAGGTAAGAATCTCCTTTCCTTTTTATTTGTGTTTTTCTTTGCTCCAAAGTCTGTTCGCTCATAGGAAAAAGGATTCTCGGCCCATCCTGCATGAGGGGTTAATTCTTATAATTAAAGGGCATTATAAGAATAAGGCCATTGTAAAGAATCCTTATTTGGGAAAATACAAGGACCTTAGGAGTAATAAGAAAGAAATAGTAAAAGGGAATGAAAAAGCTAAACTCAAACTCCCAAGCGTCAATAAATAGACTGCTAATGAGGAAATAGAGTGGGAAAGTTTTGAAAACACTGGGGAGGAGAGTCTGGAGGGAGATGGAGGAACAGAAAGTGGGCATTCAAGTTCCAGTGAGGAAGAAGAAGTGCAAGACAAGAATGAGAAAGAAGGAGTCACTATAGAGGAAAAGTCTGAAATCAGCAACCATGAGTCTGAGGAAAACCAACAAGTGTTTGAGGAAATGGATACAGATCTAGATGATACTGCTATGGACCCTAATCTGATTAACAAGAAAGAAAATCTAGTTCAGGTTACTAACCAAATATTGGAAATGGGAGCTCAAGTAAAGGAAGTAAGTAACAAAAATGTAAGCCCTGCTAAAATAAAGGAACAAAAACGAATGGAAATGGAGGATTATATTGAAGAAGGTGGAAGCAGTCCTAAAAATAATATAGAAGATTGGAGTGACAAAAGGTAGAATGATGAACCTACTAGATTGGCCAATTGTAAAGCTGATGCTACCCTTCAACTCGATTTATGGACGTATAGGAGATCATGGAAATCAATAGGAAAATGGAAATAATGGAGGGTAAACAGGAGGCAGTTTGGAACAAAATCAATAACATGGAAAAGTAGATGAGGGATATTCCCATAAAACTCAAAGAGTATGAGAACAACCTAAAGGAACTCATAAAGGAAAGCAGAATAAAGATGGAGGAGGTAACCTCTAGTATTTGTGCTGTTGCGGTAAACATTGGCAAAAGAGCACATGAGGAAATCAAAACTTTGGAGGGGCCTAGCAAGAGAAATAGACAAAGCTCTAAAAAGAAAGCAATGCAAGAGGGATCTACGCAGGCGACTGCTACCATCCAGGATACTGTTGTGAAAGGTAAGGAAGCAATGAAGATGATATTGGAACTAGAAGAATGGTTCCTTGTTCTTTTAGTTGGTTCTGCTAGTTGGATGTGTTTTCTGGTCTTGGTACCTAGTTTTTCAAAATTTTACTATGGAGTTTACAGGTCTCTGTAAAACCTGGGGGATATCTTTGGTTGTTCATTTGGTAGCTTTCGGTCTTTGTATGTTGGTTTTGTTACTTCGGTGAAGTAGGCTTTAGGCTTGCCTATGGACGTTTCTGTTCTATCTTTCTCCTTTTGTTAAGGGTTTCGAGGTCCCTTCAAAATCTATTTTTACCTTAATCTAAAACATAAAATAACTTATATTCTTAGGTGCCAAATTAAATCTTTGCCTTAAGATTATTTTGGAGTGCCTTTATTTGTTGGTACTTTAGCTATCCAACTGTGGAATACTCTCATTAAAAGGTTTCAAAACAAATTATCTGGTTGGAAAGAGGTGTTCCTTTCTGAAGCAAGTAAGATTTTATTAATCAAAAGTGTTCTTCAAAACCTCCTAATCTATCTATTGACTCTCTTAAAAATTCAAAATGTTGTTCAAGAGAAGTTAGAAAGGATTCAAAAAATATTTTTATGGTTAGGGGTTGAGGACAAACAAATATTTCCATTGGTGTCTTGGGATAAGATTTGTCTTTCCAAACAAAATGTAGGACTTGGTTTAAAGAGTCTAAAATAGATGAATAAAGTGATGGTTTCCAAGTTATGTTGGAGATTTATTAATGATTCATATTTATGGACTAATATATTTAGGGATAAGTATTTAAAAAATATAAATTTTGATTCTCCTTTATCTGAAGATTATTTCATAAGAGGTTCTTCCATTTGAAATTTCTTTGTTAGAAACAAAGATATTATTATCAATGGTTATAAGTGGAAGCTTAGGAATGGTGTCAACATCAGATTTTGGGAGTATTCTTAGCTTTTAGATCAACCTCCAATTAATTTGGAGCAATTTCAATGTATTGGTCTCCAAGTTTAAAGACCTTTTTGGTATTAAAGTGGTAGATTATATTCAGATTCAAAATGGTAAAAAACATTGGAAACATATTTTCATTGATAATGTTGATGATGAAGTTAAGAGTCTTGTCCTTGATCTTAATATTATTTTAAGAGGTTTTCATGTCATAAAATTTACAAATGATGATGAATTAGTTTGGTTTGACTCTAAGGATGGTTGGTACATTGTTAAATCATGTTACTTTTCTTTAACTCCTCCCAATGCTAAGTTTATTTATTGGTTAAGAGTTTGGGATAAAGATCTTATCGCAAAAATCAACATTTTATTTTGGTTATTTATCCACAATAAGATTATTACTTTGAATAACCTTTTTAAGTTAGGTTTGACAATGGTCAATTATTTTTTTCTTTATGAATCAGATAATGAATTTATTCAACATATTATGATGGATTGCCCTTTTGTTTTTAAGGTGTGGGTAGAAATTATGTGTAAATTACAGTTGTATTGGGTTCATAATTCTTCATTACTAAATTTTTGGATGGCATGAAATCCACCATTTTTGAATCAAGAACTTAAGAAACTATGGATAATGGTCTTCCCCCACATTTTATCGGGAATCTTGAAAGAGTGCAATAACATAATTTTTAGGGAAACAGGCATCTCCTAAAATAGTTGCTATCAAAATTATAAATCTCCTTATGGAAAATTATAAAATTATTAAGTGGATTAATAATTAAAAAAATCATCTCATGAAGAAATTATAGATAATAACTTGAACCTTAACATTCAAGATGAGATATTAGTGGATCCCAGAATTGAAATAAAAAAACATGTTAAATGGATGACTCCCCCACTTTTATGAGTTAAATTGAAGTTTTATGGTTCGTCCAAGGGTAATCAAGGTTTGTCTAGTGGTGGTGGATATTTATGGATGAGCATGGTCAAGTTATAGATTCTTATGAAGGCAGTATGGGGTGCCAAATGAATAATTTGGAGGAAGCTCTTGTAGCGTTATGGGGGATTCAAATGGCCAAGGATATGGGGTGTGAAAAATTGCCTATAGTGGGTGATTATATGAACATTTAAAATTTATTTAATAAGATTAATAAGTCTAGTTGTAGTATAAGTCATATAATTGAATAAATTATGATTTTGGGAAACTATTTTCATTTTGTTACATTTCAGTATATCTATAGAGAAGCTAATCAATTCATTGACTAATTTTACTAAATTGGGGAGTGACCTCTTTATTTATTAAGAATTATTATAAATATGATATATATCCCAATTATGTCAAGGTTATTATGGACAGAGAGAATCTCTTTAATATGCATTAATTTTATCTTGAATCTTCATGGTAATTTCAAATTCGTGTACACTATGAAGGACATGTGCAATGAGCTTGCTAAAAGAATTATTGAAGTTTGTAGAAATAATGGGTATTAATTATTACTCATGTGTTGATATCACTATATTATGTGTTAATGATTACATATATCCATCAAAAATTATGCATTGATGGATATCCAAAAATCTTATTGACAAGAAGTGGTCATTGCATTTGAAAAGGCATCTGCTCAAATTATTCCTTATTGGCATTTGGGGAAGTATAATAGTTATGCCTAATATAATGAAAGGTAGGTTACATCATGTGGAGCCAATTTAAGCTAAGATAATCAAGAATAATGTGTAATTTTATGATATATTCCAAATAGGTGTGTTAGCGACATTCATAGATAACATTTGACCAATACTTATCCAAGAAATTTTCTACCAATTGGAATGAACACATGGTGGAAATCAATAATGTGATTTTGGAAGTATATGATCATCTAATTACTCAAGTTACGAGTCTTAGTATTGAGGATATAAAGTATTTTAAATATATAAAGGGTTACAAAGAAGATATGGTAAAATTCCTAAATGAGGATGAGCAATTAATTAATTATCAAGGGGGCTTTCTAAAGGAAGATTTTCCACAACCCTATAATGAAGTTTCATAATAGATTATGAGGTATGTGATGCTTTAAGGTAGGTTAATGGTAGTCCATTATTATCATTTTCCTATTTTAAACTACTTTAGACATAAATCCCTGTTAGTCTTCCATTCCACATTCTACATTATTTAGAAAGCTTTGTTTTAGATGTCAAAAAAGGTAAAAAGTAGTACCATTTACATCAAATCAATTATATTCTTGATTTACAATATTTTTAAATGCCTTAACCCTTCCCCTATCCACCCATGTCCCAATAAGAGATATTTTAAACCAACACGAGGCTCTAAAATAATTTTAAGGAGTTATACAAGAGCAAAATAGAGGAAGGATCTGTATGGTGAGCAGATCAAGAATCTTATTAATTTGGATAAGGGGTATCATGACATTTTGGGAATGGATAATGTGGGATAAGGTTTAGAGATACCAATTAATATGGATATGGTCAATGAGTATCCTTTGAAAGGCAATGTGGAATTTGTTTCTACAACCACATATGAGAATAAACTTCATGAGGTTGTTGAAGGTTTTCATATGCTTAAGGAAAGGGGTTTAAATAATGGGATGAACATCAATGGGATAGAATATATTACTACCAAAGAGAATATAGACATGGATTTTTATACTATTAGTACCTCCCTAAAGAACCACAATAAACTGAATCAGATGGATGATGAAATTGAGTTGCATAAGGATTTTATGCATTGGTTTATGACGGATCATTCTACACTCAAAGATGTGGTTAACACTATGAATAAGAATGAAGAAAAAAAATGTTTGAAGGATGAATTGATTGAAATTAGTGCACAAATAGAAAGGTTTAATGAAAAAGTCTCAAGGATTAAGCATTCTAATGAAACCTATTAGAGTAGGTTATTTACCTTAGCTCATGTTCACCTAGATACTTTATTATTTTCTTTTATTTAGTTATTACCACCCATTTATGTATGGATATTTTTATATGCACTAAATTTTTCTTACCCCACAAATTACACTAATTCTTCTAATTTAACCTATAACTACATTTCCTAACCAGTTTACTAATATCCCATTGTCCCATATCCCATTTCCTACATCCTATAAACCTTACCCCATCCCATAACCAATTAATTCCTTCCTTAATCCCCTAATAAACCCCATTTAATCACTAACCTATTCCCTAATCCACTTTCCAATTTAAAAATATAATTTATTCTACCCACCCATCTACCACCCTATTCTTAGCTATTCCTAAACCCCTAAACCCTAATAGTAGATTTATATAATTAGAGGATTTTAGAAATCTCCTCCATTTTATCCATTTTTCCTCTATTCAAAATAATTTAAAATTTATAATTAGAGGATTCTAGAGGTTTCCAATTAATTTTAAATTCTTTGGAAATATCCTCGCCATTGATCTCAATGGTTCAAAATTAAATTTGAGTTATTGATTTCTCCCTCCATTTCCTATATAACTAAGCCACCCCTTTCATGCAAACTAAAAATATATATTGAAGTCTACTTGCTATCTTGCATCCATAACCATCCTTCTTGCATCCATCAACAACCACTATCAAGCACAATTGACTATTTGGAAGCCATTATCAAATATCAAGCAAGCAATCTAACAATCATCAATTTGGCATCATGCATCCATTTGGAAATCTTGGAGAGGAGATATAAAGAGGTAAAATGATGGTAAGAGTCTTTGTAACAATCTGATTATCTCTTTTATCCCCTCCTATTGATGTGTTTAGATTTTAGGTTGTTATTTCTAAAAATAGTAATAAGAGTTGAATTTAAAATTTAGGCTACATTTTGGGTGACCAGGGTGGGATATTAATCCATAAACTAACCTTATAAGATTTATGTAAGTTATTTGGAAGCTTACAAGGACATATGGACATGAATTAAAGATCAGATTTTAAAAATTTCTCATGTACATATAAATTATGGTTTTGCACTAGTATTAGTGATACTAAAGTTATGGTTTTGCAAGCTAAATCACGATATTACATAATGGTTTAGACTTAACCATTAACAGTTTAGGTTTTTTTGATAGGTTTTGGTTTTATGAAAAATCATAACTTCATAAGTTGTATTTTTTCCTTGCTAATCATAATTTTGTAGCTCAAGTTATGATTTTGTGGATTTCACTAGTTAGGGTCATATCTTTGTACTATAATTTTTACTAACCCTTCTACAAGTTAATTAGTGTTCTCTCTATTATCTAGAAGTGTCTTAATCTTCCCTATGCAAGACAAAGAAGGGTAATCGAACATCTTGATTGTTTGTGCCCTAAAAATAATATCATAACTTTTGAACTTGTGATCTCAACCTGGTAATAATGACCTTGCAGGAATAATTATGGTTTTGTCTACTTACTAGTCTGCTCTATACCCTTATCCTATATCTATTACTAAACCCTCTAAAGAATATTTTTGATCAAATGGTGTTGCCTGGAAGTGTCTTTCTACCTTATATGTGTAGGGAAAACAATGATTAATCAAGCTTTTGACTCATTTGAATATAGCCTAGAATATCATGACTTTCCCATCTATGACCTTGACTTGGTAATTATGGTACTGCCTTCAAGAATTGAAATTTTGCTTTGCCTACTTGAATTGGTAAAATATACCCTAATAGTTTTTAACAAGAATTGATCTATGTCTTTTAGACAATCATAAGACATCCTAAAATCAAGTCAAGGCTATCTCTTGTTCATCCTAACCATTTTAGAATATAGTTATTTTTGGCCTAATTATGTGCTTGTAGGAGATACCCACAAGTTTTTTGTCTATGTGCAAGACCAATAGGTGGAATATGAAGAGCAAGAAAAATACTATACACCTCTCCATGAAATTTTTTAACCCTTTGATGCAATAACACGACTCTCAAATTAGCATTATTGCTCTGATATCTATGATTTTGAGGATTACAGTAGCAATTTTATGTCTAGGTATAAATAGGGTGCACTCTAAGTTTTATGTTTGATATGATAGTTAAGCATTAAAATTAATACTTTATATCCCATCTGCACATTAGCATCATCTAGTGAAAACTCTCTATTGAAAATTCTAGTAAAATTAAAATCTATAAATTATTATAGGTCTATTCAAGTTTTTCTTAAGTGGGCATGTTTGTTCTGAAGGCTTAGTTATCTCATTAATATCTTTTTGCATCAGAAAAACTATTAAAATTACGTAATTTTTCCCATTTTGAACAAAATTACATATTATAAATTTTAGAGAATTACAGTTTTGTTTCGGTAGTTGTGGTTTTACCTAATAGTCATGGTTTTACAGGATAACTATAATGATTAGCTAACAAAATATCACAACTCACTGTCTATGATTTTGCATTAGGGTTGAATTTTTTTAGTTTTTGGTTGAGATTTTGCACTATGTAACTGTGGTTTTGTAGGGAGTTGCAGTCTTGCAAAAACTTAAACTATTAACCCCTTTTGGTGTAGGACCCCTCAAGACCAAGGCATGCCATTTTGTTTTCTAACCTTTGTTCTTGTAGGAGGGGTGACAAAAAATATATTATTTCAGTTCTTATTGATTGTATATATTTTCTTGTTGTGTGTGGTTTTATTGTACATGTATTTTTCTCACATAGGTAATTAGTTAGGAAAAATTGAATTGTATTTGTTACACCCTCCTAACTCTAGGATAGCACATGACATGAAATTCATCCCCACATATAGGTTTAGCAATTAGGGGTTGGTGATGTGGATTTCATCACCATGCACTAGACCAAACTTTGTGTTTTGATAGAGTATAAAAATTAGGAGAGATATCATTAGGTGCCTAAGCATAATTCCCCATAAAGGGTTCCATGGAGTGAGGGGAAATCAAGCTTCAATATGTAGGGTAGTTAGATAACATCCTATATAGACTTGGGCCCCACTGTACCTTTATGTATATCAAGGATGCACCTAAAAATCCTTGTGCAAACCTAGCATAGGACTTTCAGCCATAACAAGTATTTCACTATAGGAGACAAAATAAACTCTTAAGAAGTTGTTAAGTACAGATGGGGTCAAGAGGGTTTGATCAAATTTTTAATAGGTCACCAACCTATAGCCTCACCCATAAATCCATTATATGGTATGAATGTTACGTTACACACTTTATTAGCTTAAGGCTTATCATTTTGTGTATTTGTTTGAATACTATGTTAAACTTGTATTGTTGCAAATTGAGTCAGCCATACCCCATTTTATTTGTGATACCTTAGACACCCTTAGTCTAATATCCTTAGACTCCATCATCATATCAATCATATCATCACATCCATCCCAAAACACACCCATCATACATTTTACACTCATCTCATATCTTCTACGCCCTAATCTTTCATCTTTTATCTAATCTAATAGCCATCTTATATCCCATATCCACCCCAATGTATCTTAAACTAAATCCACCCTATATCATCTACTCATCTTGTATTGTCCACTCCTCCCACATTTTCTACTTCTTATCCTAGACATCTTCTAATATCTAGCCTATATTTCTCACCCATCTAGCACCCATCTTACATCTTCCATACCCCTCATATCTAACAACATCCATTGTATATCCTTATCCCAAGTAACTTATATAATTATTATTATCCATCCTATATCTTCCATTACTTATCCCAAACAACATCCCATATCTACCATATATTCTCCATCCACCTAATACCCATCCTATATTTTCCATTCCTCTCATATTTCTTCCATACCCCATCCAAATTATATTCTCCCATCATCCTTGAATACTATATTTAGTCTTGGAATCAAGTTCTAGTTGCCCCCATCCCTTTTATCCTTATTGTCATTCTTAGACTAGGTACTATCAACATACATAGTCTTATCAAGATTCTAATCTAGCACCCATCACTTATCCCTATCAGTGCCTTTTTCACTTAGCACCCATCCAATTATCTCTTTGCTAGTATAAAATTTATTCGATCCCATCACTCCCTATCATTTTTTTCTAGATTGGAATCTTACAAGGCTTTATCTTTTGGTAATTCTTATTCATCCCATCCCTTTTTAAAAATCATCACATCACATTCTTTGACCATTAGTAGATTTGATTTCTAGACTGAGTTAGTATTCAAAACTTCCACATCACCTATCACACCCCATCACATCTCTTTTTACCTAATCTGAAATGTTGATCTATACCCATGCCCAATTTAGGATAATATAAGCTTCTAACAAAGACAATGATCTATTAGGGAATCTAGGTGATCCAACTCAGGATTATGATGATACACATAGTGATATGCATATCCCCAAATGAGAAGATGACTAATTCAATCCCCTCCATAATGATGAGGTTAGGAATCTAATTGATCGATACCTATATGAAAACCATGATCAAGTTTTAACCTGAGCTATTAAAATGGGGGGTACACTACCCTCAACTTTGATTGTAGCCTTCTACAACACATAGTCCATCCTTCCACCCATCCTAATACACCACATTAGAATATATATACCAATAAAATACTTGAAGAAGAGGAAAGTGTGGACCAATAATTTGAAGAAGAAGAAGAACACCTTGAACCCTTCTAAAATAATTGTATTGAGGCTAAAAAGAGGCAGACTATCCTAGAGGATCGACTACACCCACTTACATAACAAATAAATCTTTTACTCCATGCATAAAATCAATTACCATTATCCCCTCATCAAAATTCCCATAACACCCATAATAGTCATGATCAAACTTATAATCCTCTTAGGGACCCCACATTCACACAAGGATGGAAAGTGATGAAGGAGATTCTCCAATAAATAGACCCATGCTCACAAGCACTAAATTACAAATATGAAGATTTTTGCTCTTCTCCCTTGGACATGAGAATATTTCAAATACCTTTCCCATCACACTTCAAAGTGCCTAAATTTGAAAAATATAGAGGGAAAGGTGATCCTTGAAACCATGTACAATATTTTTATGTGGCTTGTCATGAAGTAGCATATGAAGATTCTTATATATTGAGACTTTTCTAAAAAATACTTACTGGACCAACCTTAGAATGGTTCATGCACCTACCAATGGGGTCTATATCTAGCTTCAGGGAATTAACTAAATAATTTGTTATGCATTTTTCATTAAATAGTAAACATGATGTCTCTATTATAGACCTATATAATACTAAACGCAGAAGTGGGGAAAGCTTGACATTTTTCTTGTAAATATGGAGAAGCTTAGTAATCCACCTTTGATGTATAGTACCTAAAAAGGAGATAGCTAAAATATTTTTTGATAACCTTAATGCTAAGCTCAAATATTAGTTAAAACTATAATGTGCTAAATTTTTTGATGAAATAATTAAGAAGGGGATGCAAATTTAAAAAGCACTTATTGATAAAGGGATAATTAAATTATATTCCTAGAATGAGCATAATCAGAATCAAGTTAACTCCTTTTTAGGAAAATAAAAAATATTCAACAAAAATAAAAATGTTATGGGAGATGGGGTGACCAATTCCAAATAACATGTACAAATAGTATAACAGAAGAACCACCTAGAACAACAAAATGTCTCCTCTATTTGAGTTTCATGAGGTAAGTCAAAGCCTCAAATTGGAAAAATACCTCTCACTAGCTGGGGAGTACCCATTGAAATGGTCCTTAAATAATTGATTATTGATAACATGATCACTCTTCCTAGAATCTAACCTTTAGATGATCGATAACATCGATCAAATTGGTACCACGAGGATGAATTCTAAAAGTATCATAGAGTCAAAGGCCATGACACCAAAATGTGTATACAATTAAAGTACTTTATTCAAGACCTAATTAAAATATTTGATATCAAAATAGAAGGGGAGAGTAATTCACATCAATATAAGAATGAGCATCTAGGCATTTAGCAATACCCCCTACCCAAGCATGATCAGATAAATAAGAAGCCACCAAGAGACCAGGGTCAGGAATCCTCTTCAAAGTGTACTAACTATCACACCATGCCATATCACTAATTTAACACCATCAAAATCCATATCCCCCAAGAGACTACTCCACCATCACCCACCATATTAAAAATCAACTAGGCCATTGTTGATTATGTGGTTACTACCAGACACAATAAAATCATAGTTATTGGGGCACTACCGAAGGACCCATCCACTTCTACCACTCACAATGGGAATACATATAAGAAATTTTTAGTATCCTCTAATAAATCTTATGCAATAATTTAGCAGCTTGAGAAGACACCCACTCAGATCTTATTGATGGAACTTCTCAAAACATCCCCTCTATATAAGGAGATATTCAATTAGGTTTTAAATGACCTCAATGTCCCTAGTGATATTGACACCAATTAGTTCCAAGCATTAGTGGGACATTTACCCCCATCTTAGTAAATTATCTTTGGTGCCTAGGACATGCCTCAGATTGGCCCCCACCATAATTATCCATTATTCATTGAAGTCTCCATATCCCATCACCATATTGCCTAAGTGCTCATAGATGGAGGGTTAAGATTAAATTTATGTAATCTAGATTTATTGAAGAAACTAGGGTATTCAAAGTCTTCTTTAGGGCCTAATCTGATTATTATCAAAGCATATGATGATAATGAATGGTTGTCTGCAGGAATTATCTACCTTCCCATTATCATGGGGCCCATGGTACACAAAACTCTACTTCATATTGTGGATGTTGATTTACCTTATAATATGATTTTAGGTCATCCTTGGATCTATGATATGCAAGCTATCCCATCTAACCTACATCAATGTCTAAAATTCCTTGACTTAGGCATGGAAGTCATTATTCCTACAGAAATTAATCATTTCTATAGTTTCTAAATGGATCAGTCCTAATCATATCATTATCATAGCATAAATAATTCCATTTTAAGTCCATCCATTTCTAATTATATATGTCCTAATTTTTTTTACCTAATTCAATTATGTACCTAATATCACTCCTTTAAATTCACATCCATGGGTTATGGGGAATACCAATATAAAACCTTTTATCTAGGTGACTTACCACTTTCTTTATGCAATTATGGGTCCTCGACTATGAAAAATCCCAATCCAATTAGATATCAATTTGGACCAACAACTTTCTCTAGTGTGGGTCTATTATTTGAAGAGTATATTGATGACTAGAATGAATCATGGCTTGTTTCAGAAGTTGAGGACCTCACATCTTCTATAAAATGTTATAGAACATGAATTATCAATGGAAAGGACTAGGGAGACATGAATAAGGAAGGTTTGAACCCATAATAGTTCAAGATCATCCACAATATCTTGGTTTATGGTACAAACTATTTGATGATGACTTAAACAATATTATTATGGATATTACTTTGGTCTCTGAGTAGTCTCTCTCTGATGAAGAAGTCAAGATGGGTTTCATTTGTAGTCACTTCAAGGAGCTTTCTACCACACAAAAATTCCCTAACACCACCATTTATACCATCAACATATCACTCCACTATCCCTCTTTAATTGACTAGGATCAACATCAAGAGCCATATTTTGATATATTTCAAAATGATGAGGCAATTTTAGAATTTTTGGGAGCTCAAGATTTTATGCCTTCTGGTAATCATAAAAAAGGATTTTATATTAATCTTTGTAAATCAGATTATTTTTGGGAACAATAACATCCCCTTAACCAAAGTGAAGAAGAAAATTTTGAAGAAGAAAAGTCACTCTAAATCCTAGAATAATTTCCACATGACTCAGCTAAATCAAAAGATTACACTGATAGGTACATAACTCCCAAAGAGTTTCACTTCAGATATCCCTAATTGATCATTACCCCCTTATCTCCAAGATCAATTACCCTCTCCCATTGAGGAGGTGATTGCATTCAACATTGGGATTGAAGAAAATCCCAAAATTATCAAATTGGGGGCAACTTTAACACCTGAGGAGTGTCAGATTATTATTGAGTTGCTTAAGGAGTTTATAGATGCTTTTGCATGGTGTTATTATAACATACCTGGCCTTGATCCCTCCTTAGTAGTACATAATTTGGTCATGCATCCTAATGTTAAACCAACTAAGAAAAAATTATGGAAGATGCACCCTAAATTAGCCTTATTAGTTAAGGAGGAATTACAAAAATTCTTAGAAGTAGGCTTTATCCAGCCCATTGACTATTCTAATTAGATCTCCAACATTTTTCCTATGGATAAACCACAAGGAGTAATTAGGATATGCATGGACTTCCAAGACATTAATAAGTCATGTCCCAAAGATGACTTCCCTCTTTCAAATATTGACATGATCATGGACTCAATAATAGGCTATGAAATGTTATCTCTCATGGATGGTTTTTTAGGCTCTAATCAAATTAAAATCATGCCTGAGGATCAACACAAAATATCCTTCATCATTCCATGAGGGAACTTTTGCTATCAAGTCATGCCCTTCAGCCTAAAAAATATAGGCACTATTTATCAATGGGCCATGATAGTTATTTTGTACAACATGATGTATGATATAGTTGAAGATTATGTGGATGATATCCTAGGGAAGTCTTGACTTAGGTTAGAACATCATGTAGTCTTAAGAAGAATCTTTGAGCGACTATGACAGTATAAAGTTAGATTAAAATCCAAGAAATGTGTATTTGGCATTACCTTAGGAAAGTTATTGAGATTTATAGCCTCCAAGAGAGGCATTTAAGTATACCTAACCAAAGTTAAAGAAATTATGGAAATGCTTCCTCCTTGTAATCTGAAGCAAATTAGAAGTCTTCAAGGAAAATTTCAAGCCATTTGATGATTCATCTCCAGCTCATGGAAAAATGTCACCCATTCACTCATCTCTTAAAGAATGGGAGCAATTTTAATTAAAACTTTGAATGCCAAAAATCCTTCAATAATCTCAAATAGTATTTGGAAAATCCACCTATGTTATCACCCCTATCATGAGAAGGCCCTTTATCTTAAATATTTTAGCAACTCTATGCATAATAGGTCCCCTCTTGGCACAACATATTGATCAGGGTAAGGAAAAAACAATTTATTATCTCAATCACACTCTAATATCTTATGATCTAAATTATACTCCAATTGAGAAAGCTTTTTTAGCCATAGTCTTTGCCTCACAAAATCTTTGGTATTATATGCTTAACAATCAAGTCTATCTCATTGTTAAATTTGATCCTCTCAAGTATTTATTATCAATATCAGCCCTCACAAGATGAATGGCTAAGTGTATTATGTTACTTAGTGAATTTGATATTGAATATGTTAATCAAAAGGTCATTAAGGGAAAAGTAGTAGTGGATCAACTATAAAAATTACCTCTTGAAGTGACTAAGCCTCTTATAATAACCTTCTTGGATGAGTTTATAGTGAATAATTCAGAATCTAGTGTCTATAAGCTATATTTTGATGGCTCATTTACTATGCACGGATCAGAGGTAGGTATCCTTCTCATCACCCATAAGGTGACCTTAATCCCAAATATTTTTTCCTCACCTTCCTATGCACCAAAAATATCTCAGAGTATGAGGATTTGATAATTGACCTTCACCTAGCCATCCAATGGAATATCCAACATTTACAAGTGTTTGGTGATTCACATATTATAATCAAGTAAGTTAGTGATGAGTTATAGATAAAGGATGAAATATTACTCCCTTATAAGCAATTAGTTAATTAGTTGAAGTAGAATTGTTATACTATTACATTTGAATAAGTACCATGAGGGAGTAACAACGTAGTTGATTCAATGGCCACTATTGGATTCTTATTGATCTCCTTGAAGATGTCCTAGAAGGAAACTTTATAATAAAAAATTTGATCCTCATAGCACATTAATCAATGTATCCTTTACAAATTTGTATAATTCTTGATCCCAATCTTCCTTAATACCACAACATTTATAAATACCTCCATGATAACAACTTATCACCTAACCTCAATCGCCATCAATGAAGGGCCTTCATTCACTGAACCTACTATTACATAATCCTTGGTAGCATGATCTATCACAGAGGTTATGATAGGATTTTTTAAGATTCCTAACCTCATAAGTGGCCTCTCTCATGATCATGGAGGTTCATGATGATATTTTTGGCAGTCACATTAGTGGGATGGCCCTAGACAATAAATTACTCTAGACTGGATATTATTGGCCTACCATGGAATAAGATTCCTACTAGTACGTGTAGAAATGTGTAGCTTGTCAAAAATATGATAATATTATCCATTCACCCACACAAGAGCTACAACTTATTATGATTTCATGTCCATTCTCTATATGGGGACTTGATTTGATTAGCAAGATAAATCCTACATCTTTCAATGGTCACAAGTGTATCATTACAACAATAGAGTATTTCACTAAATAGGTAGAAGAAATGCCACTTACCTATACTACAAGCCTCTATATTTATAAATTCATTCTCAATCAAATAATTTTCCATTTTGGCATTCCTACCAACATCATATCTAATAACGATAAGTCCTTCAAAAATCAAGAAGTTGAGGCCTTGTGCTACCAGTATCACATCAAGAAGTATTTTATTCTCCTTACTACCCCTAAGGGAATGGATAGGTTAAAGTAATAAATAATACCCTCATTAAAATTCTAAAGAAAATGGTTAATTAGGTAGGTAGGAATTATCACCTATAATTATATCCAACACTTTGGTCTTATCAAACAAGCATTTGAATGCCTATTAGGCCCACTCTGTATGCCTTGGTATATGGGATAGAAGCTATCTTGACTATGTAAGTAAATCTCCCCTCCCTAAAAATATCATTAATGGGAATTATCATTGATCAAAATTGTATATAAGAATGGCTATAGGAATTGGAGCTTCTAGATGAAAAGCATCAAAAGACCTTTAACTACTTACGGGCATATCAAAATAGACTGAAAGGCCAATATCGTAAGAAGATCAAGTCCATAGAATTTGAGGTTGGTGATCTAGTCATAAAATAAAAGAAAAAATACTAATTATAATAGGGATAAGAAGGGTAAATTTGAATCTAATTGGTTTGGGCCTTATATAATAGTTGCCAAATTTAGATATGGAGCCTACAAATTGGCCACATTAGATGGTGAAGAGTTTGATGATCCAATGAATATAATGCATTTGAAGCATTTTTACACTTGATAGGCTCCACATTACATCTATCTATGGGTCCCCACTCTTCGGGGCACATCCTCTTCTATTCCATCATCCTCCTTCCATTCTGCTCCATTTTACACATTCCTAACCCTGATCTGAACAGTGTGCATCCATCACAGGTTCTTATACAGCAACATGAGACAAATGTGTTCAAACAAGGAAGAATTCATTACTTGTTGAGTAATGGGACGTTTTTTTGGGAATTCCTCTAGAGTCTCTTATCCATAGCTATCATTTCCTATCACATCCATATGTCCATCCCCTATTATATCACCCCATCATATCCTCTTTGAAAAGTGTGCCTCCTTTTATCGTTAAGACAAATCTCATCCCCATTTGTCCCTTACTACACCAAAACCATATTACACACCTTCCCACTATATTTATTATTATGAATGGGTCATAAATAGGTTTTCTATTCTAGGGTTTAGCATACATTATGATATTGAATATTGATTGATCATCCAAAACCACATTTATGGTTGTTTTTGGATTTGGTTGGAATCTTGTTCCAAAATATAATAGTTTTAGGCACTACATACCCCATGTACATAGCCCCTAATCATCACTAGTCCCATATCATCCCTTTGTATATCCTTTTTATTATCCCTATATTTAATCCATGTTATTTTATCATTGTCTTGTGTGATTGTGTGTATGTTTGAGTATGTATGGATGTTTGGTTGATTATGTACATATTAACTACATTATCTTGTTTATTTAATAAGTCTTGTTAGCATTTTGAATATATTTTATATTGTTAAATTTATAAGAATAAGGATGGTATTGGTGACCCCTAAAACTTATTTAGGTTAGGCCACTTTCAAATGAAGTTCCCTTATGAACTGGATGTTTAATGTGTCTTTGACTTTTTTTGTCATTTGACACATACCAATCTACCCATGCAATATTAAAATGGATTATAAAACATTATCAATGGCTTCCAAAACCACCGCCTATCCCATTCCCCCTAATCCTATCACTTATACTATCAAAACTATCCCCATCCTATCTAACTTATCACCATCCCATCTAAAACCTAATTATCTCCCATTCCATCTTTATCCTACCTCCATGGTGCAGGAGGATTCCTACCTAAAACTACATTGTGTGACATAATGAATTAAAAGGGGATTGATATTTTTATTATCACATTAATTTATATTTCATTACATATCCCATTACCATTATTCCATACATCTATCCAATCTCATACCATCTCATCACACAATATCACATTCAACTAAATATTCACATGCTATATCACATATCCATCATCCTATGCAATACATCATTTACCATGATCCTATAGTAATCACATCACATCCATCACATCATTACAAACATATAAATCAATCAATATTGCATCCCACATCACATCATTATAAACATAAAACAATGAATATGTCTAAAATAATTATATCATAATCATCTCCCATCTATCTCAATCATATACATCATCATTCAATCTAGTGCATCATCACATAATCACACACATATCCATCATTAATTTCACAAGATCATAATAATATAAATTGATCACATTTCCTCATCTAACATCATATAACATAAAATCATAAACATTATAAATAAATATGTCACATCACCTCTAATGTCATGTATCTAATCTAATCACATCTCATCATACAATCAAAAATATCATGTCCATAGCATATATCACAATCCATCAAATCAGTATAATCACATCATCAATGCATAAATATAACACATCACATCCTCATCATCCAAAATCACATATATAAATATATAAATAGTCCACATGGAGTCCATTCCAAAAAATAGATACAATATGTGGGCCCATAGAGCAAGAATCTGCTATAATACAAAAAAGCATCTATATATATCATGTTTCAATCATGGATGTGGTTTTGGTGGACTTGGTGGTCTCGATGGTCCTCTAGCAGGCTAATGCACTAAATACAAAAAACTAGCCCCAAATGAAGGCACACACTGCTTAGCTAGCATTGTTGCCACATTTAATGTCCTATAATACTGGGCCTTGCAATTCAATCTCATAATGTTCTTTATCACATTGACCATCCTGAACTTACTCATCACCAAATCCTTCTCCTCTTTGTCATTCTCAACCATCTCTACCTCTCCTATCAAATTTTGAATATGTGCCTACATATGAGTGATCTGGCCTTGATATCCTATAATTTTTGCATCTTGGCTCTGGATCCAGCTTTGCAATGTGGTTATCTACACCTATAACCTTATAACCTACCCCTATAACCCAACCACCTATACCTATGCATGCACTAATTTCCCATCTCTCTATTCCATTTGGGCTTGTATATGTGCTTACATCTAATCCCTCTCCTAAATGATCCCAATAATATTTACAAGTTGAGCCTAAATTTCCATTTGTAGTCATGCAAGTAGAGACCTCTCACTCTCTAAAAAAGGCTATTATGAAGGCCCTAGACCATCTCCACCACCACTACCCCTAGATTGTGTACCAACCTATACCTATACATGAGTCTGAACCCCACTCCCTCTAACTTGACTTGTAGATATTGTCTAGTCCCCATCACCTCCATCTATATCCATGACATCCCCATCCTACCTATCCTAGCCATCTTGTGCATGTGCATGCCTCATCCTCCTATGCAACTTAGCTCATTCCTGAACCACTCTCCTCATAACCACTCTCCTAACCATAACACTAGGTCAAAACAATCTCAATGGGATCCTCAACATCCACCATATTGTATACTCCCCTATAAATCCTAGATCAAGGATAGGCATTTAAAAATCCAATGGCATAATAATCTCATAGTCTATATGGGCCTAGGCTCTATCAACTAGTCTACCCCACTGTGCCCTCTCCCTCATACTCATTAAAAATATATGTTCCTCCCTTGGTACATCTTGAATGAATTTGAACTACCTATGTACCCAATCAAGCTTATACCACTCTATGATAGTATCCCTACAACCTATCAAGTAATACTTAGTCAACATGTACTAGGTCACCATCACCTCATCATGCCCACTAAACTATAAACCCTTATAGGGTATCCATGCAATGTGATCTAGATGCAAGATATCAAATGCATCCTGGTAAAATTGCATTTCCCTAGCATGACCCCTCTATACTCCAAGTAAAATATACCACCCAAACACTATAGGCTAATGTGCCTCCCTGGCTACCTGAGTCCCAAGTGAACATTGGATCATAATATGCTCCCAACTCCAAATTTATAACAATAAGGATGGTTTTGGGATATCTACCCCCTATAAGTTCTTAAATGCAACTTTCAGTAAAGATGAGCCAAAACCATAAGCCCCTAGGCAAAAAATCTAAAATCCTAAACCATATTTACTATAATGTCTCATAGGCCCAGATGGAACCACTGCTTACTCTTGTTCAATAGAAGTATGCCTGTAACAAGAGACATGACTACAAGGGTTAGATGATCAATGGAACCCTCTTGGAGACATCTATCAATATCCACCCATCTATCTTAAAATCCCACCTACAATCCTCCTACCAATCTCTATAGCGTAACAACCAATATGTGGGATCTCTAGTAGATCCTATCTTCCAATATCAATAAGTGAAGAATCTAGTTGATGTCCTCCAATATCACTATCATCTACCTGATCACAAAGTGGAATGTGTTAGTCTTTAAATGCTATCACTCTACCAATGTTGTGATTAGGGCCTGATCGATGCACACCACTAGCATCACTACAATATAGTGAAGACCTACTAGTTCTAGCATCTTGTACTCAACATTAGTCAATAGGTGCATCTCATGTAACACCTCAGGTCACCAAATATGTAAATTCAATACACATAAGTCCTCTTTCACTAGTCATAATAAACCTATCACTACATCTATCACAAATCACATATCATATCTATAAACGAAGTTCAAACCCACATTCCCCCCCACCTCAGGTTTCACCTAAATTACCCTCATCCCCCTCAAACCCAATCCATCCTACTCATGCTATCAAAACCTCACCCTAACCTATCCTAACACATCCTTAATCCTACTTTCATCCTATGCATCCCCAACACTCACCTATTCTAATTTCCCATTCAATGTCAACCCTATTACCCCTAATCACTTTCCTTTTACCCCTTAGCCTATCTAATCAAAACACTACCCTAAATACCCCCTCTAACTAATTAACCATAATTAATGCTTAACTCACTTCATCCTAACCATTCTTACACATCTCTAAACCTATCTAACTACCCATTCTATCTTAACCATCTAACAACTATGTCATTACCTTAACCTAATCCTAATCATCTAATAACCCCTTCAAAACCCCATACACCCATCTAACTTATCTCCTACCCCCCACTTTTTAAAAAAATTCCTACCATGATAATATTGCAACTTAAAAACATGCCCTAAGTGTATATGCCCTAACTAGTTTTATCATGGTTTTAGGGGGCTTTTACTCATCTCAATCAATTTTATCTTCTCAACCCAATCACTTTTTAGACATTGGTCATTTGTCTTGAACCTATCACTATTGAGCCACTTTATCCTCTTGTCTTATAAATTGGGGCATCTCAATCATATATATTACTTTGGGCATCCCAACCCCATTTTATCATCTTGATCTCATCCCACCCTAGGACTTCTATTTGAATGACCATCTGGGTCAGTTCTTCCTACATGCTCCCTCGAGGGGGCATCATATCCTACTAACTCATATCTGACACTATCTAACATTGCCTCCACATGATTATGTTATTCTTTAAAATACCATTAATTTTCCCATCTTGTCCACTCATAATTCCCTTTTAAAGAGGGGCAAAATATATTCACAAAAATTTGCTCACCCAGTTGATTACACTAATTTCATTAATTTAACCTATAGCTACATTTCCTAGCTAATTGACTAATATCCCATTGTCCCATATCCCATTTATTAAATCTTATAAACCTTACCCCATCCCATAACTAATTAATCCCTTCATTAATCCCCTAAAAAATCCCATTTACCCACTATTAAACTCCCTAAGCCACTTATCAATTTAAAAATATAATGTATTCTACCTACCCATCTACCACTCTATTCCTAGCTATTCCTAAACCCCTAAACCCTAATAGGAGATTTCTAGAATTGGGGGATTCTAGAAATATCCTCCACTTTAGCCTTTTTTCTTCTATAATTTTCCATTATAGAGATTTCCAAGGAATTTTAATTTTTTTGTAAATATCCTAGCCATTGATCTCAATGGCTCAAAATTAAATTTGAGCCATTGATTTCTCCCTCTATTTCTTATATAACTAAGCCACCCCTTTCATGAAAACTAACATACAATATTGAAGCCTACTTTCTATCTTGCATCCATAACCAGCCTTCTTACATCCATCAAGAGCCACTATCAAACACAACTGACCATTTGGAAGCCATCATAAAATATCAAGCAAGCAATCCAATAATCATCAACTTGGCATCAAACATCCCTTTGGTCATCTTGGAAAAGAGATATAAAGAGGTAAAATGATGGTAAGAGTCTTCCTAACAATCTAATTATCTCTTTTATTTCCTCATATCGATGTGTTTAGATTTTAGGTTGTTATTTCTAAAAATAGTAATAAGATTTAAATATAAAATTTAGGCTACAATTTCATTTATCTTATTTTATATATTATGAGATATTATATATTTATCTCTTAGATATTATGAGGATATTTGCTAGTTATTTATATTTTTTAGGGATAGTTATCTCTTAGTCCTAGGTTTGATCTTTTAGTTTCGATTGATCACTTAGCTTGATTTCTTAGTTATTATTGATCACTTATCTTCATATCTTAGTTATAAATGATCTCCCTTGCCTATATATGCAAGGCATATTCATTGTATTGAATAAGCTTTGGAGATATAATATATGATATTGTTACTCTTTATTTTGTATATGTATCTATAAGTATATGTTGTCAAATTACTTTTAGAATATTTTTTTTATGAATGTGATGTTATATTAACACCATAGATATTTGTGGCTTGTAAAAATCTAATTATCATTAATTTCATGGTACCAGAGCTTAAGGTGTTATAGTCATTCATTTGTGAATTCATTGTAAGAGCAATTTTTTTCCATATATCCAATCATATTTGTTTACTATGATGAGAAGCTGTAATATCTATACATTTTTTTCAGGGTTTAGCTTATAACATTTTACATTGACGGTTTGAAAGGAGGCAAGAAAATCTCTCATCCTCTACCTTTTTCTCCAGCATGGATGCCTTAGGTGCCACATTCAAAATGCTTGATTTATAGTTATTTTGTGAAATACTTCTAGGAAAGAATCCAAATTGTCTAATCTTGAGTATTCCACCTCTCAAAAGGCCTTATTATCATGTCATCTTAAGGGATATGGAAAATAAAAAAGTAAACCCAAAAACACTCCTCCATCTCAAAGTGCCACTAAAGCCAAAGATAATAACACTAAACCCAAAGAGTCTTCTAAATCCAAGATTAATTATAGCTTTTCATGCTTGTTTTGTAGGTGTTGAAAAATAATACAAACCTTAGAGGATGCAATTAGAAAACACAAGATCTCTATATCCACTCCACCTCCTTACAATGAACATGGTAAAACACTTGATATTGTTGGGAGATCTCAGTCAACTGTTATAGATAGTAGGGTTATAGATTTTGGAGCTTCTCTCCACATGACTTCTTTTAAGGAGACTTTCATATCACCTGGTTTGAGTTATACTTCCACAATTTAGGTTGGATATTCTTCCTTTATTTTTGTTCAGGAAAAAGGTGGCATACAACTTGTTGGTGGCTGCATCAATGATGCACTATACATTCCTGACATCACTTCACATTTGCTCTCTGTTTATCAAATTTGTCATTTTTGTCAAGGTAAGATAGTGACCTACACATCACAAAGGTCTAAAATTCAAAATTTGTTAGAGCCTCATTTACTTGTTACGCAAGGGTGTTGTTGATCATAATTCTAGACTATATCATTTTGAGGGTTTTTATAAGACTTATTCTATGGGGACATGTTTTGTTTCTCATGTTAATTATAAGAATAAACTTTGACATGATATATTTGGACATCTTAATTATAGATATTTGAAGTATTTATCTTAATTATAGATATTTGAAGTATTTGAGCACTCATGGTATGGTTTATGGTATTCCTAGTGCTTATTATCATGATGGAGTTTTATTTGGATGTGCATTAGGGAAATAACACCACGATCCATTTCTTAAGGGTATGTCTAAGAGAGCTTCTTCACCACTTGAGATTTTTCATAGTGACTTGATGGTTTTTTTATTCCTTCTTTTAATGGAGCTCGGTATGCACTTACATTTATTGATAATTAATGAAGACCTACATAGGTTCATTTTTTCAAGTACAATATTGAAGTTTTTTCACACTTTAAAGTCTTCAAGGCTTTGGTCGAGAATCAATCTTCCAGTTGCATAAATAAGTTTTGCACTAATAATGGGGGGAGTATTTAGCAAATAATTTTCTATTTTTTTGATAGCTCATGGATTTTCTCACCAAAATTATGCTCCTTATACACCACAATATAATGGCTTAGCAAAAAGGAAGAACCAAAATTTGAAGGAGATGGCTAACTACATGATGCATTCTCTATATTTACCTCTTATATACTAGGTAGAAGCACTTAATTATGCAAACTACATTTAAAATTGCATACCACATAGAACAGTTGAGAATTTGACTCCAAAGGAGGTTTGGTCTAGAACTAATCTTGATGTCTCATTCTTTTAAGTTTTTGGGAGCCATGCTTGGACTTCTATACCAAATAAGAAAATGAAAGCCTTGGATAATATTATCAAACCCTTGATCATTGTAGGGTATTATGAGGACATGAGATCTTATCTAGTTTTAGATTCTAATTGTCATGATTTTATTTTTTGAACACATGTTCAGTTTGATGAGAATTTATCTTCTCATGAGTCTTCATCTTCTTCCATGACTTCTTATTATTCTTCTTTGATTACACCCATTGATGATTCTTCACTTCATCTTGATGATCCCTTTTCTGAAGATCCAATTCAGGAGGACATTGAGGAGGTTATGGATGTAAACTTAGATGAATATCATGTTCTCATTATGCCTAAGTGGGATCATACTAAAATTTTTAAGGCAACACCTTTCATACATCTTCCACCCACTAGACATCATCAGGCACATTCTACAGGTTATAGACTTTTGTGTCAAGCATTTTCTAGGGATCCATAATCTTTTTCACAGGCTCATGAGATAAAGGAGTGGGATGATACGATGATAGATGAATATTCTTATTTGATGAAGAATCATACTTTGGATTTGGTTTCTTTTCCTAAGGGAATAAATTTGGTTAGATACAAGTGGATATACCACACAAAATACGTAGCTAATGGGTCTATTGATAAGTTGAAGGTATTTATTATTCTACAAATTTTATCCCTATTGTCAAGATGGATTATATGTACCTTTTACTTTCTATTACTATGTCGCAGGGTTAGCAAGTGTATTAGATGAATGTAAAGAGTGCCTTTTTACGTGAAGATTTGTAGGTAGAAATTTGCATGGATCAACTTGATAGGGTTTTTCATGATTCTTCTCTTATTTGTCAGCTATGAAGGTCTCTCTATGGTATCAAATAGGCTCTTCAAGTCTAGCATGAGAAGATGTATTCTTTTCTTCTATCTACTAGCTTTGTTCATTTCCACTTAGATACTACCGTATATATACAACATGTTGGAGAGGATATTATTATACTAGTTTTGTATTTTGATGATCTGCTTCTTATAGGTAGCTCTTATTCTCATATTCAAGCTATTCAATAGGATTTTTAGAATAATTTGATATGATATATCTAAATATTTTGTAATTTTTCCTTGGTTTGTATATTTCTCAGTCCAATTAAGGGATTCATTTGAGTCAACAAAAGTACATCCTTGATCTTATTCAATGTTTTAGCATGTCTAATTATAAGCCAAGTCCCTATCCTTTCCATTATAGGGTCACTCCTACTTCCTCATGATAGTCATCGGTAGGATACCAAAAGGATTTTATAATATCTATAGGTTACTTCCCATGTTAGATTACACTACACCATAGGTTATACTCAATTGGTTGGATATACTAATTTAGATTAGGTAGGTTCTATTCATGACATGTATTCCACTTCTAGCTACCTTTTTTATCTTGGTTCTTCTCTAGTTTCTTGGGCTTGTAAGAAGATATAGGCTATTGTAATTTCATATATAGAAGTAGAGTAAAAGGAAGTAGCCATAGTGAGTCAATAGGTTCTTTAGCTTCATCAATTATTGATAGAGTTTGGCTTCACATAGGATTCACCTATTGTACTTTGGTGTGACAACCAAAGTGAAATTCACATTTCTCACAACCTTATTAATCACTAGTGAACAAAACATATTGATATTCACATTACTTCATTCATCATCACATTCAAGATGTATTTCTTTGTTTGGAGTATATTTTGACTTAACAACAAGTTGTAGACATATTTATAAATCCTTTTGTATCACCTTGTTACCTTGAGTTGCATGGCATGCTTGGGGTTTTAGAAGTTGTCCTTGGGGGTGTTCGTGAGGACATATTCTTTATTTATTTCTTCATGGATATATTTTACATGAGAACCTAATCAATTCTTGTTGTCAGGACTCATATTTTGGATATCCCACTTTATTTTTGGCTCTTAGCTTCACTTGAGGGGGAGGTTTTAGAGTAGGTTATTTACCTTAGCTCATGTTCACCTATGTGTTTTATTATTTATTTTTATTTAGTTATTCACACCCATTTATGTGTGGATATTTCATTCATATTATTTTATATATTACGAGATATTACATATTTATCTCTTAGAAATTATGGGGATATTTATTATTTATTTCTATCCTTTAGGGATAATTATCTCTTAGTCCTAGGTTTAATCATTTTGATTGATCTCTTAGTTATGTTTGATCACTTATATTGATCTCTTATTATGATTGATCACTTACCCTTATCCTTTATTTAGGATCTCTCTTCCTTGCCTATATTTCAAGGCATATTCATTATATTAGACAATCTTTGGAGATATAATATATGATATTGTTGCTCTTTGTTTTGCATATGTATCTATAAGTATACATTGTCAAATTATTTTCTTAATATTATTTTTATGAATGTGATGTTTTATTAACACCATAGATCTATGTGGTTTGAAATAATCTAATTATCATTCCTTTCAAAACCCTCAAGAACAATTTGAGAATGGTAATAGACTTTAGTCTTGTTTCTATGTAGAATTGTGTTAAGAACATGAAGGGTTAAAAGTATTGGCCAAAAGGAAAAATGAAGAATTAGATCAAGGCATAATGGATAAGAATAAAAACAAAATGAAATAGGATAAATAATATTATCAAACTCTTCAGGTTTTGGTCACAATTATAACTAAAATGAGGAAGACTTGAAATGAAGTGCTGGAAGGTTGAAGTTACCTAGGTTGATAGTGTTATTTTTTTGCTGCTTATCTACTATGTTTTTCCTATATTTTTATTGTAAGTTATTTTCGTTCTCTCTTTTGGTCTTTTAACAGGTTTATTTATCTATTTTTGGTTCTTATACCATGCCTATTATTTTTTTATAATGGGGTGGGCCCCCTTTAAAAACCTAGTTTTACTATTAATAAAAACTATATATCAATAAAATTATGGTGAAAATATTCCAAATGAGTGTTTGAGATAACTAAAATTAATACTCTAGCATGATATGTTAAAGTGATGGTAAATAGTGAAGGAAAATGAAAATTAAATACATATCAACAAAATTATGGTGAGAATATCTTGAATTATTTAAGTATAAAATAAATGATGTTTTTATTTGTTGCTTTGGTGAAGAGAAACCCAAAAGTAAAGATAGTTTTCCCACATATAGTATAAAATCAATTACATTTTTATCATTATCTCTTCATAATTATGGGTATGATTTTGGTGAGCTATCATCATAACTTTCCTCTTTTTCATAAATTTTATTTAGAGTGAGGGAGACCCATGGGAGAGTAGATTTCAAACTACTTATCTCAAGCTGACAGGCACTCAATGAATGCCAAATGGTCTTCTCCCCACATCTTAATAGTATAGTTTGAATACATAACATCTAATAAAATATACACATGTGAGATATATGCTAAATCACATGAGGATGGAAGTGTCTAAATCTTGTGTGTATGGATATTTTTCTAAAATCCTTTTCCATTCTACTTACAACTTCCATAGTGATGTATCAACATATAAACATATAAAACTACAAATTATTATTATTTAATGAAAAAATTGTGGGTATCATAAAGTAGCAAATTGAATATGACACAAAAAACTTGAAATGGTAAATCTTGTCATTAGAAAATGTGCATATATCAATTTGTGTATGAATTATTTATGAGACAAGAAATAAAAAAATTATAATATTTTATATTTTTTTCTCTTATTGAAACACATTGGTTTTGTAGAGATGGATTATAAAGATGTTTATATCAAGCATTAGTCATGAAAAAAAAATGTATAAAGAATTAACAATCTAGGCCAACCTATTCAATGAGGTGTACAAATGATAATAAAGATCAAATGAAAGAAATCAAACACCAATTACCTTCTCATGAGCATCCCAATAGCTAAATGTAGCTCCAAGCATGTTTTTCCCTTGGATTTGGTGCTCAAGTCTTCAACAATGGTGCGAGGTAAGATCCTCAACCATCTCAAGAAAACCAAGTATAATCTAGGCTCATGATATGAATATTAATGATATGCCTATCAAATGAAGTTATCTTATTGCAAATAAAGCATAATAATCAACACAAAGAAAGGTTGTGGAGAGAATTTTGCATTATAAGTTTACAAAATTAAGCTTAAAATTGTCAGTGAGAGGCCTCCTATTTATATATTTTGCAAATCAATCAAGATCAACCATGACTATCCATTTCAAGATCAAGATGTGTGGCCATGAATTAATCTAATTATGTAAATAAAATCCATAAATATCCTCATAATGATTTGGGAGGAAGGGGCATTAAAGAGGCATGGGAAGCCATAATCCTGATAATTGTTGCATTTATGGCTTATGGATGCCACCCCAAAAATGACCTCACTTAATGATACAATTAATAGGAATCAATTTCCAATAAATAAATATTCAATAACTTTCATGGAATTCTTACTTAAGCTCATAATTTGGTTTAATATGCCTAAGTAAGATTAATCAAATTTAGTACATTTTTTTGGAAACTAGTATACTCCATTAATCAAACTGGTTAGAAAGTTATATTACTATATCATAATTTGACTGAAGAGGAATTAGAAAGTGATGCATCCAATTTAGGATTTTTTTGACACAAAATAACACATGCACGTGTCATTTGCTTTCGAATTACAAAAAAAAGTGATCTAGAGCACCAAAATGCATTTTTATCATTTTGACTCGAAATGATTTGATCAAAGTTAATAATCACATAAAAAACATTGCCCCATTTTGGAATACATTAACCTAAATTAATACTTGTATATGGTAATCTTGAACCATTTAATGCATTTAATTGATTTTGGAATTATACATTTGAGTGCATTTCAAGTAAGATTAACAAATTCAACACAATGGTGTTAGGAATTGGATGTATACATTTTGCCCTTATTTGAGAAGGTATAGCAAGACATTCAGTGAAGCAACATATTTTTAAAGAAAAGAGTTGTCAATTAAAACTTGTAAATGACCCATGATGCCCCCTCGAGATGAAATGCAAGGATGAAAGTGAAGGATGGACTCTTGAAAAGAGAGAGAAAGTGAGATTAACCCATGGAATAGATTAAATCTAGATGATATAATGCTTGCACATGTTGATTCCATAAATGATAAAAATATAATTAGAGAAAAATGGCCCCAAGAATGGGGGGAATGGGAAGGATACAATCCAAAAATAGAAGTGACACACTTTGAACACACCCAAAGCTAGGGTGTAAGCTGTGTGCTTTAGAACTGATCAATCTCGAGACAAGTTGCACACTAAAATATTACCAAAATGAGGGTGAAATTCCATAGAGCTTGGAATTATAATAAAAGGAGAATGTTGTCTCCAAATAAAATAAATAATAATATGTTCTTGTAGAGAAAATATGATCGTGTGATAAACAATTTTTCCCTAGTAGGGCTGATTTGGATCATTGATAAAGAATGGTTTGCTCCTATAGGGCTGATTTAGATTTGTGAATCATGTAAATGTTGTTCCCTTGTAGGGAAAATTGGCAATCAATAGTTCAAGTATATAACCTATTACATAGATTAAAGATAAGCAAGTGCAAACATAGATGTAACGGTGTAATGATTGTATAAGCCATAAAGAACCAGGCATATAAGGATGGATAAAGTGATGAAAGATATAAAAATAAGAATGAAGATGGTTGAACCTTTCTGAGATACATCATGTATCTAAATTTTTCCTAAATAGTCCAAATGGACCTCAAGCCAATGTAGTTCACCCAGAAGTGGGAGAGAATGGAATGAGGGATGAAGAAAACTAACCAAGATAAGCCATAAGTACCTAGTTTCATTGGTGTTATTGAGATTCATTCATAAGATCTGCATCAACATTAAGACTTGGAACCAAAGCACAAAGTGCATGATATATAAAAATAAAATTATGCATCATAAATATGAAGAGCTTATAATGACATTGTATTTCAATTACACTTAGTCAGTTTAAATGTGAATACTTATAACTAAGGATAATGGTAAAAAATATACCAAGACTAGAGTTAAAGAAATTTAAATTTAAATAAAAAATAAATAAAGAAAAAGAAAAAAGAACATAAATGATCCCAACTTAAAATCAATATATGAACAAGAATGTTAAAAGATAAAGCAAGAATAACTTGATAACATGAGATCAATATATGCATAATCAAAATCCATGTGGACCATCAAGATGTACTTGGAAAAATAAAATAAAATAATAAGATCAAATAGTAAAACAAAAGACCAAGAATAAATAGTCAAAGGAAAGAAATAAATAACTGAAGAGGCAAAAAAGCACAATAAAACACCAATAAAAATTAAATAAACACATACAAACAAAAATAATGTTAGTACGATTTAAACATAATTTTTTAGGCACATGTAGTAGAGGCATTACTTTCTATAATAGTGTAACAAGAACAAGGACACAAGGTTGCCTCTAAATGATAGAAAAACAATATAGAATAAATGAGGGGAGAGAATAAAAGGAATGGGTTGGCCGAGCTGACTCTAGATGTACAAGACAAGTGGATGCTACCTACATAGTTCCATGGATGCATGGTCCAACTTGAACTTCAGGCCAAATGTAGTTTTCCCAGGAAGTGGGATAGAAGAAAAAGTGATGACCAAAAAATATGATTAATGTTGTAGAATAAATATGAAGATGGGAATGGTTGTGCAAAATAGTGAGCCAGTAGGATAAGATACTTATAAAATGGTAAGAACATGAGATAATTCCTTTAAAAATGGCAAGAGTTTGGAGATAAGAATATACAAAAGCATAAGACAATGTTTTTTTTCTTTTATGGATCATTTTCTAATGTTTTTGGTGTTTTTGAGATAAAATATATACAAGGGGAACCAACTAATCAAAGAGATGCTTATCCAATAGTATAAGTTCTAATAACAGCTAAGCTAGATAAAATGGTACATAGTCAAAAATTAGTAAGAATGAGGATCCTGATAAGGCAACAATGTCTACCAAATAATATAAAAATAACAAAACAATATGTAGTATTAGATAACTCTAATGAACCATGCAATAGGTAAAAATCATATACTATAGTATATGTGTTCACTTGTTTATAGAAGAAGCTAAAAAATATTGTACTTGCTTATCTATCTTACATAATTGGCATCGAATGTGTCCATAGTGCCTATGATTCATAATCAAGATCATAATTGGTAAAGGGATAAAATATGTTTAGGTTACAACAACCCAAGACATGAAAATAATGTGGTTCCTAAAGAGAATGGTCCATAATGAATATGGTCAAAAAGAGGATGGTCTAAGGTGGGATAAAATGTGTTTGAAGTTCCAACGGACCAAATCTTTCATTTTTAAGAGTCGTAAAAATAATATGGTTCTCAAAAGAATGGTCTAGGTAGGTTAAAACAAAGAATATGGTTCCTAAGAGACGGTCCAGGATATAATGGTAGGATAAAATTACTTCAGCACAAGCTGCCCCTAAGTAACGGGTCTTGTAGACAATGGTTTGAAGTTGTCAAGCATATAACCTCTTAAGGTGCACAATATTCATGGGCTCTGGGAGTTCTTGACCATTTGGAGTAGCCAATCTATATGCCTTTGATCCATAGTTTGTTATGATAATATAAGTTCCCAACCAATTAGGTTGGAACTTACCTTTCTTCTTACATTCAACATTTTTATTCTTTTGGTTCTCTTTCAAGACCAAATCACCAATCTCAAACTCTTGAGGGAGAATGCACTTATTATATCTTCTCCTTAATCTATTCTGATAGGCTTGTAAGTTTTCTATGGCAGCCAAACACTTAGCATCAATAAGTTCTAATTCTTGCAACCTTGAGAATATATATTCTTCATCATCTTCAATATGCTCTAAAG
Organism: Torreya grandis; assembly: GCA_037957365.1. Lineage (NCBI taxonomy): Eukaryota > Viridiplantae > Streptophyta > Pinopsida > Cupressales > Taxaceae > Torreya > Torreya grandis. The sequence goes on from JARHVA010002307.1 coordinate 1,304,090, forward strand.
ATACTCATAATGAAGGTAGATCAATCTCAATCAAGATAATAACTTTTGTGCCATAAATAAGGGAGTATGGAGTGGCTCTTGTAGGGGTTTGATGACTAGTTTGATAAGCCCAAAGGGAAAGAAAGATTTACAAGTGCTAATTATGGCCAACATCATTGACAATCTTCTTTAAAATGGCTATAATGGTCTTGTTTGATGCCTCATCTTGTCCATTTCCTTGTAGGCTATATGGCAAAGATTTCTTGTGCTTGATTTTGAATTTTTCACAAAGGTATTTAACATCTCTATTTACAAAGTATCTGCCATTATGGGATATAATGCATGTTAAGATGCCATACTGACAAATGATATGGTAATGAATGAATTTGGCTATCTACTTCCCAATAACATAAATGAGAGGAATGGCCTCAATCCACCTAGTAAAGTACTAGATAGCAGTTAAAATGTGTATATGGCCATCTAAAAATGTTGGTTTATTTTTTCGATGAGACTGAGGCCCAAAGTAGAAAATGGCCATGGTGTTATGATTAGTTGTAGTGGTAAGGAAGGTGATTGTATCAAATTTTTACGTTGATAATAAGGAACACACTTCCTCACATAATTTCAAGCATCTATCTCCATTTTAGGCTAGTAATAACCTATTCTGAGGGTATTCTTATCTAAGATTACATCATTGGTGTGGTCCCCACACATTCCTTCATGAACCTCCTTAAGCGCTAGCTTGGATTATCCTAAAGATAAATAATGAAGTAGCATTCCATCATAGCCTTTGTGATAAAGTGTGTTTCCAAGGAGGGTATAATGGGATAGTTGGTGAAGGAATAGTTTATGATGGTTATTAGATAAGTTAGGTGTAAAAACATGATCATGGAAATAATTGTAATAGTATTGATATAAAGGTAGTGCAGGTGGGGGATTAGGACCATTAATGGGGCATACACTTTCTAAATCTGGCATTATATGTGTAGGCTTAGAAGATTTTCAATCAAAAATAGATACTCTTTAGCACTACCATCAATCTATATCATTGACCCAATCATTGCCATTACATAGATAGATTTATTGTTGGCCCTTAGTACTTGTTCAAATTATAGATATTTAAAATTAACCTTGAGATTATCCATGATTTGCTTGTAAGGTACTAGTTTGTCATCTCTAGTTTGATACTGATCAGTGGTTTGATTCATGATCAATTAGGAATCAGCATAGACCATTAAGTGTTGAATATCCCACTGAACTACAAGATGAAGTACTACAATAAGTGCATCATACTTGGCCATATTGTTGATACAATTAAAATTAATGTGGAACACTTTGGGAATCAAATCCCCTTATTATGTAATCAATAATATGTCAGCTCCAAATCCATAAGAAGTGAAGGAAACATCAAAATATATCTTCCATTCTTCATGTTCATGTTGCACTTCTCCCACTACCATGATAGAATCATCTAAAAAGTTAAATCTAAGTGTTTGAGTGTCGATAATAGGGGATTTTTCAAGTTGATCAACAATAACCTACCCCTTGATAACTTTCTAATTTTATTACTCAACATAAAATTCTATTAGGATCATGACCCATTTAGGCATACATCATGTGAGAGATTCTTTAGAAAATAAAAACTTGAGAGGATCCACCTTAGCGATAATAATGGTTTTATTGTTTAGCATATAATGTCATAGATTTTGGGAAGTCAAGACCATATCAAAACATGCCTTCTCAATAGGAATATAATTATGTTCATAAGCCATTGGTATTTAGCTTAAATAATAAAATGCATATTCTTTACCTTGATCATTATGTTGGGCTAAAAGTGCCAATAGTACATGCTTAGTTGTTGATATGTAGACAAGTAGTGGTTGTCCAGGTGTTGGAGGTCTCAAAACTAGTGGGTTAGCCAAATAAGTTTTGAGCTTTGCGAATGCTAATTAACAGTCTTCATCCTATTGAAATGTGACCTCTTTCTTCAAGAGATGAGTAAATGGGTGGCACTTATTTTCCAATTGAGAAATAAACCTATGAATTAACTGGATATTTCCTTGTAGGCTTCATAGCTATTTAAGATTTGAAGGTGGAGGAATTTCAATAATAGCCTTAACCTTGGTAGGGTTGACTTCAATCCCTATTTGAGATATAATAAAACCTAGCAATTTTCATGAAGTGAATCCAAAGATACACTTCTTATGATTCAAGCAAACTTTATATTCATGAAGCTTCTCAAATATTCTTCATAGAACATCAGGATGTTCAACACATGTTCTTAAATTTGATAGTATGTCATCAACATAGTACTCAAAAATATCATGCATCATATCATATAATATGACAATCATGGCACAATGATATGTGGCTCCAGCATTATTCAAGCCAAATGGCATGATTTGGTAAAATAATGTTCTCCATGGAGTGGTGAACATAGTCTTGTGTTGATCTTCTTGGGTTATCTTGATCTGATTATATCCAAAAAATCCATCCATGAGGGACAACATCTCATACCCAATAGTAGAATCAATAATCATGTGTTGGATGGTGGATCTTGATGTTATTTTAATGCCTAGTTCTTGATAGGGAGTGTGGGGGGAAACACACACCCCCCCCCCCCCATTAGGGTCATTTTGGGGGTCCAATGCTCTTGAAGTAAAATTTTATGAAAAATGCATTATAAAATATTTTAATTTCATAGTTAATATAGATTATTTACTATTAGGTTTTAGATATAATGGTAGAAATTAAGTTAGTGCATTTTTTCCCTAATTTGTAACCCTCCTTTGATATGAGGGCATTGTAATCAGGCAAAAAAAAGGTGAGAGAGTGAATAAGATATTACATTGAATGTATTTCAATTTTTTCCCTTCATTTATTGGATTTAATAATAAATACAGGTAATTTCTATGTGGACGTAGCCCATATTGGGTAAACCACATTAAATTTGTCTCTATTCTATTGTGTTTTCTAAATTTTAATTTTGTCTTTATTTCATTGTTATTTCTCTACCTTCCATATTCCTAACATTATGTCAATTTTGGGTAGAGGAAAATCATCTTTAGGTCATGCTTTGTTGATGTCTCTAAAATTTGTACAAAGATGTATGTCATGTGGCTTCTTACTAACCGAACTATGTTTGATATCCATTCAGAATAGCCCCTCAGTTTAAAGAAGCTTGCTCCTAATAACTTCTCCAATTTGGATTTTACCAAGAGGGTGATGTGTGGATGTATTTTTATTGATTTCTATTTAACTGGTTTAGCATTTAGATGAACAACAAGGTGATGCAAAACCAAGTGAGGGTCTAAGCCTGGCATGTCTAAATATGCCCATGCAAAAATATCAAGGAAAACTATCAAAATGGATATAATGTGCTCACATTCTCCTTCAATAAGGGAAGCTCTAAGATAAACAATTTTGGGATCATCATATGTTCCCAAGTTCACTTCAACAGTGTTCTCTACAATAAGTGTGGATCCATCTTCAACAATATTAGGTAATGTGTGATCATGAACATCTTGTTCTACTACATATTCTTATTTTTCCTCCTTGAGCTCTAGATAATGAGATGAATTTAAATCCATCATCTTAGGTAATGGCCAAGTATCAAAAATCTCTATAAACTCAAGAGTGATATGCTCAAACATTTGTTATTTTTCTAAAGAGATGCTTGTACTAGCTATGGAGCTAGGACTTGATAGACCTTATACATCCTTAGGGGATGAACAAACTTTCCCATCCAAGAGCACTTGAAATAGGTTTTCACTCAAGGGCTTATCTTTATCTTTACTTTTTCCCTGATCAACAAGCATCTCAAAGAGGTTTTCACCTAAAGATATTGATGTTTTATATTTGTTATGACCAAGAAAGTTTGCCTGCTCTCTAAAGTAGGTAGAAAGATTTAATGAAAAATCAAAGCCTTATTTGTGATTGCCAATGGGTAATCTGTCTCTTAGGCCCATGTATTTTGTAATTAATTCTTCATTCTGAAACTTATCAAGGTGTATGACCAAATTTTAATGGTCCCAATCAATGAGTTCAATATGGAAAAGGCATAGGGAATAAAGAGGTGTTAGGGTCATAATGGCATTTTGATGAAATAAATCTGAGTCAATAATCTTGTTGAAAAGGCTATAATGGGATGCTACATCATTTCTAGGAGTCTCATTGTTATTTCATTCAGAAGAATCACTATCAAAAGTCATGAGGTCACCCCTAGGTGGTATAAATCTGAGACCATGATTTAAATTAGATACTCTAGCTGATAAAGGCTCCAAGATTCTTTGGGCTCATAAGACAAGGCCTTTTCTTGTATAATCAAAATTTTCCATGATCTGATTAGGGATAAGATATTTTATATTTTGAAAGTAATCAGCAATGTTGTTAGAATATTACCATTCTCCTTTAATGAAATCCTCCCAATCCTATTTTGGTAAAGTAGTAGGTATAAATACCATAGGTGGTTTTCACTATTCTTTCTTCTATTTTCAAATCAAGTTGTGTCTATTTGGGCTCTTGGAAGGTTTGGGTTTACCAAATATTTTGGGAGATGTTGGCAACTTAGAAATATTGAAGGCATCCTTGAGATGCTACATAGAAATTCCCACGTCTTCAATAATAAATTATTTTACAATAATTATGGGAAATGAATCAGTTAAAGTGGATGCAAGGTCACTAGGGTTGATATAATTAGATGGAGGTGTATGTGAAATTATCTCCTTATTCTTATTTACAACAAATTTAGAACCAAGACAATATTTATAATTATAATACTCAGCCTCAAGATGTTTGTAATATTGATAAGTTTGTTGGTCGATGAGAATAGTAACCTCAATCTCATCATGGGGAAAATTAAGGCCCTAATTTAAGGTGGATGGAATGGCCTATACTTCATGGATCTAAGGATGACCAAGAATTATGTTATAAGGTAGCTCAATGTTCATAATATGTAATAAAGTGTGATGGGAAATATACCCAATAATGATTGGAAACCAAATAATACTAGAAGACTCCCTCTCAACATTGATGTAAGCCTTTATGGTGATCATCTCTGGTTGGATGTCCTTCACAGTGTAACCCAATATCTGTACCAGTTTAAGGGACATTACGTTTAGCCTCAAACCATTGTCTATAAGAACCCACTTGATTTTATTGTTTTCAATGATTACCTCAATATAACATGGGTTTTTATGGCTTGGACCTAGGGTGGACATGTCTTTTTGATCAAATGTGAGTTATCAAATTGAAGACAAATATACCACTAGTGTTTGGAATTGTTTAGGATTAATATCTTTGGGAATAGTTGATTCTTGTAAAAGGATATTTAAAATAGTTCTATGGACTTCAGCTGTATGCAAGATATCCAAAATGGAAATCTATGGAGGGGTTTTACTCAATTATTTTTGATAAACTATAAGGCTTCTCAACATTAGGATAAGATGGCTTAGCCTTCTTTGACACATTTTTTGGTTTTGGATCTAAAGGCATAATGTTCACGATGGGTTATATGGAAGAAGAGGTCAAAGGGCCCTGGAGAGTAATTCATGAGCATCTAGTTATGATCGCACAACCTAGAGGTGGCAAAGAGCCATTATAATTAGAATACGAAGGTGGAGGGCCTTAGAGGGTGACTCATAGGTGTCAAATTATATTAGAGCAATTTTATGTTGATGAGAAGCCATTGTAATTAGAGTAAGGGTGGGGTCCATAAATAGTAACCTATGTAAACAAAATCACAATAGAATTGTGTGAACTCGATGTAGTGTTACTAAAGGTAGAGGGCATTGACCCTATAATAATGGGTCTTGTACTACAAGGATCATGAGATAGTTCATGGGATTTAACATTAATAGTGGTAATGTGACTTGTAGTAATGCATCCCATGATGTTGTTATAGTTTTAAGGCATGTTGTTGTAACACAAGTTGTTAGCATGGGTATTATGATCATGTTAGTTATGATTTTGACCCAAATGTTGGTTCTAATTCTACCACTAATTTTGTCTATGGTTTTTATTGTTCCTTGGTGATTGTTGATTATATTAAAGAAATGGATCTTGGTAGATTCGCATATCCTAATTAGTGCTTTGTAGGGTAAGCTTGACCTCAACTTCACCACTCTTGATTAGATATTCAATAAGGGGCCATAATTAGATGTGATAATAATCACCATGACCAATAACATGATGGAAATTTCACCATTCATTTTCCTTGTACCAATCTATATTTGGTTGATCTTGATGAAATGGCCTTGGTATCGACCATATAATCAGGTTAACTACTACAAGTTTTTGAAACACTATCTCAATAGGTTCTCCCAATTTGTTGAAGACTCTAAAATGATTATGAAATGTCCTTTATTGAGGTTGTCTTTCAAAATTGGTTGGTGGATTAAGGGGAGCTAATTATAGATTTTGGGGCCAACAAGGCCTACACCATTTATACATGTCTTGTTTTAGTTACTCCATTCCCAACAATATTCTTATTCTTGTTGAAACCCTTAAGTTTCTCTTGTGTGACCATTTGAACTGATGATTGGGTTTGATTTGATGTTTGACCCTATGTAAAAATCTTGACAAGGATTTTTACAATAAGCACCTTCTCAATCTACACACCTTTATCTATGATCTCTTCAAATGTGTTTGTGTGATCAAACCATAGATTGTGTGCCACCTCAAGGTGTAGGTTTTGTGTAAATATGTCCACCAGCTATTTATCTAGAAAATCATGTTGAAAATACTAGCTAATTCTCTCCACCTTTGTAGATATGTTATGAAGCTTTCTCCATCACATTATTTGGCTTTTCACAAGTCAAAAATGATCAATTCATGTTCAATGTTACACAATAAATGATTGATGAAATTTTTAGATAAGTTATTCTAATTTGCAATTGATCCCTTGGGTAACTTAAGTAGCTAATCTAGATCTTATCCTGCTGAACTTCATGGAAACAAATGAAGCAACTAAATGATACTGTAAGCAATCTCTTGTCATAACACAAAGAATGCTTGAATGTGTTCATGAAGGTCACCCTTTCCTTTGTATTTGTCAAATTTAGGTTCCTCAAAATGAGATGGAAAGGGGACTTGAAGAATAGATAATTCCAATGGATATGAACATATCTCGTTGAATTTATACTTCTTCATTCTATTTCCACTCTCTAAATGTGACACAATATATTTCATAGAGTTCCCCTCTTGCATGTTTAGTGCATTCATAGGTAGAAGATAATTCTATTGGGGTGGTATGTGCCCCTGTTATTACTATTGGGGGTGGTATGTGCCCCTATTGTTTCATGGATTTGTTATGGATATACACCCTATAATCCATGACTTAGTTTTGGTTCACTCCTTGATTCAAGTAAGTGAGCCATTGATTCTTTGGAATCTATTGCCTTTAATTATACATATTATATTGATTTTAGTGAGTTCATGGTCTATTTTCCAAAGTACGTGTTGGGTGAGATGAACTAGCCAAAAAAATTTGTACTATTTCTTGAATGTGTACTAAATATTTTGGTCTTTGATTTTGAAAAGGAATAAGAGGTTCTTAATGAATGAAAAATTTATGTTCCATGTTTAGCAAAGCATGTTATGGAACCTCTTAGGATTTTGGTTATTTGATTGAGACATCTTGATCTATCATTTTTATGTTCACAACTATATTTTGCATTGGTTAAACCACATTCCCTTGTTATTTGGAAGCATCATTGTGGATTATAGTATCTACTAAAGAGTCTATCAAGTCCATGATAAGTTGGTCTGCATATCATTGACTTATCTTCTTAATCTTGTTGACAAGATCTTGATCAGTGGGTTTTGACTCTATAAGTATTTCCTTACCTTTTTTAGAATAAGGTATGTTTGTTTTTGTATTGTTCATGAACGATTATTCTCATTGTTCTTATCCTTCTCTAACAAAGGTATGTAATTGTTCCATAGGAAAATCTGAGGGTAGCCTAGCAATGGATTCGATCAACCTTAAGAGAGATTCATCTTTTTCCTATCGAGGTAGATATTTCAAAAGTCTTCCTCAAATCCTATAGTTGTGGGAATGTCTTCAAAGACAATATAATTGTATTGACCATCATAAAAGTGATCTTCCTCATATTTAGGGTTGTCAGAGATCCCACTATGAGTGTACCTTTGATTCATGTCTAAGAGGTTTTCTCTCCGCATTTGACAAGATTTGGAAATGTTTTACAAACATTTAAATAAAGTATGCATTTTGATTTTTTCCAAACATGTAATAAGGAATAAAAGAGACTATAATAAAAAGGAGGTGGTGGTGTACCACACAATTAGAAGAATGTGTTCATGAAATTACTCAACCTTAGGTAGGGTTGGAATTGTATGAATTAGAAGAGGGTATGATAACTCAAAGACCTAAGTGTAAACTAGTACACCAAATGTAGGTTAAGATATATGTCAATACCATAAAATCTAGTTTAACTTTGATGAGCTTCTACTAAGAAACTAGAAGAAATCCCTTCGAATTAGGAAGGTGATAATGCAAACCAAGAAACTCAAGATGTGAAAACATGTAATAATTCCTAAGTATAAAACTAAAACCAAATAGGTAGCATAATGTTGTCACATGGTAATAGGAGGTAGAATAAAATGTGTTCTATAACTTAGATTGTGAGAAATACATTTGATGACCTAAGTTCATAATGATCAAATGACGTTGAGTCTATAAACGACCTTCAATCCAAATAGGAAATTGAACCCAAAATAACTCAAGTCAAATGCAAATGGAAAATTTTATTAACATATTGACTCAAACTTGGAAATGTGCAATTCCAAATTTGAATTATCAATGAAGAACTTAAAAATTTTGGAAAATGGTTTAGACTCAAATGGGAAACATAATTGTGCTAATTAGACAACTCAAACATAATGTTTTAAGATGAGATTTGAATAAGGAAAAGATGATTTGGATTTGACTAGTGTAATACATCCTTTTTTAAGAAATGGTGGATAATGTGTTTGGTTATGACATTTATTTAAAATCAAGTTTTGACTCAAATCAATGACCAAGAAAGTAAAGACTAGAAATACCAAAATAAAAATAAGTATAATCGTATTAAGCTCTAAACTAATAAGGTTGCTTTATATTGTTGAAATCCATCTTTATAAATGCTCTTGAAAGGAATTAAATTGTTACTCAAAAAATAAAAGTGCATGAGTTGGGAGGGTATTTTACACCCCTCCTTATCCCAAGAGATAATACAATGACATGGACCTTTGGGTTACTCACCCTGTATTAATAATACTCCACGGTAAGTGGGGTTGTCTAAAACTTATAATTTATGATCATCTAAATGGTCCCTAACATGGCTAATGATAAAGATGAAACATGTCAATTGAGTTCATACCGATCAAATTACTATTCAAAGGTCTATTCCTTTACATAGTGATTCCATCCATGTACTACTTAATGAAATCCCCTAGTTGTTTAGACCTAACTCAGGCCTTTGTTACAAAAGGAGAGGTTAGTCACTCAACCCCTAGCTCTCACAATATGTGTACCCTGATTTATATACCCCATCATGGAGTGGGGTTGAAATAATGTTGAAAGATGAAGTCCCAGGTCAAAGCTTCCCTAAAGTACTTGTGAAGAGGCAATGACCTCCCCTTCAAAATCCAAATTGCATAAAAATAAATCTAAGTGAAAAGGCTTTAGAGATTGTTTTTAGATCATGCAAACGATATAGGTTTTTGGGAGAGCCTAGACAACTTGATTTTCATGCCTTGGAAAAAATCACAATCATAATGAAAAGGTGCTTTTGGTCACCCAAGTTCCGTATAGGGGATGGGGGGAGAGCATACATGCACGATTCTTTTTTCTCAAACAATATAACAAGAATAGATGATTTACATAAAACAACACTTTTGAAAACTTGAAATTTGAGTGATTGTTCATTTTATACACCAAATTGAAATGTTAAGTGAATTTCTTGGCCCCTTGACCTTAGTTTGCAAAAACTTTGAAAAACATTCAAATAAACCACATAAGTTCCTTTTAAACACCAAAGGGAAGGTTAAATATATAAACATGCTCATTTAGGTTCCTTTTAAACACCAAAAGGAAGGTTAAAGATCTAAATCATGCTCAAAAGATCACTTTTCCACATGGGTCCTGTAGAAAAATTTAGAGTCTCTTTTAGCTTTGAAGCACAATTTATAATGAAACAAGCAAGTTTTGATTTCTTACTCTTGGGTTCTATATTTTTTACACATAAAGACCAATGTCAGTCGACAGTGATTGATGCTATTTATTGCAGGACTAATATTGGTCATAAAAGAACCATTGTTGAATAAAATGACTAGTAACGGTCACCTGTGAACCCTTAGGTAAAAAATATATTTGACAAAAAACTTATTAGAATAATGTTAGGATAAAATATCCAAATTAAACTTCCAAATTAGGGAAATATGTTCAGACCAGAGACTTAAAAACTCAATTTGATAACCTCAAACTTGAAAAAAGCTATAAAATGCAAATTTTTAGACATATTTTTTCTTGCAACCTAACTGATATCAGTTAGCCTTGACCAATGTCGATTACATAGAACTGACGCCGGTCATTGTATTACCTATGTATCAACAAAAACATTAAAAACATGGGAAAATGATCATAAAAATTGCTTGTGAAGGATTTTTAAAGACTTTTAATGGAATCTAAGTTTGCCAAAGTGTCTCCCTTGCTTAAGAGGGATGTGTGGTCCTACAGGTCATGTCAAAATATAGATATGAATTACAAATATGGTTAAATCAAGCATTAGTCATGAAAAACAAGAAAAATGCATAAAGAACTAATAATATAGGCCAGCCTATTCAACGGGGTGTGCAAATGACAATAAATATCAAATGAAAGAAAGCAAACACCAATTACCTTCACATGAGCATCCCACCATCAAAATGCAGCTCTAATTGTGTTTTTCCCCTTGATTTGGTGCTGAAGTCTTCAACAATGGTGTAAGGAAAGCTCCTCCACCATCTCAAGAACACCAAGTATAATCTAGGCTCATGATATGAATATCAATGTTATGCCTATCAAATGAAGCTATCCTATTGCAAAAAAAGCATAATAATCAACACAAAGAAAGGTTATGGAGAGAATCTTGCATTATAAGTTTACATAAATTAAGCTTTAAAATGTGAGTGAGAAGCCTCCTATTTATAGATTTACAAATTTATCAAGATCAACCATGATTATCCATCTCAAGATCAAGATGTGTGTCCATGAATTAATCCACTTATTTAAATAAAATCTATAAATATCCTCATAATGATTTGGTAGGAAGGGGCTTTAAACAAGCATGGGAAGCCATAATCTTGATATTTATTGTCTTTATGGCTTATGGATACCACCCCAAAAATGACCTCACCTAATGATGCAGTTAATAGGAATCAATTAAATAAATATTCAACAACTTTCATGGAATTCTTACTTAAGCTCATAATTTAGTTTAATTTACCTAAGTAAGATTAATTAAATTTAGTACCAATTCTTTGGAAATTAGTGCACTTCATTAATCAAACTGGTAAGAAAGTCATATTACTAGGTTATAATTTGATTAGAGAGGAATTATAAGGTGATTTTAGTTACTTATGAACCATCATCCCATTTAGGGTGTTGTCAACATAAAATAATTAATGCTTTTGTCGTGTGCTTTCGAATTAGAAGAAAAAAGTGATCTAGAGCATCAAAATGAATTTTCATCATTTTGACTCGAAATGATTTGATCAAAGTTAATAATCACATAAAATTCATTGTTTCATTTAGGGATACATTAACCTAAATTGGCACTTGTATATGAAAAGCTTGAACCATTTAGCACATTTAAGTGATTTTGGTCTAAATTGTACGTTTGAGTACATTTTAAGTAAGATTGACAATTTCAATACAATGGTGTTAGGAATTGGATATCTAAAATATTGAATATTAATTTTAATTAAATTACAATTAAATAAATAATAAAGTTTTGTAATTTTGCATAGATTTATCGTATCAATTTATAATACAAAATAAAATATAAATTTAGAATAAAAAACTATTTTAAATAATATTTATGATTAATATAAAACAAATACTAATTATTCAAACTATAATATAAACAATACTATATATATATATATATATATATATATATATAACATTGATTAGGTGGATTGACACTTGTTAATACAAAATATAATTCACACAAACCTATCTTTGATGGAATAATAACTAAAATACATTATAAAATATGCATACATGTTTTTCATGTTGACAGCGTGTTATAAATAAATTAGGTTAAAAGATTAAAAGAAATGGCCTCAATAAATTATTTATGTTGAATATACTAGTAGCATGAGTGGCCACTACCTGGGCCCTTGGTGTAGTTTCCTTTCTACCCAAAACAAATATATAAATAATAAATAAATAAAATAAAATAAAATGCCTTTGCCTTTGAATCTTTTTATTTTAATTATATAGGTAATAAAGGTAATATGTAATAAATGGCTTTTAATTTTAAAATTTAATATTTTAAAATTTAAAATTTAAATTTTAAATTTTTTAAAACATATTCATAATAAAAAATGTCTAATATAATTTGGTTTTTTTTCCTGCCCTAATTTGGTTTATATTTTATAATCTCTTATTTGTTTTATGTAAAGAGGATCATATCAAATTGTTGATTAATTTGGTGGGTTCTTATGTCAAAATGGATGAAAGCTTTAGAGGTAGTAGAATAGTGAGGGTTTATTCTATCATTGATTTGTCTAGGCCTCTTTTTCACTCTATCAAGGTGGAATCTTTTTGGGACCCCTAGATGTAATTCTTTAATTATAAAGGCCATTCTTTTAGGTGTTTTTTTAATAATAATTTGTGGCACTAAGATATTTTTTGTTCTTCTCAAGCATTTTTCGACCATTAGAGCTTGTAGAAGAAAGAAGGTCCACCTAATGATGATTTTATCTAGCATAACTATGGTATGTTATTTTATCGACATTATGGTCCTTCCCTTTCTCCTTATTCTGACCTTTTAGATTCTACTCTAGAGGAGGTAGTTGTGGAGGATAAATTTCATCTTGAGGGGGAGTTAGACTCCTTAAAAGCATATTTTGGTGCCCTCAAAGTTGGGAAGTTAGACCTAGGTATTCTAAAGGATCAATTGGCTTCTCCTAACTTCCATATCTCACCCCCTTCTAAATCTAATTGTGGGAAACTTAAGGATAATCTAGGCATCTCAGTTGAACATAAAGGTCAAAGATCTAAGATAGAATGGTTGAGACTAGATGCTAAATATTTGCTTAGAGTTGGTTCCTAGAGGATGATGGAGGATTTCCCTTCCAGGACAAGGTTGATTCCTACCTGTGGTTAATCCCTCTCTTCATTTTGATTTCTTCTTGGGCTCCTTGAATGTATTTTTTTGGATTATGATGTCTTTTTCATTATTTTTTAGAGATGTTTCCCATGGACTATTATATTTTAACTTACATTTTGTTGACCAATTTTAGCATAATTTTTTATGAGCCTTCTTCAACATTTATTATATTATATATTCTCCTATATGTATCCTTCTTGTATGTCCCTTTTTCTCACTCTTAGTATTGAGTAGGGATTTATTGGTGTTATGATTTTTTTGGGACTAATCCCCCTATTATGTCCCAGCACTAGATCAGAGCTCCAGTCTCTATAAAATCTCTCCTTGACAGTTCAAATCTTTGCTCAAAAATGATTATGCTTATCCAAAAAAATGCCAACATAATTATTCAAATTATACAAAATACTATATGATTATATTTCTTAAGGATACAATATAAACATTATTAAATCTTAATTATTATTATTTATTTGTGAATGGCAAATGAAAGAATTGAAAAATTAAATCCAATGGTACCCTTTCTTGGTAGGGACTAATAATATGTTTGAAATGAATTTTTTAGTTGATGTAAAATAAGATAGACTTTAGATGAATGTCACAAATAAGACTTAAAAACCAACCATATTTTTAAGGTAATTTTAAATATGTGTTAGTTTTATTTTTGTAATATTGATAAATAGATTACAATTAGATGCAACATAAATAACCTATTTATATTAATTAAACAAAAAATAAATGTATGATACAATGATAATGTTATTTTTTTATTCTAGATCTAATATTAGGGCATTTAGATGGGGTTTCAATGCTTATATTGAATAAATCTAGATATGGTGGTGGTCATTTGAATCTAAATATGGAAATGTGATCACAAAAGTGACTGAGACCTCACCCAAAAATTAGGTATTAGAGATAGTGTGAAAAGTACCTAGGGCACCCTAAATAGATACAAAGCACCAAGATACCAAATAAAGGTACAAAGCATTGGGGGCACTTTATGCAAATGAAAATTAGGCTCTAAAATTAATTGATGATTATGTTTTCCTAGTCCTAATCTATTGTTTCCTTGCTCTAATTTAAGGGTTATGACACCTCTAATATGTGAAACAAAATTTATTTTAATTTCCATAGAGTGGTCTTAATTTATTAATATTATGGAAAACAATGTGAGCTAAATAGGGTCATGTGTTGAGGTTTAACATGGTTTTATGACATTGTTTAATTACAAGGTCCCATGGAAATCACTCTATAGAAATATTTCGAAAATGAGTAAATTCCATGAATGAAAATAAATTCAAAGATATATAAACCCATAGGGTGTGTGTTGAAAGTGATCCAAATAAAATAATAGCTTCAAGCAATGATGAATTTTTAAATTATTGTTTGATCTCTTTATATTATCTTTGAGTGCTCAATAATTATCTACAAATGCTCAGTGTGATACTTAATATTAAATGAACTAAAATGATTGTGTGTTTATAGACATTTGAATTCAAATTAAGACCCTATTGGTACACCAAAATTGAAATCCAAATAATAATAGAATATATACATATATAATGGGACAAGTTCACCCTAACCTAGAGAGAACCAAAAGAAAGGCCCAAGAGCATCTCAAGGGTGTTCCAAATGGGACTGAGCATCAAGGGTGTTACAAACAAAAAATATTGAAACATAGAGGAGAGAGAAAGAATCCAAGGGTGAAAATAAGGTAGAGACATGATAATACTTGAAGAACACACCAATAATGTCTAATTTGGATTGATAATTGAAAAATAGGCAAGTACACTAAAAATATGACAACTAACAACTAATCAATACTTTGGGGCATTTTTAGGTGTCTACATTTTTCCTAATTTTAATTTATTTTAAATAACACACTTAAAAGTATAAAAATAATATATAAAATGATATATTTCATGCATGAATCTCTTGAATAGAAGCCAATGCATTTAGGAAACTATGGAACCATTCTTTTTTTAACACACATGGGCCAACTTCAAATAATAATAACTATTGAAATCTAAAATTCTAAAAGTAAAATACCTCATTCTTCTAAAAAATATATGAAAATGGTAGAATCCTTATTTTACATGGGCCTTCAAATGTGAAAAAAAAAATGAATCATGGAGAGGTGGAGTTAGACACGTTATTAGACATGTGCCACCAAATCCATAATTTTAAATATGATAATGCACATCCCCCAAATTCTTGACTCTGAATATAATATGTAGGATATATTACCCCATTTGAGATGTGGGCATCCCCATAAAATTATTATTTCAAAATAAATATATTATATGTGACATGTCATATATGTTAAATATATATTAAAAAATATAACATCTAGGAACATGAACCAAAGATATACCGCCACACATTTTGCCAAGGTATAATAAGATATACAATCATAGTAGTGAGATATTAGTTTTTAAGATACAAGATATATCAATGATTATCATAATCATAGTGGGGTCTTGACCTAGTAGGTGTCTTAGGGAAAATATGGATCATAGCATCACAATAAAGGCACAAATTTAATGGGTGCATGTTTAGAATCATGGAAACACAATAATAACATAAGCATCAGGATAATAAGAAACATCATAGACACATGAGTAAACATGATCAAGAATATAAAAAAAACATAAAATTTGTGATAAGGAACAAATCAAATAATTCAAGTGCTATAAGAGATGTAAATTATTATTATTAAACACATTATACATTAAAATCAAGTCAAACATATGGAAAACACATCAAACAACAAAATCACATCAAGATTGTAGAAAATATAGTAGATGCTAAAATTGAATTAGGTATATGGAAAGCATATAATAAAATTAAAACACATCAAACACACAAATGATAAATTCATCAATGAAATCACATTAGATGCAATAAATATATTCACAATAAAGAACATAAAATACACATAAATAAAATTAGGCATGTAAGCACAATAGAGACATAAGAAATTAGGTGCATGAGCATAATATACACTATATTAAACAAAGTAAGACATAATATTGGTATGACATAAACATAGGAGAATACATGTGTAAACATCATATATATAGTCATGTAATCATAAAAATAATGTATATAATTGAAAGACTAACATATGAATTAGTAAGGACATACCCCACATTGCCCCACTAGTTTCCCATAAGCAAACATTCCCTAACCCATTAGGAAGATTCCATAATGAACATACATCCTATTGAAAACTAAGCATTTATTTACCAATATTATCAATACCTTTAAATAAATAGGCACATGCCTTCATATATGTACATGTTTGGAATTAAAGTGGAGTGTGTGATCTAATACAATCATAGGGTATGCAATTTTTCAATCGTAATTAAAAAAAAAAAAAAAAAAAAAATGACACATAAAAAAATTAATGGCATAACTTTTATTAATAGGTAGCATGCATATATTTTTTTTTAAAAAGCTAATAAATAAGAGAGTCATAATTTTAGACACTCAAATTTGGTACAAACCTTTTTTTGGCTAGGTGATGGCTTCTGACTGGAGTGTGGACTAGTCTAGGACACAATTAGGGGCCCAAATCTCCATGTGATTTATTAATCTGTATACTAGATATTACTAGATGTATACCAACTATTTCCAATAATATTCCTCACTATCCTTGAGAATAACCAACAACCATTAATGGCCCCAAGAATCCAAATATTTATAATAATAGTCACCACCAGCCTCAAGAATAACCAATGACCGCTAATGACCCCAAGAGTATAACAAACAACCATAACTAGCCTTAGATACCTTTCTTGAGATTTGAACTTGGGTGGGGCTTGAAAAAACCAAACCACTTGACCAACTCACCCACATCTCATTGGCTAAAATTTTGGGTAATAGGGTTTATTTAACCAAAGCTATAACTAGTTGTGAAGAGTATCCCTAGCCATGGACTGTGGCTTGCCTTGTCACATTAGACATAGGTTTCAACCCCCTATCAACCCCCATTGCATTGAACACCAAGATGGCTAGTCCACCACATCAGGTACCCTCATAGTTGACCCAATGGATCCTAGTGTGGGAATAATGCTATAGAGATGTTTAGCCTATAAAAAGGAACCCAACACCTCCCACTTCTAACTCTCAACTCACACGCCACTAGCTTATCCCCAATGGGTCTAGTATAAGCCTTCTTATTACAATGTGTTTGGCATTTTATTTATATGTATCATTACCTTGAATTAGGGACTTAAATGAGCATTTTAATAACCAAGAATATAATCAGGCATCATATGGAATAATTATTATTGAATATCCATACAAGTTTTCAATTTATTATTGGTCATTTTTAGATCTAGGCACATTATACATTTATTTATATCTTCTTCAGGTCTTGAATCACATCTCATAAAAAAATTAACCTAGGAAAATGTGCATGTATTTACATCTCACATTAAAGAGAGAATCAAAATATTTTTCTCTCAATTATCCAATCACATTGCTCATGAACTATGAGGAGTCTGATTCTAACATGTAAAATACATAGTCACAACACCATTTTTTTTGCTTGAACTAACTATTTATTCCTTAGATTTCTATAAAATCTCATGGAAAGTTAGGTCAATCATATTTAAGAAGTAACATCAAATAGATTTATCCTCTAATTTGGTAAAGTGTAGGTACAAGGAAGCATGACATCTAGTGGTGCACAAGCACAAAACATTATAGAAACTAAAAAGTTGCACAGGACATGAACAACACTTTAGGAAAGAAATGGTGGCCAAACCAAGTTAATTTTAATCTTGTCAAGGATATAAATGATATTGGCATTCATCTCATTCTTATACACTCAAACATCTAGATTTTTCACATATGTAGCTACAAACTTGCATAATATAGATACATACTTAGAAATCTAGGAATCACCAAGGTGTGATTGTTTCAATAATTTTACTTCCATATGATCTGTTTCCTGTTTCAAATTTCAAAATTGGCATGTTTATTATTTTTATCCACTTGGGCATACTTTAAATTACTAATTTACATTTTTAAATGATATATCTTCTTAGTGAAATCTATTTACATTATTACTAATGGTATTACACTTGAAATCATATTTGTGAAATTGATATTATTACATACAACTAGGGTTTATACCCTCTTTCTCCTAGGTTTTCTATTTTTTTATTCATATTAGATTCTAAATTTAGGGTTTTATTCTCTCATTCCATTCTTATAGTTTCATTTCATTTGTGTGTGGCTCTGCTTGCATTAATTATGGTTTATGTTAGCAAAATTAATGAAATCACTTTATCTTTGTTAGATTTGTCTTTATTGGTACTGAATTACAAAGTGTGAAAGCTTCAAATGCATTATTTAATCTTTAAAATAACATTTTGATGTGAATTTTAAGCTCCTTGATGAACTAATACAAATGATTAAATAAATAAATAATGCAAATGTTTCTCAAGCGGACACCCCTGTGGTTTGTAGTTATGTTATTACACATACAATACTTTGTAAATGAGTGTTTAACTCATACAATGATGACCAATAGTATCCCACGTATCAAATTTTTAAATAACCTAATGAGAGTACCACCATTACTATAAATGAGATGGTGAGTATTATGTATACTATACATAACTTAAAAATATAAGTTAGAATATTTCACTTCACCAAGAGGCTTCCAATGATAAGATCATGAATAATATGGTGCCTTCTAATCATATTCCTAAGGATGTGCTTGGCATGCCTCTTCCTCATGAATTAGTGGTTCTAAAATTATAATTATTTGATGGTCATGGGGACCCTTAAACACACATTAATGCCATGTTTTAATCTATTATAAAATATGAACATCATTGTTCAATATTACTTAAGTTGTTTCATAGCACATTGAGTGGTGAGGCCTTATATTATTTATTTGCATTACCGTTTAGATCTCTAAATTCATTTAAATGTTTAAAAGAGTGTTTTATAGATAAGTACAAGTACATTACTAACATAAAACCTAGAATTATTTTTGAGAGCATCCAACATATTATAAAAGGCCAACAAAGCATATGCATGATTACATCTTTAGATTTTGTTATCATATACATTCCTTGATTTATCAACCATGAGATCTATAAGCATAAATAAAAGATGATTTTTTTAGCTAAAAAATAATGAATTACAAGGACATATATATAAGCCTAAATATGCTCATAATAGTCCTACTAAATAGTATGAGAAAATAAACTAATAACAATTTAAAATATCCTAAATACAAATTATGACTAACAATAATTAAATGATAACAACCAAATTTACATAATAAACTAACTATGACTAATTAATTTATTCTAACATTCACCCCTTAATTCATTATATTTTGTAGAGTACAAGAGGGAGAACTTATGAATGCCTCAGATTGATCATGTGCAAATGACTTTGTGAAGACATTTACAAACTAATCTTGAGTAGTAAATACTAGAGTTGGATATTATGTTTTTGAACATGTTCATGTATGAAATGGACTTGAAATTCAATTTGATTAGTGCATTCATGAAACATTGGATTATGAATAAGTTTAAGAACACCTTGATTATCATAGTTTAGAATTATTAGTTAAATCTGTAGAACTCTTAATCCTACTAGTATACAATGTATCCATATCACCTTATAGACAACTCCTCCTATAGTGTGATATTCTACCTCGGTAGAAGAATGAGAAATAAAGTTATAATTTTGTATTCCCCATGAGATTGGCTAGTACCTAAAAATAAAACAAACCCAGAAGTGAATTTTTTATCATCAATTGAACTGACATGATCTACATATGTGTATCCTATCAAGAAGAACCTATCATTCTTCTTGTATGCTAGGCCATAATCCATTTTTCCTTGAATATATCATAATACCCACTTAGCTGCTTTCCACTAAATTACCTTTGGATCCTACATGAATTGAGAAATATAGTTGATATGTGGCCTAGCATATTTGAGGTAGATGAGACTACCAATCAATTAGTGATAAAGAGTGGCATTTACTAATGGTAATGGATCTAAGTGAGATAGCTGAAGTCTTGTCTCCATAAGTGTAGCCATTGGTTTGTAATTGATCATCTAAAACCTCTCAAGTAATTTCTTAATATACTTCATTTGAGACATAAATATATTATGCTTATTTTGTCATACTTCCAAGCCAAGATAGTAGTGTAGTAGCCCAAGATTTATCATTTCAAATGATTGATTAAGATCATTCTTTGTTGCATCAATCATTTTTACTGAACTACCAGTGATGACTAGATCATTGACATAAACAATAATAATAACAATCTCCTCCCTTACTTTTTGAATTAGAGATTAGGATGATATGGGTTCCTCTAAAATCCATGCTTTAAAATATGTTCATCAATTTTTATATACCAGGCTCTAGGATCCTATTTGAGACCATAAAAATATTTTATGAGTTATCACACCTTTTGTTCTTTCCCTAGTGTGACATAACCTTCTAGTTGAGTCATGTAGACCTCTTCCTATAGATTTCCATTTAATAAGGCACTTTTAATGTCCATCTGATAAACATTCCATCTAAACTATGTAGGCATTGTAAAGATCATTCTAATCATATTTATCTTAGTTGTAGGAGCAAAAGTATCCTCATAATCTATACCTTCTTTTTGAGCATGGCCCTTAGGTATGAGTCTTGCCTTGTGATTTTATATACTAACATATACTTTGTATTTGGTATTAAAGACCCATTTATAACTGATAGGTTTCTTCCCTGGTGGAAAATAAACAAGTTTCCATGTGTCATTCTTCATCATAGACTGGTATTCTACAACCATGGAATTTTTCCAAGGTTTATACTCTAGGGGTTCACAGATTGTAGGGGGCTCAAATGTTTCGAAAACTATGCTCATTAGGGCCAAATTTATCTTTTCATGAACCATACTATGAGTCCTCACTCTTGTAGATGAAGTTTTTGGAGGTCCATTCAATTTTGCATCATGAATTGTACCTATATGCCATTTAGACATACATTGAGTAGTATTTGGTGGTGTTGGAGCTTATAACTGACCATTATTTCCACCATTTTCATCTAGAAAGTTTACAAATCTGATGCCTACAAGAGATGTCTATGTGGAAGATGAATTGGTTTCACCTTTTTCATCGAACACCACATCCTTAATGATAAGTATATTCATAGTTTCTAGATCAAGGAGCCAATATGATTTTGAATTATTACTATATCCCACAAAAATTAATTTCTAGGTTTTCTTATCTAACTTCATTTTATTCTTTGGGACATGCATGTATGCCTTACAACCAAAAACTTGAAGACGAGTAGATTTTTGACTTATTCCCAATGCATGCTTTCTATAGTGTAATTCCTTCAAGAGCTTTAGTGTGTGACCTATTTGGAAGGTATACAGTTGTGAGACATGCTTCTACCCAATATGAATGAGGTAATTGTGCATCCTCAACCATGATTTGAAACATATATATAATGACATAGTTATGCCTTTCTACAACATCATTCTTTTGTGGTGTATAAGGAGTAGTGTATTGATGATGTATTCCATGCTCTACAAGGTATGAAATGAATTATTACTAGTGTATTCCCCCCATGATTTGATCATAGGGCCTTGAGTTTACAACCAATTTTAGTTTCAATAAATGCCTTAAGTTATTTGAAGGCTTAGAATGCTTGATCCTTAGTCTTTGCTAAGGAAACCCACATCTTACAAGAATAATCATCAATGAAGAGTTGGAAATACTATATATTTTTTGGCTAGGAATCATAGGTCTACACAAATTAGTATGCACCAGATCCATTGGATGAGGAGACTGATATTCACTTTTTCCAAAAGGATCTCTTTTTTTTTTCAACTAATCAAATAAAAGAGATACCAAAAGATTATTTGAGTGTGGGAAGACATTTGAACATGTTGTGGTTGCTTAATGCAAGCAAATACCCATAACTCAAATGACCATAACTTTTGTACCATAATTAATATTTGTATGTACCCTTCATAATAATTTCATGATGGTTATTGTGAACAATATCACATTAAAAAATCTTGCCTACATTTAAAGCTCATGCAATATTTTTAGAGCCTTGAGACTTGTTATTGATAAGGCAAAACTTCTCACCATGTATGTGATCAAACTCAACTTTAAGATTTTGATCAAGAAGTTTATTTACAGACAACAAGTTCTTACTAAGTATTAGTACATATAGGACATGTGTGATCTTGGTAGTGTGGTGACCAAGCTATAAATAAACATTAGCTCAGCCCTAAATAGTATATGATGAGTCATCACTGAGAGAAACATTACCCTAAAATCTTGATTAGTATAAAGTGAAAAACCATTCTTTTTATCATGTCATGTGCATTATGGAACTAGAATCAACATACCATATAAAATTTGTCTATGTCATAAATTCATGATCATCTTCTAAAGAATGATCATCCTCAACAACATTCCCATGTTTTTGTTTCTTCTTCCAATTTTTTTTGGAATGGAGTTTTGGCTTCAGTGCCTGAGGTGGATTTTGAGAAGTGGGATTCTTACTAGATGATCCCTATGTGAATCCATTAGACCAATAATTTTTTAGGTCATGACCTATATTTCCAATAATTATACAAACCTTCTATGAACGGGATATGTGTCCCTACTAGTGTTGTTGATTATTTTGCTTAAGGTTTTATTTAGAAGCCTTCATGGGGTTCTTCCCTTTTTGAGATGAGGCAATTATATACTCCTCATTAGGTTACTCTAAATTTTGCATGCCTTCTTTTGGTTACAACATGTTAACCAATGAGATGAAGGTCAATTTTTATACTATGTGATTTAACCTTTTAGGGTTTTACTATGAAAATCCTATCTTTAAATTAAAGGGTTGACATGTCTAAATTAATCAAATAAATATTCAATAATTAAGTAATAATTGTTTATATAATTTGACCTTCTTTGAATTTTTAAAAATATAAATAAATAGGCTTGAATATAAATTAATTGTTGTAGATGATTTGGGTTCCAAAAGTTGAGATTTGAGTAGTTCTGACTGTCATCAATAGGATTCTAGTGTGTCTCTACTCAATGGTAGTAGCGGCCAATATGGATAGTAGTGTGTCATTTTTGTGTAGTGTCCTTTAGGTGGTAATAGTGTCCCCTTTATGGGACTATTCCTATTTTCTAGGAGTACCTATTCCTATGTTTTTAGATTCTATTTTGATATGCATAAAACCTAGAGCTCTATGTTGTGCTTGGAAAACTTGGTTTAGTGTGCAAACCCTAATCTTCCTTGCAAGTAAGGCATGATAAATAATTTTTTATTCATTAGTAGGATGGACTGGACATCCTCAATAACCCATTATGAAGAGAGTTGACTACATACCAATATTGTGAAGAGGGATCAAGCCTGATGTAGTTCTCCTACCTAGTGCTTGATGCAAGTGCAAGTGAATGCTAGAATGAGAGTGGGATTAGATGCTTTGAATGTGCTTGAGTTTTGAAATATTTGAAAACTGAGCTTAGGGCTATTGTAGATGGTAGTATGTAGAAGTAGGGCATAATAGGGATCAAATACCTTGATTTTACTCAACTTTGTCTTTGGTTTGAATAGTTTTTGCATCTATTTTCCATCTAGTGAATAGAGGTAAATTAGACTTGTATTTATAGGGTTTTGTTTCTTGTGAAGATAAGAAAATATTCTTAGGCAAACCTTACGAGGGGCATGTATTTGAAAATGCATTTTTTGGGAAGAGTTAGGGTTAAATATAATAGTGCCTAGTTGGGGACACTAGTGCCATGTGGTTATAGTGTCCCAAATGTGGCGTTAATGTCTACTTATCAAACTACTAAGCAAGTTGGGTTGAGATTTTAGATGATAGTTTTGAGACTATGTTTTGACTAACTATAGGTGAATGTGGTCTATTAAAGACTAAAAAATAATGTCTAAGGCTCTAGGATAGGTTTAGGGATAAACTAGGAACAAGGTAACTCAAGTGACACTCTTAGCATTCAATTACCAATTTTAGGTGATTAAATCCCCCCCCTTTATGCTAGTAATGCAAAAAAGTGAAATGACTGGTATAAAGGAAAAAGAAGCATACCTAGACTTACCTTCAAATTGAAGCCTATGTAGATGAGTTTGATTATGTGAATTTGGGTATGTATATGTGTAAAATTATCTAAATCAATGTCCTATAATGAAACATGTAAAAATTAGTGCTTACTTAAGAGATGATCAAAAGTAAAGACTATGCTGAAATGAAGTAACTGAGTAAAAGTTGAGTGAAGAGAGAGGAAAGGAATGAATATACCTTATTGGGTATATGAACTAATGTATGAACCTAGTGACAACCTATATGTGTGAGTGTATATAGTGATCATACCATTGAATATCTTGTATTGAGCTAATGGTTTGCTCAATACTCATATGGGTAGCTCAAGAACTCAATCCAATTTCGACTCCATCATTTCCCACCCCTAATCAGTGGATCCTAATCTATGAATAGCTTAGATAAGACTACAATTATGTCTAACCCTCTCATGTAGGTGGATCAAGAAACCAAGTAGGCCATAAATCCATCATTGCCTACCTATATGAAACAGATGCATTTGTAGCTATATTGTACAAATTGTAGAAAGTATCTAACTAAGAAAATCTAATTGTATATTCATCTCTATGACCACTCAGGTTTATTAGGAAGCTTTGGGCTACTTAGGAATGATAACCACTATAGATGGAGTAAGGCATGAATATGATAACAACCTAAAATGTGATACCAAATGTATACAATGTAGAGGGTAGCATGGAATTTGCCATTCCATCTGTTTAACCTATCTATAGCTAAGTCTATAGAAACTATGTGCCACACACATGCCTCCAATCTAGTATCTGATTATATTGAATCTAAATTGAGTATTTAATAGCTAAATCTATGTAGTTGAATTGAATGTGTAAGTGATCATGTCGCACATGAGGCCCCCAAATTTGAGAAACTAGTATGAATTAAAGCTATAATAAATGTATATGAGCTAAATTTGAACATAATTTCCAAACCTATGACTATATCTATGTAAATATTTATTATACTTAGCGTACTAGTTTGAGTGATCAAAACTATCCTAAAGTTGGGGATACTAGATAATAATGCCCTATAGTGGGCAGTATCACCTTATGGTGCTAGTGTCCCAATCTAGGCACTAATGTCTACCTGGTCTAATTTCTAAGTGATCTAAACTAAATTTTGAGTCTCTAAATTATTATGTGTCTGCCCTGATTCTAATGTCTGAAACTAAACCTTTGTGCTGAAATATATATATGAAAAACAATGTAAGAGTTTGATCTCTATGACAAACCCCTATGAAAACCCCCTCTTTTGAGGGTAGTTTTGAAACCTATGTAATAACTTCCCTCTAAATAATTAACTCTACAAAACATGTTAGCAGGAGCATGTGCATGATATTTCAATATAATGGACAATCATGACATCAGAATGTAAATGTATCTGAGCATAAGTAGGTAATGTAAGATGTATGTTGTAATCTACCATTACACAAGGGTGTCAAGATAAATTTAATCAATGTGTATAGAAAAAAATATTAGTAAATACTTAGGAGGATGTGGCATGATGTCCATCATAACTCCCAAATAGGAAGGTTAGATGCATGAGGTCCCTCATGGCATTGAAAAGTGGTGTGTGTGTGTGTGTGTGTGTGTGTGTGTGTGTGTGTGTGTGTGTGTGTGTGTGTGTGTGTGTGTGTGTGTGTGTGTGTGTGTGTGTGTGTGTGTGTAACAATCAAATACAAGTGTCATGGTGTAGAAGCATAAAAGGAAGCATACATACAAGCACATGAATCATATAAAAGATAGGTCAATAGGATACAATACAAAGGACATGAGCACATATCACTAAAACTAAGAATGAAGACACACAAGGACATGTTCAAATGTCCATATATGCAAGAAATAAATAATTTGGTGTAGAGCCACATAAAAATAAATGTTCAAATGTCCATATATAGAAATATGAAAGCACACATAACGGACATGGGAATATGTTCAAGGCATATATATAGAGAAGTGGCATAGATCCAAAGAATAATGGCATATTCAAATGCCCTTGAATATGGAAGAAGCATAGGAACACAATCGAGTCTAATCTAGGAACTATAAATGAAAACATGTATAATTATGTAATATAAATCTATGTAGATGTTAATATGCATATATACTAAGTTTAACTAGTTATAATCCATAAAAAATATGAGAAATGAGGAACAATGAGCAATATAAATATAAATCAATATGTAATTAGAATATATAGTATGTAAATATAAAACCTAGTTATAGCAGCTATGTAGGAGATGACCCCAAGTGGGTATATGTATCAAATGTATAAACCTAGATTGGTGTAAATGCCCCAATGGGTAGATGATAGATGGTCTAGATTAGTGTACTAGACCAGAGTCCTACCTGGAATCTACAAGCACTCAACAATAACAAGTGAAGTATATGTGTATGATAAACCTGACTATATTAGGATAGCTAGCAATATGCAATATCTAGAAAGTAGTATAAATTTAAATATAGCAATGCATACAATTTGAAAAAGTTTTTGGTTTTGAAATATTTTAATGTTTTTATATTTTTACATGTTATATTGTTTTCATATTTTATGAGTATAAGCTATGTACAATAAAATGAAAATAAACTATGTATAAGGAGTGAGAGAGAGAAGGAATTATGTACAAGGGTAGGAACCATACTAACCAATGAGTCTCATGGGAGACTCACCATCATTGTGACCTATGTTGAAGATAGGAATGATAGTCTCTCATGCAGTGTGATTTTTATGTTGTAGTTTATTGTTGTTGGAGTAGGAATATGAGTATTTTTCATCATCAAAATAATAATAACCTAGAGTGTTAGATGGAATTACCTTATACTATGGATTTAACCTTTTTGAATTATGTTTTGGAATATTGATTGTGATTTTTCCCTTTAAATTTGTGCTTATTATATACATACTATGATGTGGAGGCTCTTTTTCTAAAAAACCTTATTTGAGAATGCTTGTTCGATTAGCATGATTTTGACTTTGAAATTGAATCTCTTATTCTTTCTATAACATGTTCTATGTATCTAGATGTGTTTCATTCTTTGGTAACCATTTTTATACTATTTCTAATTTTGACCCTTTTTAAATTGGTATATGTGCCATTTTATGATATTTGTATGAAGTTTCATTGTATGAGTCATCTATATCCACTATCTATTGTATTTTCATTTTAAATGCTAAATATGAATCAATGTGGTGCCCATGCATTTTATGATATGCACAAAAATATATGGATCTCCTAATTGGGTATAGAGGAGTTAGGATGATCAACTTAAATTTAATAATTCCCTTAGTGTCTCACTTGAACTCTTATTTGACCTTTGAATGATTTTTTAATCATTAGTTATAGATGTACTTTGTTGAGATTTTTATTCTAATATGTATCATTATTTTCCATAAATTGATTAGTTGAATATGTATAAACATGATTTACACTATTGTGACCTGAAGGTCATTGTCTCATAATTTGTTTTTCCAATGTTGTAATGTCTTCATGTAGTAGTTGATTTTTATTTTGTAAACTAATAATTATCTTTCTCATAATGATAAGTTGATCACATAGAGTTTCACAAGTGCAAAACCTAATTGTTTCTATTTGAACATGTAGGCACACACCCTATAGGGAAGAGGTATGAATAGGCTAAGTAGGGGGATTAGTGAAAGTGTTATATGTTTCCTCATATCATGGATGAATGATAGCATGGACCTTGTTAGAGGGAAAGTAGTTATCACCCTCATGGAAATGAGGAGGAGAAGGAGATTTTTTCTTGTGCATAAGATATGGCATTGAAACTTGGAACATAGTTATTAGTTTATGTGTTAAATACTCCATGTGTGTATGGGTTTGCTTGTTAATGGAATTACATATAGGATAAAGATAACATGATATGAGTTATGACATATATTAAAATTTATATAAAGCATCATCTATACATGTATTTATGTCTTTTCTGAGTTCATTCTGAATTAAAGGGAATAAGCATATAAATGAAATTATTAGACTCTACAACAAAAAGTGATTGATTTTTTCTATCATTATGATCATGATTACATGAATTATAAGATATATGAATCTGAAATCTAAGTATAAATATAAAATGATGCAAACCTAAATGTGTATAGGGTTAGGGTTTTGTTAAACTAGGGTTGTTTTACAAAGAGTTAAATTATAATCAAATAAATTTAAACTCTAATATTAAATTGATTTAATTAGCCAGGTTGTCTAAAAAAATAAAAAAATCATAAGTATTCAACCCTATTTCATTGCCTAAAAATTTGGATTAATTCAAACTAGGGTTTGAATCAATATCCAAAGCAGGTCAAGTTCACCAAATGATTTAACCTTTTAGGGTTTTACTATGAAAATCTTATGTTTATATTAAAGGGTTGAGATGTATAAATCACTTAAATAAATATAAAATAATTAAGTACTTATTTGTTATACAATTTAACCTTCTTTGACTTTCTAAAAATAATAATAAATACTCTTGAAAATAGACTTATCTAAAAATTGACTATCATGGATAATCTAGGTTTTGAAAGTTGAGATCTAGGAAGTTTTGAGTGTTGTTAATAAGATTTTAGTATTCATATACTCACTAGATAATATCATCTAGTATGGATAGTAGCACCCTATTTATTTATTGTCCTTTAGCTGGTAGTTGTCCCCTTTATAAGACTATCCCTATTTTCTAATTGTACCTATGCTTATGTTTTTAGGTCATGTTCCTACATGCATGAAACTTAGATATTTGTGTTATGCCTAAAAAACCTAATTTAGTGTGCAAACCCTAATCCTCCTTACAAGTATGACATGAAAAACAATTAAGTGTTTTTTATTATGATGGATTGGGCATCATTAACACCCCACTATGAAGATATTTGCCTACATACCAATACTCTGAAGAGGGATCAAGCTCAATGTAGTTCTCCCACCTAGTACTTGATGCAAGTGCAAGTGAATGCCAGAATGAGAGAAGTCTTAGATGCCTTGAATGTGTTCAATCTTTGATATGTTTAAAAACTAGGCTTAGGGTTTTTTTGGATGGTAGTATGTAGAATTAGGGTAGAATAGGGATCAAATACCTTGATTTTGCTCAACTTTATCTTTGGTTTGAATAACTTTTGCATCTATCTTCCATCTAGTGAATAGAGGTGAATTGGACTTGTATTTATAGGGTTTTGATGCTTGTGAAGATAAAAAAATATGCTTAGGATGACCTTAGGAGGGACACACATTTGAAAAGTATCCATTTGGAAGAGTTAGGGCTAAGGGCAGTATCACCCAGTTGGGGACACTAGCACCATGTGGTTGTAGTGTCCCAAATGTGGCACTAATGTTTACTTGGCAGACTACTAAACAAGTTGGGTTGAGATTTGAGATGATAGTTTTGGGACTATGCTTCAACTAACTATAGGTGAATGTGGTTTGTTGAATGACTGTAAAATCATGTCTAAGTCTCTAGGATAGGTCTAGGGCTAAATAAGGAATAGGGTAACTCAAGTGACACTCTTAGCATTCAATTACCACTTTTAGGTGATTACACTATGACATTCAATGCAGTCATAAAAATTCTATATGCAGGTGGTAGAGATCATAATATAATAGGAACCAAAGAGTCATCTTTCACTATTTCACCCAATGCTTCAATCAAAACCCACAAGGTTATAACTCTACAAAGAAAAGCCTCCACTTTTTCCTTAGATTTCAACTTTAGATAATGGAGCTAGCTTTGCCAATGAAGAATCTAATTTTGATTCCTTACCTCATATACTATTTTAATCTTTTCTTAAGCATCCTGAGCTATAGTAGTATTATAGATATGAGGTTGTACCTCTTTTAAAACTCTGAACATGATTATGAGCTTAGCCTTATGATTGGATTTGTCATATTTTCACTACTAATCAATGTCAGTAGCATGTTAGGTCTACATGCTATCAACAACTATCCATATGCCCTCAAATTCCAAGTGTATTTTAATCTTTATTTTCCACGTTGCATAGTTGTCACCTCAAAGAAGATAAGTGTCTCATAGAACAAAACATAATCTATTTATGGCCATGTGTGAAAATATGATCAAATTTTATAAGGGTGACTGGTGATTTAAAAATCTAAAAGGTTCCCCTTTCTATATATCATCAGACCAATATACCAAACCTCTCTATATGTGCACCTTCCCATATACATATCACTACTAGAAGAGCTCATTCTTTCCATATACCCATCAATACGTGAAAGAGACTTTAACACAGGTGAGATCAGAATGGTATTGGGTACCTAGATAGTACATGAAAGATAATTATTCTATCACTAACACCTGCTTAGAAGGAATTTTGCATACATGGGTGTAACTTCTTAATATACTTAGAAATTCCAACTATCAAGATTTATGTCTATTGATAGTAATGAATGGGTAACAGAGGGATGGTTTATGAATATTTTTGAGCCTTATTAATCCTAAATGATTTAAAAGGATGATGATCAGACATCATTATTTTAACTATGTTAGGATATTAATGTATTAGTTCAAAGTGTAACGGCATTTCCTATAAACATGAAACAGAGGCATCATTAAAATTAAACATTGTGAATGAGAATTTTATAATCTCATTGATTTTTTCATTGATTTGATTTGCCATAAATAAATGACTTTCATAAATTTTTACAATTTGCAATTAAAAAAATTAGAAAATGAAATTTCGTGAAGAGAGTAAAAAATTAATACCACCCCCCAAATTTTCTACTTTTCCTATTTTGTCTTTTCCCAAAAGTACAAAATTGAATAAAAAGATGTGTTTATGACTAAACACTATAAATTCATAGTCTTATAGAACCTACCAAAATGAAGTTACTTGGAACAACTTGGGATTTATTCAGTTATTTTACTTACATGGCTACCAACCGTATAGAAGAAAGATTATTTTGGCCTAAGTTTACCTAACCTCTTAAGGATTCCAATATTTATAGTACCCATGTGACTACATGAATACATCTATTAATAATTCTAGGAAATAAGAAACACATAAAATGAGATATATCTCAAATCAAACCAATAAGGTTTTCAAAAATCAATATGATATCCTAAAGGGATTATTGGATATCAATTCGATTGAGATACCTCATATTTTTGAACTCAATATAAGCTATAAATCAAAATATTAAAATGTTAAATTATTATTTTTTTATCATAATATTAGAGGCCATTCAAAAAATATATGCAATGCTTTAAGGGACAAAATTAAAGAAGTCGTTGATCAAGACAAGATTACTCTAGATTACCAAACTTCCAAAGAAAGGATATCATTAGTAAATAAAATCAACCTCTTAAGGATGTTTCATAATCAACATGATTTAAGAACAATCATAAATACCAATGCATTCAATATTTGTATTGTAAAAATTATGATTTGATGCATTATGATACATACTTGGGGGAGCCTAATAACTATAACATACGGGTTAGTAATTACTTTACATATAATAACATGGGATTCATTGCATACATTTTTTAAATTTTATATTTTTACGACACCTTTTCTTATTTTTTTTACATTAAATGATCTTTATTTCATATTATGACCCTTGCTTATTTATCCTTCAATACATTTTCATGACTCTTAATACTTTTATCATTTGTTACTTCAGATTGTTTATACATATTCAATATTACATGACATATGATATATTTGGACTACATATCTTCACTTCTTTGGGAGCAATAATATATTTTGGACTTTATACTTGGTGACCATCTAATTTGATCTTTTAAGTTCCTATTCACATAATATTTTCTATATTTGATATGTATTGTGTCGCATTAGACTATTCATGACCATGACATTATGCTTTGCGATAGCCTGTGCACTAGCTCTTTGACTTCTAGTGCTTCATTGATACATCATTATTATGACATAATATACATATATTATTGTAATAATTCACTCTATAAAATTGAAAAAAATACAAAAATATTCATAAAATAAAATAAAAACCAATTTTTTTTTACTTCATCTTGGCCATATGATATATATATATATATCATGTTTATCTACCTATGTTATAGGTTTATCTATTCATTTTTTCCTTGCATGTTTCCTATGGTTTACTTTGAGTGGGTGAGATATAGGATACAAAACTTATATATGGTTAATGTAAATACAAGATATGACAAGGGCATACTCATACAAATAGATTTTGCATGGTGACAACTTTATAGCTTACCATGTTTTATAAAAGATACTTTTCATAGATTAAACACATATTTATATCATTTACATGTGGCCTATGTACATGGATATATTCATAATTTTGTTACATATATGCTTACATATTATCCATTGTAATTGACACATGACTACATATTGCACCTTAGTACTGTTAGCCAATTTTTACACCCAAGTTTTACATCTTTCATTTTGGCTAAGTGCAGCATTCTTAATTTGTTCATCAACATAGCAAGTGTCAAGTGTTATTTCCTTCAAAAGCATTTGTTTGGTCTTTTTTCAAGTTTTATTTCAGTCTTTTTGTCAAGTGTTATTTCTTTCAGCAAGGTTTTATTTTGAGTTTTTTGTTTAAGGCTCAAAGGAATTGTTTCAAACTTTTTGTCCAAAACAAAAAGTTTGAAGGAATTGGTCCATCTCAAGCTTTTTGAAGGGTCACTTACAAAATTCTAAAGGATATTTTTCTCATGGAAGTGTCCTTTGCAAAAAATTTGAATGGTACATTTTCAAGATTGAAGGGTCTCTTCTCAAGAATTGGTCCTTTACAACTTTTCTAAAGGAATTGGCTCTTTATAACTTTTCTGAAGGAATTGGCTCTTTGAAAAATTTTCAAAGGAACTGTTTCAGACATTTTGTTTGAAACAATCTTTCCAAAGAGTCTTTTTTTGATTGAAGTGTCCTTTGCAATATTTTTGAAGGGACATTTTCAATTTTGTTGAAGGTTCTTTCTCTTACAAAGTGTCCAATTCAAAAATTCTAAAGGATTATTTATCAAGCGAAAGGATGTTCCTTTCTCTTGCGAAGGGATATTTTCAATATTTCTAAAGGGTATTTTCTCAAGAATTGGTCCTTTGCATTTTTCCAAAGGAATTGTTTCAGACATTTTGTTTGAAATAATATTTTTGAAAGAATTACTTATTAAGGGTTTTCTAAAGGAATTATTTCTCATGCAAGTGCCCTTTAAAAGGTTCAAAAGGTCCTTTGCAAAAAACTTGAAGGGACACTTTCAAAAAATTTGAAGGGTTTTTTTCTCCAAATAAGCTTTTTGAAAGGTATAGTTCAAATTCTCTAAAAGACACTTTGCAAAAGCCCGAAGGGACACTTGTAAAAAGTCTGAAGGGTCTTTTCTTAGGAAAGTGTCTAGTTCAAAAAACTCAAAGGGACACTTGAAAAAATTATGAAGGTATTTTCTAGGGAAAGTGTCCATTTTAAGATTACCAAAGGGCATGTTCAGGCTTTCCAATGGGCAAAACTCAAAGGTCTAAGGAATATGACTTGAAGGAATGGTCCGAGTAGAGTGACGGTTATATGGACATCAACTTCAAGGTGATGAACTAACCATTGATGTTTAAATAGTGGGTCCCAAGCAGATTAGAAAGACTCATATCACCATTGAGTAGATCATGATCTAAATCATTTTTTATGGCTAGTCAAAGAAAGAAAGTCTAAGGAGCTTTGTAGGGTTTGAACATTTAACTTGGTCAAGCTGGATTGAGTTTTCAAAGTATGTTTGCAGGCACGCACACATGGAGCCAACATTCTAACAAATGCCATAAAGGCATACACGTAGACTCTAAGTGATGCCTCTCTAAGGCCAACAGAATGAAAATGACTCTTCCCTACACTATTGCACACCTTAGCAAATTGGTAAGAAGTTGTTAGCATCAAGACAAATTGACAAGTGGACTCATTTACATAACCACATTTATGCCATTACTTAGGTCAAAATATCTTGTTTCTACTAGTGAAACCATTAGGGAAGCATCTTTGAGAGATGAAGCTAGCTATGTAACTACTTGAGGTGACATAGATCAATCAAATGGCTCCAATGAGCATCATTTGCAAAGATTATTATAGCTAAAGATGGAGACTCCTCACAGATTGATTCCTCTTTTTTGCACCAAAGGCTTCCTCCTTTTACTTCTTTTCTACTATAAATACATCCCTTAAGATAGTGTAAAAATAACCACATAGTGTATGGTGAAGTCCTACTGGATTGATATTATATTTTACCTTTAATCATTAAGTACAATTTTGTTTCTTTCAAGTTTCTAAATAATTGTCTGGGTGTGTAAAAGATGTATATTGATAGTAAGTGATGATTTTTCATCCTTTATCTTTTATCCTTTATTCCTGAGCAAAATTTCTTAGTCTAATAGGTCATATAGAGTGTGTTCAAGTATGTTAGATTGATGTAAGTGTATATCTATTTTTGAAATGTGCAAATTTTGCCTTTTAGTTCATTTTCCTTGTGTCATTTTACACATCTCACCTTTGTACTAAAATACTTGTGTTAGAACCCCTTAGATCTTGAAAATGGTCTATGCATTTTGTTATAGTGTGCATTAGAATAGGATATTCACATGGAAGATAATCTTGGTGCATCACCAATCCTAGAGTAGGTTTCTTTTTAAGCAATTTCAAACTCTTTCCCTTCAAATTAAACTGGTTTAGATAGAGGTTGTTTTGTAGAGATACATTTAAGGAAATAACCCTTTAAATCTAGAAGTTCATTTCCTTTATAAGCATACCCACATGCCTATAAATGTTCCAACATTTCCCAAATATGTAAAAGACTTAAACACTCTCTTTTAGGGTGCAAGATTTGGAGACAATAGTTCTAGCACACATGGTGGGACTGCTAGTCCTAATTATTTACATGTCAAGGTGAACGATGGTCTTGATAAGCCTAATGTTGTAGAAATATTCTCAATCTAGCATTTGTCAATTCCAAAAGTTGAGAATAGTTGGTTATAGATCAAGTTTCTCACGTTATACTTCGTGGTCATCACTAGGTCATCTAGGATTCTTGATCAAGCCCCTCTAGTTGAAGCCTTTCTTGAAGAACAACACCCTGAACCATTCCTAATACTTAGAGATCTTGGATGAGGAGGTTTTGGAGAAGAAGTCAAGGAAGTTGAAGAGATAGGAGATCAAGAGGAAATAGGATAAATGGATAGATATTAACCTTTATTGGCCTTTAATACCCAAAATCTAATTGACATTCTTGTATATGACCTTATTGCTCCCAATGCTACCAAGAATCTCCATAATTTCAATGTAAATAGTTCTATTACCCCATCTGAGCATATAAGGGACATTTCAAATTTCTATAACTTTCATAATGTCACCTGAGCCAACTTAGCCATTAGATTGCTTGTTATGTCTCTAAAAGGCAAAGCACTTGACTGGTATAGGACTTTAGAATATGGTTGCATTACAAGTTGGGATGGCTTTGGGGAATTGTTGGTAACTAGATTTGAGAATAAGAGTGACCATACTTCACTAATCCATCAACTGAATGTGATAAAGAGAGGTCCTAACAAATCTATGGGAGATTTTAATGAAAGATTTCAAAGGACATGGCATAGGTTTCCACCTATCATGAGACCTCCTCCTAGATTTGTGTTTCCCATTTATCTCAAGGCTATTGATATTGATGTGGCAATAATGTTGTAGTCAATGTGAGGATCTACTCTACCATATGCATATGAGATGGCTATTGAAGCTGAGAATAGCTTGATACAAGCTAGAAAGATACCTCCAATATTTTTCATGCCTTTGTTATCTCATAGTTTGGTTGAAGCTCCAAGTGTAGCACAAGTTCCTAATGCCAATGTTAAGCTGATAACCTATCCCAAGAAGGTGGATAATGTTATGGATAAATATGAGGAAATTTGGTCATTATGTGCTCGGCTCAAGCAAGCTCAGTTCCAAGCAAGTGTTCCACCTAACCCTCAATACTATCTTCAAAAAGTCTATAGAGCTCCACCCTAATACTACCAAGGAAGAAGACAAGGTCAAAAAGGTTTCAACAAGCAACCCAATTCCTATAATCCTAATTCCACTCCTTCCATGAAGGCTGTCATTCTAGTGCATGCTAACTTGGTCCAAGGGGAGGATCATTTAGACTAATGGGGACAACCTCAAGGTCAATTTATGCATGATGGTAGAGAAGATGACTAAGCTTTGGTGGCACAAGAATAATATACTCTTTATATGACATCAGAATAAGTGAATCTCATGCAAAGGTATATTCATGGAGAAAGTAGTAGCCATATTGTAGGTATGATGAACTTTCAAGAAAAAGATGATTATGTGTTGAATCAAAGCACAACAATTATAGAAAACATAAGAGCCAAGAAGAGATCTCTAAGAGATTTTATGGGAGTACATGTGACTCCAATTGATGCCTCTTCAAGGCCACAAAGTGTGAATATTAGTGCAATACCTACTACCAGTCATGCTCCTCAGCCAAGTCAAAATATGAGTAGGGTTGCCAAGCCTACAATGCAGTAGGTTTAGACTCCCTTTCTCCCTTCAAGAATTCAATAAAAGGTGAGTAATCCCCCTCTAAACATTATTTATTCTTTGAAGAATACCAAGATAAGTATATCTCTTTGGGAAGTCTTACATATGCCTGGTCAAAAGGAGCTTTTACAAGAATAGCTCACGAGCATCCATGTAGGCCCCAAACTTCAAAACACAATAGTGTAGCCCTTACCAATACTCTAAATCATGTCTTAGACCCATCCACCAAATCTGAAAATCCCCCAGCTTTTACAAGAATTGTATTGTAGATAGTGGAGCTAGTACCACTGTCATGCCTAAGGTGGTAGCTGATAAGTTGGGATTGAAGTATGAACCACATATTAAAGGTGTGTTTCAAATTGATAGGACACTAACCAAGATATTTTTATTATTCATATTTCTAAAAGTCTTTCTACATGATTACCCAAGTTTCCCCATTTTACAATATGTTTTGGTGGTAGACCTTACATCTCATTTTGCTATATGCTTGTCAAGGGACTTCATGGATAAGATAGGAGGGTAGCTTTCTACTGATTGGTATTTTATAGTGTTTAAAACAAGATATAAAACCAAGGTGACTATAAGGACATAGCCCTTAGCAAGTTTTCATATTGAGCCATAAATGGAGACAAGTTTAAATCAGAATTGTTTAATTGGTAAAGAAGTTGTCATGGATGGTGAAGCATCCTCCCCCCTTGAAGGTATTTTTGATCTTTTCCTTGATAAGTAAAGCACTAAAATGTATGTCCTTGATCCATATAAATTCATAGAAGATACTAATTTTGGAGTTTATTATATGCATGAAAATGATGTTTTAATTCCTTCACTCGCTAATGAAGATCATGAACTTGAAGGGATATGGGAAATGTTTTTTGATTGCTCAAGAATTAAATTAGGTGTAGTAGCTATTATTATGTTAGTTTCTCCATCAAATAATCAATACTAATCCTCATATAGATTCTACTTTAGCTACACCTACAATGTGGTAGAATATAAAGGCCTAGTTCATTGCCTCCAATGGGCAAAAAAGAGAAGGATCAAGAATTTGAGGGTTTATGGGGATAGTGAGTTGGTCATCCACCAAGTGATAAATCAAGCTATAGCCAATAATCCCTTTCCTAAATCTTACAACCATAGGGTATGGGACCTACTTGAATACTTTGATGCCTTCAACATACAACCCATACCAAGGGATTCAAATAAACACATTGATAGATTAGATGCCATATGAGCACAGTTTGATGCAATTGCTGGTATAGAAAAGGAGAAAGGTCAGTCTCATATCAAATTCATTATAAGGCCTTCTATTCCAGATAATGAATCATCATGGTAGGTGTTTGAAAGTGATGAACACATTTCACACTTCTTATAAAATGAGATAGGATTCTCCTTGAGGAACCAAAAGAAACTACATGATCAATATGAAGAAAAAGTTATTCAACTAAAGAAAAATTAAGATACCTAAAGGGATAATTAATTTGGAGAGTGTTTTCAATGAATATGATTTAAGAAGAAATAAAGAGTGATCATGTCAACAATAGAAGAAAACTATGAGAGAGTCATGATTTACAAGGACAAGCTTCTAAAAATTGGTAAGGTATGTTCTCTATCCGAGAGGTAGGCCTTTATTGAATTATGCAAAGAGTTCCATGACATCTTTGCTTGGGAATATAAATATTTGAAAGGGTTTGATCCAAGTCTATCTTATCATCATTGAGTTAGAACCTAGAGCTAAACTATTCAGGCAAAAACAAAGGCCTATCAATCCCAAGATAGAGGAACTCATGAGGAAAGAGACCACCAAATTGATTGAGTCTAGGATTATCTTTCCTATCAAACACTCAACTTGGGTGGCTAATCTTGTACCTATTTGAAATAAAAATGGAGAGATCAGACTTTATGTGGATTTTTGAGACCTTAATAGAGTGTCTCTCAAGGATCGTTATCCACTACCTTTCATGGAACAAATTCTACAAGTTGTTTCAGGTTCTCAATACTTCTTACTTCTTGACAGTTATTCAGGTTACAATCAAATACTAGTGAATGAAGAGGATCAGTTCAAGATAAAATTCACTAAAAAATGGGGGACCTTTTCCTATAAGAATATGCCTTTTGGTATATCCAATGCTGGAGCTAAATTTTAAACGGTAATGGACATGGATTTTAAAGGTTTGATCAATAAGGTTTTGCTTGTATACCTTAATGATATAACTATTTTTTCAAAGGATGTTACTAATCATATGGAACATCTAAGGTAGGAGTTTGATAAATATAGGGAATATGGAATATCCCTTAATCTAAAAAATGCATCATTATTGTCTATGAAGGTAAGTTATTAGGTCATATTATTTCAAAAGAAGGCTTGTTCATTGACCCCAAGAGGATTGAGGCTATTCTAGGCTTGTCTTTACCTCAACACAAGAAAATATTTCAAAGCTTCTTAGGGAAAATAATTTTTTTAATAAGGTTTATTCTAGGATTTATAATTGTGGTAAAGCCTATCACAGCTATGCACAAGAAGAACCAAGATTTTAATTGGACAAAGGAAGGTAAGAGTAGTTTTGAGGAAATCAAGCAAGTAATTGCAAAATCTCCTACTCTCCTGAACCCAAACATTGCCAAAGATTTCATACTCTATACCATTGCTAACCTTGATACAATCTCAGCTATGCTTATGTAAAAGAATGATGAAAAGGTAGAGCAATCAATTGCATTCTTTAGTGAAGGATTGGAAGATTATGAGGTTGGGTATACATTTGTTGAGAAACAAGCTCTAGCTATGATAAGAGGATTGAAGAAGTTCAAATACATGGCTTCAAACAATAAGATACACATCATGGTTTCTCATCCTACCACCAAGGATTTTCTCTTATGCAAAGACCTTAATGAAAAGAGAGCTAGGTGGATTACCAAAGTAATAGAGTATGAAGTGGATATTAAGGTGACAAACTTGGTAAGAGGAAAAGGGATATGTGAGTGTTTAGCTTCAGATTTACAAGATCCAAAGGAGGAATTCTTGATCAACGAAGTTCACCCCCAACTAGCTGATCGCATATAAGTTCAAAGTTGGACACAAGACATCATTAATTTCCTGCAAAATAGTGGGTGCCCCAATGGCTTGAACAAGTCTCAAAGGAGATATTTTAGATTGCATAACATTCCTTACTATATTGTTGATGGTGTTCTCTTTAGGAAAGACATGAATGGTGTGTTGTTGAGGTGTGTTAATAGTGATCAGTTTGATATGCTATTATAAATGTTTCACAATGGTACAGATGGAGGTCATTTCTTAAGGATTGTTACCATTGGGCTAAGATGTGTCCTCAATGTGCCTTCTTTGTAGGCAAATGAAAACTTGCAGCCCTTCCATTGAATCATATCCAAGTAAACTGGAATTTCATGTAATGCAGCCTTGATTTCATTAGTGTGATCAACCCTCCATCAAGTGCTAGACACAAATGGATATTGACTACTACTCACTACTTCACAAGGTGGGTACAAGCTGTTGCATTGAAGGAGGCAAGTGAAAACACTATCTTGGAGTTTTATGAGAACATTATAACAAGGTTTGGAATTCCCCATGTTATCATTTCTACTAATGCACTTGCTTTCATAAGTGCTAAAAATTTTGATTGGGTAAATAGGAATAGAGTTTACTTGAGTACCTCCCAACTATTACCCTCAAAGTAATGGATTGGCTAAATCTACTAACAATAATCTCATCAAGATCATCAAGAGGATCCTCATTGGAGAACAATCAAAGAGCATGGCATAACAAGTTGAAGATAGCCTTATGGGCTAATAGGATTACTCCTAAAAGATAAATTGGTAATTTTCCCTTTGTACTTATTTATGGGAGAGAGACTAGGTTGTCCATATCTCAATAACTCCCTAATTTAGAACTTGCATAGTAGCTAGAACTACTTGAAAATACTCCAATGGAATTCAGATTGATAGAACTAATGCAGCTGTAAGAAGCAAGAGACAATGCACACAAGGCCATGGAACACCACCAAGTACTCGTGAAGAATTCCTTTGACAAAAAATCAAGTGCAAGAGTCTTTAAGGAAGGTGACTTGGTCCTAAAATGGGATGCGGATAGAGTAAAACTAGATAGACATACAAAGTTTGACACTTTTTGGAGTGGCCCTTACATCATTAGCAAGTGAAAGCAAAGAAACTCCTTTCAACTGACCAAGATGAATGGAGAAGAATTGTTTATCCCTGTGAATAGGATACATCTAAAGTTATACTATTAATCTTTGTAGGTCATGTTTTGTAAATAGTAGCTGAGGTGTGTGTGTTTAGTCTAGTTTATTTTGGTCTATTGTTGTGTTCCCTAAGTGCCTTGTAGCACAAGTGTGTTTCCTTCCTTTCATTTGGTGTGTGTCTTTGCCTTTGTGCATGTGATCAACTAGCTTGTGTTTTTTTTGAGCCAAGGGTTTGTTTAAGTCATTTTTTGGGTGCCTATATGTGTGACTCCATGCCCAATGGAAGGATTTAGCCAACTGGTCTTAGGCATAATAGGCATGCCACCCCTAGGAGTTTACAAGAATGTTAACCAATTTTTACACCCAAGTTTTGCATCTTTTATTTTGGCTAAGTGCAACATTCTTAATTTTTTTATCCCCATATCAAGTGTCAAGTGTTATTTCCTTCAGAATCCTTTGTTTAGTATTTTTGTAAATGTTATTTTCATCTTTTTGTCAAGAGTTATTTGTTTCAGCAAGGTTTTACTTCAGGTTTTTTGTTTAAGGCTCGAAGGAATTATTTTAAACAATTTGTTCAAAACAAAAAGTTTGAAGGAATTGGTCCATCTCAATCTTTCCAAAGGGTCACTTACAAAATTCTAAAGGAGATTTTTCTCATGGAAGTGTCCTTTGCATAAATTCCAAAGGGTACATTTTCAAAATTGTCAAAGGGTCTTTTCTTGAGAATTGGTCCTTTGCAACTTTTCTGAAGGAATTGGATTTTTGCGACTTTTTAAAAGGAATTTGCTCTTTTCAAATTTTTCAAAGGAATTGTTTCAGACATTTTGTTTGAAACAATATTTTTGAAGGGTCTTTTTCTCATTGAAGTGTCCTTTGTAATATTTCTAAAGGGACATTTTCAATTTTGTCGAAGGTTCTTTCTCTTGTAAAGTGTCTAATTCAAAAATTTTGAAGGGACACTTTCAAAAAGTCTGAAGGATCATTTCTCAATCAAAGGAACACTTATTTCTCTTGAAAAGGGACATTTACAATAGTTTTTAATGTTCTTTTCTTAGGAATTGGTCCTTTCCATTTTTCTAAAGAAATTGTTTCAGAAATTTTATTTGAAACAATCTTTTCAAAAGAATTGGCTCTTAAGGGTTTTCCAAAGGAATTGTTTCTCAAGCAAGTGCCCTTCAAAAGGTTCAAAAGGTCACTTTCAAAAATTCTAAAGGGTCTTTTTCTCCAAATAATCTTTCCAAAAGGTATAGTTCAAATTCTCTAAAAGATACTTTGTAAAATCTCGAAGGGACAATTGCAAAAAGTACAAAGGGTATTTTCTCTAGAAAGTGTCCAGTTCAAAAAGCCCGAAGGGACACTTGAAAAATTTTTGAAGGTTATTTTCTTAGGAAAGTGTCCATTTCAAGTTTTTCAAAGGTCATGTTTAGGCTTTAAAATGGGAGAAAAGCAAAGGTCCAAGGAAGATGCCCTGAAGGAATGGTCCCAATAGAGTGACGGTTATATGGACGTCAAATTTAAGGTGATGAACTAGCCATTGATGTTTAAATAGTGGGTCCTAATAAGATCATAGGGGCTCATATCACCATTGAGTAGATCATGATCTGAGTCATTTTTTATGGCAAATCAAAGGAAGAAAGTTTGAAGAGCTTTGTAGGGTTTAAACATTTAACATGGTCGAGCCGAAATGAGTTTTCAAAGGATGTTTATGGGAACACACACATGTAGCTAGCATTCTAAAAAATGCCATGAAATCATACACATATATTCCAAGTGATACCTTTCCAAGGATAACGAAATGAAAGCAACTCTTCCCTATGTTGTTACACACCTTAGTAAGTTGGTGAGAAGTTGTTAGCATCAAGACAAGTTGACAACAAGTGGACTCATTTGCATAACCACATTTATGTCATTACTTAGGTCAAAAATATTTTTTTTCTACTAGTGCAACCATTAGGGAAGAATATTTGAGAGAGTAAGCTAGTTGTGTAACCACTTGAGGTGACATGGATGAATCGAATGGCCCAAATGAGCATCATTTGCAAAGATGGTTACAACTAAAGATGGAGACTCCTAACAGATTGATTCCTATTTTTGGTTCCAAATGCCTCTTCCTCTCACTTCCTTTCTGTTATAAATACATCCTTTGGGCTAGTGTAAAAACAACCACATAGTGTATGGTGAAGCCCTACTAGATTGATGTTATATTCTACCTTTAAGCATTAGGTACAAGTTTATTTCTTTCAAGTTTATTAATAGTTGTCTAGATGTGTAAGAGACATATAGTGATAGTAAGTGAGGATTTTTCATCCTTCTATCCTTTATCCTTCATGTCTAAGAAAAATTTCTTAGTCTAACAGGTCATATAGAGTGTGTTCAAGTGTGTTAAATTGATGTAAGTGTATAACTATTTTTGAAATGTACAAAGTTTGTCTTTTAGTTCATTTTCATTGTGTCATTTTACACATCTCACCTTTGTACTAAAATACTTGTGTTATAACCCCTAAGAGCTTGAAAATAGTCTATGCATTTTGTTATATTGTGCATTAGAATATGATATTCACATGGAAGATAATCTTGATGCATCACCAATCCTAGAGTAGGTTTCTTTTTGAGCAATTTCTAACTCTTTCCCTTTAAATCAAATTGGTTTAGACACAGGTTGTTTTGCAAAGATACATTCAGGGAGTTACCCCTTTAAATCTAGAGGTTCATTTCCTCTATAATCATACCCACATGCCTGGAAATGTTCCAACATTTCCCAAATATGGAGAGGCTTGAACACTCTCTTCTAGGGTATAATATTTGGAAAGAATAGGTACCATATCATCCATGACTATAATTCATTATTATACCTATCCTTATTAGAGGTGCATTGCATATATGAGACATATTTTCCATTTTTATTGGGGGGAACATACCCCCATATATCTTTGAGCTTACTTTATGCATATTTCACATACAAATCATGTATTGGACATGTTATTTTTCCCTATCACCTTTGAGTCCATCGTCTATACCTTTCTACTTGGGGATAGTATTACAAAGTTTCATATAATACT
Organism: Torreya grandis; assembly: GCA_037957365.1. Classification (NCBI taxonomy): domain Eukaryota; kingdom Viridiplantae; phylum Streptophyta; class Pinopsida; order Cupressales; family Taxaceae; genus Torreya; species Torreya grandis. The sequence continues at coordinate 1,348,359 of JARHVA010002307.1, forward strand.
ACATAGAACATTACATGTGAAAACATATGTATATAATATTTCCCATAAGGGCATGCTTCACATTACCTATACATGAACATCATTGATTTTATATGACTTATTTGGAGCCATGTAACATAAGTGCCTTGTATTACTAGACTAGTGTGCACTTATGCCTTACACACTATTTACATCTTGACATATTATGATTGTCACATTTATTAATACATGATTATATATTCCATGTTGGTGTACATAGCTTATACATTTCCAACAAGGGTATTATGCCTAAATGGTCCTTATGTGTTATCCATTTAACATTACTAGAGGTACAATCTACTGAGAAGGGGGGTGAATCAGTGATGGCAAATAATCCAATTCAATTTCCAAACCCTTGAAAATACTTAAGTAATAAACACAAGCATTTATGAAGCATACAGATCATTCATAGCAGTGAATAATAAACATAATACAATATCACATACACAACACAAGATCTATGTGGAAAACCCTCTTAGGGAATAAAACCCACTCTGAAGCCTACAAACACATGGACTAATATCCTATAAGATGATCACAAACAAGATACTGATCAAGTCCTTCTCATTAGAAACCTTTGGCCAAGTCCTTCTGACCTATAACATTGATCAAGTCCTTTTGATCAAAGGTCTTTAGTGAAACCCTATTTCATAAAGAGAAACTACTGCTAAGGAATATCAAGTCCTTTAGACCCTCCTTGAGAAGAACACTTATACATTTGAACTAATGTCTTCAACACCTAATGATGGATCTCTAGATTATCTGACCCTTACATAAACTCTCTCTCACAAATAGGCCTCTCACATAGGCATGTCAAAAACTCCTTCCTTCTTCACTCAAACTGTCCTCATCAGCACACTCATACCTCTTTGCATATCCATGAACTACAAGAGCACTATGCTAAAATTAGGAACATGACCATAGGTCATATATATAGTCAACTAACTATTCTGCTCATTAACTCCACCAATAGGCATACTACCTATCCTTCTCTCCATAAACCACACACATAAGCCTCTCACAAATATCTCCAAGTAATTCTCTTACTAGACCACAACCCAACACATTTGGTTCCACTATATATATAGAAATCATGAATTAATCAAGATCACAATATTTCTTTATCAGCCAAAAATCATGCCTTTACCCTTAAGGCATCTTGCATAGGTCACACTTAAGTATCTACACCTTTTAATAAGGCCCTTGTAGCTCTTATAGGTCTCATAATTACCTATTCACCCACATAGCACACTATCAAACAAAACAAAAACATAGGACCACTTTCAAATACATATGTCCACTCCTTATGTCCCCTAAGACACCCTCAAAAAATCATATTCATCTTAGCTTACCTCTGTGTATGCTCACATAACTTAAATAGAGACCTTATACATAGGAACACCATTACTAAATATATAGTCAAATTCTTAAGCTTTGTTCATACTCAAGATATATTGATCACACCTCCAAAATTCTCACAAATTAATCCCATGGAGTTTATAACATTCCCTAATAGCCAATTCATCATGAAACATCGAAACAGCATCCACATAAACTCAAATATCCTTCTCAGGTCACTTACAGAACATACACAAAAACATAATCAACTTTGGAGCTCAAAATCTTTATCTGTACACACTTTCAGATCTTCAAATCTATATTACTAGATATACCTTAGAGTCATCTACCATTTTGTTTTTTGCTATAATAGAAAATTCAACTTCTATAAAAAGCTATCATCCAAAAACTAGACACTATTCTTTCCTTCACAAATTCAAATATTTGAATGAAAATGGTCATAGTTAAACTTTGAACACTATATTCACATCTCATGTCCTCTTAGCTTAGATCAAATATGCTATGTCGATCTTGATCGATCTTTAATACATAGGTGTGAATGTTCAAACATTAAACCTCTATCACTTTGACATCATCTCATGCAATCTTGAAATGTTAACTCAACTTACTCTGTCAATCTCTATAGATCAATCAAATATTTAATTATCAACACTCATTATTTGATCAACTATATGAACATCCACTCACTATTGGATCCTTATCCTATACATTTGCTCAATTGTTAAACATCAAACACCTATCTTCATCTTGTTTCTTCCTGACTCCTTAGAGCAATTTTCACCATTGATCTTGCTTGAGATTTAGCACTTACAAAAATGATTATGGGTACCCTTTCAATATGCCTGAGTAGCCATTTTTTATCCTTAATAACTTCTTTTGTGCTTCGATGTAGGATCTCAAATTTGGACCAAATGATCTCCTCATATATGATAATCTAACCATGTGACACACTACTCCTAAAACCCTCTCACATGTGAGATATAATTCCATTAAACTACCTTCTCAAAATCTTCTGTCATAGAGCCAACTATGTCAAAATATGTTTGGGAGACCAACTTTGAGCAAGCATAACGTTTGCCACACTTCAATGTATGATCTCAAATTTAGCACAAATTATCTATACTCAAAACTAAATAAACCCATATGATCATTTTTTCTTGACACCTTCACATATGCAATATATAACACCATAAAAATTCTCACTCAGCTCTTTCTACCATATTGCAAAATTGGCTTAAGTATGGGAAAACATAGTTAAAATTCCTGGGAGCCCAACTTTCTATAAGCATATCTTTTGATGCACTTCATCACATGATCTATAAATTAACATAAATAAACTACATATAAAACTAAACAAACCCATATGATCACCTTCTTCTTAAACATCCACATGTGTGAGATATTCTATCATCAAATTGCTTAATCAGCCTTTTCTAACCATATTGCAAATTTGGCTAAGTGTGGGAAAATAGTGAAATCTATCTTAGAATCCAACTTGTAACCTCATATATTTGACCATGCTTTGATGCATGACTTGAGATCTAGATCATCACAACTAAGGACTAATTTAATCACAACCATATGAGTAGCTCCCCTTGACTCATTCCCATGTGGCAATGGTGACATTAGCAAACTGCCTACTCAGATTTTATGCCACTAAACCCAAACTATCTCAATGAAAACTATAGACTACCAGATGAATTCCACTTATGCACACAAGCTCTTAAATTATATATAACATCTTAGGTACCTCTTTGACTTGTTCCAAACACTATACTCATCCCTAAACATATCTAAACCATCCAAAACTGAAGATCAAACAAGCCAACATAAAGCACACTAGAAAAAACACATTGCACACTTTGTCATTATTACTTATGATATCAAAACACTTCATCCACTCAAAAATACACCTCCATAACATCACCATGACATCACTATCAAATCCCCAATGATCTCCCCCTTTGTCATTGATGTCAACAAACATCATATATAGTAATATACAGCTCACCTTCTCTTTCTTCAAGCACTCCCACAATAGAAACTTTTTCCCCCTTTGACACAATCACAAAGTGGGCACCAACTGATCTTAAGGATCTAAAAAGACCAAAAATAGTAAAGGACCATCTTAAAAATATGATACAAATTCCCCCTTACCTTGAGCCTGCCTTTTATTGCCTTGACAAACTTCCTCTTGCTCTATGCCAACACCTTTGTTCATAAGCACAATAATTAATGAATATAGAACACAAAACACTAAAATTTGATGGAACTCACTAATAAAGATTTAAGAGGAACTCCCCCTAATATTTATTAACCATTGTACCATTTGAGCATCTTCAGATCTCCACATATTATGAAGTACCACCATGCAGGCTTACCAGATTTCTTTCTCAAGACACTTCCATTACTACCAACATAGTATCATACCACTCATTAATCATAAAACATGTTTTAAAATAACTTGGTAACTTACCTTGGAACGTACATGCTCTGATCTTTTGGAGAAACTAAACAAAATCACTCTTCTTCTTACTAGGTCTATCTAGTCCTCTTGTAGCCCTACCTAAATCTTGCAGAGCCCAAAAAATTTAATAAACACACATTCTAGACCTAATACTTCATATCTAGATCACTCTCATATAGCCCCTTAAGCACACCAATTTTAATCACCAGGCTCATCTTCTACGACATACTTCCTTCAAAAGCCTATTAACTAATTAGGCCTTCAACTTGACAAAAACTTGAATAACTTGAGACCCACAAACCTTCAAATCTCTATGAATCTTTATTTTACCATCCATTTTGCCCATTAAACAATTTAATAATCCTAATACCTCAACTCATAAGGCTGACAACTTTTCTAGTAGAGCCCAAAACCCTAGAATCTTAAAACAAACAAAGTCAACATAGCACCTTCCATTCAATGTCCACTTCTGAAACTTTTTGTACACCTAGATATAACCATTACATACTATTGGACCAAGATTTGAGATTTCACACCATTGGGAAACTTGACTTCCTATAACCCATTTTAGGACTTACAAGTTTTTAAGCACAAATTGGGAAACCTGAAAGCAAATAAAAATCTCCAAATACACTTTAACATACCTTCATATCACAAACCCACCTAAAGCATGCTATAATAATGTCAATAAACCTTTCTATGCAGAAATATTACCTTGAAAAATCACAAATCCACCTTTTCCATTTGGGAACCTTCAATCTAACCTGGCAAACTATTCTAACTAAAAAACACCATAGTAACACTTGCTTCTCCATTTTGAAAGGAGTCTCTTAAGAAGCATAGATAGAGACACCCTCTATACCTCAATGCTCTAAAACAAATAGAACTCCTCATATTCCTCTTCCTCCTTTATCAGATGATACTTATAGTTCTTCTTCTTCTTCTTCTTCTTTGGCTTTAGAGAAATAACTTCCTCAACTACTACAACATTCTCCTTTTCTTCTATGATTGGATTATCAATACATGGAGAAAATATATATTCATGTCATACCTTTTCATATAAATAATCTTCCTTATAGCTTGGATCCTATCACTAGGCACTTGTTCAACAATAGTAAGATGTTCACTTGGATCCATACATACCTCAAAACTAGCTTCAACCAGTACCTTGGTCTTCTCCTTGAGCTTAGTCTCTTCATTCTTAACATGAGAAAATAATGAGACCTCTTGGGACTCTTCAACTTTAGAAGCATTATTCACCATAGAAAATATATTACTTGGACTTACATTCTCATCATGACTCATACTTACCACCTTTGGTTTCCAAGTATTAACTTGTCTTTTATCTTGCACTCTAGGATCCTATTAAAACCTATTCTGTCTTGTAGACATTTTCTTGCAAAATCTATTAATGTGACCTCTTTGTTCAAAATTAAAGCACACCAAATTATTTACAAAAAGATATTTTTGCCTTTCTATGTTTGGAAAATATATTACAATGTGTCCTAGTTCATAACAACTATATCACTCAATATATCTTGAAGGAAACTCAGCTTATCTTACCTTAAATGGAAAAAGTTTTGCAAAGTGTCCAACATCATGATAGTTAAGACACCAAACCTTGCTTACACCTTTTGATTGATTACCCCCATCATAATTCCATGAAAATTTATTCTTAGTAGCTCTTCTACATTCTCTATCTCTATGCCAAAATTGATTACAAGTATAGCAATAACCATTTAAATTTACAAACCTCATGGCATTTGGCTATCTAATCTATTTTATATTCATTTTTCTAGCACCTTCATTTCTTTTCTGATGATTTGTCTTCAAAGTTTGATTGTCCTTGTTCACATTAGTCATCATCTTATCTTGAGTTTTAATCTCTAGTTCTTCTTTGTATCCAAGACCAATCTTATCACTTGTATGCTTTTGATCATTCAGAATGTTGTCTAGATCACTTGAGCTCTTTTCAAATATCACAAATGACATTACCTTACTAGAAATATTTTCTAACTTAAATTTCAATGAGTTATTTTCAATTACATACCTTGCACATTCATCTTGTTTAGCTTTTAAGCTTGTAGAGAGGACTTTTAATTGACAACTGAGATGTTTGATCATATCTTTATGCTCTTTGTCATATTCATGTTCTTCATCATCATCCTTTTTATAATTATGAGGGCATTTACTATAAAAATGTCCTATCTCACCACAATTGAAGCATTTGAGGGGTAACTTACCTTTATACTTTTATGAACCTATTCTCAGTTTCCTTGAAATCAAATCAATTAGTTCATCCTCATCTATATCAAGAATGCTATCTTCCTTAAGTTTCTTACCTTTTAACTTCTTCTTTGCCTATATTTCAGTCTTCAAAGTTGCTTCCTTATTTGGAGGTATATCATCATTATTCCTCATCTCATAGGCAGTAAAGGTGCCATGTAATTGATCCATATTCAGCTGAGTAAGATCATGACTCTATTCTATAGTAGATACTTTTGGATAAAACTTAGAGGATAGAGACCTTAATAACTTATGAACAACAATAGTCTCATCACGATTCTCTCCAATACCTCTGATGATGTTCATAACCTCATCAACTCTTTGTAGAAAGGATGCCATAGTATCTTCTTGTTCATCTTAAGACTTTCAAATTACCTTCTATGAGTCTACAACTTTGCCAACTTAACCTTTGAATATCCTTCAAAAATAGTCTTAACCTTATCCCATTTTTATTTGGCATATGTGCAATGAATTACTTTTATGAATTTAGTTTCTGTAAGACCACAAGTAATGGAATTCATTACCTTAGAGTTGTTTTCAAATAGGTTTTTATCTACAACACTAGATGTAGGAATAGCAGGAGCAACATGACCATCTAGAATAAATTTCCATACATCAAACCCTAAGGACATAATGTATGTCTTCATCCTAGCACTCCAAAATGCATAATTGGATCCATTGAACATTTATGCTTTCTTAGTAGAGAAACCACCTTGCACATTTTGACTAGCTATTGTACCTTGGATCACTTTTAAGATGTCAAGATTTTTACCACAGGACCTTACTCTAATACCAATTGTTAGAGATAAAATCCACTAAGAGGGGGGTGAATCAGTGATGATAAATAATCCAATTCAATTTCCAAACCCTTGAAAATACTCAAGCAATCAACACAAGCATTTATGAAGCATACAGATCATTCATAGCAGTGAAAAATAAACATAATGCAAGATCACATACACAACATAAGATCTACGTGGGAAACCCTCTTGGGGAATAAAACCCACTCTCAATCCTATAAACACATGGACTACTATCCTATAAAATGATCACAAATAAGAGACTAATCAAATCCTTATGATCAAAAACCTTTTGCTAAGTCTTTCTAACCTACAACCTTGATCAAGTCCTTCTGATCAAAGGTCTTTAGTGAAACCCTATTTCATAAGGAGTGATTACCCCTAAGGAAGATCAAGCCCTTTAGACCCTCCTTAAGAAGAACACTTCCAACTTAGAACTAATATTTTCAATACCTGATGATGGATCTCTAGATTATCTAACCCTTTCACAAACTCTCTCTCATAAATAGGGCTCTCACATAGGCATGTCATAAACTCTTTCCTTCTCTCAAACTATCCTCATCATCACACTCGCACCTATTTTCATATCCACAAACTTCAAGTGCATTATCCATACATTAGTAACATTACCATATGGCATACACATAGTCAACTAACTATTCTTCTCATTAACTCCAATAATAGGCACACTACCTATCTTTTGCTCTATGAACCACACACATAATCCTCTCATAAATCTCTCCAAGTCACTCTCTTACTAGACTAGAACCCAAAACATTTGGTTCCACTATATATAGAGTAATCATGAATTAATCAAGATCATAATATTTCTCTATTGGCCACAAAACATGCCTTCACCCTTAATACATCTCACATAGGTCACACTTAAGTAGTTACAATTTTTAATAAGGACCTTATAGCTATTATGGGTCTCATGGAGACCTATTCACCCACTTAGCACACTATCAAACAAAAAAATAACACAATACCACTTTCAAATACATATGTCCACTCCTTATGTTCCGCAGGACATCCTTAAAATATCACAGTCATCTTAGCTTACCTCTACGTATGTTCAAACAACTCAAATAGGGACCTTATACACATGAACACCATTACCAAACATACTTGAAACTTCTTAATCTATATTCATACTCAAAATAGATTGATCATATTGTTCCCAAAATCTGTCACTCATTTTTTGGGACAACATATAAACTATTTTGTTCCTGTAGGACAAAATTATCTCTTCCCTTCTCAAAAAATTGTTTTGAGCATTCAAATTATTCATTATTCAAGATTTTTTAGTTAAGGGACTAGCAGGTTCAACAGGTTCAATGACTTCAATAGGCGATCTCTCACAAAGGAACAAGTTCTCAACACTTAGGCATTTTCAAGCTTGGTTCAATGCCTAGTTTCAACCAAAAGGTTCATCGACAAGCTTCAAATAAAGGATTGAACCATTGAACCCCGCTTTCAAAGATTCAAAGGTTCAATGGGTTCAAAGGTTCAACGACGTCAGCAAGCTTAAAGAGTTAAGTGCTTCACCAAAAGTTCAAGGTTCAACTGCTTCGACAAGTTCAATGGCTTCAAAAGACTTAATGAAAAGAAGGGAAATTAAACCGTTGAACCATTGAACCTTGAACCAAAAAAGGTTACAAGGTTCAATGTGGTTGGTTCAAAGAGATTGGTTCAAGTGGTCAATTGAATGAGCAGAATAAAAGATTGAACTATTGAACTGTTGAACCAAAGTTGGTTCAATCGGTCAGTTCAAAGGAGTCCCCTAAAGCTGAAAGGACAAGTGCCCTTGTGCAGGGTAGTGAACAAAAGGTAGGTTCCCTTGCGGAGGGTAGGGAATATTTTCTCAAAGATCAAAGAGAAGGCTGAAAGGGTAAGGTTTCCTTCATATGTTTTGTCTGAAGAAATTACCAAGTAAAGGAATCGAAAGAATTCCTTCAAAAATATTTTCCATGGAAGAATTTCACAAAGGCAAATCCTTTGGACAAATTATCCGAAGGAATTCCTTCAGACATTTTGCTCAAAGGAATGATCAAAAGCCCAACAAAAAAGTGGCTAAGGCAAGGGAAGATTTCCTTTGGACAAAATGTCTAAAGAAATTCCTTCAGACATTTTGTCCAAAGGATTTGAAGGAAAACGCTGCCCAAAGAATCTTGAAGGGCAGGTACCCTTGCGGGGGGATCTCAGCACCCAAAAAATGGACCTTTCTCAAAGACCCAAAGGGACACCTTCCCTTCAGAGTGTCCCAAAGACAAAGCTGAAGGAATTTCAAGGATTCAAAAGACTTAGCCAAAACACAGGATTTTGAAGAAGACATTGAACCGTTGAACCTTGAACCAAAAAGGTTCAAAAGTTTAAAGGTTCAAAGAAAGCTCCAAGCAAAGGAAGGAAGCAGAAGATTCTAGAGACCAGTTCAAAGGGATGGTTCAACCAAAGAGCAAAGAAGCAATTGAACTAAGGAACCGATAAAGACCGCTTGAACTATTGAACTATTGAACCAATGAACTTTCAAAGGTTCAAAGGTTCATGGTTCAATATGGTTCAAACAACTAGCAACCATTGACATCCCCGTGGATGTCAAATTTAAGGTAATGGAATATCTGTTAATTTTCAAATATAGCACAAAACTTAAAGGATGAACCAAGAGACCAGCTAAAAAATATAGCCTGAGAGATCCAATTACAACAGGAAAGAAGAGAAGGCTACAGGAGATATTGAAATATCTACAAGAGAGTTATTTTTAGTACATGAAACAGTTCACCAAGTAGTCATCTGAGCACACCAAATCAAGGATGTGGCCTATTTTTATTCCATGAAGTAAAGGCAAAGTGGACAGTTGCGCAAATAAGAAGGAAAGGACTAGGTGACCTATACTTTGGAGGAGAAATATGAGATGAATTGGCATGCCACAGTTAAGGCCGATGCACTATTCCAAGCATGGCCCCTTGACAGAACTGAAAATGCATTCAAAGAATTGAATGCAACATGGGTCATTCCAGGGAACAAAGTGCCAAGCTTTTTTTAGCTGTCATATATTGTAATCTCTTGTTTTATATAAAAGAGGTCCCTCTATTATAAAAAAACTCTGCCCAAATTGAAAGGCGATTACTGAGACTTTGAGCTCAGATTGTTGATCATATTTCTTCATCTGAATGAGAAAGCAAGTTACTTTTATAATTTGTGCTATTATAGCTTGTGTTATTTTAGAAAATTGTTCATATGTCCATTTCCTAAGAGTATTCTTGTTTATTTAATTTAACAAGCAGAACTAGTAGAAGTAATCAGGAAGGTGTCCTAAAGCCAATTAATGAAAGACTTTATGCTGTCACAATTGTTTTCAATGTGTTTTTAGTTTCTTTCTGTGTAAAAGAGCTTGGGATGACTTTGTGCCCCCATTATCCTTTGTATTTCACTCTTTAGGCAGTTGAGGTGGAGACTTTGTGTTGCACCTCATTCTGTTGGTTACTGCACCCTTATTACCTATTGGTTACCCACCAGAAAGAACTCCTTCGCCCTACTACAAGACCACTTCTAAAAGAAGAGAAGTGCCTTCAGTATTATCACTAGGATTTCTCCTTTGTCTGTGACCATCATCTCTAAGAAAAGAGAGATGGATGGTTTAGTCCTACCCCTGAGTGTTATTTTTTGCTTATATCTATAGTATATATCTCCTCATATTTATAGGGAACCTCCCCTTGATGAGAGGAGATATTTATCCACTTTTGATGTGGTAAACCTGCACATCTAGCTAACCAATCTCCTTATGTTGTGGTTGAAATAACCTATTTTGCCCATCAGTTAGCTGGTGATAAAATATTCACCCAACAATTTTTTGGCAACTCCGCTGGGGAAAGAGCGCGTAGTTTGAAGCTTCAAGCTGAAGTAGGGCCAATTCTTTCCCATTTTTATTCTACAATCTAGAAAATCCATGCTATACTAGAAGCTAGAGAGACCAAGTTGTTGTTGACCCTATTTTTGAGTTGGTACAGCAGGGCAATTTCAATTTGTTCCCTCCCCAACTTTAAGTTCAACGATCCAGGAGTGTTCCTCCTACCCATACCAAGTCACCAACATAAGGTAGAGCTTCTTTTTTTGTTGTTAGCAAAGCTTTACCTATACATACTCCACCTAGATTCGTTATCCCCCTTTTTTCATAATCAAATCATGGTGGTTTAAGGCCCTTGGGGTAACTCTTTTGGCCCACTCAATTCAACCCCACCTCTACATGAGCTTCCACATAGTTCAAAGAAGAATTTTCCCAAATTATTTGGTGATGGGAGAGTTCATCCTGATGAACATATTATTGCCTTCAACATAGCCTATGGTGTGATAGGTGTGAAGTATGAGGACTTAATAGTCAGGTTGTTTATGGAAACATTGCAAGGTGCTATTCCAAACTAGTTCTACCATCTACAAGCTCAGTCAGTGACTAACTGGGACACTCTCAAAGCCAATTTTGAAGCAATGTTCAAGCCTACAAAAGATGTGCATGCCCTACTATCCTAGTTCACACAGATGAAGAAGGAACCTCATGAACCTATGAGGGACTTCATTTTTGAGTTTGACAAGCTAAGGAATTGAATTCCTATAATTGTTCAACTAACACCTAAAACCTTAAATGCTTCTTCATCAACTCATAGCTGCCTGAAGTGAGTTTTTTGTTGAGACGAATTAGCCACATAGACCCTGTTGTTGCTCAAGATTTGGATACTAAGGTAGAAGATGACCTTATCTTGGTAGGAAAGATAAGGAGAGATCTTAATAGAGATAAATCCTCTTCATCTTCTGAATACTCACCTACAGTCACCACTGATCCAATGGTGTAGAAGCTAGCAAATGAATTGCTAGCTCTTAGAAAGCAAATGGCATAAGGGATGTCATCTACTCCTTCATACAGAGATATACCAACGAGGACCTTCCCCAATCAGTCATACCAAGGCCATGCTACCAGGAATCAAGGGCAGCCAAATTGTCTTCCTCCCCCTTAGGAGAAATTAGCCATTGAAGCACCTCCAACCAATTCAGAAATTGGATATCTTAAAGTAGAATCAAATTTCTCCTTCTAGCCTAAGTTAAACCTAGAAGATGATGCTAATCTCTTCATAGAGGGAGAAGAAGAATTAGTTGGTGACTCCAACATTGGTTTCCTAGATTACCAGGATGAACCTAGAAGTGAAGGTAAAGTAGCTAAGGGATCATACGTTGTGTTCACCTAGTCCAAGAATCAGTCAGCCCAGTAAGTTGATAAAGAAAAAATAGAGTGACCTCAACCAGTAATTTCAATTTCTAAGTGGGGAACCACTCTGCCTTTCTAGCCACAAGACCCAGTGATTGCAAGAAAGGTAAGTACATCAAACATCCCTACACCTTCTACTTCAAATTCACAGACCAATCCTCCCCCTCCCAAAAACCAAAAATATGAACTCCCATGCTCTGTTCCTAGTTCATTTCAGAAATTTGACATAATTGACCATATAAAGAAAACCAAAATCCAAATGTCTAAATTTGAATTCTTACAATCCAACCCTAAGCAGTTAGATAAGTTGGTTCAATGTGTAAAGAACCAAGCCATCCCTATAGGACAAGCAATTCTGAAGGTAACTCGTGACCCTCCCAAGAACACATCCACCAAGAATAACCTTGTCATTACTCCTCTTGCTACTCCAGAGAGGACTGAACCATTTTATGTCTCCCTATTGATAAATGGACACCAACTAAATAATTGCATCATAGATTCTGGTGCATCTGACAATGTCATGCCTACCAAAGTGGTAGAATCCCTTGGTCTCACACTGACCAAGACATTTAGGAGATGTTTCTCTATGGAGAAAAAATAAGTGCCACTGTTGGGACAAATTAAGGATGCCCAATTTGTATTTGTAGCATTCTCAGACAAGAGAATCAAGATGACTGTCCTGGTGGCCGACATCTTAGCATCATACGGCATCCTTCTTGGATGAAATTTCTACAAGGATGTTGGTGGAAAATTAAGCATGGACCTATCTGAGGCAAGGATCCCAGTCAAAGGCATTATGTAGAGATTGCTCCCTGAGAAGGAAGTAAAATACGTTGTCACTCAAACATCAGCGCCTAAAGCTCAAATTCTATTTGAGTCTTCAGGGATGGGTAATTACTTCTTATCCATGGAAGAAGTCCATGAGGCATCTGATCAAATTCTTAAATGTGTCAACCTAAAAATTGGTTTAGATGAATCAACAGAAGGATTGGTAGAGTGTAGTGCAAGTGTAGAATAATCTCCCCCTCCAACGAAGAAGAATCTAAGGAAAAATTAGTGTCTGATGAGGTACAGATTTTAGAATTTGAAGGTAGCTACTCTTCTACCAGTTTAGGAGCTGAGATTGTGTTGATATCTCCTCAAGGAGATATTTTTTCTTCTTCATACAAGTTGTAGTTTATCAACACCAATAACACAGCTAAGTATGAATTTATATTGCTTGGGTTGAAGGCTACTTGAGACAAAGGCATCAAACTCCATGCCAAAGGAGATGTTGAACTGGTGGTTTGTTAGGTAAGGAACCTGTATCAAACCAAAAATGAGAGATTATGCCACCATCGTAATCTAGTCTAGGATCAAATTGAAAGCTTTGATACTTTTAGCATCTCTATCATACCTAGGGAATTCAATGACCGAGTTGATGCATTGGCTATTTTAGTAAATCTCTTGGTTTCTCACCCTAATTTTAAGGGAGGTAGGTACACTATTGAATTGGTCTTTTGACCTAGTGTGCATGATAATGCCAATCATTGAAAAGTGTTCAATGGTGACAACCAAATCATTGCCTTCCTAAATTAAAAGGACAAATTTAAATGGCTTCATTTTGAAGTTAGTAAGCCTCAAAAGCTTGAACCAACCCTTGAATCAAGTGTAGATGCAGGTGAAGAATTCCTGTAACTTAAAGGAAATAAAATCCCAAAAGGCCTATTTCCCTTGAGAAGCTGTTTGACAAACATGACAGGTTCATCAAACAGTAGCAAACAGATTCAAGCTCCTCCTAGGAGTTTGATCAAATAAATCTGGGTATCGAAAAAATCCTAAGATGGTGAACATTGGGAAGTGCTGCACTCAAGAAGAGAAGTTCAAGTTCACTACTCTACTCATCCAGTACATGGATGTCCTAGCATACTCTTATGATGATCTGATTCACTCAAGCCTAAAGAAATCCACCATGAGGTTCCTCTCAAGAGTGATTCAGTACCTTACAAGCAAAAATATAGGTAGTACAATCTAAAGATATCAGGTACTATTCTATCTAAAATACAAAAAATGTTGAATGCTAGGATAATTTTCTCAATCCATCATTCCACATGGATTGCTAACATAGTACCTGTGAGGAAGAAGAATGGTGAAATTTGCCTCTATGTGGACTTTAGAAATTTAAATCAGTCATCCTTAAAGGATAACTATCCTCTGCCCATCATGGATCAAGTCCTTCAGACAGTGACTAATTCAGAGATGTTATCAATGCTAGATGGCTTCTCAAGATACAATCAAGTTGAAGTTGGTGAAGCAGACTAGCACAAGACTGCCTTCACCACACCTTGGGGCACCTTCACATATTGAAGAATGCCATTTGGCTTGATAAATATTGGTGCCACTTTTTAGAGAGCAATGGACCTTGCTTTCAAAGATGAAATAGGTAAGTTCATTATAGTGTACCTGGATGATTTAACAGTCTTTTCTAAGGATCATCCTGATCATGTGCACCATTTGCAATAAGTGCTAGAATGTTGTTGCTGGAATGGCATTTCTCTAAATCCCAAGAAGTATATTTTTGGAGTAACTGAAGAAAAACTTCTAGGGCACTGTATCCCAAGAAGGCATAAAGATTGACTCAAATAGAGTCAAGTCCATCCAAGAACTTACTCTGCCCACAAGTAAGACTGCAGTTCACTCTTTCTTTGGAAAGGTGAACTTTTTACGAAGGTTCATCCCTGAGTTCACTAAGAAGACTCACCACATTGTGGACATGATGAAGGGCAAAGCCACTTTTTGATGGACTGTAGAAGGCAAGTTAGCATTTGAAGACATCAAGACTACTATTACACATGCCCTAATTTTGGTTTGTCCAGATTATACCAAGGATTTCATAGTATATAGTTATACTTTTGAGCACACTTTCAGCAATTCTGGTCCAACAGAACCAAGAAGGTGTGGAATCTCCCATTTCCTTCATGATCTGTCCTCTCAAAGCTCATGAGCTAAAGTACTCAAATATGGAGAAGCATGCTTATGCAGTGGTAAAGGTAGTGAAACATTTATGCTTTTACATCTTGAACTCACACACTACTACCCTGGTTCCTGACACCATAGTCAAATCCATATTAACTCAGCAAGAGTTTGGAATGAAAAGAGGTAATTGGATTTCTAAAATCTAGGAGTTTTATCTAGTCATCAAACTAGTGAAGTTGGTGCGGGGAAGGGGCCTATGCCAATTGATTGCTGACAATAGAATAGAAGAAACAAAGCATGAAGAAGAAGAAATTGAAGACATGCCAACAATCCTCTTTATCTCCACCACAAATGAGTGGTATTCAAATATTGCTCATTTCCTTACTTGTGGTGAGTGTCTTGTTTACCTGTCTCATAAAGAAAGGAGAATTGTCAAGTTAAAAGCTGCCAATTTTATCCTATGGGACAACGGCCTGTATAAGAGGAACCTTGATGGAGTGTTCCTTTTCTGCATGGATAAAGAGTAGCAGAGCCAACTTTTAAATTTCTTCCATAATCTGGCATGTGGAGGACATTTTTTTTCTCCTATAACTGCCCATAAGATTCTATGACCTAGGTATTATTGGCCTACTCTATTTTAAGATGCATATCAATGGGTACGAAGATGTGAAATATGCTAATAGTTCATTGGAAGACCCAAATTAGTTGCTCTACCTCTTAAGCCAGTGGTGATAGAAGAGCCATTTTAGCAATGGGGAATTGATTTCATAGGTGTTGTAAACCCATATTCAAGTGTTGGACATGATTATGTCCTCACAGCCAAAGATTACTTCACCAAGTGGGTGGAAGCTATTCCAACCAAGCATGCTACTTCAGAAGTAGTGTGTAATTTCCTCAAGGAGAACATCATTTCCAGGTTTGGGGTCCCAACCAAGATTGTCACAGACAACGCATCTTATTTATCTTCCCAAGAGATTACTCAGTTCTATTTTTACTATGAGATTACCCTCTCCCACTCTTCTGATTATTTTCCATAAGAGAATGGCCAAACTGAATCAAGCAACAAAAACCTGGTGACTATCATCAAGAAGCTGGTAGATGACAACCAATGAACATGGCATAAAGCATTGGTTGATGCTTTATGAGCAGACAAAATTACACCCAAGAGGGCAATTGGTATGTCACCTTTCCAACGTCTTTATGGTCTCAATGTTGAGATACCAATCACCCTAGAATTGCTAGCATTGAAATTGGCTAAGGCAGTTGAAGATTAGACATATGAAAGCTCCATCGATAAGAGGATCATGTGCTTGACTGAGCTAGATGAGTAGTGAACTATGGTGGTGGACCAAATTGCTACGCATCAAATTTTGGTGAAGAAACTCTTCAACCAGAAAGCAAAAAACCATGATTTCTAGATTAAAGATCAAGTCCTGTTGTGGGACAAGAGAATATAACCAAAGGGAATGCATAGGAAATTTGAATCCCTTTAGAGAGGCTCATTTACTATCCATTAGCTCAATGGTGAAAACTTTTTCCTGTTGAAGTATCAAGATGTCACGCCCTTTTCTCTACCTCATAATGGGTAGCATCTGAAGCACTTCAATTCTTGAAGTATCAGATAAGATCATCTGTACTTATGTATATTTGTATAGTCTTTAGTTCTATTTTGTGATTTTCATTTTCATTTTTGGCTCCTTTCTTTTTTGGGTAGCATGACTTCATAGCCCAATGGCATACTTAAAGGCACTGGAGATTCTAGTTTCTACTCCCCTCTAATCCAAGTTTTCAACTAAAGGAAGTTCCCCAACTGGAGTCAGCTATTGTTCCCAAAATATGTCACTCATTTTTTGGGACAACATATGAACTATTTTAGTTCTACAAGACAAAATTATCTCTTCCCTTCTCAAAAAATTGTTCTAAGCATTCAAATTCTTCATTATTCAAGATTTTTTAGTTAAGGGACTAGTAGGTTCAATAGGTTCAATGACTTCAATAGGTGAGCTCTCACAAAGGAACAAGTTCTCAACACTTAGGCATTTTCAAGCTTGGTTCAACGCCTAGGTTCAACCAAAAAGTTCATCGGCAAGCTTCAAACAAAGGATTGAACCATTGAACCCCACTTTCAAAGGTTTAAAGGTTCAACAGGTTCAAAAGTTCAATGACGTCAGCAAGCTTAAAGAGTTAAGCACTTCACCAAAATTTCAAAGTTCAACCGCTTTGGCAAGTTCAACGGCTTCAAAAGACTTAGCAAAAAGAAGGAATATTGAACCGTTGAACCGATGAACCTTGAACCAAAAAAGGTTCAAAGTTTCAATGTGGTTGGTTCAAAGAGATTGGTTCAAGCAATCAATTGAATGAGTGGAACAAAAGATTGAATCATTGAACTAAAGTTGGTTCAATCAGTCGGTTCAAAGGAGTCCCCTAAAGCTGAAATGGCAAGTGCCCTTACGGAGGGTAGTGAATAAAAGGTAGGTGCCCTTGTGGAGGACAGGGAACATTTGCTCAAAGATCAAAGAGAAGGCCAAAAGGGTAAGGTTTCCTTCAGACTTTTTGTCTGAATAAATTACCAAGTAGAGGAACCAAAAGAATTCTTTCGAGAATATTTTCCACAGAAGAATTTCACAAAGGCAAATCCTTCAGACAAATTGTCTGAAGGAATTCCTTCAGACATTTTGCCTGAAGGAATGATCAAAAGCCCAAAAAAAAAGAGGCTAAGGCAAGGGAAGATTTCCTTTGGATAAAATGTTTGAAGAAATTCCTTTGGACATTTTATCCAAAGGATTTGAAGGAAAAGGCTGCTTGAAGAATCCTGAAGGGTAGGTACCCTTGTGGGGGGCTCTCAGCACCCAAAAAATGGACCTTTCTCAAAGACCTGAAGGGACACCTTCCCTTCGGGGTGTCCCAAAGACATAAAGCTGAAGGAATTTCAAGGCTTCAAAAGACTTAGCCAAAACAAAGAATTTTGAAGAAGACATTAAATTGTTGAACCTTGAACCAAAAAGGTTCAATGGTTCAAAGGTTCAAAGAAAGCTCCAAGCAAAGGAAGGAAGCAGAAAATTCCAAAGACCAATTCAAAGGGATGGTTCAACCAAAGAGCAAAGAAGTGATTGAACCAAGGAACTGATAAAGACCGCCTAAACTATTAAACTATTGGACCAATGAACTTTCAAAGGTTTAAAGGTTCATGGTTCAATATGGTTCAAACAACCAACAACCATTGACGTCGAACATCAAATTTAAGGTAATGGAATATCTGTTAATTTTCAAATATAGCGCATAACTTAAAGGATGAACCAAGTGACCAGTTGAAAAAGATAGCCTGAGAGCTCCAATTGCAATAGGAAAGAAGAGAAGGCTACAAGAGATATTGAAATATCTATGAGAGAGTTATTTTTAGTAGGTGAAATAGTTCACCAAGTAGTCATCTGAGGACACCAAATCAAGGGCGCGGCCTATTTTTCTTCCATGAAGTAAAGTCAAAGTGGACAAATGTGTAAATAAGAAGGAAAGGACTAGGTGACCTATACTTTGGAGGAGACATATGAGATGAATTGGCATGCCACAGTTAAGGCCGATGCACTATTCCTAACATGGCCCCTTGACATAATTGAAAATGCATTCAAGGCATTGAATGCAGCATGGGTTTTTCCATGGAACAAAGTGCCAAGCCTTTCTTGGCTGCCATAAATTGTAATCTCTTGTTTTATGCAAAAGAGATCTCTCCATTATAAAAAAATACTCTGCCCAAATTGAAAGGCGATTACTAAGACTTTGAGCTCAGATTGTTGATCATATTTCTTTATCTGAATGAGAAAGCAAGTTACTTTCAGACTTTGTGCTGTTATAGCTTGTGTTATTTTAGGAAATTATTCTTATGTCTATTTCCTAATAGCATTCTTGTTTATTTAATTTAACAAGCAGAACTAGTGGAAGTAATCAGGAAGGTGTCCTGAAGCCAATTGTGGAAAGACTTTGTGTTGTCATAATTGTTTTCAGTGTGTTTTTAGTTTCTTTCTATGTAAAGGAGCTTGGAATGACTTTGTGCTCCCATTATCCTTTGTATTTCACTCTTTGGGCAGTTGAGGTGGAGACTTTGTGTTGCACCTCATTCTGCTGGTTACTGTGCCCTTGTTACCTATTGGTTACCCACCAAAAATAACTCCTATGCCCTACTGCAAGACCACTTTTGAAAGAAGAGAAGTGCCTTTAGTATTATCACCAGGATTTCTC
This sequence comes from Torreya grandis, assembly GCA_037957365.1. NCBI lineage: Eukaryota > Viridiplantae > Streptophyta > Pinopsida > Cupressales > Taxaceae > Torreya > Torreya grandis. The sequence continues at coordinate 1,367,731 of JARHVA010002307.1, forward strand.
ATTTGTCTATGAACATCATCTCTAAAAAAAGAGATATGGATGGTGTAGTCCTACCCCTAAGTGTTATTTTCTACTTATATATAGTATATAGCTCCTCATATTTATAGGGAACCTCCCCTTGATGAGAGGAGAGATTTGTCCCCTTTTGATGTGGTAAACCTGCACATTTGGCCGACCAATCTCCCTATGTTGTGGTTGAAATAACCTATTTTTCCCATCAGTTAACTGGTGACAAAATATTCACCCAATAGATCACACCTCCAAAAAACTCATAAATCAATCCTATAGAGTCTACAATAGTCCCCAATAACCAATTCATCATGAACCATTGAAACAACATCCACATGAGCTTGAATATCCTTCTCGAGTCACTTATAGAACATATATAGAAACACAATCAACTTTGGAGATCAAAATATTTGTATGTACACACTTTAAGATCTTCAAATCCATATTTATAGATGTGCCTTTGGGTCCTCTAACATTTTACTTTTTACTACACTAGCAAATTTGACTTCTATCAAAAGTTATGGTCTAAAAACTAGACACTAGTCTTTCCTTCACAAATTCAAATATTCAAATGCAAATGATCATAGTTAAACTTTAAAAACTATTCTCACATCTCGTGTCATCTCAGCTCAGATCAAATATACTCTATTGATCATGATCAATTTTTAACATATAGGCAACAATGCTCAAATGTTAAACCTCTATCACTTTCACATCATCTCATGTAATCTTGAAATGTTGACTCAACTCACTCCATCAATCTCTACAAATCAATTATATCTTTAATAATCAATGCTCACCATTTGATCAACTGTATGAATGCCTACTCATTGTTGGATTCTTATCCTATACCTTTGCTCCATTGTTAAACATCATGTACCTATCTTCATATTACTAATTCTTGATTCTTTGGAGTAACATGCACCATCAATCTTGTTCGAGCTTTAACACTTATAAAAATTACTATGGGGACCCTTTCAATATGATTGAGTAGCCATTTTTTATCCTTAATAACTTCTTCTATGCTTTGATGTAGAATCTTAAATTTGGACCAGATGATCTCCTCACATATGAGAATCCAACCATGTGACACATTGATCTTGGAGCCCTCACACATGTGAGATATAATTTCATTAAAGTGCATTCTAAAAATCTTATGTCATAGAGCCAACTATGTCAAAACATGTTTGGGAGACTAAATTTGAGAAAGCATAACTTTTGTCTCACTTCAGTGCATGACCTCAAATTTAGTGAAAATCATCTATGATCAAAACTAAACAACCCCATATGATCAATATTTTTTAACACCTTCACATGTGTAGGATATAACACCATAAAAATGCTCACTTGGCTCTTTCTGCCATATTGTGAAATTGGCAAAGTATGGGAAAACATAGTCAAAATGCCTTGAAGCCCAACTTTGCATAAGCATATATTTTGATATATTTTATCACATGATCTAAAAATTAGAGAAAATAAACTATGTCCAAAACTTAAAAAACCCATATGGTCATCTTCTTCTGAAATGTCCACATGTGTGATATATTCTATCATCAAACTACTTACTCAGCCCTTTCTAGCCATATTGCAAATTTGGCTAAGTATGGGAAAATAATGAAATATGTCTTAGAAGCCAACTTGACACCCTCATATAGTTGATCATGCTTCACTACATGACTTAAGATTAGGCTTATAATAAATAGGGACTAATGTGATCATAAAAATATGACCATATCCCCTTGACTCATTTCCACGTGACAATGGTGACATTAACAAACTGCCTACTCAGATTTTCTGCCACTAGACCCAAACTGTATAGATGAAAACTATAGACTACCAGATGAATTCCACTTATGCACACAATCTCTCAAAGTATAAATAACATCTTAGGGACATCTTTCACTTTTTTCAAACACCATACTCATCCTTGAACATCTCTAAACAAGCCAAAAATGAAGATCAAACAAGCCAACATAAAGCACACTAGAACAAGCACATTGCACACTTTATCATTGTTAGTTAGGCTATCAAAGCACTTCATCCACTCACCAGGACACCTCCATGACATCACCATGAAATCAATGATAAATATCTAATAGACAATCCTAAATATACAAGGACATCCTCTCCATCATTATATCCACCTCACCTATGAGTCACATTGATCACATCTATACCTATATTTTCATATGGGGGCATGATACCCACATATTCTCTCCATGAGCCTTATATTGACATAAATTTTTCCATCACACCCTAGTGTCCAGTGTGTTTACATTGATTTTGCATATACATATGATAATATCCTACATATACATTGATACACACTTTTTATTTGCATGTGATGTATCTCACTACCTTGAACATTTATTTACATATGAGGACATCATTTCCACCCCATCCATTTAACTAAATTTGGGCATGTTGTCTTATGCACTATCATATTCATTACAGGACTCACCACTTTTGGATCTTACCACATTATTATCTATATTACATGATTCTCACATGAATATTGGTCCATTTCTATTACTATATGTACTATGGTGCATGTTATTTCCCCATCAATTCCATTGTCCTCATTAAGGATGCATAACATATATTGAGTCATACATGAGGACACATTTTTAAAAATTTATACTCACTATATTAGTATATTATGTATTGATCCTTACTTGATGTTATCATTATAATGTGATACGACATTAATGCTCACTAGAGTAGTATATTGGGCATTGAGATATACATGATTTTATCTACTCTATGTGACACAAAACTTAGGGCATAGTAGTTTTTGACATCTAACCTACCATGGGGATTTGCAAGTAGGTTTTTATGATAGTTACTTGTATTTTATGAAAATTTTAAAAAGGTTTTGACCATATATAATCTTATTACACATGGTGATTGTAAATCTATTATTTTGAGATGAGTTATTGTAGGATTAGGTTATTCAATCCCTTACCTCAAAATGGGGGCATATATCAGAGAATTTTTAGAGTAATTTCAAGTGAAATTTATGCATGAGAAGTTTTTAGAGTACTTTCAATTGAAGGTCAAGAAATGTATATTTTTTAGAGTACCTTCAAGTGAAGATCATGTAGGATCATTTTTTAGAGTCCCTTCAAGTGAAAGTTAGGCATGAACATCTTTAAGAGTGCCTTTCAGTGAAGTTTAAGCATGATCATTTTTTAGGGTACTTTTAAAGAAAAATTCAAGTATCTCTCCACAGAGAAAAAAATTATTTGCTTCCTTGATCAAGAAAGGGGATAGTTCACAAAAATACCAGATAAGTGGTGGCTATGTCTATCACTTGTCAAAAAAAATTCAAGTGGAATAATTAGAATATGAGTTTTTATTCACATGATGAAAACATTTGGTTAGATACAAATTAGATGTACTCATTCCTATGCTCTTTTTAATTTTAATTTCAATTTCAATTTCAAATTTTCAAATTAGCATAAGAAAATTATACAACACTAATTACTTGTTGGAGAATGGCCATTGTTGACAAGTATTTTTAAGTTTGTGAAGCAAAAAAAGGTGTGGATTGATGCATGACATAAAAAAATTCTCATCCTCTCCCTATGCTAAGTCAATATACACTTAAATTATATATTATTTTATTTTAAAATGCATGCATCACTCGTATATGCAAATTAAAGTAAGGACACTATGTAGACACTCAATTTTGGTACAAGCCTTCTTATTACAATATTTTTTGCACTATTTTATGCATATGATTCATCACCTTGAATTATGGACTTATTTGATGCTACACCCTTAACCTAAATATTATATAGGATATGTATGGTTGAATTATGGTAAACATAACCTTTTATCTTGTCATATCACATTTTTCTATCTTATCATATTGTTAGTAGGCTCGGCCAATAAAGTAACCATAATTTAAGTAGGGTTTATATAGGAGGTAGTGATTAGTACTTGGGGATCATATTAGGATTTTGTTTTTGTTGCATGGTTGTGGAGGTTGCCCAATTGAAGTGTCCTAATCTTATATTTATAGTAGCTTATTTTGTTGCCAACATTTGGTGTGGATCTGCTCTATTCTACTCTTATTATTATGATTTATTATTGTTGATCTAATCTTGATATTTATATTTACATCTATTATTGTGAATTATTTTAATTTATCTTATTAATTTCATTAAAATTGGTATTAGTGCTTCAATTTGGGAAAGGTTCTAAGGTGAATATTTTTCATATCTAGCATAAAGTTTATTATGTGGGTAGAAAGATTGAAAAAAACATAGCTTGTGATCTAGAAGGAGCTTATTTTTTTTCATCAGTGTAGTATTGATCGAGGTTTTAAAAAAAGTTTGGAATTTTTTTTCACACCCTTGCATAAAATATCATTCATTAGATTTGTCTTAGGGAGATGATCATAATGGTATAAGCCTCTGAAAAATGTTTTTCAAATATTTAATGTTATTTAGTAATAGCAACCACTAAATTCATTGTGGAGAGAAATTTTCAACAATATAATCCTTTGGTACACATTTTTAAACCCTAAACCTCAATGCTAAATATAAATCCATATACCTAGAGTGTATGCATGCCTATTCTACAAACTATGGGTTGCAAAAAAGGGCCAACCACTATATGAAAAATGCTTAGTAACGAAGAAATGGAGTCAAAAACTTCTAGTACAAGTGTTTCTAGGTTGGTTACCCAACTCCATGTAAAAGTACAAAGTAGGGATAAAAATGAAGATGTGGACAAGGTCAAAGTTGAATTAGACACAATAAAAGGATATTTAACAACATTAGTGTGACATTGGAAACAATCATGACGGCCTTGGCTAATATACTAGCATGACTAGTTTCCAATAACTATCTACTAGGCTAATCAAGTTCTCCCAATGAGAATAATCTGATTTCAAATAAAATTTCATGTAACATGCTACCAAAAGTGGACATGTGCAAGTTTGATGGTAAGGATCCAATCACTGAGATTTATTAAATGCAAAATTTCTTTGATTTACATCATACCCCATCTGCATAGAATGTGATATTACCATATATATATTTATAACTGGAGAAATTCATTTGGTATAGATGATTATGTGCTTAAAATAAAAAGAAGGGCCTTATTTTTACTTGGCTAGTGTACAATGATGAACTATAGATGCATTGTTGTCAATACTTTAGCTAGTTAAAAAACTATGATAGATAAGCACTACTAAGGATTGTATTCAATAATTTTATAACTTATCCTTTCGTATGGAGAACATCATAAAGGAAAACTTGAATGGCATGTTCTTAGGTGGGCTCAGAGATAACATCCAACTTGATATTTTCATGTTTAATCCAATTTCAATATCCAATTCCACAGTATTCACATATAGGTCAAATGAAATATACTTAATAAATTGGCATACATTAACTATTTGTATATATTAAATTATGACAACACAATCATTCCCTTAGCTTACCAGATTAGCCCCTCAACAAGTTGACCAAAAATGATAAAAAAGGCTATGTTTCAATTATGACATCAAATATAGTAAAGGACATATATGTGATGAGAATAAATTATTATACACTTAAGGTGCCAATGAATAATAAGGCAATTAATAAGTCAAATTGGAGGTTCAGAATGATCTAGAATAGGGATCAGGTGATACTCAAGCAACTATCCAATGTCATGCACTTTTAGGCATTAGCACCCCACAAACCCTCATGTTAGTGGGTTTATTAAAGGAACATAAAGTGAAAAAGTTGATTGACTAAAGGAGTACACATAACTTCATCAATAATAAGTTGGTGACACACTTGAAATATTTTGTTTATGGATATCCATAATTTTAGGTCATGATTACAAATGGTAACATAATTAATTATTTATAGAAATGCCATCGTATTAAAATTTCCATGGAATATTATAAGTTATATTCTCCTAAGTTTTCTATTCTTATGGGTGGGGTAGACATCATCTTGGGAGTCCAATGGCTCAAAACCTTGGGAGAAATAAAGATGAACTTATGAGAGTTGTTCATGCATTTTCATTCTAAAGGCAGGACATTTGATCTATGTGAATTGCATGTAAAGCTTCCATAACTAGTTAGTTTTCACAAGATGTAAAATATTCTCAAACAGGGAACATATAAATTTTTAACTCAAGTATTTTCATTATAAATATAACTAACAAAGATGTCTACAAAGCCAATTTTATAGGTGATTGTTGATAACCACTCAATTATTTTAGGAAAAAATTAAAAGGTATACCACCAAAAATGGATTATGGTTATTTTATTCAAATACTACCAGGGAGTTAACCACCAAATATTAGACCTTAAAAGTAACCATATGTATAAAGAATGAGTTTGAAAAGATGGTACAAGAGATGTTAGAGGTTGATATTATTATAAATAGCCAAAGTACATATTCACCTCTAGTGGAAATGGTGTGTAATAAGGATGATACATGGAGTATGTTCCTGATTATAGAGAACTCAACAAGTAAAACATCAAATATAAGTTTGTTTTTTAGATAATCAATGGTTTTATAGATGAGTTCCATGGTGTTGGCTACTTTATGAGATTGGATCTTTATTTGAGTTTCCATTAATTTCAAATCAGAGATTAAGATATTCATGAGATAATATTTTGAACTCACGAGGGCCATTATTAATTTTTGGTAATGCCTTTTGGTCTCACAAATGCACCATCTACGTTTCAGAGTTTAATGAACATTGTATTTTGGCCTTTTATATGGAAATTTTTTCTTGGTTATTTTTTATTGCATCTTAATATAAAATAAAACATGGGAATCACACTTCCAACATGTGAATAAGGTATTGATAACTTTAGAACAACATCAAATTTATTTTAAAACTTCTAAGTGTGATTTTAGAGTGAAAGAGGTGGATTACTTGGGTCACATTGTTTCACATGAAAGTATCAAAGCAGACCCTCATAAGATCAAGGCCATGATAGAATGGCAAATTATAAAAAACCTCAAGAACCTCTAGGATTTCTTAGGGCTAGCATGTTATTATCATAATTTTGTGAAAAATTACAATAGCATAGTATCACCACTCACATATTTTTTGAAGAAAGACTCCTAATGTAAATAAGAAACCACCAAGACATTTGAGAACTTAAAATAGGCCATATGCACCATTCAAGTTCTAGATGCCCCAAATTTTTCAAAGACTGTCATTGTTGAATGTGATGTGTTGAGGTATGGAATGGGAATAATAATCATGCATGAAGGATGACCCATTGCATTTGAGAGCCATCAACTCAAAGGTAAAAAATTTCTAAAATCCTATATATGAGAAGGATATGATGACCACTATTCCTGTAGTCAAACGATGGAGACCATATATGATGGGTAGACTATTTAAGGTGAAGACAAATCATGATATTTTAAATTTATTAGAACATAGGTTGTAATAAAAAATAACAACAAAAATTGGTGACCCAAATTTTAGGATATTAATTTAAAATCATATATAAAAAAGGAAAAGATAAATTATTGGCATATGCAATATCAATGAGGGATGAGTTCACAAAGGCATTTTTATACAAAATGTCCATATGGAAAGTAGATTGGGGGGATGAGGCAATATCTGAATGGGTGAATGACACCGATACACAGGTTTTGATTTAGAAGCTCCTACAAGATTCTAGTGTCTTACACAATTTTTTATGGAAATAAAATTACCTTTGGTATAAAGATAAGTTATATTTATGCAATAAATTTACCTCGATGAGTAAGATTATTACAAAGATCCATGCACCTCTAGTAGGGGAATTTAGGATTCTTGAAAACTTATCATAGAATCAAGTAAGATATATTTTGGGAAGGACTCAAGGGTGATATATATAAATTTGTGATTACGTGTGTGGTGTGTCAGTAAAATAAGGGTAAGAAAAGTAAGACCTTAGGTCTTCAACAACCTTTATCTATTCCTAGCCAATGGTGGGAGGAGGATTACATGGATTTATTAACAAGTTTTCCCATGTTATAAAGGAAAAATGACATCATGATAATCATGGAAAGGCTCAAAAAATATGCCCATTTTTATCTAAGTATAGTAGCATCTATTTTTTTAATATAGTTCAAAAGTTACAAGCGACCCATAAGTTCATAGTAAGTGATCATAATCATATATTTTAGACTAATTTATTCTATTTTTTGTTATTCATTTGGATCGTAGATCATCATATCATCCTCAATATGATGATAGAATAGAGGTGGTTAACAAATTCATAGAGGGTTATGTTGACGGTGGAAATTTTCACATCAATGAACTAACCTATTCACCTACTGTGAAGGTCTAGATGGAATCATACCAATTTAATCATAGGTAAATATAGGCTAAGAATTAGTCCTAAGGCATGCAAAAAGGTTTTTTTATGTTTTAAGAATAATCAATCTAATGAATGAGTAATCAAACTTCATTATTTAAATAATCAATTCAATCACTTCAATGTTGATATCAATATTGAATCCAATCTATGAGTGTCATCTAACCTATCCAATAAATAAAAGCCTATGGAAGAGGCAATATGTTGAAGGAAATAACTCTAATTTGTATTTATAATATTTAAAATCAACATGTAATCTCATTTAACGTTCTTTAACACTACAATGACACTAAAACAAGCCAAAAGGGAAATAATAAAAGAAACTGACAAAAAGATAAAAGAAGCAGATGCGAAAACCCAAAAAGGAGATATTAACTAGAATAAACATTAATATAAAATTAGGCTATAATAGTTAAATATTAAATCAATTAGTTACTAATAAATAAACTAGAAGTAAATGTTAATCTACAATTAAAAACTAAGTAAGAAATAATTTGAAAAACATAATCTAAGAATTAGATGAAAGATTAGTTAAGCAAGAAATAAAGAACTAGTATTAAATAAAGATTAGATTAATATTAACATAAATATTATTAAAGAAAAAGAGACTATGAACATAATGGAATAAACTAAAACTAAGACTAGTGAATAGAAAAAAATAAAAAATAAAACTGGGTCAACTCAAAGATGAATAAAATAGAATATTCATTTGAGAAAATTGTATCCAACAATGTTTACAAATGACTCTTCAAGAGAGAAATCACTATACAATGATAACCTAACAATATGTCATAATAAATACTATGTATTCATCATTTTTCAAGGAAAGTACAAAGGATTTTTGTGCATATGACTGCATATTTCTGAAATCATAAAAAGTTTTAACACCTGATCAACTTTGGATAATCAATTTATAAATAACTAAGGAACCTAAATATACTTATGTTTATCAATTAGTTTACTTCATCATCATAAAATGTGTTGTTCAGTCTATCTAAGAATAACATTCAATCTCAGAGATGTTTCACAGAAAGAAGTGTCGTATGAAAACTTTGAAATTAGAGAGCTCTAGTACTTGTGTATGTTTTCTCCCTTTGCAATGTCTTTCAAGTCTCTTTATAAAGATTTCACATTAGAGGAAGTTGTACATTAAGTTATAACTAACCCTTAGTTAACTTTAATCATAAAGTTTATTAACTTTAAAATAAAAGTTAACTACTTTATAAATTTATTAAGTTCATAACTTGAAATTTATTAAATAAGTTAATGAGAATCAAGAACAATATATTAAAATAAAAACCAAATAAACATATTTAACAAGTGGGGTCTCTTTTTAAATTTTTAATAAACAACTTAACAAATTAATTTAACATTTTTTATGCAATTAGATGATAAATATAACTATGTCTAATGGTTTATCTATTTTCATAATTAATCAAATTCCATAAACATAACCATAGTAATGTTTTGAACATCTTATCAAAATAAAATAATAAAATACTAAAAACTGTTGAAATAACAATTTCATCCCAAAATGCTACAACTAAACAAGATACTGATAAAGTCAACTTTTTGCAATGTCAAATTAAAAAATAAAAAATATTTCAAACATAATATTAAGTTTGCAACTAAAATCACCAAAAAAAAATGAATACAAAGTCATAATTATTCTTGTTCTAAATCATCATACTCTAAAATTAAATCAATCAATAGATCCCCTCAATATTTTTGGTATTTTGTGTACTCGACAAGTGAAGCCACAAACTCAATGATATTTTTTCTGTTAGATTCATCATCTACCTTAAGTTTCACATTTTTCAACAAATGAGTGACCATAGGCTAAAATGAAGGACTACTAATGCATTTTATATTGGATGAAACAATATTTTCAAAGGAAAACCATGAAACATTAACAACTATTATGAAGTCAATATCAATAATATTAGAATTAACTTCAAGAAGTAATTCAAAATTATAAGTGGTAGGGTCAGCGGTAGGTAAATTATTATGTATAGTATGCATCTCTTGAGTATAGACACTTGGAATACCCCATCCAAATGGATGAAATTACCAATCACCTTATCTATGACCTCTATGAAATTTATTAACACATAAGGATAATGAAGCATGTGGTAGGGTATTTAGCACATTCTAAAAAAATTGATCATGGGAATCAAAATGTAAGGAGACTCAAGTTCCATAATTAAATGGGTGCGAAAACACATCAGCAACCTTATGACCTCGAAATGGCATGTCTTATTAAATACCTCAAGAATGAGATTAACTGTTTAACTACACATTTCCCTTACCCCACATATTTCTATCTGAACTATGAGAACCTTGACTCAAACTTGACATGATTATATATTTCAAACAAGTTAGAATGAGAAATTTTAACCATCTTGCCAAATGAAACATCTCATATTGATAATAGAAATAAACTTTCATAGATACTTGTGAAAATGAACATGTGTGCATTTTTATTTCAATTGATGCCTTTATTTTAGAAAAAATAATATGCTTATCTAAAAATAATAAAATTATCTTAACATAAAAATAACTTCCATTGATTGCATTCATTTTCAGTAATTATGTGAATTTTGTTTTCCAAAAGTCTTGTACTAATCTAATATTAAGTTGAAATACAATTGATCTAAATGAAAATTTTGGTTTTGTGATATAGACTTAAAGTGAGAAAATATATGCTAACAACTTCTTCTGTGAAAACCCAAAATACTTAGTTGAAAAGAAAAGACTAAGTTTGAACAAGAAGACCACATATGTTTCTTTACAAAAATGTATCTCAATAATCTTCATAATTCATCATGCTTCATTTACAAATTGAAAACCCTCAAATCATGCAAGCTTCATCTCATAAAATCTTGTAAACATCAAGAATTTGTATGCACCCTTCAAATATTGAATTGAATAAAGAACTATTCAAAATAATAAAAACCCTTTTATTAAAACACCAAGTAGGGCAATATGAATCAACAAAACAAAAAATAAATCTGCACATAGTAATTTTAATGCAAGAACAACTCAAAAGACCATAATGAAATTGATTTTCCATTCATAATTTTAACTTGACCATATCATCACATCTTTTTTTTAAACAAAATGGTAGCTTTCTTTTAGTATACCATAAAGATTTAGAAATGAATCTCAGAATTAGCAAGACTAAACCTAGAATGGAATGTAAACCAATCATCTCAAGAAAATAATACCTTATACTACCATCAAAGCCTACATGTTACACGAAATAGAATCGTTTTTCAATGTTTGATGATTTTGAAACCAAAACCAAAATACCCTTGAATAAATTTATGGTAGGCAGACAAACTCTAAAATCTCTTCAATAAATACATAATATGCATGCATTCACATAATATTCCATTCAAATACATGATCATACTAATTTGAGATATATAAAACATGAGCTGATCAAAATAAACTTACGTGCAGCTGATAAAATATTATCAACTTATCCTAAAACTTACATGCTCATCTTTGTTAATGGCCATTTAGGTCTTCAAAAATTAGTTTGTCAAAGCTTCATTTATGCCCCATAGCTCATTTTCAAATTATGAATGAAAATAAGTAACCATCTTAAACCATATTTTCTCATTGTTCCACATTAAAATACATCGATGGTCATGTGTCCACTAGGTTTGGTAGGCTGTAGAAATCTGACAACAATAGCTACAAGTTAATTTACCATTAGGCATGATAACATATGGTTAACATATGATTTTAAAATAGCCAAGTTTATAAAAAAACACCACTTCATCAACTTCCTTACCAAATTATTTATTTTCACTATCTTTAATCAAATTTTTGCATTTTATCCATGTTCGATCCACAAGGCAAGGATGTGTTAACTTATGCAAATATCTAGCGTATCAAGACATCAAAAATTGTGTAGATTTATGATTAACTCAAGACCTTTTGAATTAATTAAATCCTTCAATATGATATCACTTTAGATCACTTTATGTCATTTATTATCAAACTAACCATAATATGCCAAGGTATTACCACGTAATACTTGAAAAAGATATACTTTAATGAGAACAAAGTGATATTGTCGACCTTATAACATAATCAACACCATTTATTTCATATCACAACATTATCAAATGTTATCAATGTAACCCCTATCCAAGGTTATGAAACATATATCATTGTTCAAAATAACCAAGTAAACATCCATACATATCTCAAAATTCATAACCATTACAATCAAAGTTTAGTGATCAAAAATTATATATCTATGTTAAAAATAAAATATAATCATTATGATCATTTTATAGCAAAGTGGTAATGTTTGAACTCAATGGTAGTATTTAGGATTAGGGTTTATAATTAGGTTTTAAGTTAAAGAGTCAAATGAAGATGATCATAAACCAATCTAATAAAAAATATGGAGACCACACTACTAAAAATCAGCAAAAGAGAACCAACATGAAGAATATGAACCATTCAATTTGGTATTGTTGCTACAACATATTTTTTGAGGATTTATTAGAAACACTTAAAATTTATAAAGCTATATATATATATATATATATATATATATATATATATATATATATATATATATATATATATATATATATATAACACAATCTTATCACTATGAAGAGAATGATCATCACAATAGATTAATCAAAATTACTATAGGTTATTGAATTTAATTGAATGATTAATATGAGTATCAATGTAAAACCAATTAGGACATAATCATACATCACATTCAATCAAAAGTAAATAATAAATAATTGTCAAGTGTTTAAAAAAGTTGGTCCCCGCTAATGTAGTTTTAAGTATCATGGCATAAGTCATCATATCATAGAGATGTATTATTTGTAGGTTTTTAATATTGGTACTAAAATTTGACATAACATGTTATCTATGTTATTTTATATTAAATAAATAGGATATATGGGTTTATTGGTTGCCACTAGTAGAATGGTGGTATAACACTTGCTTCAATGACTCATCCAAAATGTCTTAATTTTTGGCACTATATGGGTACTAGCCACCATCCATCACCTCATATTTAATGTTGTAGCCAAAGGTTTGATCTATTTAAGAATAAATTAAACACCAACAAGAGGTACTAGCTAGTCTAAGAAATAACTTTGCAATGGCATAGAACTAAATTAAGTAGCAAGTATATTAACACCACAGTGAAATGCATTTTAAACTGGGAGATTATGTATTTGTACACATACAGCCATACAATAAAATATCCTTGAAGAAAAAGGAAAAAGGATCATAAAATTTATCATAAGTATTATGACCCTTATTAAATCCTTTAGAAAAATTCTAGTGTGGCATATAAGTTGGAGTTACCTGATTCTACACATATACATCTAGTATTTCATATCTCTTGATTGAATCAAGGAATTGGATAGAGAGTGTCCACCCATGATATGTTACCAGAGATGGATGAGGATGGCATATTTATTTTGGAAATTGAATAAATCATTTAGACATGTATTAATAGGTTGTGAAAAAGGGATGTTAAGGAGTATTTGATCAAGTGTAATAATCTGACTAGTGAGGATGGAATATGGAAGATGAAGCATTCCTACATAAGCATCCAAAGTTAGTAAAATTTGAGAATAATATTTTTTTGAAGTGTAGATTCATTCTACACCCTTTTCCTATAGTGTTTACATGGATATGTGGTTGACTTGTGGTTAACTTTGTAACATGTTACCCTATCATATCACAATTCTCTATGTTTTCATTTTGTTAATAGGTTAGTGTATGGAATAACTATAGCCTAAATAGGGTATATATAGGAGGTAGTGCATAATACCTTGGGATCATTTTATGAATTATTTTATTATTTTATGGTTGTTTACGTTGCCTCATTGAAGTGGTTTAATATTATATTTCTAGTATTATGATTTATTATGAACGTTTGGTGTGGATCTACTCTATTTTTCTCTTATTATTACAATTTATTATTATTGATATATTATTTATCATTATATTCATATCCATTATTGTGAATTGAATTTATCTATCTAATTAATTTCATTACATTAGCATTTTTTAATCTTTCTTCTTCTTCTTTATGTAATCATGTGGTCTTTTTTTCTTATGTTTGGCATTCTATAGTGTTTTTTTGGTGCTCATGAGTCTCTTTTCTATCTATAAGTGTTCATTTATTCATATAGGAAAATAATGTCTGGGTGAGCCCATTTATCATGTCATATTTGTTTTTTAGGGCCTTTGATGTAAGAACAACAAGGTCCATAAGTAATCCTACGTCAAACCAAAAAAACACTTAATGTAATAATAAGTAGTTTTGCAATTGTGTGCAATTATCAGATTACATGTAAGTATTTTATATTTTTTTATAGCCTTTGTGTGTGTATGTTTTTAATATTGAATAGCATTATTGAAATCTGAAGCTTTTAATCACTTTTGAAGCATTATACAAATCTTATTTGAAGTTATTTAACTTATTCCACATAGAAAAGGGAATTAAAGTATTGTGACACCATAGTATTAGTACACAACTTAGCCTTGTGAAAATTACGATATATTTTTTATAAATATTGGTGTAAAATTATGTCACAAAGAGGATATTTTTTATTAGTTTCATAGGATTCATTCAAATATAATTTTTTTATGAAGTGTTACAACTTGACTTACGAGTTATGATCTCCATATAATTCATTTAGTATACAATGTTCTTGTGAGCTATTATGAATGCCAACATGTCATGATATGTTATATTTTTTTGTGTTATAGATTATTTTGACTGTAATAAGTATTAATTATTTTGGTGCATGGAGATGTGTTAAAGGTGTGATGTGTTACAAGTCCTCAGGACTATGTCTTATATCAAATACTTGTAGTGGGTTGTTGAGATTATTAATGTTGGTAGGTGGGTCTTGTCCCTATAAAAAAAATCCATGTGCTTGTGTTGGAGAGATAATTGAGATTATGTTGAGATATATTAATGAGTTGAGTACTTTATAGGAGAGCTAAGAGATAAAGAGCTAAACTTATAAAGATCATCAGTTTTCAATAAATATTTATGGATATGATGTTGTAACAATATCATTTGATATGGTTGGGTTATTTTTGTATTTTAAATATTTAAATCAAATTAATATATTGGTTATTATTGTTTCATTTCATTATATTGTGTTTCTACATGTTTCATCTCTTCATTGAGACCCCTAGCTATGACTACATTAACCCTTATGCATGTGATCACATCATTTCAGTGTTTGGATCCATTTTTCAATTATTATACTCTCCTTTTTTTCATATTTTATACATCAATAATTATTTAATTCAAATCATAATAAACCTATATATGCAAATCATCTATGGGGATTCTAATAACCTAGTGTAGACACCTAAATTTAGTACAAGACCATTTTCCTTAGTGTTTTTTCCCTCATTTATCATTCTTGACTTAATTATGCTTAATTACCCATTTAGTAATTTTCCATACCCACCTTGATCTTCATGTTAGTCCTTAGTCTCATAAAATGTCTAAGACTCAAGAGAATCTACTTTTTAGCTGAATACCATAATTTACATGTTGTGCCTTGAGATTTGAGCCCTATTTATCCTTGGTAAAACTCATAGGTCATACTAGTTTTCCCTAGGTAGAATTATCAATCACCTTTTAGTTTAAAAGTATACCCAACATAATTTTTGGGTCCTTTTTCCCTTTTTCATGAATTATTTGTGATAGTTTTTGTCTATTGTCATTCATAGAACTGACATAGATAGGTAACTTGTCTGTGACACCTTATTTATACAAATTCATATCAATTCATTTTGAAAATAAAAAATAGAGATAAAGCACTAAGGATAAGATCCAAGATAATAACCTCACCAAGCCCTAAGATTTATCATTCTTCCTACTTAAATTTGAGATTCATTGATTCATATATTATTTTAGACACTAAAATTTGGTATTAGACACTTGAAAATTTTTGTTCAAATTATCCTTACCACAAATGACTTGTGCATACACATATGGATCTTTCGCAACCTTATCTCTTATACACTTTCCTTCTTTGGGTCTAACCTTATTGATTTGTTATCATTCATCTATAATTATTCTCTAGTTTGTGTCTAACCTACTTAATGTCAAACTTAGACTTTCTCAAGATTGTCAAATGGGTATATATTTATTTTCCATTCATATCTAGACATTCTCAAATGCCTATTTATTTTCAAAGCCATCCAACCCTACTAGAATCATCCACGTGCCAATAAAAAATCATTTTAAAAATTCAAGCTATATTTTTGGGTCGACGTGTACATTTCACATGTTGGTGGCATAAGAAGGTACACAAAAGGTCAATTATTTATACAAGTCAATCCTAAACCTATTCCTTATCTATAACTCATCATGAAATCATATATTATCACATATACACATTAATAAGGACTGTTTTATACTTCCTAAATCAAAAATCGATCATAAGGGATAGGCCATAACCAAGTTTGAAGTACCTCAGGCATGTTAAATTTACCATTGTCAAGTGTCAAAAGGTAGATCATAAGATGCACTAAGTTTTAACCTATTGTTTATTTATTAATTAATATGTTGTAATAATAAGTGTAAAACTTGATAGATATCAAAATGATAAATATATGTAATTATTAACAATTTTGATTTTGAAAATTTATATATATGGAAAATTTATATTTTTGGAAAACACTAAGAAGAAATGTATGTGGCTCAAATTAAGATTTCTATTAACTTTTTAAAATATCTAAAAGTGGAAATCATTAAAATATATTATTTATTCTTAGGATCATGGATATAATATGAATTTTTTTCTAGATAGGTCCATGTTACCTTAACAGTAGCATAGGTTGCTCATGTCTTTTAACTGTGGTCTTATCCTAGTTAACTATGACTGATGACTAAAAAAAAGATAGAAAAAGTTGAGTTGTGATAGTGCAGGATCATAAACATAATCTAAGAATATTCTTGGACAAGACTATGTTCCTTAAAAAATAGTATAATTCACTCCTATCTATTAATAGTGGACTTACCTCAGTTGATTGTGATAAAAATATGACTATTTCACCTTTTGTGCCTGTCTTCTAAGTAGATTGAGATACCGTGATTTTTTTTATGGCACTTGATTTTTTTTGTTTTCCTTTTTTTTTATATTTAAAACCCTAAGGGCATCTTTAAAGCTTAAAAACTAAAAAAAAAAGAAGGGGAGTGTAATGGGTTGAGTTGATCATGATCACCCCTTGGTGACTAACCACTACCTATGTATCCAATACTCCAATGAGGGAAATCAAACCCACATAGTTATCCCACCTAGAGTGATTATGAAATTATGCTCCTTGACAATGTGTATTATACTATAAATATGGCTTTGATTTTGACAATGATAGCTCTTGAATTGCTTTGAGATGCTTTAAACCTATATTATGGTTCTTCTTTGTGAGTGAGCATGATTTTGGAAAGAATAGGGAAAATTTGTTAAATGTATAATGGTGTGTAAGTTAGGAACCAAGTGGTAGCCAAGTGGGAATAATGAATGACCTTTAATATGCATTTATAGGATAATATTTTGGTAATTTCCTTTAGCCAACGCTATGAAACATGCATGAAGACCCAAAATTCTAATTCAAATTTTGAAAATTAGTAATTATTTGCCCTGGGACAAGAATCCTCTAGGTGGACAAACCCAAGGTAGCAATCTCATTTACCTAGCATGGACCTATCTCAAAACATTAGAGATAGTTGTCATGATATAGAGATAGTTTGAGGGTGGCATGAAATAGTTTGAGCATTTGATTCAAAAAGTCCTAGTTAGTAATGACAACAAATAAAATTTTAATCATGCATATAAATAAATAAATTAAATGATTCATGAATAAGAGTCATATATTTGGGCACAAGTCATGTGGTTTAGGACATGTCAATAATTAGCATTATTAATTACCTATGACCAAATTTATGTGTCTACACATTCATACTAGTAGATCATGATTGCACACATTAATTTAAGGGGAAGAACTATGTGTGGTTTTTATTTCCATCTTTGGACTACTGGATATGTAAGTGGTATTCAGGGATTCATTAGGGGTGGATGGGGTTATATGAACTCATCACCCTTTCCCATTTTTATAGGTTAATCTAGTGTCAAAAGTGAACTAAGGATTTAAATAGAATGAGAAAGGTGTTTTGGATTTATGCACACAATGAGAATATGATATCACACATAAGAAGGTTTAAAAGCAAGTGTATCAACCTATGCCAAAATAGTGAGGCATAGTTTACTAATAAGAATCCAAAAAAAATTGGATGCCTTCATCTAATGCAGGCATTTAGATCTTTTTAGAATTCTCTAGCAAGTCTAGATACTCAATTTTGTAATCCAAACAACTCTCAATCCATTTTCTATCCCTTTCAATCAACTTTATACAATCTCAAAACTACACAAACCCAAAAAAATTCTAAGTATCATATTCCTCGTAGTACTTCTTATTTATAGTAAACTATAATTGTTCAATCATACTCTATTATAACATTCATATTTATGTATTATTTCCATATATTGTACAATTTTAATTGTCCTAAGTTTTATCTTAATTATATCATATTAATAAAAATTAGGTAAAACATAATGGTGAACTCAATCATTGTCTTGAGCATAATAAACCCTAGGTTTCCCTTAGGGTTGCTTCTTTCTCTCTATGCTTTCAAAATTCTAAATTGAAAATTATTTTTTAGACTTGATTTCTGATTTTACCTCATAATCATAGTAGCCTTCTATATGTCTTCATCATTTCATTCTATGCCATTTAAGAAGGATAGTTCCCTTCTACCTCTAAGGTAAAGTGTTAGGTTAAGTGGTGTCAATATTGAGGATTATTATATTCCTTTGGTCCCATATAAAATGACTAAAATCAATTAGATGAACATTCATTTATTTTTCTTCTTATTTTTATGAAAATGTTGCTAACAAATACATACAAGTGGGGGGTAATATTATTAATAATGAAATGCTTGATTTAGAGAATGCTAACCAAGATAATAATGAATGCCAAAATAGAATTCATCTTGATGATATTAATGGGATAGATCCTATAAAAATTTAAACATTGGCTAATTTTTTAAATCAAATTCTTCAACAACCTTGTGACTATGATAAGGTCTTAAAGCTAATCTTAGAAGATAAAAATGCACACAATGCTAAGGTTGTCACATTTTACTAATAACAACATGAACCCTTAATTGATAATAATATACATTTTATAGGTATTGATTCTACCATAGGTGTTCAAACTACTACATACTACTACTACTATGTTGATGTCTACACCTTTGGCTACACATGCGATGCCTACCCTTAGTTAGGTGGTATGGTGACACAATTATTTCCTCATATCACTATGCCTATTATTACCACACAAAAAACTTATGTAAATCCTATTATTTTTACTCGTGTTTCATCATCATTTATGCCTATTTCAAAATCCCTCATGAAAATTGTTATAGATATGTAGGCTAAGGTATTTCACTTCTAGTAGGATGCTTTTGAAGTAATTCAATTGATTGATTCCCATGCATTGCTTCATAATATTTTAGCCTCAAAAAATTTAGATTACCCTTTACCTATAGGTTTTGTAGATTTAATCTTGTATTATATGGTGGTAAAGTTTATCTAGAGCAACAACTACGAGCATTTCATGTAGCATGTTTGGACTATATCTCTAATGACAAGCTATTGACCAAGTTGTTTCTATGTAGCCTTAAAGACTATGCTTTGTGATGGTTCTATGATCTCCATTTAAAATTATTTCATGGATTTAATCCTTAATCTGATCAATTTATATCACATTTTTCAATCAATATTGGTGATAAATTATCTTATGTTCAAATTACAAAGCTTAAGCAAGGACCCTATGAGCCAAGCAATGACTATGTGCTTTGGTACAAGACCATGCTTTCTAAAATGTTTAATCCTATGGTTGACAATGAGTTATAAGATATCTTTGAGTAAAATTTAATTTCCCCTCTCCATGAGTCTGCTATGTTTAAGAGATTTAAATAATTAGATGACTTATGCCACACTCTTAAGGATCGAAAAATTAAGCTTATATCTATGAATAATCTAAAGTCTGTGGTTAGTCATTTAACTATTTAAAGTGTAAAATTTAAAATAAAATAAAATTATATTGCCAAAATGAATGATACTAAGAATGAGACAAAGAAAATAATTAATGCAGTACCACAACCTACTAATCGACTTGTCTTATCTGATCCACAAAGGAGGCTTTTTTCATGATTACCAAAACCTCCTCATAAACTATTATAGAAGTTACTAGAATGTAAACTAATATTAATCTCTCCCCCCAAAAGGTTGATATGAGTAGACATATGCCTAAGGGATATGAAAATAATGCATATTATGACTATCATAGATATATGATGCACTCTAGAAATAGATGTTTTCACTAAGACATAATATTTAAGATATTATTGATGATAATACTATTGAGCTTAATAATAGTAGTACACCCACGAATGATTCAGGGTCACAACCAAATGGAAATACAAAGTTGAAAATATTATTCCATCCCTTTTAAATCATGTGGAAACACAATCTAAGGCTAATTATTATGTGTATATGACCTACAATGCACATCCTCCTCATCACCCATTGGATGATATTATTGGTACACTTACAAGCATATAGTATTATGACCTATGATTAAATTTGATGATAACAATATTATGGATGATGATCCTACATATAAATCATTATTTATATGTGCCTATATCAATTCATAGCCTATACATAATGTATGGTATACAACGGTTCAATTGAAAATGTCTTAACTATGGAATTCCTTACTATAATTATATATACACAATAGGATTTGATGGATATAATAAGGATAGTTATAGGATTTGATAGCATGAGACTTAATCCTATTGGGCATAATGTGTTACCACTTCAAGTGGGTCCAAATATATTTTCTACTTTGTTCTTAGTCTTACCAAGTATAAGGGATTTTGTCATGTTGTTAAGACATCCTTAGATACATAAGTTCTGTGGAGTACCATATTCAATACATATATGTGTAAATTAAATACATGGTAGTAGGGTGGTTACAATTTTGGGTATTTCATATTAATAACCTCTTCTACTAGAAATGATTCCTCCTCCACTCCCAACACCACCATAGCCATTTATATAACTTATTTAGGTTCATTATACATAGACTGTTCATAGGAACATAATTGAATTTACAAAATAACGAGTGCTTCAATGCCCATTACATCAGATATTTATTCCAGACTCATGACAACCATTATCCACTCTATCATGTCCTAGGCTCATGTTACATAAAGTTTCACATTCTACACTTCAAACACAAGCACATGTTTCTAATTTACAATAAATTTTATAAGATACTATAGGTATTAAGGTTACTCATTATATACATGATATTATAGATATTAGATACACATATCATACACAAGACCATATGAGTCATTACATAGTACAAGACCATTTCTCCAATTTAGATATAGATACATATGATTTTGTTTGTTCATAGAAATTGACCATTGATACATTTTATGTAAATATATATATGATCATCCACTTGATGGGATAAATTTTTAGCAACATATAATCATAATATTTCAAAACTAAAAAAATTAAGATCTAAGCATAACGTGTTTTTTTGAGCTATTTCATTGATATATGTTATTTATCACATGTTTGGTGGATTGCATATCATTTTTTATATTCAATTGTGTTTCATGATATATATGAGTGAGATACAGAACATTTGGGTTGCACATGATAAATGGATGCACAAATGTGAGACATTCTTATACCTAGAAGCAATGCTAATGCTAGGGGCATCTCATCTAATTAAGGATATAAATATGTAATCTATTTTATCTTGTGTTATTTTTGGGTTACGTTTATGTTTTGTCTTCGATATTTATTCACAAACATTATGGTACGTTACTGTTAACTATCTTTTTTTGTTTTTGTTTCTAACCTAGGCCCTGGTTTTTGTAATGGGGCAGGACCCATTCAAAACCCATACTTTTACCCTTTATAAAATTATGGTAGTGAAATCTCATTCCATAGGTTACATTATAATAGGTTATATATTTATATGACCTTTTCCATTTATCATTTTGGGATACATTGATTGATTACACAAGCTTTGCTCTTGCATATATTTTTCATAGTGTTATATTTTATGGATATGCTAATTCACTATCTTGTGACAGTAACATACATTGGTGGTGTATACTACTTTGACTTGTTCTATGCTTCATTGTTGATATTTTATTTTATATAGACTTATTGAGAGGTGTTTAACATAGCCAAAGATATTTAGGGTTTATTAGGCATCTCCCCTCCTAGAAGGAAGAATATCCCATAAGGAAAATGCTTCCCTAGGGTCTAAATATACCGGGCCTTGGTATGATGGTCTTCACTAAGTTGGATAATGTGGACCATTGTTTTTAAGGGGATTATTTTAATGAATTGAGATGTAGTTTGCTTTGATTAAGGCACTCTTTGAGAGGTTGCATAATTTTTTATGGTTCATCCTCTAATAGAAATCAAACTTCATAAGATTTGCATAGGAGTAAAATGGTTGATTTCTCTACTGACTTACCACGTTCAGAGGTGAAATAATGTTATCATAGTGATAAACATAACATGAAATATAAATCAAGGTAAACATTTAAATTTATATTACTTTTTGTTCCTAGACTAACTTCATTATAAATAAAATACAAAAGAGTAGGGATAAAGAGATAAAAAGCCTGTTGCCAACATAGATGAATCTATAATTATCTAAATGAGTGAATCTCATGAAACCAATATTTATTTGAGATAGACATAGAAAAAATCCAACTAAAGATGGTACAAGAGTCTAGGGAGGTTGAATGTGAGATGAAAAAGCATAACCACCATAAAACATGCACAAGAAATGACTACACAACCTTAACAGCCTTCAAATTATCAAGATTTTTCTATTGATTAAAAATGTTTGGAATTCATACAATCATACATGTGCAATAAACATCTCTGAAGTATAAAAACTAAAATAAGAGAGGGATAAATTATCCTAGAAAATAATAAAATGCATGAAAAATGTTTGGTCTTAAATGTCTTTTTTATAATTCACAAAGAGCCAATCAAGGACATCATCCTATAATCCTAAAAATGATAGCCTTGAGTAAGGATTTAAAAGTCCTATAAATAGGAGAGAAAGATAGAGATGATAAAAATTCAAAAAATAAAAAGGGAGGCAATTCATCCCCTTTTTAGAAGTAGCTAAAAATTCCATGTGAATCCAAAAATTAGTTGAGGACTTTTGCAACACACCATGTTACTACAAACATGGGAGTAAAATCCATTAACCAAATGTAGCTATAAGTTGTTTATATTGCTTTGGTATCATCATCCAGACTTTTCACATACCATCACTATAGCAAAAAATGCTTCTTTTCATGGTGGATATGTCCTTAGAACCTCCTATATTTTCCCAAACATGCATACAATACCTAAATTTAATGTCATCATCTAGATCACCTTTGAATTTTGTCTTTGATGATCAATTTTTATATTAATATGCCCCTGTAAATTAGTGTTCCAGGTTAGATTGGACACATAGTCTGCTCAAGTTTTGATGGCTTTGATGGTCAAATGATCCATCAAATTTAAGCTCATGTTTTATTGGCATCACTACTAGCATGCCCTATGTTCAAAGGGTCATTCCATGTGGCTGATCCACACCTTTCCACTACTTGGCCAAGGCTTCATGTATGCTAACTACACCTTTTCTATGATGAGGTGATATTTCACCATGTGGTATCATCTCGCTCACTCAAATCTCTGATGTTCTGATGGATTACATAGACTGCCTTGAGGATGCAGAGTAGTAGGATATTTCCACATGATAACATCCCACTCACCTGCTTACCTGAGGGAATTCTGATTTTTACATACCTCTCTGGGCTATTAGGTCATTAGGATCATGCCACATGGTAGAATCACACTAATTTACTTGCCTAGACAAATTATTGACTGTTTGAGTCTCTCAAAGAATGGTATAAAGATGCCACATGGCTCAAGGCTAAATTTGCGAAATTGACAAAGTTTCAAAATGCATTTTGAATGGGTTGGAGTTGTTGAGAGTTGTGAGAGATTGCCCTATGGCATTGGGATCAACTTAGGTACCTATGGGTGCAAAATAGAAAAACATAGTTAGTGATTTTAAATTCAAAATTTAACAGTTAAGGAAGTACAAAGGAAAATGGTTAAGTTTTTTTCTTGATTGAATAACACACTTTCATTAATAAAATAAGATATAGTACATTGTTAATCATATAAAAAATATGGGTGGAAAAGTCACACACCATAAACAAAACCAAACCAAGCTAAAACAAGCCATAAAAAGAGACCAAACTCTACACACAAGGCCACCTCAAGGCCAAAAAAACCAAGGTTAAACTAACTCAAGTACATATGAACCCAAAAATAGGATAAATAAAAGCACAAATAACAAGGAACCCATTAAGAAACATCAACAAACATGGTAGTAGGTGGAGGTAGAGGAGGTAGAATATCTTGAGAGTTCCCTCCCCACCCCCTTGAGAAGGGGGTCTTCATTAACTGAAATTGGATCCTAACCATCAATATTCTAGTTATTATCAATATCATCTTACTACTTCATTTCAAAATCCTACCTGGAGTGTAAAATGGTGAGATCTAGCTATGGGAACTTGTCCTATAGAGGAGGAAACCAACCCCCCTACCACCACTATCTTTGGTAGCCCTATCAAATTTTTGGTATGGAGATGGCCAATGAGGGTAAGGATAGATTATCTGCTAGATCCTAGATTGATAGTTGCAATAACATTAACATCTACCCCCATGGGCATGTCCCCAAGGGGGAATGGCGGTAGGGGGATATGGAGGCTCATAGTTGACTATACAAGGAGCATTCCCCTAATGTTCTAGAAGAATTTGTAAAAGGTGGAGCTTGAACTAGACTTTATCCATTTGACTCTAGATTTGGAGGTTAACATTAGATATCATAGCAACTTTGTTAGTTATGGAAAAAAAAATCCATAGCTTCATGATTAAAACATTCTTTGTTTTTAGTTTTCCAAATCTAAAAAAGAATATCAGTACAAAAAATCTACCTAAATTTGTTGTATCTTTCAGGGATTAAGGTGGATTCCCCCAATAGATCCATCTTTCAAGTGAACATTTTAGGCTTAAATGGATTAAAGAAGGTATGAATCCATCTCCAAGCAAACTGAGCATGAGGGCAAAACCAAAAAAGGTGTTTAAGGGATTCTGGGTGGTGACATGTGGGGTAGGTGGGATTTAAGACCCCCATGTGATTGAGTCAATCACCCATAGGTAGACCTTGGTAAATAATACATAAAAGTAAATGGAATTTTTTAGGTTCATTGAAATCCACCTATATATTCTCAAACCTTCTAGTCCAAACATGGTGAAGGGATCTAAGATTCCATTGATGATTGAGGGTTTTAGTGTTAATATACTAAGGGCCCAAAATATTATACCCAAGCCAAGGGGGGTAACAATGAAATTATGTAGCACTAGGCTAGGACTAGTCTTTCCACCATGGTGTAAGAGAGGTAACACCAATTTTGTGTAAATACTCTTCAAGTATAGAATTTTGTAAATCATAAATGGAATTTGCATCTTCATTATTAATCTTAAACTTAGACTTCACAAGATTCCATGGAACCTAGTCTTGAATGGTTTTACAAAATAGAACCCCAATCTTGTGGATACATTTTTTTAACAACCTCCAACTTTTGATCCAAGGTACCATGGCAAAGGGAACATTATGGAAATTCAACATGGGAGACCACCAAAGAGATTGAACATTAAGAGAGAGGCCCCTTCTAAACCCTTCCCCCACCTAAATGAGGTGAGGTTTGAGATTCTCCCAAGCCTTATTGATGCTTTGAGAAATAAAAGTGCCCCGCATCTTACTAGGAATAGGGGTGATGAGAATGTTATGAATACCAATCCCTTACCAATATTTTATTCCATGAAGGTAACCTTAAGAGATGAAATGTTGCAATAATATTTTCTAGGCCTCATCCCCTTTTAGGTTTCTAATAATCTATTTAACATGAAGAGTGAGACCTTGGAGTTTAATGTCAATGAGCCAAAGCCCACCAGCCTCTTTAAGTTGATAACAAATAGCCCAAGAGACTCTATGAAAACCATGATGGCCCTTATAATTATCCAAGAGAAATTATCTTAAGATTTTCACAAGCTTAGCATAAGATGCATTGGAAGGGGCCCAACAGGATGAGTATTAAACATGAGTAATTGTGAGCACCTTAGAATAAATCTTAAACTTCCCAGCTAGAGTTAAGGGTTTGGTGATCCAGAAGGAAATATTTTTATCAACCATTTAAACCACATAGGACCACAACTCAGTAGGAGAGTCTCTAAAATCAAAAGGAATGCCTAAGAATTTAAAGTGCACTCCAAGGAGAATCCATTTCCATTGGTATCCCTCCAACTAAGGAGGTTTGGGAGACGGGAACTAGCGATAACATTGAGTCATCTGCCATTGGATGGAAGACCCAAAAGTGAGGGAAAAAGCGTCAAGGCAATCCATAGCATGTTTAACAAAGCCCTCTTCTTCTTGAAGAGTGAGAAATGAGTCATCAATAAATTTCCCATTAATCTGTTCAAGGTTTGTATTAGGGAGAGAAATACCATTCGCCAAACCCCTAAAAGCATAATTAGCCAGGAAATAATTAAATCCCTCAACATCCATAACATAAAAAGAGGGAGCTAGAGGGCACCCTTGTATGATAGATCTATGAATCTCAAAGCACTAATTTTGAGAACCATTGATAGTAATGCAAGCACCAGCATCTTAAATAAGCATATTAATAGTTTGGACAAGTGTAGGGCCAAAACCAAGAGCCTAAAGCATAGTTATAATGAAAGGCAATTCAATTTGATCATAAGCCCTTTAAAAATAAATATTGATGAGTATTTTTTTCTAGTTGGACATCTTATCCCATTCCATACCTTCCTAGATAGCAATGATGTTATCCAAAATGTATCTATTTTGAATAAACCTAGTTTGCTCACTTATCACAATTAAGGGGAGGAAATGTTTTATTATGAGATCTAGAGCTTTAACTACAATTTTATAAGATACATTAATAATAGTGATAGGCCTCTAGTTGGTAATAAATTCAGGGTCTCCATATTTAGGAATGAATTTTATGTTACCTTGATTAATGAGAGACCCCAAAGAGTTGGAAAAATAACTTTAGAATAGATTTTATGGAGATCAGGTCTAACAATATCCTATAGGGTTTAATATAACTCATAAAGAAACCCATCAAATCCTTGGGATTTATCAGTGGCCATCTACATAAAAGCTTCCTTAAGATCACTCAAGCTGAGAGGTATATCATAGATAATTCTCAAAGCTTCAAAGAGCTTACACAGAACAATCCCACGACTTTGATAGAGAGTAGATTCATGAGCAAGAGAGGTGGGATGAGAAATAAACACACCATGATAGTGATGCACAAAAGCTTTCAAAATGTTAGGTAATTTGGAAAATCTATCTGAAGCACATCTAATGTCTTTGATTTTGTTCATAGCTTGTTTGGACCAGAGGAGATAAAATAATTCTTTAGTCACTTTGTCTCTAACTTTTAGCCAATGTATATGCACTCTAACTTATGCTCTTATGGGCTTGTAAGCCTTAAAAGATTGGAGTTTATGTCTCCACATGGCTGATTGAGCTTGTATATAAAGGATAAAAGGTGAGGTTTATAGATCATGTGAAATGGTAAGGTATTCATGGTTTGTAGCATGATGTATACACTACCAAAAGATTATAGCTTTTCATGTTTGCTTCATGGTCTATGTGTAATTATTTTATCTAGATCATGGACATTTGAACATGTCCCTGTTTACATCTATAATCCTTATTATATGTTTCTATGTATGTGAGTGACATTTGAATATGTCCTTTGCATGCATCCCCATGGCCTTATTGCATGTTTCATGTGTCCTTATGTATACTCTTTATATGTACATCATGGCCATGACTCTTGTTTGCATTTGTATGCTCATTTTGTGATGCCATGATAGATATCATACATTTTCCTAATTTGTGATGCCGTGATCCATATCATGCATCTCTCCCTCCAAGTAGCTATATTCAATTCCAAGTACTCAGTTATGATCATTATGCACTATATTTCTCATTACTAACATCTATCTAGACATGAAACTATGTATGCTTAGTTCTACATGTATCATACATTACTATTTTTCTCAAATTATCAATATTATGCCATGTTATCCAATGTTATCATTATTACTCTAGATTTCAATATTTTTTATAACATCATTGGTATACCCTTGTATTTTGAGCTAAGTTACTGGGTAGGATTCACAACTCACCTCAAAGATGGGGCATACACAATGGCTTGTCTTAGAGACTAAGTTGAAACAACACATTGCACAGACAAAAAAAATTAGGTTTTACTTAGTTGATCATAGGTCATACCCAAATTTTACTTAGAAATCACTTTCAATAAACAACATGCTATAAAGATAGGGGTGTAGTCTGTAGCCATCCAAAATAATTTGATTTCATCTTAGCAGTCAAAAACAATGTTTTTCAAAATTCTCATAATCATATCTAGTTCACAAGATAATTTTTAGAAGATACTCATAAACAATTTACATATTTATGCACATGTTATCACATATTCTTACTCAAACTAGGGGCATCATGCGTGTCATGTGTTTTATAATGTTACATAGTTTTTACTTATATATCTAGTCAATTTTACTCAGTTATCAAAATCAATATACTTAAATATCATATTAGGGGCATGTATGTAGTACATGATTGTTTCTCGCTCAATTTTTACACTATTTTTAATAAAAGGAATGCAAATCCATGTCATTCTCTATGTTGTATACACCAAACTTAGATCATGTTATTTTTGCACCACTTTTGCACTAGTTTTACACCAAAAATGAATCTTATTCCATCTACATCAATTGACTTAAATTTTTGCACCAGTTTTTTACCAAAATGATCCATTAGAATTCATACAAGTAGGTTCTAATTTTGAAATTTTTGATTTTTTTTGTTTTAACTTTGACTTTTTCTATATTTTTAAATTTAAATG
Organism: Torreya grandis; assembly: GCA_037957365.1. Taxonomy (NCBI): domain Eukaryota; kingdom Viridiplantae; phylum Streptophyta; class Pinopsida; order Cupressales; family Taxaceae; genus Torreya; species Torreya grandis. The sequence continues at coordinate 1,397,322 of JARHVA010002307.1, forward strand.
TCCCTAATAACCAATGATACCACCAATGGGATGCTTGAATGTAGGGCTGAGATTATTCATGTGAATGTCACATGACATGGGTGATGATTAAGATATGTCTCATTATCCAAATCTGAGAAGTGATATGTACTATGAAATATCCACCAATATCATCATATTAAACCTAATCATGTTTATGTTATGTAAATCTAAAATCCATAGTATCTTGTGAACTACTTTGTATGCTTGGGGAGTGGTGTATGGATGTCTATTGTGTAACACGTGAAGTAGCATGTAGAACTATCTTAGGATGTGAATGAATAGGTAGAATTTTTTGAACTTGAATAGACCTCTAATGTAATGAATATTAAATCACTATTATTTAAGGAATATAATATACTTGTTTCTGATTTACCTTGTAGGATGAACCTGTATAATTTATATAATGAACTATGATGGAGATGACATAGTAAATTTATTTAGTTGAATGGGATACTCATATGGAATTCACATAATTATAACCACTTAATTTCTATAGATATACTTCACACATCAATTTATTGAATATGGTATTGTGCATATCTTATGTATCCATAAACATCCTAATAACATATCTAATGCCCTAATATTGGGGAAAACCAATAACCAAGTATAAATTATTGCAGACCCTACGATAAATAGCAACACAATGCCCCTAAGAGGATTTTTCCTTTTTTCATCAAATCCTTTCACTATAGTGTCCATAACAATTAAATCTCTTTATGTGTGCCCAAGACTAGTAAGCAATGTCATAGTGTGAACTTTTTAATTTGACCCATTATCCATCATAACACTTTCTATTAGACTTGAATCAATACATGTTTGCATAAACAAAGTGCATTGTAAAAATCATCATTAATGATATCTTGTTCATTAAATGTGATTGTAGGTCTATGTACTTGTGTATCTTTAAATGCACTGATAAGACCATCAATAGGATGAACTTCCTCAATTCAAAAAGCATAGGAATTTAGACTAGGATGTGCTTTATAATTCATATGCACCTTAAGATTAGTATTTGTCTCTTTTACAACATTATATGGAAAGAGATAAAAATTATCTTCAGTTTCACATTAGGTTGTGCAATTGTATCATACATAGGTGTATTAACATCATTGAGTGAAATAGTATTATCCTCATTAGATCTTGTATCTTATGTCTCAAGCCAAAGAATCTATTAGAATAATGTCCCATGCACCTATGAAAATCATAATATTCATTGATATTGAACATTTAAGGTTGTGTCTTATTCATATCAACCTCCATTAGTAGAGGGATAGATATGAGATTGCACTCAATCATCCTCTATAACACATTAAGTGGGGGTTTTAATAATAGTGTAAACTTCCTTCTTTGAGGAGTTGATAGAACAACCCTATTAGTAGGTTGTGAAACTACATGAACTTTTGTTGTAATATCATTTTCCTTAGATTTGAAAGTTGATTTCCTATGAAACATGGTATTAGAATATGTTGGAGGATTAGACCCATAATTTATCATATTCATCACAAGTAGCTTGACTTCACAGTTTTTAACCAAATGGCACATTTAATTTAAATATTGAAAACATTCAAATATAATAGACTCATCCAAAAAACAAGTAAGTTGTACTTGAATATGTCTTAATATTCATTATCAACCATAGGATTTTCCCTTTTATAGAGCATAGTCTTATAATGAAGCACATAATCACTAATGGGCTCATTAGGTCCTTGATTAAGATTTTTAATTTGAGCATAATACATATTCTCACTGATGTTGATAGAAAAGTGTGCTAGAAACTGATTGGCCAAGCTTTGAAAATGTGCATTGATTGGAAAGGGGTATCATAAACCCATCACAAAGCATAGTCCTTATGACTCCTTGGAGATAACTTCATCAAAAACTTGCTATTACATCCATATTCCAAACATATTACATGAAAGGTTCTAAGATGTTGATTTGGATCAATTTTACCATCATATGGCTTAAGTTTGGGTGCAATGAATCATGTAGGCAAAGGATAAGCATAAATATCTAGTGTCAAAGTGTTGTGTAATAATTCTTGACAATTTTTCAAATTACCCACTTTAGAATAACCTTGTTTTAACTAAGAAACCTTACTTTCAAAATTGAGATTATTTTACATAAGGGTTTGAGTATTAGTAGATGATGTCACATAAGTAGCAATCCTAGAAGGCACAAAATTATGTTGCACATGGATGGCCATAGAAATCAAAGGATTATCTTGTGTTTCCCCCATATCATGGGTGGGCATCGCATGTGTATCCATAGGTTTAGACATATTAGTAATAATAGTAGGAGTGGAAGTGTTCAAAATTATTATAGAATTTATGCCTTTAGAAGGTTAATTAGTATCATTGAAGAGCTCATAATGTTGTTCCTCATCAATGTATACCTTAGAATTATTTACATTCTTAGTCTCTAGGATTATATTCAAAGACTTATCCAAATCACTACATTTCTTACTAATTTGATTTTTGAAGTTAAAAGGTGTTTATACTCATGCATGATCTACACCATAAAGCTCATCGGGATGTATTCTAACATGATATTCATTGTCATCTTCGTAAGCATTTTCAAGCTTAGGCATATGAACATTAACAACATGTTCCTCCACATCTAAATGTTCTTTATCAACATTTAAATAAAAATAAGGAACCTAAATTTCATTAATTTTATCCATTTTAGATTTCACACAAACACATGCTTGTATAAAAGGAATTTGATTATGACTAATTACAATACCACTTTCCTTACAAGTATAAGAGATCTAACCTTCTTAGATGGCATAGAATATAATCATAAAAACATCAAGAATGCTAGGGAAAAAATGTATAGATCGATGAGTATTAAGGGGAAATCAAATTTGAAACCCTGAGGGAAGAAGTCCTAGGGATTATCATGCCCAAAACAAAGATTAGGTTCACTAGAATGTTTTATATATTTTTAGGTGTATGTCATATAAATAACATAAAATTCTTGAAATTTATATTGCATAAGATATTATATTAAACATTAAAATATAAATGCTAAATAGAAATTGATTGCACTTACTAAATATAGAAATGACCAAGCAAAGAGGGAAAAAAAAGGGACTTAGGTGATATTCAGTTTTATACTACTCACTACTTACATCACAGTCCTCAAAATAACTCTATGTAAGCTTTGTAATTACTTGGATTAGTAAAAAAATTATTAAAACCTAAACAAACATTGTCAATAAAGCTCAAACACCTAGGACAATTGATAGTGTCCAATGTGTAGGTTAATTGTGCCAGTATGTTTTGGCACAGATCATTACACCTACCTATATAATGATTCATGTGTATTTATTTATTTTAGGTCTTGTGTGCATATTATAATTTTGTTAACCTTTACCTTGAAATCCTATATTTTATTTTCATAAAAGATGTACTTGGAAAAGGGGGTTAAAAATATGGTTGTATAACTCCAACCACTCCCCATTGAGTGCTTAAACTTTTCTTACATTCCAATACTCTGGAGAGGGATCAAATTGCACATATTTCTCACACGCAGATTATGTTTGCTCACTTTTGATCCACTATAATGCAATGTTTTGGATTTCAACACCTGAAAATATTAAATTTGACCTTGCGTATGTATTTAAACTTGCCTCTAAAGTTGTTCCTTTGAGGGGTTTTCATTTATGTAAGGTCCTTAGATAATGTCTCATGGATGTGCAAATATAATTCTCAATGTGTAAGTGGTTTTCAATGTAATTCCAAAGTGAGTATGACCTTTGGTTTGATTTTTATTTATAGATAACTCTTTGGGATTTCCCCCCATAACCGACATAGGAAATGTGTTGAGGCTGACCCAAGAGAAACACTCAAATTTGAAAAAAAACATTAAATATCATGAGACACTATTACTGAAGGTAGATTTATATGATAACCACCAAAGTTTAACTATTTATATCACTATCCAAAGAGGGAAAATAAAGGATGTGGAATATGGAAATAGTCTACTTAGGATTATAGAGTGTTCTGGCACAAACTAGGGAGATCTTGAATATGGATGATATTAAATTGGGTTGGCCCATTCAATAGATATATAAATGGATAAGAGGAAAGTGTGCACAAGATTTGAATATGTATACACTAGTTGTGTCTATCAAAAGTGGTGTTTTCAAGTGTCTAATATCAAATTTAGGTGTCTATAGGTAGAAGAAATGAGAATGCTTCACCCAAACCTTAGATAGTCTTATCACTTGGGAATAATTATATACCTGGTGTAGTGGGTATATAAATAACACTTAGGGGTAAAAAAAAAATGAAATGCATTGATATATTCAAAGTGATTAATCTTATAAATCATGGATTTTACTTTTTGTCTACTCTAATAATAATAAAATAGAACCTCTAACTTGTCACGATATGTATGAAAAACTAAATGGGGATAATTATATACCTAGTGTAGTGGGTATATAAATAACACTTAGAGGTAAACACGAAATGAAATGCATTGATATATTCAAAGTGATTAATCTTATAAAGCATGGAGTTTAATTTTGTCTACTATAATAATAATAAAATAGAACCTCTGACTTGTCACGAGATGTATAAAAAACTAAAGGGTGAGAGATGATGTTGGACATCCTAAAATTGTAGATCTCCAAAAAAAATTAAGTGCTTCATCTCTTCAGAAATTGAACTCAAGGTAAAATACTACTAAGAATTTTTTTTTAAAAACTAAACTATGGTAGAATGACAGACGAATAGAGGATATGCATCGATCATGCAAATATTGGGTTGAAAGGATATGATTTTCTGATTGAAAGGAGGATAAAAAAGGAAGCATAAATAGGCTATGGAAGGATGGATGAAGAGTTTGAAGACAACTTAAGAGGTTGGGGGATGAAATAAATTAAAAATCACATGAAATGTTTTCTCTATCTAGCCTGAGCCTTGGAGTGATCATGTAATCTTTCGTGACAAAACTGTTTATTCATGCAAATTAGTAGTTTTTCCATAGACCTATGCACAGGTTAAGGATTATTAAAAGTAAATACACCAAGCACACTTTATAGAAAATAAATTCCAAAGAGAAGTAGATGGAGGGTTATGGAAATGGAAAGAAACATCGAAACAAGGAAATAATGATGCATCTTAAACTCTAGAGAAGTATTGTCATCAATAGACGTGAATGTTTTACGATGTAAATTTTTGGTGATTATAGTCATTGAATCTAATCTTGGTTATAAGATGTCATATTCTAATAAAAAATTTCACCTTTAGACCTGATCTTACTTTTCAAAAACCTCTCTCACATTATTAAATTGAACTTTCAATTACCCAGAATTGCTTCTCCTTATCTACAACCCTAATTGGCCCAAATCACCGTGCAAGAACATTAAAAATAAGAGTAGCTATGAGGGAGATGCCTCAATCAAACACATGTTATGTAACAAGTTGGAAATCAAAACTCATCCAGTCTAGCAAGAAATAAAGTGTAGTGTGAAAATCATGACCCTTAACCTTATGTATGACATGCAAGGAATTGGTATGCACTATAGGATCTTTCATTAATATTTCAATTCAATGTTTAGTAAAAGGGGTACATGCACTTCAATAGATGATAATGATAATATAAATGAGAGTGTAATAGCTTATGGAGATATAACCACATTATTTGGCATGGGAGGGGAACCTATATAAGGTTGAGCATCATTATAATTTTTTCAAAAATCCATGATTAATCAACTCTAAAATTTATTTCCTCATTTATGGGCTCTTAATCTATGGATATATTTTACGTCTCTCTCAACCCATATAACTATTCATCTATTTCAATAGGATTTTTTAGACGTGTTTGAACAAAGTAAGTCTTTCCACCTTGAAATTGTCTATATCAAAGTTATCAATATTCTAAGATCCACTAGAAACATTTTCATTCACATTATTATCAATAATATCATTAGCATCCACATCATTTGGATGCATATCATCATCCACATGTGTATTAACAAAAGAAGCATTAACCTCATTAATAATTACCATTTTTGTTTTCAAATGAATATAAGTACTAATCAAAGGAATAATAAAATTAGTTTATTTACACTTCAATATATCACTTCACTTAGTAGGGGATTTATATTTAATCTCCTTATGTGGCATAAGATAGAAACATCTATAACATGTAAACTAGGTTTTACATCAACAACAAAGAGTTAGGTAAAATAAGATCAACCATAGAAAATTTAAATCTATAACAATATCAAAGGATATCCCTAAAAGGAAAAAAAACACATGTGAGGTATAGGTTTATGGAAACCCTAGGCAAAATCAGGGTCAATATTTAATATAAGAAAGAATCTAAAAATACAAGTAAAAAAAATCAATCAACAAAAAAAAAGGAACATGCAAAGCAATACATGTTCACCAAAATGTAATAACGTAAAGTGAAAAATATAGTTTTAGGCTAACCAAATTACACTAAACCTTTATAAACATATGTGCAAGATAAATATGAATTAAATATAAAAATATCATAGAAATATGAAATCTCAAATATGCAGAGATATGGAATAATATGCTTGGAATTTGATAAGAGAGTTTTTAGAGAAATACATGAATTGTGTCTGCCTTGTGTACTATCAATGGCTAAAATTAGGTGTAAACAAATCTAGAAGCAATCCTAGAGCATACCTAAAAAAATGGTATTGATGTAAGAATGTGCATAAAATAACTAGGATAGTAAGGATTCCATCTTGGTTAGATGAGGATCATAGGGGTTCAATCCTAGCAAGCTGAATATGATCCTAATCACTGAAACTAATCCTAGTTAGATGATGTTAGAGTAATGAAAGTTTTTAAGTGTATTCCTCTACTCCTGCTTGCCAAAAACCTCTCTCAGATTGTCAAATTGAGTTGTGGATCTCCCAGATTTTCTTCTCCTTTTCAACATCTGTAACTATCCTACATCACCTTCCATAAACATAAAATTATGGGCCTATCTCAATCAAACCCATGTTCTTTGAAAAGTTAGTATTCAACACTCATGTAATCCATCGTAGTATGAAGATATCGACCCTTATCCCTAGGTGTGAGATGCAATCAACTATTATGGATTATATGCTATTTCACAAATCCTTCAAGTCAACTTTTGATATAAGGGGTGTACACACTTCAATAGATAGTAGTAGTAATATAAATAAAAGTGTAAAAGCTTATGGAAGTTTTCCCCTCTTGTTCTTCTCCTTTTATGAATGTTTTCTTAAATGCATCAATACATTCATGTACTTAGAGACTTATTGAATTCAAATTAAGATTGTATTAGTGTGCAAGCTAATAAACAAAAGATAAGAGAGCCAAAAAACATGACACATGAAACAAAACAAACTAATCAAAGGGATCAAGGGACCCACAAAAAAGATGACTAAGATTAGCCTAGTTAGATCAAAAACATATTGGTTAGACCAAGAACATAACGGTATGTTCCTAGTCAAAATGGCTAATGAACCCCAAAATAATGTTTTAGACATTCTACAAGCACCCAAGGGCATATCAGGGCAAACAAATAGCTAATTTGTAGCTTTGTAATCATTATAGATTGAATGGTGGTAGTATCATTAACCCAAAGTGAACAAATTTTAAAGTTGTAATGATAACATAAAGCAAGGGAAGACATTACAAAACCCAACACAAGGAAAAATGTGCCAATAAGAGCATAATTTTAATGAATGATTTTAATACACATAAACGCACTAGTAATATAGTAAATACCTAGTCTTGTACCAAAATTAGATGTCTACACTAAGATATCCAATGGTGCAATAAAATTGATAAATAATATCCCATGTTGCTCATAGGCACTTTAACAAATAACATATAACCAAATGATCATCTTGATCTCTTGGTAACCAAGCTATTGTGCAAATCAAGCACGAAGGATCCATATCGTAGAGAGGAGCTCAACAAGCAAGAACTAGCAAAAAAGGTGGCAGAATTGAAGGAAAAATTTGAGGCCTTGTAAAAGTTGGTGATCAATTTTTGAGGTAAAGCAATGTTAGTTGACCTTATTTTTTGGAAGTTTACTTAAACCTCACAAGTAATCAATGTAAGACTATAAGAAAAGAGAAACCATAAGGATATCAAGGCCAAGGTGTTCATAATCAAAGACAAGGTTAAGTGATAAAGGTTATAGAATCAACATGAGGATATTACATGAAAGATCAAGAAACAATGCAAAAAATTAGCTAAAACCTTTAAATTACTTCATATTAAGGTGGAAACGAAGATGTTATACCTAAGGTGCATAATGGTCATCTTCTATAGTTCTAATGAGCTCAACATATGGAAATTAAACATGACAAGGATATGACTGTAATTGTAAATTTTTTGAGTGAGATGCTAGATAAAATTACTGAGTCCAAGATGCCATCAAGTGCTAAGATGATTTCAAGGGAGAGTTTTAGCATAATGAGCTTGAGTTTTTAGAGGTACAACAAGATGGGACTAAGTTATCCAAGGATGGACAAGATAGTTAGTGTGGGGAAATGTTGAGCCCAAATTTTGGCTAAGGATAGGTCTATGTGAGCATTACTGGGAAAGAATATAATCAATAAGGAATTTGTATTTTACTAAGGTTGCAAACACAGATAGATGGTGAATTGAGTTGTGATTTAACTTTTTAGGGTTATGGAGTTTAAGCCCTAGGTTTTTAAAGGGTCTGAGTAGAGTAAATTAGGGTATAAATATGCAATAAATACAACCACTTATTTGTAAAAGAATTGACTTAATTTGACATTTCTAAAAATAATAATAAATAATGTAAATAAGTACTTAGTTGTAAATTGACTAAGATAGGAGATTTGGAGGCTGAAAAATGGGATGGGAGTTGATCTAAGTATCATAAACAAGATCCAGGTGTCAAAACCCTTCTTAGACAGTAACACCCTAATTGAATAATAGTGTCATATGATGATAGTGTCCTTATTTTGGCACTTGTGTCCTTTGTGTATAACTATTCTAAACTTTTGGGTGCACCTATCTTTGAGTCTATCAAGCCTATTTCTATGCATATGAGTTTAGATTCCCTGTAGGTGACCTATTTTGACTGATTTTATATGTAAACCATAAAATTCCATTTTGCTAGGGCATCCAATTGGCATAAGTAGCAAAGTGTGTTGCTATTTGGGTAGGATGGACATCCTCAATACCCCACTATGATGAGAGTTGTCTACATAAAAATACTCTAAGGAGGGATCAAGCCTGATGTAGTTCTCCCCACCTAAGTGCTAGTGCAAGTGCAAGTGAAATTAGTGTGAATGTTGGCTTAAATGCTTTGAGTGTGCTTGAGACCAAAAATCTGAGTAATGTGAGCTTATGAATGTTGTAGATGGTTGTATGTAGAAGTAGATAGAATAGGGATCGATAACCTTGATTGTGCATAATTTGTTCTGAGTTTTTTTTTTGTAATTTACATCTAATTTTCATCTAGTGGATAGAGGGATAAAATTCATGTATATATATTATTCTAGTGATTTTATTGGTCTTAAAATAGGTCTAGGCCGACCCTAGATGGTTGTCCATTTGAAAAGATATCCATTGGAGATGAAAGGAATGAAAAGGATAATAGTGCCCAAACTAGGACACTAACACCATGGGGCACTACTATCCCAATTATGGTGCTAGTGCCCAGATGGTAGAACTTGAGGCACTAGGGGCCAGGATCTTGAAGTGAAGGTTTGGGACTATTTTAGGAATGTTTAAGGACATGTGTGGCCTGCAAGAAGGTTGGATAAGTGTCTAAATAGGCCCTAAGATAGGTCTAAGGCTAAGGTAGGGATGGGTGGTCTCAAGTAGTAGTCTTAACATTCAAATGTCATTTTTATATGATTACATTTGGCCCCACTTTATTCTAGAAATGCAGCAAAGTGAAATAACTAGGATAAAAGAAAAAGAAGCATACATGTACTTACCTAAGAAATAAAGCCTATGAATCTAGATTTAAGTATATGAAGCATGTTCCATTGTGTGTCATGTGTGTGTACATGTAGATAATGATCAATTGGTGAATAACTTAGACTAAACTGATGGCTTGTTCAATCTCCATGTGTGGGTGGATCAAGAACTCAATCTAGTTTTGACTCCATCATTACCCACCCCTACTTAATAGATCATGACCTATGAATAGATTGAATTGGACTGATTGTGTGTCCAACCCTCTCATGTAGGCGACTCAAGAACTCAAGTAAACTATGACTCGATCATTGCCTACCCATGTTTAGTAGATGGATCTAAAACTAAAATTGCATAATGTAATTGAAGATATGTAATTATAATTAGAAATATATATGTCAGCTCTGTGGCCACTCAAGAAATTTGGAATGTAAAATGGATATGGGCTATTAAGGAATATTAGGCAACTCTAGGCCACTTAGGATTTCCAACCACTACAAATAGAGTAAGGCATCAATCTGGTGTGTCTTTTGGAACATGGTGTCTAGTGTGTACAACATAGAGAATGACATGGAGTTTGTCATTCCATATGATCAATCAGTGCATAAGTGAACATATGAAAATAATGTTCCACACACATGCCCCTAAATTTGATATCTAAGTAAATGGATTCTAGATTGAGTTGTAATAATATGTATTTGAGTATCTGAAACTGAAACAAGAATGGTCATGTCATGTATGATGCCCCCAGTCTGAGCAAACTGGTATGTATCTGAGCTAAACTGAGCCAAAACTAGTAATTTGTAACGAAACCTATACAAACCTAGCTTGTACATCTATTTTTTGGCCAATCTAGAATTTCCTAAAAAAAAGGCCATTAGACAGTAATGTTATATCTTGGAAAGTAATGTTAGTGGCATTAGTATCTCAATTTGGGCACTAATGTCCAACTATTCTAATTTCTATGTAACTGAAATTGATCTTTGTGTCACTATTTTCCCCTATGTTTTCCTGAGATTGATTTCAGTATTTTATGTCTATTTGACGAAAATTGTACTCTGAGTGCATTCATATAGCTTGATATATGTGATAAACCTCTGTGAATGCCCCCTCTTTTGAGAGTTGTTTAACTTGTGTAAGAACTATCCTCAAAAGAAAAAGCTCTACAAAATGTGTGTTAGTCGGAGCATATATGATATATGTGTAATAAACCAATATAATGTGCATACATAACATTAAAATGCAAGATAATCTAAGAATAAGTTTGTAATATACGATATATATTAGATCAAACATTCACAAAGATGTCAAGATAAATATAACAATGTATGTGACTAATAAATCTGGGTAATAATTGAGTAGCTACCTAAGGGGATGGGGTATGACGTCCATCACGGCACCCAAGTAGGAAGAGGAGATGCATGAGTTGTAGTGTGTAACAAGTAAGATATCAGTGTCATGGCCATGACGCATACAAGAAAATATACATACAATAGACATTAGGCAAACAAAGTAAGCCAAGGGGCCACAATACAATGGACAAGGGCACATGTCATTAAATCTGAGAAAGCAAGACATACAAAGACATGTTTAAATGTTCATATAAGCAAACAATGAAATTCACTTAGAGCCACAAGAAATGGAATGTTTAAATGTTTGCATACACAATCGAGAAGGCACACACAAGGACATGGGCACATGTCCAAAGCATACATACAATGAAATAATGTGGCATAAAGCCATAGAGAAATGGCATACTAAAATGCCCTTGAATAGATGTAGAATCATAGAGACACAATCAAGTCTAAACTAGGAAAGCTAGAAATGAAAGTATGCATGCACATGTGGTACAACCCTGTATAAGAACTAACATATACATAAGCTGAGTCTAAAGTAGTAATAGTTGGTAACGAATCTGAGTAGGTGAAGGATGATCAATATCAAGATATAACAATGTTAAATATGTGGTGTAAACTTTAGAAAGATGTAACCTAGTAATTGAAACTATGTATATGATGCCCCCAAATGGGTGAATATATCAAATGAAGAACTCATGTATCTGTGTATATGCCCCCCATGAATAGATAGTAGCAAATCTAGATCTATGTAGTGGATTTGGGTCCTATAAGTATCTGCAAACACTCAACAAGAATAATTGAAGCATGTATTTATGATAAAAACTAAGATAGATAGTATATGTAATGTCTAGAAAATATAAGAAATGTAAACATGACAATGCATACAATCTATAATTTGTATTTTTTGAGTAAATATTTGAATGTTTTTGTGTTTTGACATATTATATTATTTTTGTACTTTTTAAATATAAGCTATGTATAAGTAACATGAAAATGAAATTATATACAAGGAACATGAAATAAAGAAACTATGTACAAGAAGGGAGGAACATACTAGCCGATGAGTCTCATGATATGCTCACTATTATTATGACCTATGTCAAATAAAGGAATGGTAATCTCTCATGCAGTGTGATCGATGTGATGTAGTTGAATTAAGTTGTAGTATGACTGAGTATTATTCATTGTCAGCATCATAATAATCATAATAACTTGGAATGTTAGTGTTGACTTATGTTGTATCTGGATGAACATAGGGAATTGCTTCATACTGTGGAGTTGAGGAAATTTGAATGGATAATCAACATTCATCGTGGGATGATAGGATCTCATCCATAAACTTTGGTCATTAATCTTCATCAATATTCCCCGTATGATTATCATTTATGACATTAATTGGTTTTAAAATAATCCCATTGGCTCGTGAGAAGGGGCATTCTAAAATCATGGCCTTTCTCGTGTATTGAGTTAGCGAATAACCTTAATAAGGTGGTTCATGATCTAAATTTTGTTTTACAATATTTTATGTTACTATGACCTTTGAAATTGTGCTTATTGTAGGCATATGATGCTTTGGAGGTTCTTTTGCTAGAAAGCCTCTTTGGAGAATACTTGTCGACTTAGCATGATTTTGACTTTGCAACTTAATATCTTGCTCTTTTTGTAACATTTTCTATGTATCTAGATATTTTGCCTTGATAAACTGTATTTGTAAATAATTTGCCTTTGGATGTTCAATAAATCCCAAACCTTGTTGACCAACATTATCAACTACTAAAATAGGAGTAGTGATGCCTTGTGCATGTTTACCCAACCCTTGACCTTGATAATCAAACTATTGTAGATATTTTTGACTAAACCCATATTGTTTTGAAAGTGGGACATCATTTTGGAGAGATATATTTGTATCATTTATTTGTTTTAACTGTGCTTGTTGTACTATTTCTTATTTTATCTGCTTTACATCGAGTTCACCAAATGATTTAACTTTTTAAAGTTATGGAGTTTAAGTTGTTTCTCTAGATTTTCAATAATTTGCATTCAAATGAGAAAGAAACTAAAGTTAAGAGGTTATGGGTTTGATGTTACCCGAATTTAGTGCACACCGTATCCAAGCCTTGTGGGAGCTCCTCTTTGACTGTAGAGGAAACACCTACAGTAAGAATGAGACTTAAACAAGAAAGATGTTAGAAGAGGATATGGTGGATTGCCAAGCTATGCGATCGGTCCCAGAAGCATAAAGCTCCTTAAGGGATGACAGTCCACAAGATAAAAGTATTGTAAAGGAATAAATGATAAATGACTAAAGAAATAGAAAACTAGATGGTGTGTACCTATTCCTTACAGTCTGTGTATCTCAAAATGCTACAGAAGGTTGGCTGAAGGTTCTGGCTAGTCTAGATGGGCTATTTGGATGGCTTTTTGGTTTGTTGATTCAGAACACAGTCGCCGACATCGGTGGGTCTACCGAGGTCAGTTGGATAAATGGTGCCGACATTGGTTGGGTTGTCGATGTCAGTCGGGGCAGTCGGCCTTGGACGGCTTTTAGAGTATTTTTGGGATAGACAGAGGGGTTTCTAGAAGTTCAGAGGTTGATGCAGGGTTGCGAGAAGGTGAATGAGGTCTGAGGAAGGGTATAGGTAGAGGATTGGTGTGAAAAAAGGGGTGAGAATAAGGGGAAGGCCTTTCAGCCCCTCCACGAAAAAAGTTGGGCCTCTTGACGGTATTTAAAAATATCAATAAAAATTATTTGACAATATATTCTAAAACACTAAAATGAAAACTAGAGTACTTAGCTTTATAAGGTGAAGAACCAAAGGTGTCAGAATAGTGATTCCCGTTGTGGCTAATGTGATCGGTGTTGTGAGCCAATGAAGTGAACACGGATTGCTTCAATTCAGTAGCTCGAGGTCCTCGTACAATCTTTCAATCCAGTCTCTAGAATGATTTGTGCAAAACTTTGGTAGCTAGGAGAACGATAGTCAAATTCTGGTGCTTGAAATCTCAGAGTGAGTGTCTCAATGTGTGAAAAGGTGGCCTCAGCTCAATGTTAGAGCTTGGCTTATGTAACTGACATCGGTGATCCCGTCGGCGTCGGCTTAGAACTGTCGACGTCAGTCGCGGATTGATCGACGTCGGTGGAGAGAGAATAGATAAAAGGCCTATTTTTAGCTCTTTGCCCATTTTTCCACCCACCAAGTGCCTTTTTCATTAGAAAATAGTCAAAATAAGGGCTTATGAGGCACGGGAGTTGGTTAAGGAGTTAAGATAGAGTGAGAATAGGTCATGGGTAGTTAAGATTTAGAGGACCTAGTCTCAAGCTGACTCATAGGCTAAGAAACGGTCTTAGGGTGAGGTGTCTAAGGTGAGGTAATTAATTTAAAATAAGTAGTTTTTAAATTAATAAGGTGTGCAAGTGTGGGTTAGGAGTGTTAACGTTTAGAAGGGGACCAAGGGGGGTTGACACGATATTGGTGTCTACATTTGCCCCTTTTTGTCTTGTAGTTTGTTCTTACGAACTGCAAGACAAAAATAGATGTAAGTTGCCCCAGGTATGGGATGAAGTATTCTCCCTCAAAGCGGGAATCGAGAGAAGGTAATCAAAAATCGGGTGTCGATTTGATAGGCACTAGATGGGTAGGGTGAGGTTGGAGTGTGAATGTTGCAATAGTTGAGATTGTGTGTATACCACTTCACTTGATAGGTAGGTCAAATTATCGTAAAAAAGGTCGAAGAGGATTAAAATCAAAGTAATCAGTCTCTAACTTATTAGTGATAGCTGATTGGGTTAAAATGATCAAAGCTGTAGCTCTAATGGGCATTGTGTTCCAAGTATATGGGCTAGAAAGTGCCCCTAGAAAACATGAAAATGTCACAGATATTAGAGATCAACTTGGTCGCGATCCAACAATAGGTGTGAGGGGCGCATACAATTTGCTAATTATTCGTGAGGTAGCATATGCAATCAAAACAACCAAGGCAAAGTTATCTCGAAAGTGGTCGTAGTCTGAGGAGATAGTCGCGATCTCCGAGGTTGTTTGTCGAGTCAGGCTGAGATATAAGTGATCTCGAGTGTTGTTTGTTGTGGTTAGGGAGATGTATGTAATCTCCAATGTGCCCCATGAGAAGTCTAAGGTGACTTCTACAGTGTCAAGGCTGGAAAAACTAAAAATGAGGTAGTTTAGGATAGGTGGTGAGCCTAGGATTTAGATAGTTGGTCTATGAGGTAGACGAACGAATGAATGGCTGAGCTAACCTCAAAAGACTCCATGTCAACTGAATGCTTCCTACATAGCCCCTATTTTAAGGGCCTCAAGTCAATGTAGTTCTCTCAAAAAGAGAAGAAGAGTCAAAGAGGTTGATAGTTGTTTTGGTTATGTTAGTGTTTTTAGCATTTCCCATATGTTTAATGGTACATGCTTGAAATGATGGGTGTATGATGATGTTATAGCCTTTTCCATATTGTATGATGGAGTATGTTGTAACATAGGTTATATGATTTTTCATCCTTAGCAATTTTTCATATTGGTGAAGGTGTATGCTAAAAATGAAATGAGTTTATTTATGCTTCAGCAGGTTTCCATATCGGTGATGGTATATGCTTGACATACATTGTGTTTGGTTGATAGTTTCCATGTGTATTATTTTTCATAGAAACTAATGTGAATGGGCTATGATAATTTATATAACACAAATTGGTTAGAAAATGTTTTGGTTGTATTTTATCATGTGATGTTATTTATGATAAAATTGAGTTGAATGTTAGTTTCATAACTTTATAGTGAAAATTATGAGATGACAATATGCGAGCATATAATTTTAAGACACTGCATCTTAAAAGATGAATTGGCATGTGAGGAAGGTGTGTAAGAAGTGAAAAGCGCGTTGCTCTTTTATTGACAAGGACCATAATGATAACATAGATAGGGTTTTTCAAATAAAATTCTTGTTCATGCATTACGTCATTGACCATTGGTTTTTATGTTAGAGAAGTACCCTAATCACTTGACGTTAAGTGAGCTCAAAATCTCTTGAGTATTTTGAGGTAATAGGTGTGATTATATGATATGTGAGGATAGCGTAACATTTTTTAGCAGGGATAACTTTGTCCCTTTTATAGGTGACCCTGAGAACGACTATAGACAAGTCCATGACTTAATAGTTTGTCAATCAATTTTTTTTGTAGACTGATCAATGTAGAAAGTCTACTTGGGGATGTTTTTATTTTGTGGTCATGTGAAGCTGATCGATGTGGGAAGCTTCTGAGAAGGTGTTGTTGTTGTAGCAAAATTTAGACATAGACATCCTTCGAGGGAGTGGTCTACATTTTGCTTTATATGTTTTAATTTTTTTGAATAGCTGTCTTTCAAGGGAGCAGTCTATTAATTACAGTAATAATGTAGCTGTCCTTCGAGGGAGTAGTCTACATTTATAGCTTATGACCTGTTAGGCATCCCAATTTTATATTTTTTTTCTACTGAACTTTTAGTCATGGACTAGACTATAGAGGTTTAGGGGTTTCCCTTTTATTAAGACAAAGCATTAATGCTTAAAAAAAGGTTAACTAATTTTTGTAGGAAAAAAGGGTTGAAAGGAATAGAAACGAGGATGATGGGGGTTGCTCAAGGGACGAGCTCAAGTTAAACATCAACTGAATGATTACTTGGTTAACAGTAGAATGGTCGCAGATACAAAGCATTAAGGGGCTCAGGTTCTGGTCGGCCTTCGATAGAAGACAAACGATAAGTGCCTGATCCATACTTGTGCGTTATTATATAAGGTCCAAGCCAATTAGGAGCAAACTTGCCTCGTTTGTTTCTTTCCATATTGGTCACGTGTTAGTTTTCTTTAAAGACGAGATCTCTGATTTTGAAATCTTGATTTTTCAGATTTTTGTTGTAGGCACGTTTGATGCGATCTTGGTAGATATGAAGATGATTAAGAGCGACATGGCTAAGGATGTGAAGTAGGTTAGCATGTTGCTGGCATTTGATACAATGCCGAACATAGTCACTGCAGTCTTGGTTAAGAGTGGGCCAATAATAGGCTAGGCGGAGGATGTGCTTTGCAACCGAGTTACCACTGAAATGTCCTCCACAAATTCCATCATGGACTTGTTTGATAGCATGAGATGTCTCAATGGTGGTTAGGCATCGGAGAAGGAGGCCGTTGAAACCTCGTTTGTAGAGAAGACCCCCTAGCATGGTGTATTGAGCAGTACTCTTGATAAAAGCTTGCCATCCATTGCTAGAGAGGTCAGAAGAAATGATAGAATAAGTCAAGTAGTCAACAAGTTGTTTATACTAAACATCATGTGGACTAGAGAGGTTAGGAGGAATTGCCCCCGAAGATGTTGGTTGAGATGTGCCTAAAATAGAAATCTTGGGCTTTGGTGGTGGAGAGGGCTTAGCGAATGGATATGTCCAAGGGGTAAAAACTTGCTCTTTTCCTTTATCTTTTAGGGTTTAGGACCTAGTGGCCACATTAATAATGTTGATTTCGAATAAAAGGGGAAAAGGTGGTAGAGGGACTATAATCTCGCGTTGGGATCCCGATTCAAGTGAAGAGGTTTGGAAGGCATGGGATGGTGTCGATAGTTTATCAAAAAAAATTCAATGAGAAGGGTGTCATTTTCCAGGTGTTGGCGAATGACATCCTTAAGAGTGTTGCAACTCTCAATATCATGTCTAGTTGTGCGATGATATAAGCAAATTTGAGTGTCGTCGAACGAAGATGGTTTTGATTCGAGAGGTCGGTATGGCTTAATGGGCGGGAGAACGATGCTAGAAGACTGCAACAATCGGCGTAACAGCGAAGCATAGGAACCCACTAATGAGTCTACGCTCATTGTTGTAGTAGGGGTTGACAACTTCTATTTAGGAGTTATAAGGAGAATTTTTCGTAACACCTTTTTGGTTAGTGGTGTGGCCACACGCGTAAATGGCACTTTCTTGATGAGAGGTGTCAAATTTCTTGGAGAAAATATATTTTTGACGGGTAGAAGGAGTAATGGAGGTAGTTTGTCTTTGTGAGGTGTTGGAATAGGGAGCACTCTTGTTAAAGTGGAAGGATGTGGACCCAAGATAGAGGGCAATGGTGAAGGTGGGGGAGGAGTAAACCGTCGTGGTTTAGCATCATCTTTTAGAATGGTGCGAGGACCACTACTGTGCGAGGTGAGGTTTAAATCTAACTTCACTTGTGGGTGAGTTAAGTTTGATACAGGGCGAACACCGAGAGATTTAATTTGTTTCAACATGGTAGACGCCTGTGAGGATTTGGATTCAGACATGGAAGGCTGAGCTTCTGACGATTTAGAAGTGGAAACTCAATTCTCGTTAGAGACTTTGGGGTCAATCATCATGGAAGAGTTGACAGTATAAGGTGAAGCGGGATGTGTAGGATAAGGAGCCCTAAGTCGCTCCCATAACGCCTCATACTCTAGGTTCTTAGAATAGAGGAATCTTAAGTTTTTTGCTAATCGAGAGAAGGGTTTAGATGACGTCATGCAAGGCCTTACAGTCAGTTTTTTAGAGGATTTAGGTGATTATGAGAGCGAAAACGTGTTAGACGCAGCGATCACGGGCCAAAGGCGAAAGAGAACCATCACCGGATCTTCCTCGATCGAAGTGGGTGAGGTGGCGAGTTCTTCTCTCAGTGGAGAAGGGATTGGAGAATTTGGCCCTTTAAGTGGATAGAGCGCAGAGATGATCATGCCTTCCATGTGTGGTCTAGGAGCGTGAAAAGTATGATCCTCCATTGGTAATAAGAAAGATAAGGGCAGGGCCATCGGCGTTGGTATCATCAAAGCATCCTCCAATATGGGAGAGGTCAAAGTAGACTCTTGCCCCTATGAAAGGGGGGTGGATGGAGGACTATCCTCCATCGGTGGAGGAAAAATAGGAGAGGAAGGCTCCTCTAAAAGGTAAAGCAGAGGGATGATGGCCCCTTCTACATGAGGGCGTGGGATATGAATGGTAAATTCTTCTAATGGTAGAAGAAGAGGGAAGGTGGGGGCAAGAGGAATGGGTAATACGAGATCCTCACAAGGTAGAAGAATGGGTAGAGGAGGTGCTTGATGTCGTGGGGGTGATATAGGAGAAATGGGTTCATCCACGCAAGGAAGAGGGCGAGGCAAATGGAGCTCTTCGTTGTGTGGGAGTGGTATGGGTAAAATAGACTCTTCTACTCGTGGTTGTGGGTCCTCTTTACTCTGAAAGCGAGTACATTTTGAGAGTTTCCACTAGCTAAGGTATGGTCGAATAGAAACTAAAAGGTGGATAGGTTCGTTACAGATTTATTCATATGAAAGAACACTCCTCAAACCTAAAACAGATGTCTCAAAGTTAAACATCATATCCATCAGCGTCTTAATTAGATCGACAGATAGATTGGCATGAGGGGCACCCCCTAAGTTATAGGGTACATGGAAGGCATTGGAAGGGGCGTATGACATACTTGGTTACATTTGTGTAGGTGTAACATACTGATAGTTTGTCATAGGGGCCGATGTCGAGGCCACGGGGGCTTATGTCGTGAAGTTGGAGGGCACAACTTGACTAGATGCCGCCAAGGGTGGTTGAATGGCGGCAACACTAGTTAAAAGATAAGTGGTCACTCTCATGTTTATAGGCACAAGAGTGGATAGGATAGAGACAATCAAGTTCTAGAAAGATGTCGAACTTGGTTGAATTGTTTGTGTTTGAGGGGGTACGAAAAACTCGATGGAGGTAAGGCCAAAAAAGATAGAAGGGGAGGCCAAATCTTGAACATTGGCCATGGTTGGGTTACTGGTCGAGGCAGTGGCCTGAGTGACCATAGGTTGGGTAGCGGATATTGTTGATATCATTACCGCTTTAACCAAAGAAGTTGGCATCCCATAAATAAGGTTACCCGAAAGATCTCGCGTATGGCTTCTAGCGAGATAATGTTGGAGAGCCTTGACGTTGTGGTCAAAGAATCTCTCAAAATCTTGATCCCCTTTGAGAACAATAAGAGGTTGATCGAGGGTAGGTTGTATAGGAGTATGCTCGGTGTCTGAAGTATACTCCATTAGATGACTTCGCATGAAGGGCGAAGGTGGGAGTGGCTGTTGACTCGCGTGATCAACAAAAAATTTGGCTTGACTGCGTGTCAGGACCATCCAAGGTGAAAGGGGTTCAAGTTCTAAAAACTATGTTTTAGTTTTAGAAAATCAGAATTTGTGTTAAACAGCAAGAAATTTGAGTTTTAAGCTTATTGTTTGGAAAGATTTTTATTTTTATTTATTGACAGTGACCGATGTCAGTTGTTTAACCGATATCGGTTAGAAAATGTTGCCGATGTCAATTTTTGTGTAATTTCAAAAACACAGAAGATTGATGGTTTTTAGAAGAAAAAAATATTCTGAGTTGTTTTGGACTTCAGAATGGTACGACCTTACCAGCTCAAACACTCAGATAAAACTAACAGAATAGATGATTAGGCAAGCAACCTCTAAAACGTTAGATTCTTAGGAATGAATTTTAAAGTCGTGGTGGCTTATGCCTTAAAAGAATGTGTTGGGAGTTGGGCTTGTAGAACAGTTCTTAGAGAGGAAGTCTATGGTTGGTTTCAGGTTGTGTTATGGTGCTCAAAGATATCTGTATTAGGGTCAGTATGTGGCCTGGTGTTGGGGCTTGCTCCCTTCACTTTACGAACCCAGAGCCGAGTTGGGCCGCTTAGCCAAAATATGTTTTTCCTATAGTTTATACTCTATCAGAGAACAGAGTAGGTCCTCCTCTTGGTGGTAAAATCCAAGTAGGATCGCTGGGTGGGGTAAGGTATTCGCCAGGTGATGAAATCCTAGACGGACCTTGTCTCAAGTAAGTTTATGTGTTTGATTTGAAGTGATTGTGGTTTGGTTGTGTCACATTCGTGCACTACGATTCATTCATAATGCTTTAATTACTAAGTGGGTTAAGTGTGCATCCAAGCAAGAATGAAATGTAGTAATTTTTAACCCAAATCGAAATATATTATTCGAATGCAAACAAATAGAGAAGAGGTAAAGAGTATGAGTTTTTCACTACTCTATGATGCATGCAAGAAGTAACAAGAAGAAAAAGAGATGTTCTTTGTAACTTCTGTCAATGATTGCCTTTTGAAACAAAAAGATATAAGAGGTAAAAAGGAGAAATAATTAATTAAAAGAAAGTAAGAGAAGCTAAGTTTTTTATTTCTCAAAAAATAAAGGCAAAGAAGAGGGGATGCAAGAAGTGAATATTTTTCTAATGCATCTACATGAAATTTTGATTTTTAAAAGAAGAAAGATGAACCCAAGGAAAACTCCAAGGGTCCCACTGGGCGTGGCAGAATGTTTCTTTATATTTTCACTAATTTGCATTCAAATGAGAAAGAAACTAAGGTTAAGAGGTTATGGGTTTGATGTTACCCGAATTTAATGCGCACTATACTCAAGCCTTGTGGGAGCTCCTCTTTGGCTGTGGAGGAAACTTCTGAAGTAAGAATGAGACTTAAACAAGAAAGATGTTAGAAGAGGATATGGTGCACTGTCAAGCTACGTGCTTGGTCCCAGAAGCGTAAAGCACCTTAAGGGATGACAGTCCACTGTTTAAAAATAAAAGTATTGTAAAAAAATAATAATAAATGACTAAAGAAATAGAAAAGTAGATGGTGTGTACCTATTCCTTATAGTCTGTGTATCTCAGAATGCTACAGAAGGCTGGGTGAAGGTTTTGTCTAGTCTAGATGGGCTGTTTGGATGGCTTTCTAGTTTGCTGATTCATAACACAATCGTCGACGTCGGTGGGTCTACCGAGGTCAGTCGGGTAAATGGTGCCAACGTCGGTTGGGTTGCCGATGTCAGTCGGGGCAGTCGGCCTTGGACGGCTTTTAGAGTATTTTTAAGATAGACAGAGGGGTTCTGGAAGTTCAGAGGTTAATGCAGGGTTGCGAGAAGGTGAATGAGGTCTGAGGAAGGGTATAGGTAGAGGATTGGTGTGAAAAGGGGGTGAGAACAAGGGGAAGGCCTTTCAACGTCTCCACGAAAGAAGTCGGGCCTCTTGACAGTATTTAGAAATATCAATAAAAATTAATTGACAATATATTTTAAAACACTGAAATGAAAACTAGAGTACTTAGCTTTATAAGGTGAAGAACTAGAGGTGTTAGAATAGTGATTCTCGTTGTGGTTGATGTGACCGGTGTTGTGAGCCAATGAAACAAATACGGATTGCTTCAATTTAGTAGCTCGAGGTCCTTGTATAATCTTTCAATACAGTCTCTGAAATGATTTGTGTAGAACTTCGATAGCCGGGAGAACGATAGTCGAGTTATGGTGCTTGAAATCTCAGAGTGAGCGTCCCAATGTGCTAAAACGTTGTCTCAACTCAATGTTAGAGCTTGGCTTATGTAACCGACATCAGCGATCCTGTCAGCGTCAGCGTAGAACTGTCGACGTCGATCACGGGTTGACCGACGTCAACGAAGAAAAAATATGTAAAAGGGTTATTTTTAGCTCTTTGCCCGTTTTTCCACCCGCCAAGTGCCTTTTTCGTTGGAAAATGATCAAAATAAGGGCTTATGCGGCACGGGAGTTGGTTAAAGAATTAAGATAGAGTGAAAATAGGTCATGGGTAGTAGGATTTGGAGGACCTAGTTTCAAGCTGACTCATAGGCTAAGAAACGATCTTACGGTGAGGTGTCCAAGGTGAGGTAATTAATTTAAAATAAGTAGTTTTTAAATTAATAAAGTGTGCAAGTGTGGGTTAGGAGTGTTAACGTTTAGAAAGGAACCAAGGAGGGTTTGTTAAGTTGTGGAGCTAAAAGCTTCACTGTTATGCAAATGGTAGAGGTCGCTGAGTGTTAAAATAACCAACGTCGGTCAGGCCAACCGACATTGGTCATATTCAGTGTACACAATAATCGACATCGGTTAGGGAGTCGGTCGACATCGATCAGACAGGAACCAACGTCAATCACTAGTGCGTTTTCAGGCGACATTTTCAGAATTAGAATTGCTAATTTTAAGAGAACAGCTAGTTTGCATGTAAAAACTAATTTTAGTCTTAAGTATGCATTTCTAATTATTATTTATTTTGAGATCTATTTAAGAGACCCATGGGGTTGTATTGTAATTGAAGGACTAAAAGATTAGATCCTTAAAAGTGTAACATCAGTTGATCTGCAAGTAGCAAGATCAGGGAGATCTACATGGTAAGCAAGATTAGTTAAATCTGCAAGGTGCAAGATCAAAGAGATCTGCTGGTGGACTGGAAGTAGGCAACAACAACCATTGGGTTGATTGTCACTGACTGGTGGAGAGAACAACTCGATTATTGAGTTGTGTTTGTAATTGATTGAGAGAGAGAACTCTTGTGGGAGAATTACTGGACACCCAAGAGGTGTGAGAAGAGTGTGATCTCTTCATTGTATTTCCTTCTGAAAAAGTGTTAATACAGATTGTATTATTTTTCATATCTCCTATTCTTTGTTGTTTCTGAATTTTAGTTACTTATTACTTCTAGTTTACTTTCGTGTTTAGTTGTTTATACAAAAGTAATCAATTGTACTCTAGGAGAAGATCCTGACAGTTGGTATCAGAGCTTGGTTCACTAACACCTTAGTTTCGGAGTGTGTTAAGTGTTTGTTGATTACATGTTCACTCACAGGGGTTTCTGTTTGAGTGGGAGTAAAGCAATGGCAGAAAAAAGTACATTAAAATTAGAGAAATTCAATGGCAAGAATTATCAATTATGGAGAATGCAGATAGAAGATTCTCTGTATCAAAAAAATCTGTACTTACCGTTGGGTGGGGTTGCATGCAAGCCCATAGATATGAAAGATGAATGGAATGTTATTGATCGGAAGGCTATTGGATCTATAAAGTTGAGCCTGGCATCGTCTATGATTTTCAACTTATCATAGGCAAAGACAACGGTAGAGTTAATGAAATCTTTGGCAAATTTATATAAAAAACCTTCAACTTTGAATAAAGTATTTCTTATGAAGTAATTATTTAATTTTCAAATGCAAGAATGTGGATCGGTATATAGTCATCTTAGTGATTTTCATGGATTAGTAAATCAATTAATTTCAGTCAATATAGTTTTTGATGATGAAATTAAAGCTATCTTAATCTTATATTTTTACCTGAAAGATGAGATAGTTTGGTAATGACAGTTAGTAATATTGCATCTGTTTCAAATATCTTGAAAGTTGATGATGTTGTTAGTGTAATTTTGAATGAAAACAATTGCAAAAAAAGTACAAGAAAAACATCAAGTAATGCTTTAAGTGTTGAAAGTAGGAAAAAACAAAGAAAGAAGATCGAGCAAGAGAAATCAAGGTCAAAGATAGACAAGAGATCCAAATCCAGAAATAGAAGAATAACCTGCTAGAATTGTGGAAAGAAAGGGCATGTAAAGAAAGATTGTTGGTTGGTAGAAGATCAGCATGAAGGAAATAAAGAAGCAAATGATGCAGGTATTATTGCACGGGATGCTCTTATATGTTCTCCACTTATAACCGACATGTCCTGACAGACGTTGGTTTCCACCTTTCCGACATCACCGATTTTGGTCTCCACCGGACCGACGTCACATGAAACCGACATCGATCGGGTGTAGACTGAGAGATGACTGAAATCGGTCACTGTTAGAATGAAATTTAGATGGACAGTAAGCTGTCAATAAGTCTCAAACGCCCATGTAGAGGACTGAAAGGATAAGTAAGCCTCAAATTCGTTATTCCCTTTCTTTATACTACTTGTTGCTCACTGATGGTGGAAAACTAAGAGGTTTTGAAGAGGCAATGCAAGTAGAATCCAAAGAATAGTGGGAGCATGACATGAATAAGAAAATTGATTCCTTGAAAGAGAACCAAACGTAAGATTTTGTAGAGTTGTCAGTCGAAAAAAAACACTGAAAGACGAATGGATTCACATGTTAAAAAAATGAGAGAATTGATAGCTGAGACAGAAGGCCAGGTTATATGGTCTTGAGCAAGCTCCAAGACAGTGGTATTTGAAGTTTGACAAGTTTATGACAAAGCATGGCTTTAGTCAATGTGAATGTGACCATTGTGTTTATTTTACTAGGTTGAATAATGATAGCTACATTATCCTATTACTGTATGTAGTGTATATGCTTGTTGCAAGGTCACACATGCAGGGAATTATTGAGCTAAAAGTAAAAGTAGCTCAGACATGTGCTACGAAGAATTTAAGAGGAGCAAAAAAAATCTTTGGCATGAGTATTTTTAGAGACAGAGAAAATCACAAGTTGATTTTGTCTCAAGAAGATTATGTGAATAAGGTAGTGGAGAGGTTCAATTTGCAGGATGCAAAACCAGTAAGCACACCTATAGATGGACAGTTCAAGTTAAGCTATGAACAGTGTCCTAAATCACATGATGAAGTTTAATACATGGTATGTACTAGACCTGATATTGCTCAAGCAGTGAAATTTGTCAGCAAGTTTATGTCCAATCCACAAAAGGAGCACTGAAAAGCAATTCAGTAGATTTTCAGATATCTGAGAGAGACCAGCAGCAGGGATTTATGCTATGCAAGGTCAAACACTTCTCTACATGGGTATATAGATTCAGATATGGCAGGTGACTTGGATGGCAGGAGAAGCACCATAGGATATGTGTTCACTATTGGTGGAACGGCGATTCGCTGGATTTCAGAGTTGCAGAAGGTTGTTGCAGTCACAGAGTCTAGCAAGGATAAGAACCCTCCAGATATGTTAATAAAGCCGGGAACAAAGGAGAAGTTGAATCTTCATTCAACTTTTGTTGGTCTTCAAGATTGAACTCGAAGATGGGGATACAAGCCATAAACAAATTAGAGGATGTACAAATACAGGTACAAGTGCAGCGGTTTATCTCCAAGTGGGAGATTTTAAAATAAGTAGTTTTTAAATTAATAAGGTGTGCAAGTGTGGGTCAAGATTGTTAATGTTTAGAAGGGGACCAAGGGGGGTTGACACGATATTGGTGTCTACATAAACCCTAGGTTGTTAAAAGAGTTGAGTATAGTAAATCGAAGTAGAAATATGCAATAAATACCATTGATTTGTAATAGAATTGACATAATTTAACTTTTCTAAAAATAATAATAAATAATGTAAACAAGTACCTAGCTAAAAATTCACTGAGATGAGAAATCTAGAGGTTGCAAACTAAGATAAGGGCTTATCTGAGTGTCATAAATAAGATCCAAATGTCAAAACCCTCCCTGTATAGTTGTGTCCTTATTGGACAGTAGTGCCATATGGCGCCAGTGTCCTTATTTTAGCATTAGTATCCTCTATGCAGAACTATTATGAGCTTTTGGGTGTATCTGTATCTAAGTCTGCCAAGCCGTTCATGTGCACACAAGTTTTGATTCCCTATAGGTGACTTGTTTTGACTAATTTTATGTGTAAACCCTAAACATCTTTGTTGCTAAGGTATCCATTTGGCACAAATAGCAAACTGTGTTGTTAGTGGTGTAGACTGGACATCTTCAACACCCCATTGTGATGAGAGTTGCCTACATACCAATACTACGAGGAGAGATCCAACCCAATGTAGTTCTCTCCACCTAAGTGCTGGTGCAAGTGCAAGTGAAGTTAGTATGAATATTGGTTTTAATGCTTTGAGTATGCTTGAGACTAAAAATATAAGTAATTTGAGCTTAGGAATGTTGTAGATGGTTGTACGCATAAGTAGAGCAAAATAGAGATTGATAACCTTGATTGTGCACAACTTGTTTTGAGTTTGTGTAATTTGCATCTAATTTTCATCTAGTGTATAAAGGACTAAAAATCATGTATATATATTATTCTAGTGCTTGTATGGGTCTTAAAAGAGATCTAAGCTGACCCTAGATGCTTGTTCATTTGAAAATATATCCAATGGAGACAAAAAGAGGGAAAAAGACAATAACTCCCAAATTGAAAAACTAGCACCATGGGGCGTTGTCCCAATTACGATGCTAGTGTCTAGATGGCAAGCCCTAAGGCACTAGGGACCAAAATCTTAAAGTAAAGTTCTGGGACTGCTTTAGGGATGTTTACAGACATGTGTGGCCCACACGAAGGCTAGATAAGTGTCTAAACAAGCTAGACCTATGTTAAGGTCTAGGGCTAAGCTAGGGATGTGTGGTCTCAAGTAGCACTCCTAACACTCAAGTGTCATTTTTAGATGATTACAAGCAGCATACAAAGGTACATTTTTTATAGAGTTGCACACAAGTATACACACATGTGAGAAGGAATGTTAAGGATGTCAAGGTTTTTTGGGGTAACTTAGAGTGCACACCATAATGAAGAACCATGCATAAGTAGGACATAACATAATTTTATCCCCATGCAGGGTGTGTGGAAGACAATTGTAATCCAAAAGGCTATAGTTTACTAGATCCTAGAGATTTAGTTCTCACAAAACACAAAGGTGTATAAGTAAAAAATGTAGTGGTACAAACCATGAAGGCACATAGGTTGCAAAGATAGTGCAAAGCATGAGGGCATAGAAGTAAGAAAGACTCTTAGCGCAAGGCAATGACTATAGATGGAAATTCGTTAAGCTTTTCAAGGAAATGCACTAATGTAGAGTAAAGAGAAACTTGCCTATAAAATCTTGCTTTAACATTTATAAAGGGCTTGATGATTGTTGTTCATCCATGCAATATATGTTCAAGTATTTAATATAGAGTATTATTGTAGTGTTTGAAAAATTACCATTGTTGGGGATTAAGAATTGTAAAAGCTTGCATGTTGATATGTTTTATATTACTGTTATGAACAAATATAGGTATCTTAATGAGAATCACGTTTGCAAATGAAAGGTAGCACATACATGTCTTGATTCTTATTGTTTTTGCATATTTTTATGTTGCATGTTAGATCATAATTGTTTGCATGTCCATTAATGTATACCAACTATGTAATGTCTTAATCACCCAAGCCAACGAGATGCATAATCTCTCTTTGTGCCTTTGGTGAGCACTCCAATGAAGTTTGAGTGATAAGCCGTATGTTATGTAAATGCAAGAAAAATACCAACGCTATCACTAATAAGCCAACTAAAAATGTGAATTATGTGCGAATTTAGTTGTCACCTTATTTAACAACAATGAAGTAAGAAATTTTAAAAATCAATAAAATGTGTTATGTGACAATAAAAACCATAAATGACATAAGAAGTGATAATATAGTGTGTTTTGCATAGCAACTTTTTTTATGTAAAAACAACACAAACAAACAAAGTGTGTTCATTATTATTCTAAGGATCATTGCATGCCCAAAAAACATTACCAATGGAGAAAGTGGATAGAGGGTGAGAAGCCCAAAGTAGTAAATTAAATTCGCCATTCCTCACCCTACTCATATGGAGATCATCTTCAATAAAAATCTCCCAAAAAGTAACAGTATAATTAAAATTGTTCATGAAAGCTTTCAACTATCTAATACAAGTGTGTTTTTAGAGTGCATCAAGACCACTAATAAGTGAACTATATCAAACATCTAAAGGTTAGAAATTCGTAAGAAAATAAAAATTAATTAATTAATACCACTAATAGAAAGAAAAAAAGTCATGCTCCAATCATTTTTTAAATATAAAATTTATTAGTTAAGAAAAGGCATATGATGTGATAACACAATGTGTTTTCCATTAAAAAAAGATTGTTTGTTTTCCATTTAATAATATTCATTGTTGTTTCTAAGTTTTACACTTCCATATTCTCATTAAAGATATGCAACTTTACTTATTATGCCCTCTATCTTACCCAAAGTGGTACAACGTAGAAAATGTATCTATAGCAAAAACACTTTGCGTTAGGAATCATGATGTTAAAGATAAAGAAATGTTCTAATGAGATGGTCTCACATGGACAAAATTTGAGTTGGGCACTGAAAAGGCAAATTTAGTAGCTTTTATACCATATAGGTAGTTTGAAGACTTCAACAGAGGTGAGGAAAACAAAGTTGGAAATGTCATCACATTTGTACGAAAAAAACACACAATGTTGACACAAACTAGAGAATCCACAACAAAGTCATGAAATGTTTGTATTTATTGCATTGATTTGTTAAATTTGCATCTTAACATTACCTTGTCTAAATATTCTCTTTGAATGAATGTCAAAGAGGGTTCAATGTGCCTGTGGTCCAAAAGATAAGAGAAGTGCACCTCTAACCTCTAAGAGGAAAATAAAATATAAACAAAAGAGGGGTTGCCAAGCCAAGTTCATTATTGAGTTGTAGTTTGGGAGGCCTAATGTTGCCTTTATTACATACAACAATTGGTTTCATGAAGACACATAAAGAGAAGCCTACCACATGATAGCAAACTCAAGTGATAATAAGAGATAAATGCATGCCCCACACCTCTCAAAAGAATTAATTGACGATACAAATAAATTCTATCTAACTCATCTTTTCCAAATAGATGGTATAATTGATAGAAAAATGCAAGACTCGTTACTTAAATGGTAAAGGCCATGAAAGAGACAATTGTTTAATTAGATAAGATGCTAAAAATATATGAAACAAACATAAATCTACTACAAAGTGACAATTTAACGAGAACATTCATACAATTTGATCTTAAACAATTGATTCTAGTTTCTCAAAAAACAAATGTAAGTGCATTTTTTAAAAACAAATGTAGGTGCATTTTTTGGATTGATAGGCAAAGATTTGGCATTGATTGTTGATTTTCTACATCTAGATATACAAAGTTTTTTTTTGCACTTCTTTTGGAGAACATAATTATGATGTTGAACATTCTTTGTTTTCTTCAAATATCTTTTAGTTATAAATGTTGTGTCTATGATACTTATTGAAAGAAATGTCGAATATGTCTCGCACTTCTCTTGGAAAAACATAGTTTTGGAGTTGCTCATGTTATTCAATAATATAAAAATAGTCAAAGTAGATGCCTACCTTGTGTGCTTGTTGAAGCCTAACCCCTTATTTGTTTTACAAAACTAATTGAATATGTTATTTACATTTTACCAAAAAGGCAAATTACCAATTGCCCGGACAATCATGTTGTGCAAATGACAATTGCTACAAAGATAGTCTATAAGATAAATTGTAGTGGATTCATATTTGTAATGAGAATCAATGTTCGAATGTCTGGGTATCCATCGTAAATGGGATTTTTATTGATGTACGTGACAAGGCAAAAGGCAATAAAATCTTTGAGCTGCTAAGAAACATCATGCACAATACAAAGGACGAAGTAGCAGTATATATTAGACTTTCATATTTTACCAACCTTATAAGCCTACAATAAGTAAAATGTGTCTATTTCAAGAAAAAAATCACTAACAAGAGAAAAATTGGTGAGAAATGTCATTAACCTCTTCACAACATCTTATAAATACTTAATACATATCAAATGTTTATACATACATACTTATATATGTGTGTATACACATACCTATATGTGTGTGTGGATACACATACCTATATATGTGTATACACATACATATGTATTGATTTTAATTGAACTTGATTTTAATCAAATAATGATATGAATTGATTTTAATTAGATAATAATAATTAAAAATATTTTTTTGTTTTGTATGAGAAAAGTTTTGAAATATGTATATATATATATATATATAGTATGTATGAAATGTATGTGTATATATACATACATTTCATACATACAATATGTGTATATATATATACATATTTCAAAACTTTTCTCGTACAAAACAAAAAAATATATGTATATATACACATACATAAATATGTGTATATATATACACACATATTTATGTATGTGTATATACACATACATATACATATATATGTATGTGTATATACACACATACATGTGTGTATACATATATGTATGTGTATATATACATATGTATATATAATAAATATTTAACACATCAAATGTTCATACATACAATGTATGTGTGTATCTATATTTGAAAACTTTTTTCATATACATGTGTATATACATGCATATGTATTGATTTTAATTAAACTTGATTTTAATCAAATAATGATATGAATTAATTTTAATTAAAATATAATATTGACAAATATTTTTTTGTTTTATACAAGTAAAGTTTCGAAATATAGATATATATATATACACACATACATTGTATGTATAAATATTTGATGTGTTAATTAAAAATTTATTATATATACATATGTATACACACATATGTATGTGTATATATGTGTGTGATACATACATATGTATATATGTATATGTATATGTGTGTGAAATACATATATGTGTGTATACATACATATCTATATATAATAAATATTTAATTAACACATCAAATGTTTATACATACAATGTATGTGTATGTATATATATCTATAATTAATTTTAATTAAAAAATAATATTGACAAATATTTTTTTGTTTTATACAAGAAAAGTTTTGAAATATAAATATATATATATATATACACACATACATTTTACGTATAAACATTTGATGTGTTAATTAAATATTTATTATATATACATATGTATACATCTACATATATACATATATATGTGTATATATGTGTGTATACACATACATAAATGTATATATACACATATGTATGTGTATATATGTATGTATGTGTGTATATACATATGTATGTGTGTATAATGTGTGTATATATGTATTTTTTATTCTCTCTCAATTTTAATTATTAAATCATAAGTCACTTTCATAATATATGTGATGTATGTTAGTAATTTATGTTTTAATGTTAGGTAATATATTGTAACATACATCACATAAAATAGAGATAAATATATGGATAATGAAAGCCCCTCATGAAAATGACAATATTAATAATCAAAATTGAGAGAGAATTAAAATTTTGATATTTAATATATTACTTAATAACGATGATGCCAAACTGCGAATGACTCTAGTCTAATTTCTAGGTTTATAAACATTGTGTAAAAGTCGAATTTCTGACTTTATGGATCATTCTCTAAGAGAATTTCTGACTTTATCGAACATTGCATTATACCATTGCTGCAAACCCTATATCCTCGATATAAGGCAAGTAATCTCTCATATGAACATGAAAGTTATTTTTCATATTTCTTGAGATTTCAAAGTCTTGAATATACAGATCCAAGAAAAAATCCTTAGTTCGATTAGTCTTATTTTTGCAAGATACCACGAATAAGATTTTGAAAAGAGATTAGTTTTTGAGGTGTGCTTTAATCCTATTTCATGTTTTATAAATAATTTATTATCAAGAAATTGTGAATTTAAAATTTTATCATTAAAAAATTGTGAATTTAGCATTTATGATTTACATTTGCATTAAAATGAAATTTTGGAGTTGACGACTCCTTGTTTTCTACAACCATTCAATATGTTTTACCAAATATAACATTAAGGTATAATAACATTAAACAAATAGTAAAACTAGAAACACAAAAGATTATAAGATAAAAATAAGAATAGATGGAACAAGAAATGAACTCAAACACAATAACAATGAAATAACAAAGAAGATTGATCCCAGACACACTTAGTTTATGAATTGAAAATATTGAAGTGATTGGTGGTTGTCCAAATCTATGTCAAATGTAAATGTTAAAGGCTTCAACTATAATCATCAAATGTACCGTTGGATTATAAAGTATTTGCATGAATAATAATGAAAGTTTAAAGTTAACTAACTCAAACAAAACCTTGTCAAAGAGTTACAACTACATATCATACACACTTAAATCAAAGTCTAGTGTGTACGTGTATGAAATATCAAATTTCACTCTCTTTCCTAAGTGCAATACAACTACCTGAGAATTCATCAATCTTTTTTCTGATACAAAAATGTAATAAAACCTTATTTGAAAGTCTTGGAACCAAAATATAGTAATTTACAGTCCTATCGATGCTTTACCCTCTTCCACATTGAAACTTGTTATTATCATATCTTTGGAGGTTTCTATATATAGTTGTATCATGTTTGAATTAGGAACCTATTAGCAACCAACATACACAGATCCAAACATTTAAAAGGGCACGAGGAGGGTTAGAAGAGCCCACATAAATACTAGAACAAATTTCGCAAAGTTCCAAATTCGTATGACACAAGTTCAACCACCAAATCTGCCCCAACAAAAGAATGACAAATAGAGAATATAACACAAGAAACTTGCAAGCACAATACAAACAAAATAGATAGTATATCCAAAAATAATTTCAAAAAAAAATGTTAGTTATATTATTTGATTATTTGATAATTTCAAAAAAAAAAAATTACATATATATGGATATTGAATTTAATTATTGGTTTTTTTGGATTGATTTCCTTTTAATCAGAACCAGAGCTGAGCTACAACCCTGATCTAGGACACAACAGGTTTGGTCTATAAGAATCATTAAACTAATTCAAATAACCACAGAGCCAACATCTAAGAAATATTAAAGTAAAACAAACAATCACCACCAATCTTGAATCACGGCCACATCCAGCCTATAAACAGACTATAAACGCTCAACAAAACCCAACTGAAATTCAACTGAAGATGAAACTGCACACAGCAAACCAGCTTAACAACCCATCTACATGTTTTTAGGATTATCAAATGATCTTTAATAACATTTGTGAGATTATCAAATGTTCTTTAATAACATTATGTAAGATTATATGAGCTATATTAACAAATAATTAAAATAAGTAAAGGAAAAACACTATTCATGTGTGTCAGAGAGGTCTTTCTAATAAAAATATCTACAAAGATCTGTAAAAACATGATGAAAATGTGTAGAAAGAAATCCTAGAACAACAATATTAAGTGATTATAATGCAATCCTCTGAATTTGTGATTGCCCAATCAAAATAAAGGAACAAACCTAACAAAAACAAACTTACAACAAATAATTTGAAAAGCAAAACAGTTGTGCCTACACTGCAAAACAAATTTTTGTTATGAATGCTGTTGCGATTCTTCAACAGCAGATTTGCGTGGAAATGGTCCCATAAATTTTAAAATGTGATAAACTTAAAACCTAAAATTTCTGCTTCGGTAAACATATATGCGCCACATCGTACGTTACTTAGCGTACATCTCAAATCAAATCAGATACAGAGGCCAAAACACCACAGGCAAGCAAATAAGAAGAATTAAAAAAAAAACGTTGAGGCCCCATAATACTTACTCCACAAACACGAGGAACGGCCGAAAACGTTAGGGCAGCATCACTTACTGAAATAGCAGGAATGGGTGGAATTGGAAAGACTTGCTCTTAAAATAATGGAAAAGAAGGTCTTTCCAATTGGCCCATTGCTGCTGTTCCCCTAAGGCATTTAATCCTAGATTTGCCCTATAAAACGGCTGGATGTTAAGCTCAAGTTTGCCATTTCAGCCCCCAAGTCGATACCAGCCACCACATTTGCGCTTCAAACGCTGTAAACCGATATAATTGTTTTCTGCTCTTCCAAATTTATCCTTCCAAATAGAACCCCGATCAAAAGGAATAGGAAACCTCCCTATAAAGGAAGCCCTAGTCTTAGCGATAAAACCCTAATCTTACCGATAAAACCCTAACCCTAAACGCGTTTGCTTCCGTACCCCGGCTATCGCGGACCGCGTGTATTAAATCGTTCGGTGCATGAATCTCAAAATTCCGAAAAACCAAGATTTTGACTTCCATGTTTGCTTTTTCGAAACATATCACATCTCGCCTCTCCAAAATAATTATTATTACTACTTATTATATAAGTTGAGGATGTTTGTGTATTTATCTAGGATTAGATTTGGAGTTATTGGTATCTTTTATCATTGTTTAATACTTTTTATGATTTTTTTTTGAATATTTTTCAGAGGTTATATTCTGTTTTCGTTAATTTCTCGTTGTTTTGAATTTTTGTCAAGAACTTACATTATTAATACAATAATATCTAGAACGTCAGTGTACGGTCCTTTAAAATTTATTTGGCCTCTTGTCATGAAAGTACACTCACTTTCTTTATCCCATGATTAGTTTTATGGTGGTTTACTCAATTTCATTACCATGTGAAATGTAATTTGTGTTGCGACTTCAATTAATTTTGCATCGATTCACGATTTGGATTTCTTTTCTCTAATCGACAAAAATTGTGACACAGAGGTATCGCAAATATGGCACAAAACACTAACATAAAATGTGCCACATTTATGTCACCTTTCCATCATTATTTTTGGGTGTTGATATGTGTCGGGGTCTTATATAACCCTTTAGAGGTGTCGTTTTCATTACCTAAATATCAATTTCAGTGTTAGAGAGGAGAAAAAAAGAGTGTGAAGGAAAAGACTAGCACTCTGTTATTTTTTATGGAATGGAAGGTAAATTTATTGTTTTATTTTTATTGTTCTAGTTATGTATTTCTATTCACTTAAAGTTGCACCCTTTGAGGAGGTGTTTCAAGCCTCCTCACCCAAGTGACTTGTGAAAACACTCCTAAGTTGTGGGTGACATAAAGATAGAGTGAATCTCCAAAGAGGGTTGGTTCCCTTGATGCTACACCTAAACTAACACTAAATATAATACTAAAAGGGAAAAGGGATAGAATAGGAGAGGGATAAAAAAAACTAAACTAAACAAAAGATAGGTGACGCACCAAAATTGTGATCCTTGGCTTGCTTGAAACTTGCATAATGAAACTAAAAAAACTGACATAACTACACAACTCCTAAATCAAGCACTCTTGCATAAGTATTTCATATGGAAGCTTGAAGCTCTGAAAACACTCAGGAGGGGTGACAAATGACTCCACAGTTGAATTTTACATGAGCTTGATGAAAGCACAGACTATGACCTGCAAAAGAAAAGCCTATCTTGCATAGAGGTGAGGAAATTGGACAATAAATTAAAGGAGAAATTAGCTTCATCACATGATAAGATCAATAACTTATGAATTCACATAAAATACAAGCATGGAAGAAGGCAAAAATCAGCACTTCATTGCTTCAAATGGCATTACAAACTTGCCAAGAATGAGAATTACAAAGGGTTAACTATCCTTATATTAAAAATGCATAAGGAGAGAAAGAGAAGGGAGAAAAGACAAGGGAGGAGAAAAAAATTGGCTCACTTCAAGTCATGCATGTGATCAACAATGAATTCTTTGTCCTCATGTGTAAAGGAGTCAAAAAAGTAGAGCATCTTAATAGACAAGATCAGCCACCTCCATGGGACTTTAAAAATTGTGACCTACTTCCACATGTGTTGCATAGTGATCAATAGTGAATGTTGTTCCCCACATGTGCAAGGTTGAAAGATGCTTCCACTTTTAATTTGGAGACCCACCACCATGTGACACCAAAAATGGCACCCCACTTCCACATGTGAGCCTAATTAGTAATAGTAAACTCTTTGTCTTTACTCTTCAAATGCACACAAGATCCAAAATGAGTTTCAATCAACTTTTTGACCTTGGATAGACATGAAAATCATGGGCCTTCTTAGAAATTCGACCCATATCTTGCCCATGTGACTCACATCACATGAAATATTCCATATAGTCCATATCACATCACCATTTTACTACATCAACACTTTGCCACATCATCACTGTTGGGATAAACACCGAAAGCACACAATTGATTACCAAGCAACTTAATATGCGGAAATAACCAGAATCAACAAGTAACTAGAATTCAAAAATAACACAAGATATGAGAGACAATACACAACTTGTATTAATACTCATACAGAAAAGAATACAATAAAGAAGATGCCACTTCTTCTCCACCACCTCTTCAGAGGCTTCCCACACCTCAAGTGAACAGTAATTCTCTCCTCAAAGCTCTCTCTCCTAGGTCCCAACACCCAACTCAAACACTGAGTTGGTGTTCACCTTATACCTGTGCTCCACGCACACCACAAGTGCTCCACACACTCCACAAGTACACAGACATACTTCAAGTAGATCTCCCCTGAACCTGCAACAACCTGCACCTCAATAGACCTTACTTATGGAAGGATCTTCCTTGCCTTCCTCTATGCTCCGAGTACACCCTTGTACTCCAAGTAGATCTCTCCTGATCCTGCTCCCTGTTGTGTTGCTGTCCTCTCTGATCTTACACACCTGCAAATCAATCTGGTTCTGCACACCTATAAACCTGGATCATACATACACATACATCTGTTGATCAATGATCTTACTTACCATGTAGATCTCCTATACGTAGCCATGCACCCCTGATGACCAAGATCCTACACTCCTGAAGAACCCTGTTGATTCTCCAATCCAGCACCCACCTTGGTACTGTGGCACTAGGAGGAACACACCATACTCACCTCACACACAGAAGGAGCTTATAATAATGCTCTCTTACTCTCTAGCACAAGTTTACAATACAACCATGAGTCTATTATATAGATCTCATCCAAACAATAATTAGACATCCAATTACAATAATTAGATCCGCAAAATTAGCTCTAATCATGCAAACACTTGGTTCGTCAACCAACTGCCCGTAATATACTCGCAGTCGAACCACACAAGCGACCGACGTCGGTTGCTCTCCTACCTTATCCTGCCGACGTTGGTTGGCTTGACCGATGCCAGTGTCTATGACACTCCAGCAACTCCTTCAATGGCCTTCTCCATGTCTACATTAGTGAAGTTTTTAGCTCCATAACCTAATAATCTCCCACTTGGAGATAAACAGCTGCACTGTACCTATACCTGTACCTTGTCTAATCTGTCTCCTGGTTTGTATCCCTCTTCAAGGTCAATCTTGAAGACAACCCACCACACAACCTGTGGTGCACATCCTGTCATCCGAGTACCCTGCCGCATCCGAACCTACAATCCCATGTAGTGAAGTCCTGACCCTGAATAGCATGAATCCCTGCTGCTGGTCCCTCTCAAATCCCTGAGAACCCACTTTCCTCGAATTGGCTCCTAACTCTCTGACAGCTCCCACTGCTTGGGAAAACTCAGGTCTATACCAGACCTCATGTGATTTTGGACACTAAACTGTCCAGCCCTTAGTGTGCTCCGACTCTGCATCCTGCATCTCGCCAACACCTGATTCACATCAGCTCCCACTGGAAACAAAATCACCCTGTGATCTCCCATGTCTCCCATGTCGAAGAATTTCACTGCTCCAAATTCTTCATAGCAAACCACTGAACTAATCTTACCCTTAGCTCAGCAAAAAATCTGTATGTACAATTCTACTAGCAAACTATCCACATACAGCAACAGAATGATGTCATGACTCATCATCCACCTGGTAAGACAAACCATAGTAGTTACCTGACATTGACTGAAGCCATGCTTCGTCCTCCACCTGTCAAAACCTGTACCACTGTCCTGCAGCTCTTCAAGATCGTATGACCTGGTCTTCCATCTCACGTATCTGTTCTCTCTATTCTTCAACTAAAGATCCATTCATCTTGCAGTGCTAACATACCGGTTGGCAACCCTACCAAATCTCCCGTCTGGTTTTGCAATCTCTTCATGCCACGCTCCCACTGTTTCTTAGATCCTTCCTGCTCTGCAGTCAGCAACTAGTATAAAGAAGAGGAACAACGAATTTGAGGCCTACTTATGTCTTCAGTCCTCCGTATGGGTGTTTGAGACTCCTTGACAGCTTGCTATCCACCCAAGATTCGTTACAGTGATCGACCTCAGCCACCACACAGTCTGCATCCAACCGACGTCGGTTCCTGCAGCTGTCCTGACTACCAACCCTGCCGACGTTGGTGTCCTCCTGCTGTCGACGTCGGTCCTCGTGATCGACGTCAGTCTTTCATACTGCCAACGTCAATTTTCCTGTCGACGCCGGTACCTGTGTTTTCCTGTGAGTGATGACTTTTTTACCCGCAAGCTCCTTTGAATCAATCCCCATGTCCAAATTGCTCTGCTCAGAATTATCCAGCCCAATCCACTGGTCTCTGTCTGCCATCTCCTCTAAGAACACCAAGGCTTTCTAGTTCTTAAGCCTGTCAAATATATCTGTCTTTCGCTTAAGAACATGCATCTCCTTCCTGCTCATGTGACCAAGCCTACGAAGCCACGTCTCTGCAATAAAATAAGAATCAATAATATAAACAAGTAGATAAAGAGTACCTGTTTTCTTACCACCAGCTAATTCAAGTGCATCTGCTGTGAGAGTTCTCATACATCTCCCATCACCCAACTCTTTTGAAGAAATTAGCCATATCTCCAAACCTGGGACCTGCATGACCTCCTTCAACACCCATGTGTTGGCCGCCTGCAATTTCAGCTTCACTTCCCCTTTGCCAATTCTTTGGCAAGGCTCACCAGCTCCTCTATCTGGGGCTGCATGGAAAGAGGCAACCGAATCTATAAAACAAGATTCAACCTTATCCAAGAAACCTCCCAGAGCATCTTATGCCACATCACCTGCAACATTTGCTTCTTCAGTTCCTTCATGCTGATCTGCTACTAACCAACAATCTTCTTTGACCTACTCTATATTTCCATATGACCGTTGGTGACCATCTGTGCTTTTCAACTCCTCCATTCTTAGCTTACTTTCATCTACCATTCCTCTACTCCCACTCAATCAGAAACCCCTGAGAGTGACCTGTAACCAAACACAAAACCGCTTCCTGCAACCTTAGCTCTGATACCACGTGTTGGGATAAACACCAGAAGCACACAATTGATTACCAAGCAACTTAATATGCAGAAATAACCAGAATCAACAAGTAACTAGAATTCAGAAATAATACAAGATATGAGAGACAATACACAACTTGTATTAATACTCATATAGCAAAGAATACAATAAAGAAGATGCCACTTCTTCTCCACCACCTCTTTAGAGGCTTCCCACACCTCAAGTGAACAGTAATTCTCTCCTCAAAGCTCTCTCTCCTAGGTCCCAACACCCAACTCAAACACTGAGTTGGTGTTCACCTTATACCTGTGCTCCACGCACACCACAAGTGCTCCACACACTCCACAAGTACACAAACGTACTTCAAGTAGATCTCCCCTGAACCTGCAACAACCTGCACCTCAATAGACCTTACTTATGGAAGGATCTTCCTTGCCTTCCTCTATGCTCCGAGTACACCCCTGTACTCCAAGTAGATCTCTCCTAATCTTGCTCCCTATTGTGTTGCTATCCTCTCTGATCTTGCACACCTACAAATCAATCTGGTTCTGCACACCTGCAAACCTGGATCATACATACACATACATCTGATGATCAATGATCTTACTTACCATGTAGATCTCTTATACGTAGCCATGCACCCCTGATGACCAAGATCCTACACTCCTGAAGAACCCTGTTGATTCTCTAATCCAGCACCCACCTTGTTACTGTGGCACTAGGAGGAACACACCATACTCACCTCACACACAGAAGGAGCTTATAATAATGCTCTCTTACTCTCTAGCACAAGTTTACAATACAACCATGAGTCTATTATATAGATCTCATCCAAACAATAATTAGACATCCAATTACAATAATT
Organism: Torreya grandis; assembly: GCA_037957365.1. Taxonomy (NCBI): domain Eukaryota; kingdom Viridiplantae; phylum Streptophyta; class Pinopsida; order Cupressales; family Taxaceae; genus Torreya; species Torreya grandis. The sequence goes on from JARHVA010002307.1 coordinate 1,438,041, forward strand.
AGATCCGCAGCCCTCAGTCTAAAATTAGCTCTAATCATGCAAACACTTGGTTCGTCAACCAACTGCCCGTAATATACTCGCAGTCGAACCACACAGGCGACCGATGTCGGTCCATGTCCACCTGGGGGTCACCAACGTCAGTCGATCTCTGACCGACATCGGTTGCTCTTCTGCCTTATCCTGCCGACGTCGGTTGGCCTGACTGACGCCGGTGTCTGTCACACTCCAACTCCTCCAATGGCCTTCTCCATGTCTGCATCAGTGAAGCTTTTAGCTCCACAACCTAACAATCACTATGCATAGTCACTATGAATAGTAACCATGAATAGTATCTATGAATAGCGTTTCACTCCCAACAATAATCATTGTGTGAGCTCATTAAGATCTGTAAAACTTTGTAATCCATGTTGAAACCAGATAGTGAATGAAATAGTTAACATTTATGGTTACCTCTGCATATTACTTGGCTAAGCAAAGACTGGTAGCCTTATGCAGTCTAATGGGCATGGAGTCATATGTGTTCCATCACAAATTTGATTGTTATCATGGCTGCAATGCCTTGAAATAATCTCTAAAAAACTAAAATATATCTTCCCCATGAGCAAGGAACAAAGAACAAACACATGTGCATGCAGGCACTTGGAGGAAAGAAAATACAACTAATCCTACTATTACAATGTGCAATCAACACTAGGAGAAAATAAAACTAACCTACCCTAAACTAACTAATCAAAAGGCCTTCATTCCAGCTAGGTCAAAATAAAAACCTCTTATATCTCTTCTATGTGGTTGAATGAATGAAGGAAAGACTATTTTTTGAATAATACTCTTGACCAATCATCTTCCTTTTTGATCACCCATCTCATTAGTCAACTTTCTAATGGACCAGTTGAATTAAACATGCCCACTATGTAGACAAACTCCTCATGTAGCTCATTCATATTTAGCTGCATAATTTTGTCAAATGCATCCTTAGGTTGCTCCCTGAGCTCAAATATTTCTTCAAATTGTTCAAAAAGGTGAAAACATTACTGCCATGATTCATGAAGACCTTCTTGAGGCTCTGAAAGACTAGACAAAATGGTGTTCTTGGGCAAGTCAAAATAATTGTTACTGCAACTTTATTCATGTTTTCATCCTATTTGGTGGCAACCTCAAACTCTTCAAGAAAATCAAAACACTGCTTTCACACTTCATCAAGAGTTTCTTTTGACTTCATGGGATCTGGTATATAGGTGTCTTCCTCATGCATACCACAAGAACTTAAACCTGCATCCTCTATATAATTAGATGAATCAAATTCATAATAACCCTTTTTCCAATCATCGAATGAGCAATAAAAAACCCCCTCAATAAGAGCAACAACCTCACAACTAACAACACCCATTTTTGTTGTTTGTGATCCTATATTTGGCATAATGGAGTCCTCCTCTTCGAGAAAATAGTAAACTTCCAAGGTTGATCCCTCATTGAGATTCATGTTCTCAAAATTAATTTCTTCCCAATTCAAGAGAAGAGGCTCAAATTATGTTTGTATCTATCCTTTTTCTTCTTGTGGAGCTAATCCAATTTGTTTCCCTTAAAGTTTTGATGCATATTGAACCATGAGAGCTTTAGGAGTGACTGTAGTACCAGAATTTTACACATTAGATGGCCCAAGATATGAGAGATGAGCTTGGACTTATACAGTGCCTTGGATGGGTTGCCCATGATACTGATAAGATTTATTGGAGAGTTGATAGGGATTGTTTTAATACACTTGTTTCTTATTGAAGGTTTTTAGCTCATTTTCAAAGCTTTGTATGAGGCTTTTAACTTTCTACAACTCACTAAGAGTGACTAGAAAGGGGATTTCTTGGTTGGCCACTAGAAGAACAGAGGATGAAATGGGTTGATTAGATAGATGTTCAGGCAATATGGGTATTAAAGGCCTAGGTTTGATTTTTCCATCTAAGACTAAGCAATTTTCTACCCTTATAATGAGTTCATATGCATCTAGAAGAGTGCTTGCACCCATTGATTGAACCATGACAACAAGATCATTGTCTAGAGCCCTTAAGAAATATAGGAGGGCAACATGGGTTGAGGGCTTAATCAAGGGTGGGATTCTATCCTAGGTTCTTTGAAATCTAAGATTAAAATCAGTCGTTAGCTCATGGGGAGTTCTCCTAATGGTAGTGAACTACTCTATGAGGGTAAGATAGTCACTTTTGTCTTCAAGTTGTTTACACAACCACTCCCCTAGAACATCCCAACTATGGATAGAATTTGGCCTTAAACTCCTAAACCATTAGAGAGCTTTACCCTTTAATGAATATGTAAGGATCTTAACTATTGTGTTCTCCTCTATAACATGGTGGATTGTACATACATTAGCTATGTCTTAGATGTGTTCAATAGGGGTAGTATCATCCTCACTAGTGAAGTATGATAGGCTCTTAAGGGCTACAATTGAGATGTTATCATAACGAGCAAGGGTTAAGGGGATGCCTCCATTAAAAGGAATAAACATATAATTTCTTGGAATAACCATGAAAAATAACAATATTCATATCTCTTTTGAATAACTATGCAGAACTAACCTAAAACCAAGAAAATTAGAATCACTAGGTGCTTGTAAAATGTTTTTAAATCTGTAACTGATCTAAAACCAAAATGATTGGAATCACCATTGATGCTTGTGAAATTGGCTCTAGAGGTTCATTGAAGGACAATACCAATAATCTTTCAATAGATGACTTAAATATCATCAAACCATGTCCCACCAGGCATGCCGGAAACTATTTTCACTTAAAGTTACACCCTTTGAGGAGGTGTTTCAAGCCTCCTCACCTAAATGACTTATGGAAACACTCCTAGGTCGTGGGTGACCTAAAGAAGGAATGAATCTCTAGATAGGGCTAGTTTCCTTGATGTTACACCTAAACTAACACTAACTATACTACTACAAGGAAAAGGGATAGAAGAGGAAAGGGGTAAAAAGAAATTAAACTAAACACAAGAGAGGTGATGCACCAAAAATTTAATTCTTGGCTTGCTTGAAACCTACACAATGAAACTAAAAAAACTGACACAACTACACAACTCCCATATCAAGCACTCTTGCATTATTATTTTATAAGGAGGCTTGAAGCTATGACAACACTTAGGAGGGGTGACAAATAACTCCACAACTAAATTTTACATGAGCATGATGAAAGCACAAACTATGACCCGCAAAAGAAAAAAATATCTTGCATAGAGGTGATGAAATTGGACAACAGTTTAAGGAGAAACTAGCTTCATCACATGATAATATCAACAACTTATGAATTCACATAAAATATAAGTATGGGATAAGGCAAAAATCAGCACTTCATTGCTTCAAATGGCATTACAAACTTGCCAAGAATGAGAATTACAAAGGATTAACCATCCGATTAACCATCCTTATATAAAAAATGCATAAGGAAGGAGAGAGGAGGGAGAAAAGATAAGGGAGGAGAATAAATTAAACCCACTTCAAGTCATGGATATGATCAACAATAAAGTATTCGTCCTCATGTGTAAAAGAGTCAAAAAAGTAGATCATCTTAGTAGACAAGATCAACCACCTCCATGTGACTTCTAAATTTGTGCCCCACTTCCACATGTGTTGCATAGTGATCAATAGTGAATGTTGTTCCCCACATGTGCAAGGTTAAAATATGCTTCCACTTTTGACTTGGAAACCCACCACCATGTGACATAAAAAATAGTGCCCCACTTCCACATGTGAGCCCAATCAGTAATAATAAACTCTTTGTCTTTACTCCCACATGCACATAAGATCCAAAATGAGTTTCAATCCATTTTTTGGCCTTTTTTAGACATGAAAATTATGGGCCTCTTAAAAAATTCAACCTATATCTTACCCGTGTGACTCACATCACATGAAAGATTCCCTATAGGTCATGCCACATCACCACTCTACCACATCATCACTGTGCCACACCACCATGCATAGTCACTATGAATAGTAACCATGAATAGTATCTATGATAGTGTTTCACTCCCAACAGTAAGCATTGTGTGAGCTCATTAAGATCTAAAAAACCTTACAGTTCATGTTACAACCAAATGGTGATTAGAACAGTTAACAATTACCAAATGACTAATTTAGAAGATATAATACATTAATGTTTGTAATACATTTTATTAAGTGTAAATTAGGATAAATAAGTGAAATTTATATATTACATAAATTAATGAAATACATGGTAAAATTAGGGAAATTAGGTTTATGATTGGAAATAAGTGTAAAATTATTACAATTGGGTAAAAATAGAGTCTATTACGAAAAATAGTGACTCGTTTAGAAAATGAGATAAATTAGTAAAAATATTGGGTGAAAAGGGGAATATAGAGAAAAATTAGTGAAACTTGAGAAAACTAGATTAAAATTAGATTAAACTTACGAAATTGGGGAAATTAGTGATGAACAGGAGAAATTATGAAATATTAAAAATTAGGGAAGTTAGAGTAAATTATGGTGAAACTTAGTAGACTTAAGCCAAACTTGATGAAGTTATGTCAAACTTACAAAATTAGGGAAATTAGTGACAGATATGGTAAATTACATAAATTGGAAGAATTGTCAGATTACGTAAATTAGAGTAAATTTAGGCTAAAGTTTACAAAATTAGTAAAAAATATGGAAAATTAGAGAACTTGGAGAAATTACAAAAGATAGTGAAACTTGAGAGAGTTAAGGCAAATTAGAGTAAAATTTGACAACACTTAGTAAAAGTAGGCCAAACTTGATGAAATTATGTCAAACTTATGAAATTGGGAAAATTAGTGATAAATAGAGGAAATTACAAAAATTAAGGGAATTGCATAAAAATATATAAATTAGGGAAAATAGATTAAAATTAGATAAAATTGGGTAAAATTAGGCCAAACTTGACAAAATTAGTGACAGATAAGGAAAATTAGTGAAACTTGGATAAATTAGGGATTTTATAATAAAATTTGGTGAAACTTAGTAAAATTACCCAAAAAATGATGAAATTGTGCCAATCTTACAAAATTAGGGAAATCAAATAAGATATATTGTATAAATTAGGGGAATCATACCAACCACTACATTTACGCTTCAAATGTTATAAATTAATATAATCATTTTTTACTCCTTCCAAATTATCCATCCAAATGAAACCCTAATACTAACAAAGAAAACCTCCCTAGTAATGAAACCGTAATCTTATTGAATACAACCTAACCCTAGATGCATTTGCTTCCTCACATCGACTATCGCAAATGACATATATTAAATTGTTCAGTGTATGAAACTTAAAAATTGAAAGTCAAGATTTTGAGTACTATGTTTACATTTTTAAAAATATGTACCTACTCATGTGCTTAAATTGTTACTATTATTATGTTTTTGTTGTGTCTATTGTGTAGACACCTAAAAATGGCCCCTACACATTTATTGTATAAGTTTAGGATGTTTGTGTATTTATTGATCATTGGGTTTGATTGGGAGTTATTGGTATGTTTTATCAATTTTTGATGGTTTTAAGACCCCTCCCCCTACCTACTTCACCTATCATATTCTCTTTTCATTCATTTTTTGACATTTTAACACATGTTAATAATGTACACTAATAATACAAACATTTCTAGAGGGTTAGTGTATGGTCCTTCAAAACTTGTGCAACCCTTTGTCACTAAAGTGTACTTGTTTTATATTTCCCACATTTCTTTTCCTTTATGACCATTTGTTCTCAATTTCACTATTATATGTAGTGTAATTTGAGCCACAAATTGTATAAATTTCATGTTGTTTCATGATTTAGGTTTCTCTTCTCTAATTGATAGATATTGGGACGTAAAAGTGTCATAAATGTGGCAGAAAACAATGACACAAATTATGTCACCTTTGCATCATCATTTTTTTCGTTGATCCTTGTTGAGCTTTTATATAACCCTTTTCAAGTATCATTTTTATTACCTAAGTGCCAATTTCAGTGTTGGAGAGAGAGAGAGAGAGAGAGAGAGAGAGAGAGAGAGAGAGAGAGAGAGAGAGAGAGAGAGAGAGAGAGAGAGAGAGAGAGAGAGAGAGAGAGAGAGAGAGAGAGAGAGAGAGAGAGAGGGAGAGCTGAGGGGAAGACTAGCACTATGTTGTTTCTCTAGAATGGAATTTAAGTTTATTGTCTTATTTTTATTTTTATTTTCAGTTACATATTACCAAATGACTAATTTAGAAGATATAATACACTATTAATTTTAATTTATGTTATTAAGTGAAAATTAGGTTAAATAAGTTAAATTTAAATCAATTTTAGTCCTCTCTCTTAATTCTTGAGGGTTGGAGGTGTTTCAAAAAAATCCGCCTTGAGGAGGTTATACAAACTACATAATCCAAATATTTTGTTTTTATAAGAGACTATGATTGAGGGTCTAAAAATAGAAGATGTTTTACATTCTTTTATCAATGACTGAGATTTCATTTCTTTGGATTTGGTGGGTCATGCATGGGGACTTGTTTTGGGGTTAGAATCGAAGATCTTTCAGGGACATTAATTCTTTCTTTCTTAATTCTAGATTAGGGGCTTAGCTTCATTCTTTGGAAAAGGGGTTTGATTTTATTGTTGTTAATATCTATGGGCCTTATGATAATAAGGTTCTATTTTGGGATAGGATTATGGAAATGGATTTTATAAAGGAAAATAAGCTATTCTTAGGAGGTGATTTAAATTTCACATTGAGTATATATGAGGTTTGGGGTCTTCCAGGTGATTTGACCCTTTAGCTGATTTGTTTATTCGTAAGTTTGAGGATGTTGGGTTGGTGTATGTTGAGCCTATAAAAATTGTCCCAACCTGGAGGAATAATAGGATAGGAGATGATTATATTGCCAAGAATCTTAATAGGTTCTTAGTATCTGAGGCTATTATGGACAAGGGTGAACAAATTTGGCCTTGGGTCAAAATTGGTAGTGATTTAGATAATTTTATTGTTATGTTACACCTTGAATCTAAGGTTAGTAAACCACCTAGTCCATTCAAGTTTAATCCTTCATGGTTGGAGGATGTGGACTTTCAGGGCCTTTTCAAAGATATATGGAAAGGGTATGACATTAATTTGTGGGACTCAGCATATTTTATGTTTACTAAGAATACGTGGAATGTTAAGCCTATTGTCTCTCAGTGGTCATATAATAAATCTAGACTATAATATTGGGTCCTTATTCATATTAAGAGACAGATTACATAGTTTTATGTTGTATAGTTTAATGGGGTATTTAATGTTGAGGCTAAGGTCAATATTAGACAACTAGAGAAACTAAAATGTGACATTTTATTAGATTGTGAGATTGAATGGAGAATGAAAAGTAAGGTTGTATGGCTAGAAGCAGGTGATGAAAATATTAAAATTTTCCATAATTTTTCTAACCTTTGGAAAAATATAAATTCTATTGGGAGATGCCTAAAGCGGATGGATCTAAAGTCAAGTCTTTTTCTAATTGTGCCAATTTAGGTGTTAATCACTTCAAGTAATTATTTATGGAGGTTGACAGGGCCTATCTTATAGACATTTTGTTGGGTTCTTTTCCTTTAGTTTCAAATTACTTTCCCTAGTTTTGAATGCAAAGAAGATAAGAAGGCCAACTAGATAGCTCATTGGCTTATCACACAAGAAATGGTCCCTTGTCCTCACCCAAAGTGCATGGCTTAAGATTGGTTCCCATCAATTATGTCATGCGATGGTATATACATTGGGCTTTCTATACTAAAGTACGGCTCTTAGTTCTAACTAAATATATCATAGTTAAGCTAATTCATACCATGTAATCATTCCATACTCAAGCTTATTTATCATAAGTAAATATATAGGCACAAATCCAAAAAAGAGTATTAGTACCATTAGTTCTATAACAAGTTTACATGTATTTTAACAACACAAATATTCTATTTTATTATGTGTCAATGGTCTCCATACATAAGTATTGTTACATATCAGGAACATGAATAAGCTCAAGAGCAAATTTACCATTATACATCAACAACCAACAACATCAACAACTTTATGTGTAAAACTAGGGGTATTTATACATGATTCTACCTTGATCATTTAGTTACAACTATACATCAACAACCATGAATAAATTATATTTCGATGGTCTCCATACATAAGTGTTGATGCATATCAGGAACATGAATAAGCTCAAGAGTAAATTTACCATTATACATCAACAACCAACAACATCAACAAATTTCTATGTAAAACTAAGGGTATTTATGAATGACTTGTCAATGACCATTAACAATAATGAATCATGGCACATCATTAATTTTAACTCTTACAGATATAGGCCTAACTTCCCTTATATACCCACTCTATGTTAGATATATGATGTCATGCACCTATATTCTCATGATCCAGTTCTAAATCCATACTTGACTTATTCTCCTCCAATACTCATGTGAACCATTTCCTTAACCGTTTTTGCCTTCTACATCCTTATCCAAGTCATTCACCAATTTCTTGAGTCTCACATCCTTAGTTCCTCTATGTTTCTTATATCCTTATTTTTTGTGACTTACTTCTTCTGCACCAAGGTCTTCCATTCCTTCTCACCCAAGTTTAATTTCACATTTATCTCTCCCATGCTATCTTGACAAAAAATATTTAGAATAAAATGATACAAAATTTAGGGTCTAACATCACCCCACACTAGGTGAATAGTCTATCTCAAACTATGCACCCTCCTCGGGTCCCCTAGATACTAACAATTTAGGTCCCATTTGCTCGACCTAGTGATTAACCTCCTCTTAATGGTTTAAAATAGTTTGTATCTTGGAGGTAATTTCTTCAACTTTGCCTTTTAGTCATTTGGTCTCCTTGGGTTGCTCCAAAAAATCACCTGCTTGAGTTTTCAAAAGCTCAAGTGATGTTGTATCATCCTTGTGGATATCTTCAAGTGTTTTGGCATCCATCAAAACCTATCCTTGGAGTGCCATAAAATTGGTGTTAACCTCTTAGTGATGAGTGCTTATTTTAGTTTCAAGTGCCTTTACATCCTGGAATGATTTGGCACACTGCAATCTATCCTTTATTATGAGTGCATTCTCAGTCAATTATTGGCATTGGTGTTACTCCAGATGAATCCTAACTTCTTAAAAATTGGCAGGTTGTGCTAACCTGATAAAAATCCCATATGTAATGGAAGTTGTGTTACCCACTAAGGCAAAAAACTCTTATACACTTTTATAGATTCTACAAATTACATTGTAGCCCAATTTTGCTTGCATTGGGGGTTGACATGGTCTTTGCATTTTTACAACAAAAGAGTCATTAGGGTCTCTAGCTTATTAATAGGTTCACTTGTAAGGGGCACTCCATTAACAAGTGTCGACTCTTTTTGTAAAATTGATTTACATAGTTTTAGAGTCTTTATTTGAACTGTCATCATTGCTTCCAACTAATGCTTGAGCTCATTTAATTCATGTTGAATCTTTACTATTTTTGCCTATTCATTTAGGTACAAGGTGATGACCTCTTAATGCTTTAACTAAAGTTTATTAACATCATAACATTGTAGAACATTCTACCATATGACTATGAGAGCCAACTTAATAAGGGTCATACTTATTTAAGCCAGTGAACATTATTAGGGATCCACCTAAAATGCTTTAGGAAGCTCTACCCCCTCTGGTACTATTGATGTAGTGGATTGCACCCTAGACATGAGGCTGAGCTCTTGCCTTCCACACGCAACAATGGAAACTCCCTTCTTGCCCGTGGGTAAGGCAAAACTGGGGGGAGAGTCTATAGATAAGGGCTAACTCAGTTTGATGTATCTATGAGGTCCTGGATTTCCTACTACTAACAATGGAGGGGGTGAAAAGGGAGAAGGATTATTGAAAAATAGAACCTAAACCTAAATTAAAAGGTGATACACCAAAAAAGTTGATCCACTCAGCCCGAACATACACTTTTCACCAAGAAGAAGCTCCCATACACTTCATCTGATGTGGGGAAACTCTTCTGTATCAGTGAGTCAGGGGTCCATAGAGATACAGGGAGGAAGAACTATCAAAGATGTTCTGAGACACACTTTGGTAGCATATTCACATGCACCTATATTCCTGTTGTAGACACTTTTGGCAGACCTACAGAAGAAGAAACTTCACAATGCACTAGACATGTTGGAATCGTTCTGTGAAAAGCACAAAAGAAAATGACTTAACACAAAAAGATGAACATAGACATACGTGCGAGTGCAAGTTCAAATGGAGGTAAAAATTGCTAAGTCTTTATTCAAGGTAAAATTCGGCAGAGTTCTACCTTACAAGCCCAAGAGATTTTTGGGTAGAGCTTTGCCTTACGGGCTAAGAGATCTTTCTCAAAATGAGAAGTCTACAATATATAGAGAAAAAAAGAGGCCTTTTGGCACCCTTTTTAAAAGTGACCCATGTGCGTTCTTATCATTGGGAAGAGGAATCCGCTTAAACATCATATGCAAAATTATGGGCTGCATCGTTTGTCTACAAATAAGACCGTTCCTTCAAGGAAATTACATGGCTTGTCTACTCATCAATACAAAGTGAAGAAAATGGGTCACATCATTCACCATTCATGCCTCTTAATGATCGATTCATAGACACTGTGTCAACTACTGGAGTAACTCCTTGAGTCGACACCCTCCTTCGCCACTTGGACTATTTTGTCCATTTCTACACTTGGCTCTTTTCTGGCTCCTTCGTCCTTCGGGGGCTATCTTTTGCTAATTCTTCATGTCTTTCCAGCTTGCTTTGGCCACTTTCTATTGATCTCAACAAGTGACATGTGGCGTGTTCTACTATGAAATAGGTGAGGACATGTGGCAGCATCCGCTTAACTTAGAGAAGCTTTAGACACCTTTTGAGAGTCCTACAGAAGATGACACATGGTGGCTTCCGCTCTCTTTAGCAATTCATCTGGGGCCCACCACAGTCCTTACAGAACAAAAGGGAGAGACCACGAATGTTGACACTTGTCGGCTTCCATCGAGATTTACACAGGATACATGGCACATTCCACTACTCTTAGAAAACCATGTCAAAACCTTCTGCAGTTGCCACTTGGTGCCCTCTGTAGAACTCTGAGGGAAGCTTATTGAAAGAAGCTTTGAAACTCGGATGTAGACACTTGTCGTGCTCTATTAAATTTTACAAGGGACATGTCCCACATTTTGTTGCTTGGGCTCTTCTTTAAGCTTTTCAAAATTAATGGCTATTTCACCACCTTAAATTTGATGTTTGCGCACCTGTCACCCCTTGGAATTCCTTCGGTTCTTTTCCTTTGTTTTAGCCACTTTCTTCATGAATTTTCTCACGGCTACTTTTATTGGAGACAAAAAGTCCGCAATAATTGTCTTGCTCATTCCTTTCCTTCAGAAACTTTCTTTGAGTTCTTTACCCGCGACTCTTTCCTTGAATTTCTTCAAACTTTTGGTCCAAAGGAATTCCTTCGGACAAAAAGTCTGAAAGAAATCACTTCTTGCCTTTGCCTTGTCCTTTTGTGGTGGGATTTTCTTCCAAAGAATTTCTTTGAACAAAAGGTCCGAAGGAATTCCTTTAGACATTTTTTCTGAAGAAATTCTCTTTTTTCCTTAGACAAATTTTTGAAGGAAACTTACCTTTTTGGCTTTCTCTTTGGCCTCTTTGCAAATGTTCCCTGCCCTCCACAAGGGCACCTGAGTCCAAAACTGCCCTTCGCAAGGGCACTTGGAATGGTCCATTTTGTGCCTAAGTGGGAATTTGTCTCTATCTGTAGTGTCCATAGAAATTCTCTACAGAGTTCGTAGAAATGGACCTGTAGAGTCCGTAGAAAACATGCCTATAGAGTTCATAGAAATGGGCCTGCAGAGTTCGTAGAAATGGGCCTGCAGAGTCTGTAGAAATGCCAAGACTTATGCAAAATCAAAAATTGAATTAGCTCAGAATAATAGGGAGAGAAGGGGACCAATTTTGACCTGTTGGACCAAGAAGTGGTCAACAGGTACTAAATCTATGCAGGCCGATATAAGCTTAAAATGGTGTTCCTCATTAAACACATGCATAGAAAATGAGATCTCACATTGAGTTTGATTGGAAGCATCCTCCTCGGGGAAATACCCCCACATATATAATTATTCCTTGGGGACATTTTATTAGATATATCCTCAAATAGAGAGGGTATCATCCTTAGTTCCCTGATACTACATTGATTCTTCATTAGGCCCCTTGCCCTTATTTGAATTGCACTCAAAGATCTCAACATTTGGATCAATCTGTTGTTGGGCATTTGAGCTAACATGCTGGTCCATAGTGCCTAGAGTTATGCTTCTATCTACCCCCTCTTCACCAATTAGACATTAAATGTCTATTTTCATGTCATTAGGGGCAAACTTTTCTTATTGCACTAGGGTTTTCTCTTTAGGCTTAGGAATGGCTTCCTTAGGTTCTTTTTTAGGTGATGGTTGAGGATTCATTGCCCTTTGTTCTAATATCCCAATATTTGGTTTAAAATGTCCCCATCCTAAAGGAATAATGCTTTATTGGGTGGTGTCAAGGCCCTTTTGTTATGTAATCAAGCCTTGGTATTTGAAAGGTGATGGGACCATCCTTTGCTGCTTAGGTTGCTCATCTTATGTGCTTTTAATGGTATCAAGTCTTGGCCTCTTCTCTTCTCTATGTTGCCTTCTTTACGTTGTTGTTTCTAGTGGGAGAGGAAGGGTTTCCTTGGGGGGATCCTAACTACTTGAAGCCTTCTTCTTGGGATTGAGTATATAATACAACATATGAATATGTCCTCCTACAATAATTTTGTACACATTTATATCTGTAACATCTATCTTTACCTTCTCCCTATATGGTTTCTTTCTAGGGAAAACATATAGTTGCCAAAGAGTTTGAGTTTGAACATCAATTTTATCAATGTCAATGCACACCTTGTGCACATCAAATATGTGACTCACAACATTTTTGAAGTACTTGGAAGTAAAATCATACGGCAGCTTAAGGCACCCAAACAAGTTATCCATGGGCTCCATCCAGATGTGCATAAATGAATAATGTTACATCATAGCAAACTGGGCTTGAGTTCCCATCTATGTCAATAACTCTTTAGGGATGTGTCATTCATTATTGAATGCTTCCTTCATCCCTTCAAGCCATCCCTTCATTTTCAGTTTGTGGGAAGGGGAGATGGTTCCAAAATAAGTGAAGTGATGGAATTGTTTTGCAGGGGACTTATTCTCTCGTGGGTAAAATTGGGGACTTCAACTATTTCTTGACATATTATAGAATGGCAACCTCATCAAATACTAATAAAAGGAGAATCATGCCCCATGGAAATTTATGGTTTGGAAGGTGGCAAGCCTTCTTTGCATCCTTTATAATCTTCTCAGTGAAATATAGGGCATAATTATATTTATGCCCCTAGGCCATCTAGATCACCACATATTGGTGCGTTATGTCTACCTCTTTCCACCTGTCTCTACCCTCAAGCTTGGTCATTTCCAAGCATGAAGATACCTAAATGGAGGGGTCTTGGAGGTGAGTGATATACATTGTATGGCCCTCCTTATAATTTAACATTGCCACTACCTTCTCTACATCCTTGTGGTTCTCTAGATCCATATTAACATCTACACCTAAAAATTATAAGCTAGTCACTTTTCTAACCTATTGGGCAATGATTTGCATCCTACACCTGCAAAGTACAACTAGTCTTCATGGATGCATGAGACCAAAAATCTCACCACTTCCATGGGCTTCCCAAAATAAAACAAGTGAAATAATTAGAAAACCCCAACATCATTCACCTAATTGAAAATTGTGAGGTCATAGGCGACCTAATTCCTTGTATTCTAGCACTCAACTTTGTAATATTATTGCAATTCTCCCTCATTCCTAAGATGGTGATGATTATAGTTGAACACTTGACTTAAGGACACCTTGAACTCCCACTCTTCTTCGTGTAAGACCGACTTAGGGTATTATATTTCTTCAATCGACATAGAGGGTGGAGATGGTGTTGTGGAATTATTTTTCTCCCCTTACGTGTCATTGTTGGTTCTTTCTTATATAAGTTTCCATTGCTTGTTGTGTCATGCTCTCTACTTGCACACTAGACTCACTAGGGGGTTCCTCCTGGATTAGATTAGGTCATGATTCTACACCCTTATACTCTTATTCCTTAGGTAGGACTTGTAAAGGTTTGATTTTATGGGCCTTCTACTTTGGTAGCATCACCCTCTGAGGAGACTAAAGGTTGAGGCACAATCATTCAACTCTTCTAAAGGAATACACGTTTCTGGGTTTGAATTTCCTTGACTTTCTATTTCAGCATCCACTAATAGCAGATGCTAATATCTTCAACCTATAACATCATTAATAACATTCCTTTAATCATAATTTCACTATTTTCCTCATTCACGACCATCGCTTCATTTCATAGCTTTGAATTTATCACTAGATTTTGATGAATGTTCCTTATAGTGGCTTAAAAATGCTTCATTCAGGCTCTGTAAGTTTTTAAAAATTTAATAGTAAAGTATTAAAATGAGGTCCTTCTACTTTATATAGTCCTAAAGACTTGCATACATTTATTCTCCCATGCCTCCATCCATCATTTCACTCATTAATGTTCTCTAACAATATGCCACTATGTCCATTTAGCAAGCTTACCATTATACATAACATTTTGTTCATTTAATACCCCTGTCCCATCCTTGCGATTTCCTCACAGTGTATGCCAGCTAAAAAAGATTTAAATTTCCATTCTTGAAGGTAGGAACTATTTTTACCTCCTAACCCATTCATAATGACTTTTCCTTTGTTGCTCTTTTTCCATACTTTAGGTCACACGCTGCCCCTACATGAGCTACTTTATCCTTATATGATTCCACTTACGTGCCTATTATGTGCATATTTCCATCATGATTTTTATTACACTTTCACTTGTGCTTCCACTTGTACTCTTGATTATGCACATACCCACCATGTACCTTACTTTACTCATGTATACCTTTCCTATACATGATTCCTTCCAACTTTTAATTGACATGATCTAACTTTACTTTATTCCTCTTTAAACTTACCCCACACTAAAAGATTATCATGGTCCTCCATGGGAATGACCAAAATAAAAGAAAAAGAGAACCAGGTGCTGAACCAAACCTAAATAAAAGACATACAGCCAATGGATTACTTTATTGGAAAAAAAACAAAAAGGCTAAACTAATCTAGTGGTACACACATTAATAATTTTTATAAATATTACATGGAATGATAGGGCTGAAACGGACTACCATTAAAATGACCTAGAATAAATTGGCCTTCTAACTACCTTAACTTGCATGCACTAGTGGGATGGATGTTATGAATGATGAACAAACCATCCCAATGGATGTAAAGTTTACTAGAGTGGCATGCAAACTTAGAATCATAGACAAATACATGCATACCAGGAGAAAAAGTTTTGTTTTTGAGATGTTTATCATACCAGGCTTCTTGCTTCTATTTTTCAACTCCTTGGCTCCAATGAGAAATAAAGTGTGCTTCATTTAACTGTAATAAAACATCAAGATGAAATTTTAGATATTATTCATCACATAGATGTCCAACATGCACAATACATAAATAAGGAACAAGGAACTCCACTAGTATAAATGCTTCAGTGCCAAAGACAAGATGAAAAGAAGTACTTTTGTTCAATCATTTATACGTGGTTCAATAAGCCCATAAGATTGTGAAAACTTGATCATTCTAGTCACCATGACTGATATTACAAATATTTATTAATGTGTGACCTAGGATATTATTAAAAGTCTCATCATTGTCATTAGTTTAAGGGTGGTATGGAGTTGTCTTATGGTGCACAATCATGAACTTTACTAAGAGGATGTGTATCATTTCATTGAGGAAGTGAGTGCCATGATCCCTTGTTAAGATTAAAAGGTATCCATATCTGGCGATTATATTTTCCCAAAGGAAGTTGGCTATAGTTACAAAAATATAATAATGTGTGGGCACTGCTTCAGCCCAATACATGAGGTAGTCGGTGGTGGTAATGATGTAGTGAATGCCAGTTCATCTTGTAGTAGGGGTAATGGACCCAAAAAAATCAATATCCCATTTTTTAAAAGGTTCATGAGTTAGGATTGGATGAAGAGGCATGACATCCCTATGGTTTAGTTTTCCTACTTGCTATTAGATATCACATTGGCATGTATAAGCTTTGGCACATTTTAACATGGTGGGCAACCATGAACAAGATAGGAGTGCCTTTCATGCCATTACATCACCAGTATAATGTCCTCTAATGATACCCTCATGTACCTCTCAAAGGATTTTCACATGTTCATGCTGCATAACACACCTGCACAACACCTCATCCCTTCCAAATTTATATGGATATCCGTTAATAAGCTCGAAAGGTGCAACACATATAACTAGTTGTTTTTTTTCATAGGTGATAAGATGGTTTGACACAGAACCTTTTGCAAGAAAAATAGTTACTTCCTCAAACTATTTTGGCACACACGTAACTTGAAAAAGTTGCACACCAAGTAAATCATCCTTTATACCACGCATTGTTTCACTAGACCACAATTCACTTTTCTAGTTTTTTTACCATGGAGAATTGAAATTCCTAAGAGAGAACAATCCAATGGCAGATTTATCCATGCAACACTAGTTTATTCACAAGGTACTGAAGTGCATTGTGATTCATAAATAAGGTGAAAGGAGTGTCTCTCTTAATATGTTGAATTGTGATTCTTCTCAACAAGAATATGTGGAGACCACATATTCTAAAATATAGATTTTAATCATTAATTTACACCAAATGTCTATTGCACATGTCTAAACAACTTCTAACTTACCCAAGGCTATCTGATGTTCTACCAAATAGGAAGCCTTCCACCCATAATTTCTTAAGTGATTTTGTGTATATGCCAAAATCCAAGCGTGTAAATACATGAGTAATTATACAAAGAATGCTTCATACATAGAATTGTATAGATTATTCTCTACCAATGTATGTACAAAAATCATTGGTTCAAGATATTGGAGTGAAAAAAATTATTCTACTGTACCAATCCAATGCTCAATATTCTCTAAAGAAAGTCATTAAACCATTTTCTTACCATCGTGTTAATAAGTGCAATGGATCCTAACAACAAAACTAAAATGTTGGGTTCTTTAATTTAATTTTGTATTACTTTCCTTGGTCATGTGTGCAAACAGGATAAGAAGTCTAACTGCTAATGTGGTAGCTTGTCACGTGAGAAATGGTCTCATGTACTCACCTAAAGTGTGCATCTTAAGACTGGTTCCCATTAGTTTTATCATGCAATGGTGTATATATTGGGATTTCTATATTAAGGTTCTTTCACTTAGTTCTAACTAAAGATATCATAGTTAAGCTAATTCATACCAAGTAATCATTCCATACTTAATCTATTTATCACAAGTAAATAGATAGGTGCAAATCAAGAAAAAGATTAGTAGTACTACTAGTTTCATAACAAGCTTACATTTATTTTAACAAGCATTAAATTTTATTATATGTCAATGGTATTCATACACAAGTCTTGATGCATATCAAGAACATGAATAAGCTCAAGAGTACATTTACCATTATACAATAACAACTAACAACATCAACAACCTTCTAAGTAAAATTAAGGTATATATACATGATTCTACCCTAATCATTCAGTTACATCATTAATACAAAAATGATGACTTACAAATGACCATTAATAACAATGGTTTATGGCACATAATTACATTAAATTCCTATATATACGGGCCTAACTTCCTCTATATACCTGATCTTTGCTAGATATATGGTGTCATGTACATATTTTCTCATAGGTTGGTATTAGATCCATGTTTGACTTATTCTCCTTCGATGCTTGCATGAACTGTTTCCTTAACTATTTCCATATTTTAAGCCCTTATCTAAGTCATACACCAATTTTTTGAGTCTCTCATCTTTAGTTCCTCTATGTTTCTTGCATCCTTGTTCTTCCCAACTTGCTTATTTAGTACTTTGGTGTTTCATGCCTTGGCTTACTTCCATGCCCAAGTTTACTTTCGTGCCTATCTCTCCCATGCCATATTACCAAAAATCACTTAGAATAAAATTTTAAAAAATTTAGGGTCTAATAGATTCTAAAACTTACTACTTTCATTCCTAAATTTTCTTTTGTTAAAAATAATGAGATGATGATGGTAGCAGTTTCTAAAGATGAATTTAAATTCACTCTTTCATCATTTCAAAAGAGCAAAATCGTAGGTCCTGATGGGTGGACTATGGAGTTTTTTTAGGTTTTTATTTATATGAGTTGATTGAATAGGACTTGCTTAAGGTGATATAGGAAACTAAACTTTATGGGAGGATCCCATTAGATATCAATTCAACCTTTATTGCTTTGATTCTTAAAAAAGATTGTCCCAAATCATTTGATGATTGTAGGCCTATCTCCCTTTACAACTATCTATATAAAATTATTACTAATGTCATTTCTAAAAGAATAATGTTTTTGTTTATATTCTACTTCTGAAGAATAATTTAGTTTTCTAATTGGGAGACAAATTCATGATGCGGTGGGAGTTTTACAAGAAGGTTTACACTCTTCAAACTAAATAAATTGTTTTCTACTCTCATCAAATTGGATTTATCTAAAGAATATGATAGAGTCACTTGGTTGTATTTTAGATTAATGCTTCTTCATATCATTTTCAACTTAAAAGTCATGAATTTGATTATGGGCTACATATCTTCAGTCACCTTTGTTGTTCTTATCAATGGTTCTGCCTCCAAATTTTTCAAGTCTAGGAGAGGGTTGTGTTAGGGTTGCCCTTTATCTCTAATTATTTTCCTATTGGTTGTTAAAATATTTAGTAGATTTATCAAGGATCCTAAGAGGTCAGGGTTGCTGAAAGGGATCAGAGTTGGAATTTATATTTTTCTCACACACCTATTATTTTTCAGAATGTTCTATCATTTTGTGATGGTTTTCTCAGAGATGCAACTAATTTTAAGGATATTTTAGAGACTTATTTTACTACCACGGGATGGAGGTTAATATGCATAGGTCTACACTAACTTGTTATGCTCTTTATCATGTTGAGTAGAGACATATTTTGTAGATTCTTCCCTTTTCTAAGATTGAATTTCATTCTGGAATTAAATATATGGGGTTTATGTTGAAGCCTAATGCTTATGGGAAATAGGATTGGGAGTGGTTGGTGGCCAAGATTGATAAGTGTATAGACTTATGGTATAATATGAAACTTTATTTATGTGTGATATTGACTCTTGTGAAGTATTTTTTAGAAGACATCCCTGTCTACTAGCATGGCTTAGCACATATTCTAGTTGGGGTCTTAGAAAATATTAAGAAGAGATGTTTTAAATTTTTTTGGATTGGAAAAAAAGTCAAAGTGGGTATTTATTTATCTAAATGGGATAGTATTACCAATACAAATGAAGAAAGATGGTGGGGAATCAAAAACATACATTAATTTGGCAAAGCTTTGGCAATAAGGAGTCTTTGGAGACTTTTTTCTTAGGACAGTTTGTGAAAGAAGGTCATTATACAAAAATACATGGAGCCTCTTTCCTTAATGGAGTGGATTAGGAACCCTAATAAATCTACCTCAAATGTATCTATTATATGGAAGGGTTTAGTTCATTCTTTCCATTTGGTCTGTAACTGGATAGCTTGGAAATTTAGTATTGGTGGGAAAGTTAGGATCAAGACTGACCCTTGGGCGGGGAGTGGGAATGCACATCATTTTCTAGTTAATATTATTTTTTATCTATGAGACTTTGGTTTTTCTACGTTATCTCATGTTGTTGATCCTACTACTACCTTTTTTTGTCAACAAGGGTGGTTGAAGGCACATCATTTGGGTCTCTTAGGAAGAGACAATGAATTTTGGGATGATTTGGTTGGTATTTTTATTCACATTCATGTTCAAATTAGAGAAGAGATCAAGGATGAGCTTGTTTGGATTAAAAATATGGTTAAGGGGGAGTACACTACAAAACTTGGATATAAACTTATGTTCTCTTATGATGAACCAGTTATCAACTATGGTGGTGAAAACCTATTTGGAAGGTTAACTGTCCATTAAAAACTAAAAATTTCATGTGGTTGGCTCTTAATATTAAAACTTTAACTTGGGTTATATTTAGAAGAGGTTGGCAAGGGTCAGGGTGATGTACCTTGTGTAAATTTGACTTTGAAACCATTAATCACTTATTTATTGATTATCCCTATATGCATGATGTGTGGGATGAACTGGGTGTTTTGATAAGGAGACCAGGTGCTTGGCATGGGGATTCTCTTGAAGCTTGTATATAAAATTGGTTTAAAAATATCGATTTAAATATCTTTAGAGATTTACCCTTTGTTGTAGCATGGGGGATTTGGTTGGATAGGAATGTTGATATCTTCAAAAATACTTATATTCCAACTTTCCAGACATCTATTTAGTTTCACAATATTTTCAAAGCCCTGAAGAAAGATATGAAATTTAAGGTAGTTATACATTTATCTTTGGTGGTGATGGATTTTTATACACCTTGGGGTTACTTTGATGGGTTAGCCAAAGTATAATGGTTAGATGTGGTGTTGGGGTTATTCTATACATCAACAATAATCATTTTTTGTTCAAAGCAATCTAGGGATGGGAACAAATATATTTTTTCAATTACTTGCTCTCAAGTTACACCTCAAAATTGTTGAGGACTATAATAATTTAAGGTTACAAGTGATGGGTGACTTATAGGTGGTTATAAATTGGATGTTGAAGGTAAATAAAATGGAGAGCCTTTTATTCACTTCAATATTTGAACATGTTGATCATTTGGATGGGGATTTTACCATCGTTTCATTTAAACACATTTATCGTGAACTCAATACCTTGGTTGACTTGTTATTTGAAGAAGGTCTATTGTTGGAGACTAGATAGTTGATGAAGATACTAACTAAGGATGGTATTTTTGATCATCTTATATTTTGTAGTTTTATGATTTATAGGTGCATGTTCATTGTTATGTGGGGATTATATTTCATCTTACATTATCATACAGTTGAAAGGATTTTGGCATCATTATCTGGGGTTCTTTTGGTTATTTCCTTTTTATGGTGTTGACATTATTGTGATTACATATTGTGTGGAGGTGTAAGCTTTATGTTAGCCAAAATTTGGCCATCATGAATGGGAGTCATTCAAAACTTTGATGTATTTAACCATAACTTTATTTGATAGCCATTATGAAGGTCCTATATTAGTCATTAATGATACATGATGATACGTAGTGTGTCTTCCTTAACAACTTTCAAGGTCATTTAGCATGGTCTAATTGGTAGCTAAGTCAAGTCATGTTGTCTTGTCATCAAATGGTCATTCTTTATAGTCTTAATTTTATGTTTAACATTATTTAAGATAGTTTTGATAAGGTTAAGGTTAAGTATGAAATCAAGTTGATGTATAACTATGCTCAAGGAGACAAGGTGGTGACCCTTTCAGGACAACTATGTTCTAAAATTGACCAAATTGACCAATGAAACAAGCTAGGAAGTTGATCATATTGTTTGTCAAGTAATTTGGAAAGATTAAGGTAGTTTTGACAAGTTTAAGGTAATTCCTTACTTTAGTCTTATTTTATATTCAAATATTGAGATGATACTTATTAGTTATAAGCTAATGTGAAGGTTGTCAAGGGTAATGGTATGTACATATGCATGTGTCAAGACCTATGAGAAGGTTTATAACATGCAAGAGGTATAAAGTAAGTCAAAAAAAAAAATTTGAATCAAAAAGTGCAATCATTACTCTTGAAAATAGCTATAAATGAAGGTTCTTGGCAAAGAAGAGAGAAAAAATGTGTTTCAAGGAGATAAAAATACCAAGGTACATTGTAATGTCTTAAACAATTTTAATCATGCTTAGAAAATATTTAAAATGTATTTTCAAACTAAAAATGGTACTAGATACTCCATCAAGCTCTTGGTAGGCTCACAGTGGTCATCTTCAGTTGCTTGGTACAGATAAGAGAGAGAAAGTTAACACCTAAGCTCTTGGCCAAATATAGGGGACCTAATGCCTAAATATTTTCATGCATTAGTTTTGAGTTCAAGGGGCTATGATTTATGAATGATTTGTAACAAGTTAAGCATGTCTAAAACCCTAGCTAAACCTTATAAGCTCAATTTTGGGCATTTTAAATGAATATGTGAGCTTGTTTATGATGGAAGAAGGTTTTTAAAGTCCTTAAAATATATCTATAGTCCTATAAATCCATATATAATCATATTAATGGCTGTGTAGGTCATAAATGAGAAGTATCCTTTAAGAATGATGAGATTGCAAGTTTGAACCTAGAGGGTTTTGTGTCTCCATACAGACCCAAGTCCATATGAGGAGTTTGAAAAAGTTTTAAATACATATCAAGTCCTAATTTTAATCCTTTCAATCCATAAATAATATTTTCAATGAAATCAAGGTCCAAGCTTGCATAGGTTTGCTATCACAAAGGTTTATCCCAAGAGGTTGTAGGCCTAGATTCTAAGGTCTTTCACCACTTTCACTATGACCAAGTGCCTCGAGGGTATATATAACTGAGTCAGTATTCAAGAGTTTTTATAACTTCTCAAGGAATCCTAAAAACCCTCATGAAACTCTTCTATCCAAATTACCACTCACAACCACTTTAAGCACTGTAATAATGGATTATGTGTATTGAGATGAAGACCAAGGGAGTTGAGAAAGTCTATTCGCATGACTAAAGTCAGGTGGGTGATCATGTAAATACATTTCCTAAATTTTAAATATGGAACAAATATGCTAATAAAGTTTATATAACAATTAAAAATATTTCATACCTCAAGGCCTAACACCTAAGAGGTCTAATGTGCATTTACTGGCCTGTCTAAGGTTTAATTGAGCAAAAAATTGGTTGTACAGTGATTAAATTGGAAAATGAGAAGTTAAAAATGTAAATTAATAGTATATTAATGTGTTAACCCTCATTTTGATCATGAAAATACTAGGTTAGCCTAAAAATACTCATTTTAATGAAAGCAACATTCAAGCAGTCTTAATTAACATGCACAAGCCTATGTATGAAGCTAAGGAGTAAATGAGTCATGTATGAGGAAATCCAAGGTTTATAATGCATAAAAATGGTAAATATAAGTATTAAATACATGTCATATCATCTAAAATATCAAAAGTACCAATGAATAAGGCTTATACTCATGTTATAGTCTAGGCAGACCTAATGAACACATATAGGCATGTTTTGGGAGAATGAAGGAAATGTATAGACTATTACCTGAGATCATGAAAGGAAAGAAAGTAAAGGATGTATATTAATAGAAATAATAAAATCTTAAAAATTTATCTTTGAGTGGAAAAGTGGTTAAAGGCCTAAAAGAACTAA
The DNA here is from genome assembly GCA_037957365.1 of Torreya grandis. Taxonomy (NCBI): domain Eukaryota; kingdom Viridiplantae; phylum Streptophyta; class Pinopsida; order Cupressales; family Taxaceae; genus Torreya; species Torreya grandis. The sequence goes on from JARHVA010002307.1 coordinate 1,461,507, forward strand.
TTAGGTCTAGTAGGCCTAAATAAGCATACACAAGCTTGTGTATAAAATATGAGAAAAACTTACATCTTATTAAATGTTTGGTAAATTTAGGGGTGAAATTTGATGATTTATAGTTCTTATAAAAATCCCATGAAGTTTTTAAACATCAGGAAAGAGAAAAGTGTGAGAAAAAGGCCTATTAGGGTTAAATGGATAAGACCATGTGGAAACCCTGGCATAGGTCTCAAGGAAGATTTCATTGGTTTGAGTGGTTAATATTTTCAAGAGATAACTTTAAAATATCAAATTATGTGTCAAATACATAATTTATGTGTTTATATCCCAAAAAAAACTCTCTCGTCTCTTTTCCTTGCCAAATAATCCCCCTCAAGCACATAGTCAAGTTACATTGCTCAGAAAGTCAACTTCTAGCATGTGGCAAATTGCATGAGAAGGTACATGGGATCCTAAGATAATTGGGTAATATTGGAGGGGTTGTTTTATGATTATTCTTGGATTTTTTTTGTGGGTTAATTATCTTAACTATATGAACCATTCTTAAGATTCCAAGAGCCCTTAAACCCTTCTTAAACCCCTAAAATGACCCAATGGGGAAAATTAACCTTGTAAGTAATAAAAATGGATTGGGATGACATAAAAGTAACTTGGATGACATTTTTAACTCTCTTAGGAATTTGACTGAGTGAAATTTTTGCATGTGTGAGTTGAGTGTGTACGTAAATTGGCCTAAAAATCTCTTTCTTGAGCCGGTTATCAAGGTTTTGAAGTAAATGAGATCTTATAAATAATTGTAGAGGTTACCTAAGAAAATATAAAGATGTTGTTACCATATTAAAATAATTTTAAAATGTTTCATAGTCTTTATATAGGACATAACTAGCCAAACAGGCCTAAGTGAAGAAAGATGGCTTATATGGCTTTAAGAAAATTATGTACATGCCCATCTGAAGGTCTAGAGGGCTAGAAGTGCATCAGAACACCTTGAAAAACATATAAGCATAATTCAAATAGATCTTGGAGTCATGAAAAAATGATAGAGATCAAACTCAAACCTCAAGGCTACTTAGAATCTCTATAGTAAAGAAGCTCTCTCTCTATTCACTCCGTTGACTAGTTCGAGCATAACCAATTGCAAGATGGTTTTTTCTTAATGATCAATCCTCATGACTCAAAATGACATATTCATTGAAATAAAATTGTCTCATATGACATAAAACTAGACCTTCATTTGGAAGTTATACCTTGATCATAAGGTGATAATGAATCATGAAGTTCAACATCAGTCTCCCGTGAAGAAGAAGCTTTACAAGAGTATAAGTTAGTGTATAACATCTTGAACATGCCAAGTATAAATTAGAGTATTTTTAAATGCCCTCAAGATGTAGATGTATAAATATTTGGAAAGGAGTTAGATTCAATAAGTTCAAGTCTACCAAAGTAACCTCTTACACCACTCCTCATGAAGAATCACATCAACACTTGTTCAAGAAGTTCAAGAGGCATGATCACAACACACATTTTGATAACTTGGTGTCAATTTACTTCTCCCTTGTAACTAATTTTTATGATGAAAATGTTATATGATATCCTTCTACACCCACCTTCTCTCTCCCTATTTCTTCTTGCTATAAGGTAAGCCTTGAATGGTATTTTGAAGGGGGCTCTATTAGTTATGGTGAAACCCTGACCAAAATTGTACTTGAAAACCTATTGAAGCATTAAAGAAGGTTTATTTTCCATGCTTATATGTTGTGTGATGTATGAACTGTGCAATTGTGTTAATTTTTTCTAGTGAATGTTTACTTTCCTAGGTTTTTATCCATGTTTACTCATAATTATGTAGAAAAGACTACTATTATAGGTCATTATTAGTGTTATAATTTGTAAATGCATGATTTAGAAGTTGAATTGCATCAATTTTACCTTTAAAAGATCAAGTGTAACCCTCTTAAGTATAGTAATGCACTCTTAAACCTCTCAATGAAATACTCATGTGATAGTCATTCCAAGGTTGTAGGTTATGTGAAAGAGATAGCTTCCTTGCCTTAAATAGTGTATATTCAATCAAGTAGAGGACTAATATTATTGATGCATCACTTCCTTTAGGATTTATAACAACACTCTTTTCCCTTTTATAAATAATTGAATAATTTAGTAGTAGCTTGTGTGAATAATCAAGGGAGCTAACCCAATTCTAGAGGTTTAATCCACTTAGTAGGTCACCCACAACCTACGATTGTTCCCATTGTATAGCTTAAGTGGGAGGAATTGAAACACCCTCTCAAGGGTGATAATTTAAGTTATATCACTTTGATTTAGATCTACTTATGTTGAAGTGTAGGTAGTCGTTCAACCTCTCTTCAAGGAATTCCATACATCACAATAGTAATCCTGGTGCCTCTATATGACACAATCTTTATCCCAATCATTAGGAGATTCATAGGAATAGAAATTGGCATTACTTAACACTAGATAATTAGGGTTGGCTTGGTTTTGTTTCATGTTTTACACATTTATTATAGCATTTATGGAGGCCTAAATAAAGCACACCCCTCTCATTTCCATCCCTTTTCAATTTTATGTATTTCCCCATTATTTTTAGAATATGACATATTAGTATTGATTACAATGGTGGGGCTGATTGCGTTTCTACATTCAATCCAAATGAGATTGCATTCCATGATGATTGCTATTTCATATTATTCATTCTCCTTGGGTTTTTTCAATAGCTCTATAAGAGATTCAACCGTGAATAAGATAATGATGATTGCATCTCATGGTGGGTGGATTTCAAACAATCACCTCAACATAAACCATATTATTATGTTTTTATTGGATGCTCTTAGTTTTATGTCTTTTCATTTTTTCTATTTTTTCTTTTGGGCTTGGTAGGTAACAAACATTATACTTGAAACAAAATTTGAAGATGGGATCATCCATTTCTATTGGAGATGAGCTTTAACGATTTGGATGGGATGGTTTTTTAACTTTGTAGGACTTAGTTAATGCAAATCTTATGGTGTTAAAGAGCTGAGTATAGTAATTCAAGGTAGAAATATGTGATAAATATAACCATTGAATTGTTATAGAATTGACTAAATTTAACCTCTCAAAAAATAGCAATAAATAATGTAAATAAGAACTTAGCTAAAAAATGATTGAGATGGCTGACCTAGAGGCTAAAAACTGAGGCAAAGGCTAGTATAAGTGTCAAAAACAAGATCTAGGTGTCAAAACCCCTACTAAATAGTATCACCCTAATTGGATAGTAGTACCATGTGATACTAGTATCCCTATTTTGGTAGTAGTGTCTTCTGTGCAGGACTATCCCAAGATTTTGGGTGCACTTGTGTCTAGATTTGTAAGGTATATTCCTATGTGTGTGAGTTTTGAAAGCCTATAGATGGCCTATTTTGACTAATTTTATGAGCAAAACCTAATCCTCCATGTAGCTAGGGCATCTGATTGATACAAGATGTAAAGTGTGTTTGTTAGTGGGTAGGCTAGACATACTCAACACCCCACTATGATGAGAGTTGGCTACACACTAATACTCTGAAGAGGGATCAAGCTCAATTTAGTTCTCCCCATCTAAGTGTTGGTGCAAATACAAGTGCAATTAAAGCTAGTATGTAAGATCTAAGAGGTACATATTCTAAGTCTAAATTAGTGATAGCTAGAAAAAAATCTTAGTATGATTAATATCAAGATATAACAATGCTAAAGTTATGATGTAGAGTATAAAAGATGAAACCTAGTAATCGAAACTATGTATAGGGTGCCCATAAATGGGCAAATATTTAAAATAAAGAACATGTGTATCTATGTAAATGTCCTTAGTGGGTAGATAATAAAAACTCTAGATCGGTGTAGTGGACTTGAGTCTTGTAGCAATCTACAAGCACTTGAGAAGAACAAGTGAAGCATGTATGTATAATAAAACTGACTATACTAATATAGCTAGCATATGTAGTGTTTGAAAAATATAAGAGAAGTAAATATGGCACTGCATACAATCTATAGTTTTGTATTTTTTGAGTGAATATTTGAATGTTTTTTTGTTTTGACATATTATATTATTTTTATATTTTTTGAATATAAGGTATGTACAAGCAACATAAAATGAAACTATATATAAGGAGTACGAAAGAAAGAAATTATGTGCAAGTAGGGAGGAACAATACTAACCGAGGAGTATCATGGCAAACTCACTATTAATGTGGTTTATGCCAAAATAGGAATGGTAATATCTCGTGTAGTGTGATTACTATGTTGGAGTTGAATGGTGTTGTAGTATAAATCTAAGTATTGTTCGTCATCGAAATTATAATAATCCAAATAACATGGAATGCTACAGGGAATTACCTCATATTATGGGGTTGACCTTTTTGGATTGTGATGTGGAATATTTATTGTGATTTTTACCTTTAAAACTATGCTTATTTTAGACATATGGTGTTATGGCGGATCTTTTGCTATAGAGGCTTTTTTAATAATGCTTGTTGGTTTAGCATGATTTTGACTTTATAACTTAAGTTCTTACTCTTTTTTTAACATTTCCTGTGTATCTAAACTTTTTACCTTGATAAACTGTATCTATGAAGGATTTACCTTAGGATGTTTAATAAATCCCAAGCCTTTTTGACCAACATTATCAACTTTTAGAACAGGGGTAGTGCCTTAGGCCTATTTGCCCAAACCTTGACCATGATAATCAAACTATTGTAGATAATTTTGACCAAACCCATAATAATTTGAAATTTAAGCCTAATTTTTTAGAGGTATATTTGCATATTTGATTTAATCTACCTATGCTTATTGTACTATTTCTTGATCTGATTGTGCTTTGTGAACCTTTTGGTGTTATGAGTTATACTTTGGTAACCACTTTTGTGCAACTTTTAAAGTTGACCCTTTTTGAATTTGTATATGTGCTATTGTGTGTTGTTTAGATGATGTGTCACTGTGTGATTCATCTATATCTATTATCTATTATATTTTCCTTTTCAATTTTAAACATGAACCAGTGTGGTGCCCATACATTTTATGATATGCAGAATAATATCTGGATCTCTTCACTGGATGTAGAGGAGGTAGGTTGATCAACTTAGATTTAATAATTTCCCTTAGTATCTCTCTTGAAATCTTATTGAACCCTTGTAATCTTTTTGAATCACTTATTATATATGCCTTGTGTTGTACTTTATGCTTTGGATATTAAATAGTGTTAATGTAGATGCATATACATGGTTTACACTAACATATTCTAAAAACTGTGTACATGTAATTTGATTTGCCAATAATGTGACCTTTTTACTTAATAACTATTTTTTATTCTTTAATTATGATATTAGATTGCTCATACTAATAATTTGATCCCTTAGAGTCTCATAAGTGCAAACCCTAGTTGCTTCTGATTGAACATGTCGGCACACATCCTATAGGGGAGATGTGTGGATAAGTTGAGAATGGGCATTAGTAACAATAGTAAATGCTACATCATCTCATATAGGAGTGATGACATGTACCTGGTTAGAGGTAAATTAGCTATCACCCTCATGGAGATGAGGAGGAGAAGGATATTCTTTCATGTGCATAAGATATGACATAAAAACTTAAAACTTGGTTGTTACCTTATGTAATAGATCATCTATGTATGTAAGGATTTGTTTATTAATGGAATTCTGCATAAGAGAACAATGACATGCTAGAGATATAATGAAACATGACATGCATTTCAACTAATATAAAACATGATGTATGTTGGGTGAATATTTTGTCGACCAGCTAACTGGTGTTCAAAATAGTTCCTATCACCACAGCATAAAAAGATTGGTCATCTAGGTGTGCAGCTTTACTACATCACAAGGGGACAAATCCCTCCTCTCATCAAGGGGAGGTTCCCTATTAAATATGCGAAGGCTATATACTATATAAATAAGAAGAAAATAAGACACAGGGGTGGGATGAACCATCCATCTCTCTTTTTTCAGAGATGATGCTGATAAACAAGGAAGAAATCTTGGGTGATGGGGAAGGTGCTTCTCTTCTTTTAGAAGCAACTTTCAGCTAAGAGCTAGATTCCTTCCTAAATAGTAGAAATCTTGGTGCAATGTTGGAAGGCACTTCTCTTCTTTCAGAAGTGTTCTTTAGCAGGCAGTAGGAATCTTTCAAGTAGCAAGTAATTGGTAAAGGGGGTGCTGAATGACCAGCAACCTGAGAGAGAGAAATGAAGAACAATGGGGGCACCACGTCATCCCAAGGCTCTTTACATAGGAAAGGAAAATGCAAACACACTAAAGGTACTTATGGGGGCACAATGTCGTCCCATAGTTGGCCTTCAAGACACCTTCTTGATCACCTCCACTAATTCTACTTGTTAAATCAAATGGACAAGAAAGCTTCTAGGAAATAGACATATGAACAATCTCCTAAGATAACACAAGCTATAATAGCACAAAGTCTGCAAGTAACTTATTTTTTCATTCAAATAAAATAATATGAATTATAATCTGAGCTCAAAGTCTCAGTAATGCCTTTTAATTTGGGTAGAGTTTTGCTTCTGATAATAAAAAAGGTCCCCTTCAAATGATACAAGAGATTACATTATATAGAGGCCTGAGGGAGGCTTGGCACTTTGTCCCATGGAGTGACCCATTCAACACATTCAATGCCTTGGATGCATTCTAGTCTTGTCAGGAAGGGTCATGTTGGAGCAGGGTGGCTGCCCTGACTATGGCATGTAGATTCATCTCTAGTGCCTCCTCTCGAGCCTAAATCTCTCATTCCATCACCTGCTTAGCCATGTAATTGTCTATTCTACCTTTATCTCACAGGAGACAAATAGACAGTGCTTTCAATGTTTGTAGGCCCTAAATATCTACTCAGTGAATTGCTTCATCTACTGGAAATAACTCATGCTGAGTTTCCCTCTTTGTCTCTTCCTCCTCTTGATCCTGTCCTTAGGCTTTTTCAAATGCATTTGGGTCCGTGCTTTAAGTCTGCTAAAATCAAAAAACACTTCATTAAGACAAATTTGACATTTGTGGGCCCATCATTTTTCCCAGCAACTTCCTCGTGTCTTTCTCACTTGCCATGGTCGCTTTCTGCTTGTGACGCGAGTGAGGACACGTGGAGGGATCTACAGCTTTGAGATTGGATTATCGAAATAAGCTTTGAAACTGATTAGTAGTTGAGGGGGGCACAGACATAGACATGTGGCAACTTCTATAGCCCTCTGAGGCTCAAACCTTTCTTAAAGGGAACTTGCCCTTCGAGGTCTTCTTAGTGGCCTTTGGCTTTGATTCTTTAGCGAGTTGTCATCCCCTTCGACACGTGGCACCTTCCACTTTTTGAACAAGTGCCATGTAGCATCTTCCATAGGGATGGGTGAGGACATGTGGCATCTTCCACTATTGGCACTTGGTAGCATCTGTCTCCTCGGTCCTTTGTGACATCATAAAAATGTTTAGGGCTTAGTCGGGCTCTCATAGATGATGACACTTATCAGCCTCTGTCGATCTTTGCAAGGGACATGTGGTGCGGTCTGAATACACTTGTTAGTCATGTGGATGCAGACACTTGGCACATTCTGCTTACTTCTGAGACATACCCAGGGCCTGCCATGGTCTTTAACAAAAACAAAAAGTAGAAGAAAGAAGCCATAGATAATGACACTTGTCAGCTTCTGTTGAGCTTTGGAGGGGACACGCGGCCACTTTTGCTACTCTTAGATGAATACATTAGGGCCTTCTATATTTGCCACTTGTCACCATCTGTGAGATTCTAAAAAAATTATCAAAAGAAGCTTTACATCTTACGAAAAGGCTGGAGACGCAGACACTGACACTTGTTGCGCTCTGCGGAACTTCAATGGGACACATGGCAACTTCTGTGGACTTTTTCTTGAACCCATTGATTGAACCTATAGATTAAACCAACTGCTCCCTACTTATTTCTTTGACTAAGGCCACCTTTGAATTGCTTGAACCTTTGAACCTGTTGAACCTGTCTCAAAAGTGTCCAAGTGCGAGAAACTAGTCCCTTCTGATTGAACTCGCTCGTAGAAGCCTTTGAACTCGTTGAACCTGCTAATCCCTTTACCAAAAAGTTTGAGAAAATGATGAAATTGAATGTTTCAGAACAAATTTTTGGAAAGGGGAATTTTTTTTTTGGCCATGCAGGACCAAAATAGCCTTATGTTGTCTGAAAAATGAGGAATCGCTTTTCAGGGACAACAATGTATACATGTGTTTATGTTTTTTTTAGTTCATTCTGAATTAAAGGAAACAAGCATGGAGATGAAAGTGTCAGACTTTGCATCAAAAATTGATAAATTTCTTATGTCATTATTATCATGATTATATCGATTAAAAATTAGAATATGTATGGATCTAAAACCTGAATATGATTCTTATAATGTTAGAAGCATTAAACCTAGGGTTACAGTTCATGTAATATTTGAAGTAAGTCAAGTTCACCAAATGTTTTAACCTTTTAAGACTTACTAAATGTAAACCCTATATTATTAAAGAGTCGAGTATAGTAAATGATGGTAAAAATATGAAATAACTACAACCACTAAATTTTTATAAAATTGACTAAATTTGACATCTCTAAAAATAGTAATAAATAGTACAAATAAGAATGTAGTCAAAAAATGACTGAGATAGATGATCTAGAGGATGAAAATTGAGATAGAGGCTAGTCTGAGTGTCAAAAATAGGATCAAAGTGTCTAAAAATCTCTTAGATATTATTTCCTTAATTGGACAATAGTGTCATGTGGTGTTAGTGTCCCTATCTTGGTAGTAGTGTCCTCTATGCAGGATTATCCTAAGCTTCTAGGTCCACATGTGTTTGGATCTATAAGGTTTGTTCCTACATGCATGAGTTCTATAACCCATTATATGTGATCCAAAACTCAAAATTTTTTATTGGCATATATTTCAATAACACAAAAATAACATAGTAACAATGATTTCTTTGAGAAGAGATGTTTTATTACTCAAGATTGCAATACAACCATATGTTTATCTCTGGGAAGAGATGTTTGATTTACATTTTAGGTTACATATTCATTTATACACATTTTTAAGGTAGTAAGAGGATGTGGAAGGTCACCAATATCAAGGGAGATTAAGTGGTTTGAATTCCATGATTTACAATAATACTAAATTCGAGGAATTACTATTTTTAGAAACTTACTATTTTTAGACTTCATTACTAAAATTGAAATTTAGGGCACTTCCATTAGGTTTTTGGGGGTCAAAAACCACTGAGAAAAGTTCAGTGCCATCTCAACATGTTCTCCTTATTCTTAGCTTTCTAAAGGTTCAAACGGGGAGTCAATCAGAGTTATGGTGCAAAATTTATGGCTCCTAGAAGTTCTGTCATCAATTAGGGTAGAACCATTACCTGAATTGTCGTCTGAATTGTTGTCCAAATCAAGATGGCATGTTTTGATTTATTTTATGAGAAAACCCTAATCCTCCATGCAGCTAGGGAATCTAGCTAATACAAGTTAAAAAGTGTATTTGTTAGTGGGGTAGGTTAGACATCCTTAACACCCCATTGTGATGAGAGTTGCCTATATACCAATACTCTGAAGATGGATCAAGCCCGATGTAGTTCTCCCCACCTAAGTGATGGTGTAAGTGCAATTGAATATAGTATGATAGTTGACTTGATTGATTTGAATGTGCTTGAGACTATAAATTTGAGTAATCTGAGTTTAGGAATGTTGTAGATGGTAGTATATGTAAGTAGGGCAGAATAGGGATTGATAACCTTAATTGTGCACATATTATTTTGAGTTTGTATATTATTTCCATCTAGTGATTAGAGGGATAAAATTCATGTATATATATTGTTCTAGTGCTTGTGTGGGTGATAAAAGTGGTCTAGGTTGACCCTAGGAGGTCTAAGATTTGAAGAGATATCTATTTGTGGAAAAAGGAGGGAAAGGACAATAGCACCAATATTGGGACACTACTGCCATGTGGTGCTACTGTCTTTATTATGGTGCTAGTATCCAAGTAGTATAACCCAAGGCATAAAGGGCCAAGATGCAATAATAATGGTTTTAGACTATTTTAAGTATGACTAGGGATGCCTATGGTGCACTTGAAGGTTGGATAAGTGTGAAAATAGGCTCTAAGTTAGGTTTAGGTCTAAGCTAGGGATAAGTGGTCTCAAGTTGCACTCTTAGAACTCAAGTTTCACTTTTAGGAGATTACATATGACTATTGGGGACAATTAAATCCTTCAATCTCTTAAATGTTTGTGTGGTTTTGCTTGTTTTTTATCAATATTGACATCGATAATAGATTTGAGGACTCATGGTTTTTGGGTTAGCTCAGGGTTTTCTATGTTCTCTCTTGAAAATTTTCCAATCTAATGCCTTTTCTATTGAAAATTTTCATGATTGGGTATTTTTTGTTTCTTTGGTTGTTTCTTTTATTGATCATTTTTGGGTCCCTTTACTTTTGGCTTATCTACATTCATTTGGATTGTTTTTTGGGCCCTTTGGGATCTTTTTACTAGATCTTAGTTTTCAGTGCTCTTTGTATCTTCATGATGTAACTTATTATTATTATTATTATTGGTAAATGCTTTTGAGCTAGAGCTATGAATCAGAAGGGGAGGGTTTTGACGGGACCCCATAACCCATATAAAGCCAACCAAACCATCAACTATCTAAACCAAAACTAACATAACCACTAAACAAAACCTAGAATTAGGATACACCCACAAAAGAAAACAATAGTTGAGAACATCAACTAAAAAATAACCAAAAAACAACACCACATCTAGAATTCAACCTCTTAAAATAATGAAAAGACAAAATTTAAGATTGACCTTAGTCCATCACAAAGAGTAAAAAATTACCTAATTTATGGAATTAATATTCTTCCTCAATGTGATATAATATCTTCCATTATCCATTGGGTACCATCCTGAATCATTTCCTCAGCTCAGATCTCAATATTTCTTCCTTCGTCTTTCACCCTCTCTTTTTGACTATTGAATCCATAGGTGCTTTGAGATTTTCCATAGGATAACGAGGAGTATAAATCACTAGATCCAATAGAGGAAAATGTTTTACCCATTAATTATGACCTACTTCCATCCTCTAATCAACCTCCCTTCCAAGGGACTAACCATCATCTAAAATGTGGGGAATAGAAGCTCCAAAAAGATGATAAAACACATTGTGATTTTGCCAAATTAACTCTTGATCAATATCTCCCTCTTTATTTCTCCAAACCATTCACGTAGGAGGTCTCGATCATGATAGAACCTTGAAGGAACACCTTGCTCCTCTATACCCAAATTGATTACATAAGAAGCATATAAAAGGAATCCCCTTAAATTTAAGATACTGAATCCATGAACCATGAGATGAATAGAGCCTAACCAAACATCACAAGGTTTAGAGAGGTCAATAAATATATAGGATTTCACATATCTATTCCCCTCATATCCCTTTTATAGCTTGAAAAAATTACCAACCTAATTGATTAGCATAGAAATACGCTATTTATTTCTTAGAATTGGAGGAATATTGCATAATTTGATCCAAATAGGGGTTGCAATAATTTACACCATGACAAGGTCAAAAAAGGATCCCATGTACAAAAAAAAACCCCAAATTTTCCCATAAACCAAGGACCTGATGACCATATAAAATCTTGATCCATGAAACTTTTGGAAACCACCTACAAAATCCCATAGCCAAGTATGTAGAAGGAAAGAACCTCCATGGAGCTCCACATCATCTTGGCACATTAGACAAGGTCAAAAATTAAAATAGGGGATCCCACACACTTATTGAATAAACTTTGCTTGCCAATACCCTCCATATCCTTAATGGTCTAATCTAGTTATTCAAGATTGAGGATTTTTGTAGTAAAGCATACAGGGAGGTCTCTAAAAAAGAAAGACTAGGAAACATAATTTAAAGTGAGAGTTGAGGGAGATATTAAACCTACATCAATCCACACCATGGGTGAAACCTTCTTACCTAGAATAGAATTAATCTTCACTCAAAAAAATTTGGACACTTATGAAAAGGATTTTCCACATTCTTACATTTAGGGAAAACCTGATCCAAAACTCAGAAGTTTTGGTTGAGAAATATTTCAAGAACACAAAAAAAACATAGTAACAATGAATTCTCTAAGAAGAGATGTTTTATTACTGAAGATCACAATACAACTATATGCATATCTCTGGGAAGAGATGTCTCATTGCCATTTCAGGTTACATCTTCACTTATACACATTTTGAAAGCAGGGGGAGGATGTGGAAGGTCAAAAATATTGAGAGAGATTAAGTGGTTTAACTTCCATGATTTAAAACAATACAAAATTTGAGGAATTACTATGTTTAGAAACTTACTATTTTTAGAATGCACTACTAAAATTAAAATTTGGGGCACTTCCATTGGATTTTTAGGGGTCAAAATCCATTAATAAAATCTATATTCCATCTCACCATGTTCCCCTCATTCTTAGCTTTCCAACAGTTCAAATGACGAGTCAATTGGAGCTATAGTGCAAAAGTTATGGCTCCCAGAAGTTTTATCATCAATTAGGGTGGAACTGTCACCCGAATTATCACCTGAATTGTTGCTTGGATCATAACCATCTTTTATTAGAATCCTTGGGACCATGCTCAGCATGCAAAACATTGGGATCAGTTATAGAAGATTGGCCAACCACCATAGAAATGATATTTCTAGCTAAAGCCTACATATTTGGACAAACTTCTTCACCATGCATCACTCCCTTCCTAATACCATAAACATCTTTGACAACTGACATTGATTTTGTTAAAATGATTTCCTTTTAGGCTGTAAATGATAATATAGACTACTTGGATGGATTTGCATCCACATTTCCTGTCTATCTAATCAAAGATCATGTCATAGATTTGGTAGCCTTCAGGGGATTGGGGTTCAGGAACCTCCTTAGCAGACCTGACAAGCCTTTTCTAGTAATAGTTTTTGCAGTCAAAACACCTTTATCAGCCTTATTGGTGAGTTTTCCACATTATAAATATCCTCCTCATTGTCCTTAGTAGTGTCCTACCAACTAGACTAAAACCCTGATGCCTCCACTCCTATAAAACTCCCCCAATGGCCATTGCTATAGGATCGAGCCAATTTTTTGAGTTTAAACATTTATCCTTTCATTATTGGTTGTGTTTTTTCATGATGTAACTTTTTATAATGAATAAGTTATGATTTTTTGTAGAAAAAAAAAGTGAAATTTAGATATAACATAAATTAATTAAAGGCACGGTAAAATTAGGGAAATTAGATTTACATTTACAAAATAAGTGTAAAATTATACACAATTAGGTAAAATTAGTGGCACATTTGAAAAATGAGATAAATTAATAAAAATGTTAGGCAAAGGGGGGAAATTAGATAACATTTAGTTAAACATGGGGAAATTAGTGTAAAATCATGTCACACTTATAAAATTAGGGAAATTAGTGACAAATAGGGAGAATTATGAAAATTGAAGAAATTACAAAAAAAAAAAAAAAATCATGAAACTTGAAAAAATTAGGTAAATTATAATAAAATTCAGTGAAACTTAATAAACTTAAAACAAAATTGGTGAGTTTATGTCAAACTTATGTAATTAGATAAATTAGTGATAAACAGGTGAAATTACAAAAACTAGAAGAATTATGTCATATTACAAAAATTATAAAAAATAGAGTAAATTAAGTTAAAATTAGAGTAAAATTAGGCCAAACTTGATTAAATTAGTGATAATATGAATAATTATAAAAATTGGAGAAAATAAAAAAAATAGTGAAACTTGAAGAAATTAGAATAAAATTTGGTGAAACTTTGTAAAAGTAGGCTAAACTTGATGAAATTGTGTTAGACTTACGAAATTAACAAAATTAGTAACAAATAGGGGAATTATGTCAAAGTGGTAAAATTAGGTTAAATTAAGATAAAATTAGACTAAAATTAAACCAAACTTGACAAAATCAATGACATATAGAGAAAATTTGAGAAATTATGAAAAATTACATAAATTAGTGAAAGTTGGGGAAATTAGAAAATTTACAACAAAATTTGGTAAAAATTAATAAAATTAGGGAAAACTTGATGAAACTATGCCAAACTTATGAAATAAGTGACAAATGGGGTACAATACAAAATTTGGGGGAATTATGTGAATTTACAAAAATTAAAGGAAATTAAGGTAAAATGGAGTAAAATTGGGCCAAACTTGATGAAATAAGTGAAAAATAGGGAAAATTAGAGTAATTGGTCAAATTAAAAAAAAAAAAAAAAAATAGTGAATATTTAAAAATCAAATAAATTATAATAAAAATTGGAGAAACTTAGTAAAATTAGGCCAAACTTGATAAAATTATGGCAAACTTACAAAATTAAGGAAATTAGTGACAAATAGGGGAAATTATAAGAATTGGGAGAATCATGCAAAATTATAAAAATTAAGGAAATAAGAGTATGTTAGAGTAAAATTAGGCTAAACTTGATGAAATTAGTAACAAATAAGGAAAACTACAAAAAAATTATGAAAATTAGTAACAAATAAAGAAAATTATGCAAATTAGTGAAAGTTGGGGAAATCAAGGAAATTAGAGTAAAATTTGACAAAACATAGTAAAATTATGCTAAACTTGACAATGCCATGCTAGACTTACAAAATTATGTAAATTAGTGACAAATAGGGAAAATTAAAAAAAATGGGGGAATTGTACCAAATTGTGAAAACTGGGAAATTATATTAAATTAGGATAAAATTTGAGTAAGCCAAAATTGGTGAAATTAGTGATAAATATGGAAAATTAAATAAATTGATGAAATTAAAGAAAATTATTTAAATCAGTGAAAATTGGAGAAATTAGGGGAATTACATGTATTAGTGAAATTTTACACTTTTTCATTTGATTTTTTAATAATAATAATAATAATAACTATTATTATTATTATTATTATTAAAAAATCAAATGAAAAAGTGTAAAATTTCACTAATACATGTAATTCCCCTAATTTCTCCAATTTTCACTGATTTATATAATTTTCTTTAATTTCATGAATTTATTTAATTTTCCATATTTATCACTAATTTCATCATCATCATCATCATCATCATCATCATCATCATCATCATCATTGTTTACATTTTTTTGTTACAAATGTCACAATATCTTAATTAAGCTCTAAATAATTAGTTTTTCTTTTATTTTTTGCCATCATTATCATTTATAATGAATATGTAGACAATATAGGAATGACTAAAGATAGTAAAGGTAGATGTGTTGAAGAGGAAGAGGTCCAAAGTAGTTACAATGGTGCACAAATCTAAATAGGGGAAGGTTAAGATTAAAAGTTATAAGGAAGAATCCAAAGATGATTTAGAAATTTATAATGAAGTGTTACTAGAATATTATTATGATTTTTATAATTGGTGAGAATACATGAGCATGACCAATTCATAAGCCACTCCCAACACCTTAGGTGGTATTTACATTTTGGAGATAAAGTTATATGATATGCCTGCCAACTATTTCTAATGTAGGTCTTTGGTTCTTCACATTGTTAACAATTAATATTAGGTCTAATACTCGACATAGAACAGGTGAGCCAATATTACCTATTTATGACCCAATGTATAGTTTCATAGATTAGATTTCCCTAGTGAGATGCAAGTTGATTATTTTTAATTATGGCATATGTTTTAATTTAAAGACAATGGAAGAAAAAATTTGTACAACCCCAAAGTAAACGTGATGTATGCATGATTTTACCTATATTGATGTGTGTCCTCGTGCATTAAAAAAATTGATGGTTTCATCAATAGTACCCATGGTTATAAGTATTATGCACCTCTTAATTATCAATACATAAAGTATGCTAATGATGTAGAGGATGACATGCCTATATTTTTATCTCATTATGCCATTATAGAAATAACTGTAAATATAAAATTTGGTAAAAAACTCTTATTTACCATCAATTAAAAGGGAGAGTAATACTAGCAAAGCTGAGAAAAAAATGATATTAGGTTTTTGAAACTCAATTTTGAAAACAATCTAATTTTATATAGCATTTTAAAAACAAACTAATTTTATGGACTTTTATGTTATATAAAGTTTGTAGTATATTATTATTTTTTACTACATTTAAATAGTTAAAAATTAATATTCTAATTACTTATATATGAATTTGATGAACAAGAAGATTTTTTTTAATGAAGAAATGTTTATGTTGTGGCAAATCATCAATGTCTTTACATTATGGGGTTGAAGCATAATATTGTGTCCCACTTGTTGGTACAAAGGGGCAAACAAAAAATTAAAATGTGAACATTTCTTAATTTGTATAGACAATAGTGACTTGACTGTATAAAATGTGAAAATGGTGTAAACTAATGAAATATTTCATTTTAAGTGTAAATTACACTTATTATTTTTTTGAAAAAACAAATTAATACCTAAATACACAGTGTGTATGTTTTGTGTATAAATTTTTTTATTGAGTACTTGATTTCTCCTCATAATTTTCTCAAAACATAATATTTAATCAATATTTTTTACAAATAAGTCTAAAAAATGTGGATGTAGTGCAAGATTATTTTTTAATAATTTTTTGATTAAAAAATAAATTTTTAATGATCAAGGCAAGGAATATCAATGCTTATGACTTCTCCTCATGATATTTTTTTATATATATGTTGAAATAGATTAATTTTTCACCTTTGGAACAAGGACATTAAAGTCAAGTGCATTGATATTTTTCAAAAAAATTTAGCCATAGTCTCCTATTTTTCCTAGTGCCTCAAACATATGGCAATTCATTTTATAAATAAGTATATTTTATTAAATAAATGAAAATAAATATTAAATATTATTAAAATTTATAAAAAATCATATTTTTAGAAAGCTCATAAAAAGACCTATTTATATGTATAACTACGTCTTTTTATTTTAGTTTTTCATCATAATATGTGGCATACAAAGTGGCAATTTTAGGCCAATAGTAGCTTCCCACTTCAATGGGTAAGGATTTGGTGCCACATGGGGTTCAAATGAAGGGGGTTCATTAGAACTCCCTTCATTCGAACCCCCCCAATAAATCATTTCATTGGTCGGTTCATTCAAATTATTCAAACACACAAAGTAAACCTTTGACCCCTTCATTCTAAGGGGGTTTGTGCGAACCCCCTTTAAAAAGTACACATGGAGGTTCAAATGAACCCCCTTTAAATGAATGAGGTTTGTTCGAACCCCCCCTTTTTTCAGTTTGGATGCACTTGGCCACCAAGTGAGAGTCACTTATGTGCCATAGCCCTATGATAAGGATCTCATATAAACTCATATTTCATTACCCACACCATCATCTCCTCCTACACTACCATAACCTCATAGAAGATTTATTACAACAAGATATGAACATGTTCAACTTCCTATTGCACTCCTATGAGACATTCATATGTAGGGCATCTATCAACATCTCTCATACCATAATTTATATATTGTGAATCATTGTATTCAATTTATCCCTAGACTATGACAATCATGGGATAGGTTTGTTAAAGAACAACACGAAGGAATACAACCACCTTCACCTTAGTTGGATCCCCATTTTTTATTTAACTAAAACATTTGATTATACATGATATTTTAAAATATCATATCATGTTTTAATTAAATTAGATAAACATATACTATTTTTTAATTAGCTGAAAAGAATGAATAATTATTTAATATAAACAATCTAATATTATTAATTAATTTAATTTATTTAATAAAAATTATAATTTAAATCAATAATTTTAATTTACTTTAAAATAAAATAAAAATTAAACATATTTATATTACTTAAAAAATAGTCCTTGGGGTGATACAAAGGTGGCACAATTTATGCTACATTTACGTCACCCTACCCTTGAAACTAAAATAAAAAAGGTCTTTCATTTTTTACTTTTTTAGTATGGACATACATCACACAAAAAAGGTGAGACATAAAAATGATAGGTTTAGAGAGAAATTAATCATTGTAGGCGTCAGATGTAGAGGATGGAAATTAGCAAGAGGAGGGAAAGGAAAAGGAAAAGGAAAGAGTTTATCTCATCAAGTGGAAGATTGAAGAGGAAGAAGTATATAAAGAAAAAAACTATGTACAATTGATTAGGAAAAAGAAGAACACTAGAAACACATAAGTAAAGAACAATAATGCATAGCCCATGAAGAGGAGGATAAAAAAGAATAACACTTCAAAGACATAAAAAAAGAAGTATATAAATGGCTTTCATATTTTTTTAATAGATAAAATAGATTTATTTCATAGCAAAAATTGTAGGAAACACTATAGTTTTTATTTACACATAACAATAATAAAAAAACTAAAAAAATAGTAGGTTGAAATCCTAACAAAATCCTAACAAAAAATTAGAAACCCTAACTTAAAAAAATAGGCAAAAACTCCAAGGAAAAGAGTTGGTATAAATTGAAAACCCTTAAATCATTAAAAAATAACATGTAGAAACCAATTTGTTTTAGTGCAAAAACAACATAGAAAGAACTCCAATAAAAACAAATTTACAAAAAATCCTACAAAAAATAATGGGTAGAAACCCTAAGTCTTAGCAACAACAAGAAGCAAAAAAATTAGGAAAACCCTACAAAAATAAGTTGAAACCTTACAAAAATGGTACCAAAATTCTTAAATATATGGAAAGAGAAAAGGGCATTGAATAGTGTGGGGTGTGGTGAAAATAGTGTCTGTGAAACTATTGCATGAGATATAAGGTTAAGTACAACACCCCTCAGTGCCACACCCATCATGTGCCTTGAAAATTAAATATACATTGTGATTTATATGTATGTTACATCCCTAAGCTTCTTTGACAGTCTATAGGTGGTGAGACTCTTGAGATGACCCATTGTATTTCACCTACTTCAAGGGAGCAAAGGAGGTCAAAAAATTATTTCATGTTATCATATTTGTTGAGATTTTTATTTATTTTTTAGCTTTTTTTTTTTATCTAATTCATTGGTATTTTTACTAAATTACGTAGGGAGAGGTACCTAATCTAGTAAAAAATAGCATTAAAATTCCTAGAAAATGCTAACAAAGTTCAACACTTTTGCAAGTTAAGAGAGATAATATTGTGTCAAATAAAAATACAAAGAATTCCATTACATATCATTACTACCACAAACTTCCATTAATGCTTAAGCAAAAAACACCAACTCAGACTTATCCCATTAACATATGGACTTTGAACTTTCTAGTTACCACTCATACTTTCTTTTATAGGACAAAAACAACCTAAAATTCTACACCAATAGGGCCCAAAAACAATCTAGCACTTAAAGGTGACCAAAAAGCCTAAAGAAAAATCATAAATAGATCTCCCAAGAAATAATAAACCACCTTCAACTCCCTTAGCATTTACTATTTCCTTATGAAAACCCATCCATCACTCAACTGGGAATAACTTAACAAAGGTAAGATGCATTCCCAACCAAACCCCTGAACAAAGGGACCTAGCCTTCTGGATCCTTGACCTCTCATTTATGCCAGATTATTGACTATTCACAACCACTAAATAGGGGAATTGACCTAGTAGACCAAAAATACAAACAAAATTAAAAATCTAATCTCACTTCCACTCTAGCTTTCTCATCCAGTAAGATCCAAAATACAAATGCAAATTAGAAAGGTAATTCCTAGAAAGTACACCATTATATATCAACAACTACATTACTATATTATAATGTGACAATCTATAAATTCCTATATCCATTTTTTCTTCCATCATTCAAGTGGCTTGAAAAAATTATGCAACCCCTACTACTCGATTAAAATTATACAAAATGATAGGAGAATAATTCAAAAATTAGCAAAAAAGAGAGATAAAAGGCTACCAATTGGTATACAACTACCACATTATCTCAATTTTATTTCCTCCCAAATTATAGAGGACAAGAATTCTCATGTTGGTGAAGCCCTAAGGATGATAGTTGTAGCAAATTGGTAATTTAAACATAACATAAGTAAACAAGGTGATTTATTTCCCAACAACTAAGTTTATTTACCCCTGAATGAGGGAGTAAATGTCTGTGAGCAATTGTTATCATGATAAGCTAATTTTACAAGCTCACATTCCTTAATGTCCTATCTAGTGCATCATGGTCTTCATGAAGTAGGAAATGCCCAATCACATTGAAATAAACATTAGACTTACTTACCAACTATGTCATGTAAAATACACTCATCCTTCTAATGTATTACTTTGGATCTACCATTAGGTCCTTTACATGCTCATTTATCTTTCCCATGTATCCCTCATCCATGTCCTTCACCATAACTCACACCCTTTCTAGTCAGAATTGCATGTGAGGGTTCCTAATTTCCTCATTCAAGAAACTAACAAAAGATTTATCTATAAAGTCAACCTCCATTATTTCCCTCTTCTTCCTTTTCTACCTTTATTCCTTTTCTAGATCACTCTTGTGCTATACCTTGACTTCTAACATGGTAATAAAAATGACATACAAGAGACATGGAAGAGGTTGCATCAACAATGGAAAGGGAATGAATTCAGCCTTTATGCCTATCAATTTTAATAAATTCCCATACTTAGCAAATATAGCTCCTCATGTTTTTGCATGCTCCACACTTCCACCTACATTACCCACTCGATTACCATGGTTAGAAGTAGTAATCACAAAATAAGGGCCACCTTTACCTTATCACTTAAAAACATTTTAGTTTTTTAATTATTTTTAAATTTATTTTCTAATTTATTGGGTTTTGAATTTATCATTTTTTAACCTTATTGTATAATTTTAGATCCTTATTTTTTGTGCCAACTTCCTCGCAACATTTTCCATATCATGCTTTCCAATTTAAATGATATGAGACCACCTCACAATCCTTGAAGAGTTGTTGCATGTAGCATTGAGGGGGATATAGATTATCCTCATGTTTAAGCCTATATTAGATATGTGGGGTATCTAGGGTTAAAGGGGATTAGATTAGATTTTGCACAAGGATGGTGAGCTAACATAATAAGCAGGCCAACTAATATAAAACCCAAATAAATAGTATTCTAAATTTATATAACCAAGATTATTAAAAATATTAAACTTCAACTATTGATATATATTACAATGAATTAGAAACAAATGATATTTAACTAGTTTATTATGCACATGCAAGTATGGGTAGGAATAAGATGGAAGTGGACTGGAAGATGATCTGATAATAGTCATTGATTCTAAAAATATCCTTTTTATTGCCTCAAACACTTACATCAAATATGAATAGTTATGTCGATGTATGTGTCTAGTCCTACCATAAGTGTCCTCTCCATAATATTGAATGGATATATATGTGACCAATTGGAGCCTTCTGGGTTTTATGTCACCTTTCTTATTGTGTCTTGAGATCATGCACACAAGTTGTCGTTATTTGTCAAATGATCAAACCTTAACTCTTCACCCTTAGAGTGATTGTGAGAAAAATGGGTTAGTGGGCTTATAGTGTCGAGCAACCCAAAAGAAACTTATGTGAATAAGCATTTCCTACATAGATAATACTTTGAATAAGGCCTTAAAATTATGTAGTTCTCCCCTAAATGTTGGCTTGTGTGTGCACAAGGGTAAAATGTGTGATACACAAAGACATGCAGTGACCTAGTTTGTAACTTAGAAAATATGGCTCATGGGCTGATATTTGAATGCTTTAAACCTATGTAAATATTTCTCCTATGATTAATATAGAAATAGGGATAAATAGGGCTGTTTTTTTCACTTAAATGTTTGATTGAGTGCTTCTTGGTACATTCCCTTATGATTTGCATGTGATTTCTAAGTGAGTAATGAGGGTTGGTTTTGTATATATACTAATCTCTTTTAAAAATATTTCACATTAAAGCATTTAGTTCAACCTTTAGGATACATTTCTTTTGTAAATTAGATGAATTTTAAGCACTAGACACTTTTTAGAAAAAATGGACACTTACATCGATGCATGTGTCTGACTGGGATGCAAATGTCTAAGGAGCTAGAAAATAGGTATAGGTCTAAAATTGGTAGTGAAGGATAATAATCAGGTTTAGATATTTTTACATAGTATATAAGACCTACTCATTAGAATAAAAATGGTCATACTAAGAGATAATAAATTTGACACAAAGAGATAGTGAATGTGAGCCTTAGGAAAATTATGAACCTGTAAGTGCACATATATAGAGGGAGATTAGAGGATACATGCCCCTAACCTTGGTGTAATTATGGAGGTCATGCCTTTTTTGTTAGGAATTAGTTTTTATTTTAGTAATTAAATTTGGATATTTACCAAGAGGTAAATATATTATTGTGTGAGTTAGTTATTAGAATATATTATTTGCTTATTCAAATATATTGTAGTAATAATATATTCACATATAGTCAATTTTTTAGATTGAGAGATTATAGGGTTTGAGGAGATATTGTGGGAGAGATATATGGAGATATGATCTCCCCAATTATAAGAAAGAGTTTTCTTATATATTTTAAATGACTCGTATATATTTATGATGGAATGAAACAATATTATTGAATATTAAAATATTTCTCAGATTGTCTGTGCTCAGCTCTATTACATAGTGCATGAAACAAGTCTTTATATTAGCTCATTCAATACCTGAAATTAGTATTAGAGTGGGAGTTTCCTCTTATGGATTAGTGATTTGTTGGTAGGGGAAGCCATAGTATTTGTCATTGCCCCACCTGATATAATTTTTCTTCTTTGCATTCTTTATGTAGTATAGTAATTATAAGTCAAAGGAGAATAACATGTTCTATATTTATGTATAAATCAAAGGTGTATTAGTTCAATCAACTTGAAGCATGTAATACAAATATCTATCCATCATACACTATCAAGGACTCTCATAGTCTCAATGTCCCTCTATCTTATTTACACATACTATTAGTTTATTAATGTAAATCAAAGAATATTAGAAGGAATAAAGCATAATAATATAATTAGATTCACGTAATAGTGCATTATCCAAGTGGTGAGGATTCTAAAATTTGTAGTCAGTTCTAATTTCTACTCAAACATAGATCCTTTGCAACATGATATTATTCGCATACTGACTCATGTAAAGTCTTCAAAAACAAAGAGAATTTTTTTGATTTAGATCCTTCAACATGCATAGCTCGTTAATAAAATCTAAGGAAGAGAAAATGCAAATAAGTTATTATAGCATTATTTTTAAATGCGTACCTCTGCATGTAGATTATTAGCATCAATCTGATCAAGAATTGGCATCATTTAAGGATCCACATTGTACATCAATCTATAGTTTGCATTAATCCAGATAATCACAAAATAAAGCATCTACCATACAAGAAAGTTATATTTTCAAATATTTGATATCAATTTATTTTGGTCGATCATCTAAAGCTTTAAGGTTTAGCTATAAGTGTATAAAGTTTTTTTTGTCAAAAGTTCCATATTTATATGTCATTTAATATTTATGAGTATAAAGAGTTTATTTGATAGTTTTAATTTAAAGTCCTTTAGGATTAGTTTATTATCTTTAGTTGAGTTGAATAGATATTAAAGTTATTTAGGTTGATAATGAGATATGTTGCATTTAGAATTATTTTTATTATCGAGGTAATCTTTGAGTCAGTTTTAAAATATGTTGTTTTTTGTCAAAAAAGTCCTTTATGTCAAAATATTGAAGTAAAAAAATTCAAAGTGTCCACAAGTCAAAAAATTTAAAGTCTTTTAGGCTTAGGTGTCATATAGAGTCATATAAAAATATTTGTCTCATGGACGCATTTTTGCTTGTACGTGACATCCAAATTATGAGGGGATTTCTCCTTGACAAATTTATGTATTTGAGCTTCATTAAACTAAATAAGTAACTTTACCTACTGGAAGAAGGAGGAAACTGAGGTTGGAGGTTTTAGGTCTTCTCTTTGATCACCAATGATGATGCCCATAAGATTTGGAGACATATTTTATGTGTGCTTGAATAAGAATATAAGAACATTCCTATTCACATATGTGGTGTGTTATTTCATAGTTTCTATTGTGTGAAATACATTTTTGTATGTAATTAAGCAATTCCAAACATAATTTCCTGATGTGAAAACATAGTGAAAGGAAAAAAAGCACTGATGTAAGTTAGTTCATGGATTTTGAAAAGGTTTGTGGTAGATCCTGAAAACCATCGAAGGTGGATAGTTGATGAGGTCCCTGTTCATGTCAAGGTTTGTGGTAAACCTATTTAAAACCATGGAAGGAGTGAACCTTTTTTTGTATCAAGGTCATGAGCCAAATAGCTGGGCATGCCATAGGGGTGAGCATACTACAAGTGAGAGTGTGAATGTTTTTACACCATGTAAAAATTAAGGGGGGGGGGAATGTTAGAAATTAGTTTTTACTTTAGTAATTACATTTGTATATTTATCAAGAGGTAAATATATTATTGTGTGAGTTAGTTATTAGAATATATTATTTGGTTATTCAAATATATTATAGTAATAATATATTTGTATATAGATAGTTTATTAGATTGAGAGATTATAGGGTTTGAGAAGATATCGTGGGAGAGATATATGGAGATGTGATCTCCCCAATTATAGGAAAGAGTTTTTATATATATTTTTAAATGACCTATATGGATTTATAATGGAATGAAACAATATTATTGAGTGCTAAAATATTTCTTAGATCATTTATGCTCATCTCTATTGCATAGTGCATGAAATAAGTCTTTGTATTGTCTCCTTCAATACCTAACATTTTTGACATGCCCCCATTGTAATCGATAACTATAAAAATATGGAAGCCACGCCTCTATGATATGCCCCCACTAATATGCCCCCTTTTGAGGTGAAGGTAAGTGGAATCTAGTAGTTACCTTACCTCAAAATGATAATATAATTATATAAGTTATGTATGGATCATGTAACATATAGGAGTAACATGTCTATGTATGTATAACATTAAGGGATGTAGTATGTGATCACATCAAGTCCTAAGATGTATGATGTAGATTATGGTGATGTCGAGAGATTAACAATGCAAGCTCATCAAGCAATCAATCACACACACAAGATCACTAAAAATTAAATCAAAATAAGAATGGTCCAAGGAGACCTCATATAAGGGGCATATTAAAATTCCACATAATCAAAAGGACATGACTTAGTCAAATTTCACAAAGCATAAAATGACATATTCAAATGCTCATACAACAAACAATTAGATATTTAAATTTATAAATAGGTAAATAAAGGCATGGGGGACATAATTAATGGAGCATATTTAAATGTTCAAACATGCAATACAATGCAAGACAATAGTAAACAAGTAACACACTTGAAGAAGTACATAAATGAAAGTATTGAGTATAGGCAACCAACATGAACATAACATACTAGTTCCTACACATATGTGTTTGCAAAATATATTAAGTACATATCATATCAAGTATATTTTGAAAGGTATTTAAGCATGGATAGAGGCATGTGTAATAATATAAGCTCAAAAATGATAATGGAAAGTGATCATATGACAATATAACCTAGGTGTATCTTGATCTAAGAAGCAGATGCCCCCAACATACTTATGATGTGAGTAGATGGAAGACCCAAAATATGTATGTGCATACATCATGTATCTAGCTATGCCTATATCACACTCAAATAAATCTTGAAACATGTGTATACAGTGCAAAATTATATGATATTTACTAACACGGAACAATCAACACATGTATAAGAAATAGTACAACTAGGAAAATGCTAAATATTTTAGGTATTTTTAAATTTTTCAAATGGTTTTGCATTTTTAAAATATTTTATTTGTTTGTATTTTTGTAATATGTGGAAAGATAAACAAAGAAGACATGTAAAAGGATAAATTCTACTAGAATCCAATGTAATTATCAAGGAAATTCTTTTGTGAAGGCTTTGTATCATGCGTATCATATTCATATGATGCATAATTAGTATCACTAGGATCATACCAATATTCTATGTTATTAGTATAGGAAAGATGTAACTTCTTATGTTGTTATTGAACTTGTGATATATCATTACATGAGCATCAATATATGCAAACTTAACTGCACCATAGATTGGAGTTTACTTCTTGAAAGTTTGTTTTTCTTGAGTATGTTCATCATTATCATAAATTTGTATCTCATTATGGACTTGAGGAGATTCAAATACCTTTGTTTTAACACTAGGAAAATATGTAATTTGTTCTTTGACTTCTTGATATTTTTGTAACATATCTAGTTCACCAAATGTTTAACCTTAAATTTATATATGTGGGGTATCGAGGGTTAAAGGGTATTATATTAGCTTTTAACAAAGATGACGAACTAGCCTAATAAGTAGGATAATTAATAGAAAACTTAGATAAATAATATTATGAATTAATAACCCCAAATACCCCTCTATCAATGTACATTTATTACATAACCAATACTATGAAGAGGGCATCAGACTTATGTTATTCTCCCCTATGTGTTGGCTTGTGTGTGTAGGTGAAATGTGTGATAAGAAAAGATATGTAGTAACTAGATTGTAGCTTGGAAACTATGGATCATGGGCTACACTTTAAATCCTATAGAGATACTACTCATATGACTAATATGGAAATAGGGATAAATGGGGCATGTTTGTTCACTTGAATGCTTGATTGAGGGTTTCTTGGTACATTACCTTATGAGTTATATTTGATTTCTAGGTGAGGAATGAATGAGGGTTGGTCTTGTATATATACCAATCCCATTTATAAATATCTAACATTAAAGTACTTATACTGACCTTTAGGATACATTTATTTTGCAAATTAAATGACTTTTGGGCACTAGACACTTTATAAGAAAAGTGGACACTTACATCAACACATGTGTTTGACTGGGATGTAAGTGTCCAAGGAATAAAAATAAGGCACATGTTCAAGACTGGTAACAAAGGATAATAATCAGGTTTTTTGATTTTTGCATAGTATTGAAGGTTTGGTCATCAAAAAAATAATGGTCAGACTAAGAGATAAGTAAATTGGTATAAATAGAGTTAACAAAATCCTTTTGACAACAAGAAGGTCTAGAATTGAAAGGTACAACCATGATAGGTATTTACTAAGTGTAAAAAACTGAAGTACTATATAAATCAAATTTTAGTATCTACACCTCCTAATTCTAATGATGATCGACTATCTCATCTAACACTAAATGAGTACATGTTTCGAATGTAGGGGAGTGCCAAGGTGAGATTGTATGTAAATGATGACGTGATAAATTTTCAAGATGATTGGGACAAGTATTAGTCTATTTTTTTGAAATTTAATCAATTATTTTAATTATTTTATTTTTTTATATTATTTTTTATTCTTTAAATTACTTGAATTTAGTTAAATTATGTTTTATGTCCATTAAAAAAATATTTTTTGAGCAAGCCAAAAATTTGTTTTAATAAAATTTCCATTTAGGATTCAAATGTCAACCAATTAAGCATAAAAAGTGGTTGGTTACTTGTATTGAAAAAGAGTTTGGTTATGCATATATGGTATGGGGATTATTGAAAGAATTACATTAGAGAGGACGATATATGGGTATGAAAACATAATTAATTTGA
Source organism: Torreya grandis (assembly GCA_037957365.1). Taxonomy (NCBI): domain Eukaryota; kingdom Viridiplantae; phylum Streptophyta; class Pinopsida; order Cupressales; family Taxaceae; genus Torreya; species Torreya grandis. The sequence continues at coordinate 1,489,175 of JARHVA010002307.1, forward strand.
ATAATATTTTTTATTTATTTATATGTTTATATTAAGTTATGAAATTTTAATGTAAAAAATAATTACAAGGGTAATACATACAAGAAGAGAGTAGTTCCTTGACCTCCAGGCATGAATGTAGTTGCGTGGAAAAAAATGTAAAACATGGCACAAACGAGATGAAGAATGGGCTATGGTAATTTCAAAATACAAAACCATATAATGATTTTTTTGTTATTTATTTATATTCATTAATTTATTTTATTTATGTATCCATAAATTAATACAGGGGTCAAAAATATCTACGACAAATTCCACCAAGGTAGAATGAGTAAGGGGAAGTAGGTGTCTCGTCATTTGGGACAATTGAGCATAAAACATGTTGCTTATAAATTTTTAAGTCAATTTAAATAATGTATCTTGCAAATTTTAAATCATACCTCAATATTTTTAACATTTTATTATTTTTTCAAGAGAAGGTGTATGAATTTAATGCCACTAAACAAGTACAATAGCAATTAAAAGCGGTTGGATGGAACACAAATGCATTCAATGAGTGGGCACATTCTAAGGGGTTTACACTGGTAAGACACCATTATTTGTTATTTATTAATAATTTAAATTAGATACTTAACATGATTTGAATTTAGAATATTTTAATAATTATTAAATAATGTCTTTGTAGGTGAACAAAGTGCCAATTTTAGTTGATGGTCTTGATTTTAAAGATGATGATGATGATGATTATTATTATTTTGACGATGTCTACAACTACGATAACCTATCATTACATGGTGGAGTATAGTCTAAATAGTATAGACAATGAGCTCACAGATGATGACAATGAGCTCATAGATGATGATGGTGATAAACATTTAATGATGAAAGCTTGTAGTCATAGTTTTTATATAGTTTGTAATTTGAACTCGTTATTGTGTTCGAGATGAGAAATTATCTATTTTCTCATCTTCAACATTATATTCTCCTCATGTTATTAACTTACCTATGACATTACTTTTTGTGTAGAATTTTTTTGTTAGTTTAGCTTTATTTTTAATATTTAAAATATGTTTTTTTTTCAAATTATTTTATGTTACTTTCACATTCTTATTTATATTTAAAAATATGTCATTTTCATTCAATTATATATATATTTTTAATATTTTGAATGTAATATTTTAATTATTTATTTTATGGAATTTTATTGTGTATTAGTTGGGTGTTTAAAAAAAATGTATTTTAGATTACTTATTTATATTTTAAAATATGCTATTTTCTTTCACATGAAAAATAAAATAAAACATGAATTTGTGTATGTATGTATTCATTAAAAAATTATAAATGTAATATAATTATTTGATTTTTAAAATAATTATATTACTTCAATTTATTTTAATTTATTTGATGTAGCGTAAATCTAGTGTAATAGTGACACTAAATCATCGCACAAATGTCACACAAATCTGGCATAAAGGTAGCATAAAATTGGTGCAACTAAAAATGTTTAGATGTTTCACTTTTATGCCACCTTTGTGCCACTAAAACAACTTGAAGTCCTCAAATTTTCCCCATGCAAAACATCAAAACACAAGATTTTTGATGCTAATATGATCTAATTTATGCGTAAATTACACTTCGTGTAGTAGTGTTTGCATCAGTAGAGCCATCATACTTAGTAGTTTCTCCTCCAAGAATCATTACTTATCCTAAACACAATATTTATCACAAATTTTGTGTCGTAGCCATTTCTACACACTCTTGCCCCAGATTGTGTCCTTTGGCAACATTCATACATAGGGGTGTAGTTAAATTTTTTTATCACGCTTGTGTGCTTAGTCTTAATTATTGTACACTTCCTACACATGAATCCATAAGCCTATAAATCCACCTTCCATAAGTATTTATTGTAGTACGTGAAGAAAACATCCCACTTTTCCAACTCAGCACACCGATCTCCACATGAATTATATATTCTTTCTCTTGTTTAATGATGTTAATGTTATCTTCCATGTCTACACTTTCCACATATTTAAGTCCATTATTAATATCCAAAGGGATCATTATGTGATGCTCACTATTATTAAATTCCATGTCTATGTTTTTTTCACAACACCATCTCCTTCATAATAATGATGGGTAATTTTTGGCTTCATCAAGCTTAATCACCTCAAAATTTGTAGTGAACTTTATTCCAAGAATGTCTATATTAGCTTCATCCAATATATCTATTGGTTGAATGCTCACCTTGTTGGCCATGAATAAGACATGTAGTAATGGTTATATAGTTGGGCTTCTTATCTTTTTCAGTGTATCATAAGTGAAGATATTGACTTTTACATCTATATCGACTAAGATTGATATTTTTTTAACCAATAAAATATAGTTGTACGTGACATGACCTGAATATTCATAAAACTAGATAATTACAAAGATAATAGCCCACACAATACTCATTGATAATAAACCTTACTCTATTAGGTCAAAATTGATATCTAACATAGAACTATGCAACAAAAACAAACTGTTATTGAACCTAGAAGGTGGTATATCCATTTTTCAAAAAAGAGGCCAAAGGCCAAGCAAACAAAAAAACATCATACTATGCATACATATTTAATAAAAATGATTTAAAATAAATACCCATCTTAAAAGGGGACATGGGGGAATAAAATATAGTGTAAGAACCACCAACCCACCTAATAGGGTCTACCTTCTATGCCAGAAACCAAACATCTTACTAAGGCTCAACCAATTAATAATTTTTTTAATGCGAGTTAATGCTAACATACATATGATTTATTTATTGGAAAAATAATCCTAAATACTCAAGTTATCCTAGAGTGTTGGCTTGTGCAGGTCTGGTCACCTCCTTCAGGGATTAGTGGTGGCTCCCTCTGTTGGTTGCAAGGTTTTTTAGTCATTAGGGAATTATTGTCAAAACTCTGGGACACCAAAAAAAATGAATATATTGCTATATAATACAAATTTATAATACTATTTTAAAATATAATTATAATTTGGTTTTATAAACTAGACTCAAAATGATATAATTTATAGATCTAAAGGAAAGGGTGATTGTGAATATTGGGTACCTAGAAATTTTGTTGCTCTAGGCACATTTTTTCTTTATAAAGTTTAGGTTTTATTTTGAGTGCATCTCAAATCATGCTTTCCTCTACTTTTGATTTGATCTAGGATGAATCCCCCAAGGGGGAGGGTTCCCTCGACAAAATATTTCTTTCAATCAAATGGTGGTAGGGGCACCATCTTCAGTTGTAAAAGCAAAAAATTCATGCCATAATAAATGCCATAGGGAAGAAAAAGATGCAAGATCTAGGTGAGGGAGGCAAGAAACAATGTATGCAAGCAACTGAGGTGAATCTAGTAGCTATGCTTGACCTGTTTGATATTAGGAAGTATATTAAAAGTTTGTACAAGATAAGCCTTATTTTTAAGTTCATACGGGCCCAATTATCCCTACAATAGTTGTATGCATTGAAAAGGAGCTAGAAAACTAATGGGGAGTATGAATTAAGAATATGTGCAAAAGGCTATTTCATAGGTGTATTCACCAATGAATCAAAATGGGACAAAGTGTTTTAAGGAGGATCGTATTTATTCAATAATGTATAATTTTTCATGAAACACAAGCATACAATATGTAGGCCAACAAAGGAACTTCCAAATACATCTTTGTTTTGGATCAAGTTATATGCACTTCCAAAATAATTTTGGTCTATGTATGCATTTGAAACTATTACCAATATTCTAGGTACTTCAGTAGATATTTATAAGCCCCATAATGGTAATGGTCTATCTAGCTATTATGGAATTTGTGTGGAACTTGACCTCTCATAGCTCCTACCAAATAATATTACCTTAAAAGTATGGAACTAAAATGGATACAAGATATGGACTATGAAAGCATCTCATTCCATTGTAGAAGCTATCATGAATATGGACACCTAATTCAAGAATGTCCGCTACTTCAAAAAAGTAGTAGTCTTGAAAAATTTATTGAAACATCTAAAATAGACTTTGAGGGTTTCATCAAACCCAAGAGAAATCATATGGTGAAGATTCAAAATAAAAAAAATCAAGAAATATATCCCTAAGGAGGCTATTAATAAATCTAAAATAAATGTGCCCCCATAATAAGATATGGAAGGAGTCTCATAAACACAACCAAAGGGAGATAAGGCTAATCAAGAAAAGGGAGATATTGCTATAGAGTATGGATTTGAAGAAGACTTAGAGAATCTCCTAAAATATTTGTAATTAGGTAGGGAAGATAGAATAAGTAAACGAGGAGGACAAGGTAGACATGGAAAATACAATCTATAACATAAAGCCTAAGAGAAAAGGAGAATGGATGAGCATGGATGAAGATGAATAAATAGAGTTAGGAATAAATGAGGAACGTTTAAGAATATCACAAACCCCAAACATGATAAAAAAGGAAATGTAGGCAAAATAAGGAGATGGAGACTGAGCAAAAAGAAAAAAAGGATAGAAGTGGCCATGGAGGCCATTGGTGTAGGAACTCAATCTCAAGTTGATATGCTCTTGGTGAGAACCAAGTAAAATAACCTTTCCTGATGCAGTTGATCTCTTGAAACATCAGAGGTCTTAATGCCCCATCCAAAAGAAATATTTTTAAAAATTAACAAGAGAATAGAAACTTGAGCTAATTCTAGTTCAAGAAACTAAGTTAGGGTGCCTATAAGATCATTATATAAGTCTTTCTAGAAATATGGGAAGGGAAGTGGTGGGTAGGAATGCCATAGGTTTGGTAAGAGGACTAGTTATCCTTTGGGACCCCAATGAATTTACTTTAGATCTTGTACAAACTCATAAGAAATTTATAATATGTAATATTGAGGTGAGAAAACAAAACCTCTCTTTTTTTTGGTCAACTTTTATGACTCTCATAATGATGAGGAAAGAGAGATGGCTTGGGAACAACTAGATAGTAGAGAAGGAAACACCTTGGATTATAGGAGGGGACTTCAATGCTAGGAAGGATAACTCAAAGAAGCATGGAGGAATGGGGATTGGGAATATTAGCTCAGCCTTCCTCAATTTCATTGTCAATTTGGATCTTTGTGATATCAAAACCAAGCAAGGTTGGTTCACATTGAATAACATAAGGTTAAGAAGAGATGTCATCTTGGAATGTCTTAATAAATTTATGGTCTTAGGTACATAGGTTGAGAATAAATTCATCTTGGAGTATAAAGTGCTTAATACATCAGAACCAGATCACTAGCCCATACCCATTCACATCTTTAAAGATAAATGACCTTAGAATTTTCCCTTTATGTTTGAGAAGATGTGGCTAGAGCATCCAAAGTTAGATGACTTTGTTACTTGATAGTGGAAAGCTATGAATAGTTTCTATGGTAAAAATATTTACATTTTTCATAAAAAATTGAGATCTCTCAAAAGTGCTTTAAGGAAATGGAATGAATTACCTTTAAAAATATTTTCCAAGAAAAGAGAGAGCTAGAAAGAAGAATTGAGGAGATCTAAGGAAAATGGATGGAGGGAAGATCTCCATCAATCTTCAGTGAGAAGAAGAAGTGGCCATAACACTAGAGAAAATATATAAGAAGGAATAAATCTATTGGAGACAAAATTATAGGATAAAATGGATGAAAGGAGACAAAAATACTAGTTTCTTCCACCTCTCATGTAGGATCAAAAGGAAAAAAATACATTAGCAAATTGGAAACTTCAGAAGGTATGAACACCTCTGATCCTGAAGAAATCAAAGACCTTTTTGTCAAGTACTTGAATGATATGCTAGGTAAATATAATGATAGAAACCAACCTACGCAAGAAGAGTTTTGCAGTCATATCCCTTATTTGGTCTTCGATTCAAAAAATAAATGTTGCTTAATGATATCTCTTTGGAAGAAACCAGAAGGGTGATATTTGAAATGATAGGAAGTCATACACCTAGGCTGAATGGTGTCCTACTCTCTTATTTTATCACTTTTGGGACATCATAGGGGATATGTTAGGGAAATGGTGTAAGAATCCAAGGACTCTTGAGGAATTCTTAAAGCACTTAATATGACCTTCCTATTCCTTATTCCTAAAAATTTGATAATAGGTCTATTGAAGATTTCAAACCTATATCCTTATGTAATACTATCTATAAGATCATCTCAAAAGTCATCAAAAATAAGTTTCAAGGTCTCCTCTAAGATTTATTCTAGTTGAATAAGGATCTTTTATAAAATGTAGGCAGATTACAACTGGCATAATTATAGTGCATGAGATTATTCATTCCCTTAAAGCTAGTAAGAGAAAAGGCATGTTGGTCAAACTTGATATTACTAAGGTATATGATTGAGTTAATTGGTCTTTCCTAGATAGGGTTCTTAAGAAATTTAGATTCAGTCAGGCTTGGTGAAGTTTGATACAGAACTGCTATTCCTTCCATAAATTCTTGATTATGGTTAATAGATCTCTAAAAGGTTTATTCTCGACATCTAGAGGATAAAACAAGGATATACCATATCTCCCTACCTATTTAGCCTAATGGTTGAGGTCCTTGGTAGATGAATCACAACTCTTAAGATTGAAGGGAAAATAAAAGGCATTCAAATAACTGATGAAGCAAAGGATTTTACTCATCAAAAATTTATGGATGACACCCTAATCTTTGTCAATCCAACCCAATAAGAGGTTAAAAAAATTAGAGATATGTTATCCAATTATGAAAATGCATCAAGCCAAGTGGTCAATAAAATAAAATCCAAGATAATCTAAACTAATATGTCCCCTAATATTCAATCCTTACTTAATAAGTACCTAGTATTTGAAATAGTCCCCTAGCTAGATGTTTATTTGGGATTTACTCTATTTCATGGGGTTAGAAGAAAGCAACTTTGGGAGAAAGTGATAGATAAGTTGAGATGGAAACTTGGTACCTAGAAGGGTAAGTACCTAAATTATGCTAGTAGAATCATTATCATCAAATAAATTCTTCAAACCTTAGCCAATTATTAGTTCTCTATGTTAAAGGCTCTAGTAGCTATTATCCAAGAAATGGAAAAGACTTTGAGGAATTTTCTTTGGCGAGGTACAAAGGATAAAAGTAAATTTCCCCTATTAGCATTGAATAAAGTTTGTAAACTAATTTCCCAAGGAGGAGAATGCATAAGTACTTGGATAAGGTCAATAGGGCTCTTATTGTTAAACTTGTTTAGAAAATGGATGTTAATCTATGAGAAAGATGGAGTGAGGTGCTTCAAGGTAAGTATTTGGATGACAAGACCCCACACAAAATTTTTAAGGCCAGGGATTTATCCAGAGGCTTTGCTATTTGGGACAATATGAGGGATTGTTATTGAAAGGCCTATTTTATAATATTTGAAATGGGGTAACAATGTATTTTTGGGGGGATAAATGGATCTCTCAAAACCCACCCATACTAGATCCTAATGTAGCTAGAGTAAGAGAAGAAAACATTATGCTCTGGGGATGCAAGGTGAAAGATTATTGGGTAGAAAATTCATATCAAGAATTGAAATATTTCACCTAGAAGACTTTATCAGATGAGGATAGATCCCATAATGAAGAGTAAAAGAGGATTAACAACATGCTACAAGGTTTCCAAATCCCATGGAGATCAAAAAAAGATGAGTTAAAATTGAATAGAAAGGGATTATAAGAGTACTCAGTCAAAGGTGGCTATGAAGAATAACTCACCCCTCAATTCAAACCCGTAGAGGGTTTAGTTTATAAAGGAATTTGAAACTCAAAATCCTAGCCAAAAGCTAAAGCCTTGCTCTAGCTAGCCACTCATAGTAAAATTATGATAGGATAAAATTTTAAAAAGAAAGGAATTCAGGGGCAAATTGGATGCATGCTATGCAACACCAGTGAATAAAAGCATGGACCATCTATTAATGCATTTCCATTTCTCCTTGGGCTTATGGAATAGATAACTAAGCACATTTTAATTGACTTGGAGCATGAGTACTAACCTCTTAGATCACCTCAAGGTGTGGCATAATAGCAAGACCCTAAATGTCCTAAAATACATATAAGGAATGGGACCAAGTCTTCTAACATGGAAGTTATAGGTAGAAAGAAATGTAAGAATCTTTGAGTCTAATGAGAGGCATAAGGAAGTAGAGGTAGTATGATCAGGACTAGAGTCAAACATAACCCAAATACTCTTGACCTTGAAACAAAAGAAAAACAAAAAGGCAAATCTAGAAGAGATTAAGATCCTCCAAAATTAGGGGAGTATACTATCACTTTATGATGTAGTGATTCTTAGTAATAGACATACAAAAATGTATTATGTTTGGTCCTCAAAAGTGTCATTCATTTTTGGAACAACATATGAGTTATTCTTGGACCTACAGGGCCAAAATTCCTCTCTTCCCCTTCTCAAAATTTATTCGGGGGCTTTCAAATTCCTCATTTTTTCAAAGCTTTTTTAGCAAAGGGATTAGCAGGTTCAAAGGTTCAATGTCTTCAACAAGGGATATGCGCATATGTCAAAGGTTCAAAGTTCAATCGTTTAAAGGATCTGCGGCCTCAAGCACTTAATGAGTCTCAAAAGCTTGAACCGTTGAATTGTTGAACCTTGAACCATTTTGGTTCATCAGTTCAATGGGTTCAACGTTCAATTAGTTCAACAGGTTCAATAACCAATTGGTTCAATGCACTTGGTGTAAAAGATCAAAAAGACTTAGCCAAATAATGAAGAATGAACTGATTGAACCATTGAACCAAAGTTGGTTTAATCGGTTGGTTCAATTGGTAGGTTCAAGGGCCTGCCCCAAAGCCAAAGGAACAAATGTCCTTGTGGAGGGCGGTGAACCAAGGCCAAGAACCCTTGCAGAGGGCAGTGAGCAAAAATAGACAAAGTGAACTCCTTCAGAAAAATGAACCCGAAGAAAGCAAAGGAAAATCCCAATTGAAGAGAAAAGCCTGCAAAAAAGTGCCTGATGGAAAAAGACAAAGTGCAGCAAAAGCTGCCATGTGTCCATTATAAAGCAGAGCAGAAGTTGCCATGTGTCATCTTTTGTAGGACACTCAAAAGGTTTCTAAAGCTTTTGTAAGTTAAGCATAATATGTCATGTGTCCTGTTATGACTCAACAGAACGTGACAAGTGTTTGCATCCGCGTTCCCCTTTTGAAGTTGCTTGGGCAAGACATGTCATGGATCCCATTTTCCATAAGTTTCCAATGAGTTTCATAACAACAAAACTTGCCACTTGTCAAAGACACAGAAAGGACCCCCCAAAGACTTAAACAAGAAGGGCTATAAAGGACAAAGAAACAACATGGATGATTCCAAAGGCAAGTTCAATTAAAGCGATGGTTCAACTAGAGAGCAAAGAAGTGCTTAAGTAGTGAAGAGAGGAGCGAGACCAAAGGACTAGAAATATCTTCAAAAGAGTTATTTCTAGTAGGTGAAATAGTGGATCAAGTAGACTTTTGAGCACACCAAATCAAGGACAGAAGCCTATTTTTATTCCATGAAGTAATGGTGAATTAGATAGCTGTGTAGACATCAGAGAAAGGACCAGACAGTCCATACCAAGGAAGAGACATTAGATGAATGGACATGCCATAGTTGAGGCAATGTGCTATTCCCAGCATGGTCCCTCTAGATAGAACTGAAGGTGCATTGAAGACATTGACTACAGCATGGGCCTTTTTCATGAAAACAAGTGCCCAAGTCTTTCTTGGAGTGCTATATATATTATAATCTCTCATTTGTTACAAGGGAGATCTTCCCCTTACCAGAAGTGAAACTCTACCCAAATTGAAAGGCATTACTGAGACTTTGAGCTCAGATTGTAGTTCATATTTCTTTGATTGAATGAGAAAGCAAGTTACTTGCAGACTTTGTGCTGTGATAGCTTGTGCTAATTTAGGAGATTGTTCTTATGTCAGTCTTCTAAAAGCATTCTTGTTTATTTGATTTAATAAGCAGAACTAGTGGAGGCGATAAGGAAGGTATCCTAAAGCCAACTACTTTCAGACTTTGCGCGGTCATAGTTGTCTTCAGTGTGTGTTTTTCTTTTATGTTTCTATGTAAAGCACCTTGGGATGACTTTGTGCCCCCATTATTCTTCGTATTTTAGTCTTGGGCAATCGAGGTGGAGACTTTGCACTACATTTCAGGCTGTTGGTTACTCTGCACCTTTGGTTACCAGTTACTTACCAGAAAGATTCCTATTGTTTGCAAGAACAATCACTTCTGAAAGAAGAGAAGTGCCTTCTGTCATTTCATCAGGATTTCTACTATCCAGGAAGGAAACTAGCTCTTGGCTGAATGTTACTTCTGAAAGAAGAGAAGTATTTTCACCAATCACCCAAGATTTTTCCTCTATTTTTTAGCATCATCTATAAAAAAAGAGAGATGGATGGTTTATCCCACCCCTGTGTCTTACTTTCACCTTATTTATATAGTATATAACCTTCGCATATTTAATAGGGAACCTCCCCTTGATGAGAGGAGAGATTTGTCCCCTGTTGATGTAATTAAACTGCACATCAGGATGACCCATCTCCCTATGCTGTGGTGATAGGAACTATTTTGGTCACCAGTTAGCTGGCCGACAAAATATTCACCCAACAATATGAAAAACTATTAAATGGATTTTGCCTAATTAAAGAATCTAGAAAATGAATTTTGATAGTGTGTCAAAGCATAATCCAAGAGAATTAAGGGTAGGGGATATTATTAGAGACAACAAGGGACAAGTTATTACCTTCAAAGTAGTCTATATTGAGATCAACACTAATAATATTGCTGAGGCCGAAGGTTTGGTTTTGGGGCTAAACTTGGCAATTGAAGCTAAGATAAGGAGACTTCTGGTAGAAGGTGACTCAAATTAATCATTTATGCCCTAGAGAAATAAGAGAATTACAATTGGAGGATATTTAAAATAATATAATAAAGTGAAGAGGTTGAAGGTTTACTTTGAGTTTTTCTAATGGAAGCACATTTTCCATGAAGGGAATAAAGCTATCGATTGGATCGCTAACCTGGGCACATCTTCACGTGAAGCTAATAAACAAGGAAATATAGAAACTATCTCCTGTCACAAAGAGATGAAGGATTTGGAAAGTATTATAAAGTCAAAATATTCTAGAGAATAAATGTAAATAAAAAGATTTACCCTACAAAGAAGGAGCAAGGAAAAAGGAAGGTTGATATTCTAAAAAAGAGTAAGGACTGTTAGGCTCCAAAAAATGAAGGCAACTCTAAGAAGGAAAGTGATGTTTCTTTTCTAAAAAATAGTAAGGAAAATAGAGGGGATTGCATTAATCATGCATGCAAGTCCATATTAGAAAGTTGCCCCAAAGGATATACTTGTATGCGAATTCATTGAACTTGCTAAAGAAATGCTTGTTGTTTTTAGAAAGTTTGTTTAGGTTAGATTCTCAAGGAGAAATTTAGCAAGTTATATTTTTACTAAAGCTAACTTCTTATTGTATTGGTAAGTTGCCTTCTTGGTTTTTTTGATATCAATAAAAAAAATTAATTATAAAAAAAGCTAATTATAATTTAGGACTAAATAAGTATAGTTTATTTATTAATTAATTTTAAATCAAGGAATAACATTTTATTTACTTAATAAATTATTTTATGTCAACCATTTATTATCATTGGCACTTCAATCCTAATATTAATTAGATGAATAATTAATGTTAATATAATTTGTAAAAAATAGTTAAAGAAATAATAATAATTTAGAGGTTTAATTTTATGTTATCTTACTTATTAGTTTTAAATTAGGGTGCAATAATTTTAATTAATTATATATTAATTTATCGTATAATTTATTAATTGGGCCATCGTAGTATTTTAAGTGCGATATTTTAAAAAGGGAAAACAAATCTAATCTATATTCATTATTCTTATTATAACCAGTTTAGTTACCTTAAATATATATCTGTTAAATGTTTAGAGATATCAATTTTGAGATGCCTATATTAGATAATGGGTTTGTGTATTATATAGGCACCTTGAATTTGATATCATTTGACATTTAAAAAATATGTATTTAATATCTCTGAGATAGTAGCATTTATTGCCATGTGAGTTAAAATTAAATATTTATTTTTCATGAAAACACATTTAATATAACTAATTTTTATATTCATTGTCATTTCATTTAATGCAATATTATAATGAGAAATAGAGAGTAGCACAATATTAGTAAAACATGAATATACATATATGATATTTTGTAGTAGAATAAAAAGTTTGTGATATCCATCCTCATGTATACATTTGTTCCTCTAATGATTGAAGTATTTGTTCTTACTCATTTCTTTAGCCTACACCATTTCCACTTTTCAATTTCTGAACCGGTTATATATGAAAGGTAGAGAGATCCTCGGTCTATGTAATGACTTGACACACAATATATCAATAAAGGTTAAATAATGTATTTGTGTAAATTTTATGTCAATTATGGCTTTGTTATGTGTTAAGCTTTATGATTTGTGGATTGTCAATCCCCATGCCAATTTCAAAAACAATTGACACACATTACCCATTTCTATAAGGGTGATTGGAATTGTAGTTGGATTTGCATCAACAAAAAGAATAGCTCTATAACTTTATTGAATTGAATAATTACAATGTAGGTGGTTTAGGATGTGCCACTCTTGGTTTGTAGACAATGCTTTAAATGTATCTGAGTACTCCATTGGAAAGAATTGATTTTGTTTATAATTTTGTAGTGAGCATCACTCTTAGGGCATTAATAATTAATAATTCAACTTCTAATTGTTCATCATCCAATCCCACAACATTATTATTTCTTCCTCTAGTTTCAATGCTTGGGGAAACATGTTGATTAAATGCATCCAATTTTCTCTTATTATGTTGATGAAATTTTTATTTGTTGCTAATAAATGTCTATTTTTGTTAAACTTATCCTTTTCAACATGTCAGATTTCTTCTTGAAAATTTTTAAACCTTATTCCTTCTATTTTTTTGAAATCTTAAATAGGCATTCATAAGCTTGTAAGTATTGTTGATGCACTGATGTTAAATACAACTCCTGTTAGAGTAAGTATTAGAAGGGGGCAACATTGTTCTTGTGATAACTATAGAAGTGGTAGCTTAATCCGTCTAATAACATAAGATTCTTCTATTCCCATCATTCTTTGGATTATCGTATGTAATGAAGGTGTAGTTTTTCCTTGATTATTGTGTCTAATAATTATATCAAATGTTATTTTTTATTCCTCATTGAGGATTTTGTTACAAAAAATAGACTCTTATTTAACCCTAAATTGGATAAGGATCCTATTGGGATAGATAAGGTTAAGAATATAGAAATTAATAAGCACAATGGTGATAAACAGATATATAAAAGGCCAATTAATTATAAAACTTAGATAGAACATATATTGAATTTATTATACTAAGATATGCTAAAAATGGAAAGTACAACTATTCAAAATATGACAATGATATTGAAATAAGATAGTTGTTTTTTATGCCAATATAAATATGGATCTGAAATAGGAAGGGATCAAACTAGAATAATATTCTATAATGATCACCTAACTCTAGATTTAGTGCCTCTATAGTCATGGACACTTGCTTTAGCTTGGGATAATTACATTGATGTTAGTGTCTAGGTCAGATGTAGGTGTACTATACAAAATATCTATTGAAATAGGATGTAACCACCTGGATGCTTTTGGGTTTATTATCATCTTCACCTTAATGTATTTATATCTAGGTCATGGATTGTCATTCCTTATCAAATGATTAAAACCCTTATTTTTCATCCCTATATTGGCTATGAGAAAAATAGGTTAGTAGGCACATAGTTTTGAGATACCCTAAATACCCTTCTATTAATGAGTGTTGCCTACATAGCTAATACTCTAAAGAGGGATTCATACTTATGTAGTTCTCCCTTACATGTTATCTTGTGTGTGAATCATGCAATGTGTGATAAGTAAGTATAATAGTGACCTAGCTTGTAACTTGTAAATTATAGATCTTGGGCTGCTCCTTCAATACTTAAAACCTATAGATGTGTTATCCCTATGACTAATATGGAAATGGGAGAAACTAGGGAAACTTTTCTTACTTGAGTGTTTGATTGAATACTTTTGATAAGTTTCCTAGTGAGTAGGTAAGACGTTTCTAGGTGAGGAATGAATGAGGATTGATCTTGTATTTATACCAATCCCTTTAGATAATATCTCACATAATAACACTTATGCTGACCATTATGATACATTTAATTTTCAAATTAGATGATTTTAGGGCATTGGACACTTACATCAGAGTAGGATACCTTCTTGACATAGGTGTCTATCTGGGAAGTAAGTATTCAGGGAACAAGAAAATAGGTACAGGCTCAAAACTTGTAAAGGTAGAAGAAAAATTATTTTAAAGCATTCTAGGAAAGATCGAAGGCTTGGGTCATCAACATAAGACTATTTTGACTAAGAGATAGGCAAAAGGGCACAAGAGAGAGTAGATGTGAAACTTTACAAAAACATGATAGGTTCAGAACTGAGAGAAACAACCAAGGTCTAAGTTTTCCATGTATACAATACTAAGGTGTTATATAATTCATAAATAGTGTTTACATTCCACCCTATAATCTAGTAATGAAATTTCTAGTTTAAAGGAAATGAATGTGTACTTGGATGTATATGACACACATTGCCTTTACTTGAGTCTAACTTGAGTGCTTTGTTGGTGACTGAATTGCAACTAAGATCATATTACATTATATAATTAGTGCATTTAATCTAAATCAAAAGTATTGAAATTATTGAAATTGAAAGAGAACAAGGTTTGGGAGTACACATGTGTATCACTACAACCATCTTGACTCTTAGAAATTTCATTTAAAATATGTATCATTATGAATCACTGAAACTGATATTAGGACAAATATATAAATTTGGAAAATGAATATATCTAATGAGATAGAGATAGAGAGAGAGATAGGACACATGCCCCCAACCTTGGGAGAAAATATGAATCACTTCTTGGAAGTTGAGACTAGCTCAACCATGCAACCTAATCCTACTTATAACTTGGTGAGTGCGAGTGAACCAATTCAACTCACATTATCAAACTTGTGAGGATGGATGAAACAATCAAGTCCAACCTGATAAATTGACAAGATTAAGTGATTTAAAAATTTCAACCATACCAAAAAGTGAACCAACTAATATAGTAGATTAGCTCGATATAGTTCATAAAGATCCAACCTGGTGGGTGGCGATAGTCCCTAAAAGTATTCTTAATCTAAAATTAATTTTGATTTTGTAATATTAGGTGCATATTTCATAGCATATGCACCTTAGGTATGTCTTATGATGAATTTATGTGTAACAATGATACCAATGTATATAATTCTACCAAAAATGTATATTTGAATCATATAAATATGTGCTTTGGCTAATTTGAAAATTTGAACAAGTGTGGGTGACATGTTACTATAACATGACCCTACTATATATATGGATAAATTTAAATATTTATATAAGTGCCAATGTGGAGAACATGTTTCCAAAACATGAACCCACTATAATTTAGGTATACTAAATATTGAATAAGTGTGGAGAACATGTTTTCAAATCATGCCCCAACTATATATCTAAAACTATGAATGTGTGGAATCCATGTATCTATGATATACCCCCCATTGATATTCCCCCCTTTGAGGTGAGGGAAGATAAAAATTGGTATTTACCTCATCTAAAAGGGACAAGATAACCATATAACTATGAATGAACCATGTAGCATATAGGATAACCTATCTAGGTAAATGTATCATTGAAACACATAAAATGTGATCACATCAAGGCCTAAGATGCATGATAAAGATCATGTAAACATATATATATATATATATATATATATATATATATATAAATATAATTAGATCAAAAATAAATCAAGCACACACACAAGGGCACACAAAAGCAAATAAAAAATAATGGTCTAAGGAGACTGCAAATAAGGGACATGTTCAAATGTTGCACAATCAAATAGAAAAAATTTAGTCAAATGCCCACAAAAGCAAGAATGACATATTCAAATGTATATATAACAAACAATAATATATTCAAATGTCAAATAAATGAACAAATGCATGGGGGATGCAAACAATGGAGCATATTCAAATGCTCAACAAACAAGATAATAACAAGGCAGGACACTCAAATAAATGTATAAATGAAGACATAAGAAAACAACGTAAACATATCATAGTAGCCCATGGATCAAATGTGTTATAAAAAAACATTGGGTACATAACATATTAAGTATATTATGAAATATGTAAGCATAGTAAAGGCATGTGTAAGTACATATATGAGCTCGAACACAAAAATGTAAGGTGACCATATAATGTTATAACCTAAAATTATTATGATCATAGAGGTGGAAGCCCCTAATGTCCTGGTGACATGAGTAGAGGGAAATCCTAACAACCAAAATTTCATAGATAATGTATTCGTGTATGCTTGTATCACAATCAAATAGAAGTGTGAAACATGTGTGTGTAGAAGTGACTGGTATGCTATCCATCAACATAGAACTAACATACATATGCCAAGGATCCAATAAAATATGTAGATGCCAAAAATATATTTGGATTTTTGGACTTTTAGTTATTTTTTGAATATGTGAAGAGACTACCTATGATCACATCTAAAGTATTCCCATAGATATCTCCCCATTGTGAACCTAGTGTAATAAACTTGTGTCACTACTAAGGATCATGTATAGGTGTAATATCTATCATTGTAGTATCTAGGATGCTATGTGTATGTATAATGGGACTCTATGGTCTTGAAGAAACATTAGGAATAATATGAGTATGGATTTGTGGAACCCATCATTGAGTGTTTTATGGTTTCTTTGGAATAACAGTAATAGGAACATGTGTAGGTTATTTGGATATCTGAATGTGGTATGTAGTAAATGAGGATTCAATGGAACTCATTTTAGATCTCTAATGTAATGGTATCTCAAGTATTGGCCACCTAGTAAAATGGATTTCTTGTTGCTTACCCTTTTTTGGTGGATTAACCTTAATAGGCTTGATAATTAACTACTTGGGTATAAATTTCTCTTGTTTAAAAGGACGCTCACATGAAACTCTAACAACTATAATTACTTAATTGGCATGAATATATTTAATGAACCCATGCACTATATAAAGTACTGATCAAAGATTATGTATCCAAGGTCATCCCAATAACATATAAAAAACATCCATGCAAGGCATAACTAAAAAGGTAGTAACCACATGTGCAAGATGCACCTATAAAGGTAAGTCAATCTCACCAAAAAATTACTGTGAGGTCCCATCGAATGCTCTAACTGATCTAGTAGAAGGGTGTAAATCATGGTGAGTATAACCCAAGTGTATAAGTAATGTCATGATATAAACATTCTCATTTGAACCATTATCAATCATAACACTACGTATAGGTTATTTATCTAGGTATGATCAAATGAATAAAGAAAGAAGATATGAATCATCATTTTTAATATCATTGTCATGAAAGGTAATAGAAGGTCTCTAAACCTTATGATGTATAATTACCAGTAATACCATCTAATAGGTGCCTATACTGTGATGGAAGAGGATGTGCATTGTATACCATTTGCATTTTTGGTTCTTTCTTAGAATAGTCTTGCAAAGGACTATTAAATGTTTTGTATTTTTGGTGATCACTAGGTTATGAAACTCATTCCTTTGGAGGATCACCAAATTTAATATTTTGGTCATCGATAAGGCCTTAGATCTTATGATTTAAGGTAAAACATTTGTTTTTAGAATTCCCTAGTCCTTGGTGATAATCATAATAAGCATTCACATCATATCCTTTAGGTAAAGGCAGACTCATATAAACCTCGATAGGATGAGGGAGAGATATAAGATGACACTCTACTAGTAGTGGAGTAATGAAGTGAGAGACTTAGATAAACATGTAAATTGTCTTCTTGATGTATTAGATAGAACAAGTCGATCAGGCTACTATGAAACTATATTAACCATGGTAGTTGTTTGCTTTTAGGCTCATGAGGTCTTACCTTATGACTTGGTTTGGTTGTAAACTTGGCATTAGATGTAGATGTTGTCAATGTGTTTTCTACATATTTAAGTTTGTTTAATGAGATAAGTTTCATTTCATGATCCCCAACAACATGGCACAAGTCATCAAAGGATTTAAAATTTTTAAAAATGATGGACTCATGTAAAGGATCAAGCAAAGTTTATTTGAATATGTCTTGAAGTTCCTCATATGCCATATGATTGGTCATTTTAGCCAACATTATCTTATACATTAAGAAATATTTATTGATAGGTTCATGGGTTCCTTGTTTTTTTTTTCATTTTGGGCATAGTAAATTTTTTTGATGATGTTAATAGAGAAGTGTGCCAAAAAATGATCTGCAAGAGGTTTGAATGATTTCACAGATTGAAGAGGTAAGTCATATAACCAACTCAAAGCATAGCCCTTAGGCTCCTCTGAAATATTTTTTGTCAAAAGTGTATCATTGGAGGCATAATCAAAGCATGCCACATAGAAATATAAAAGATGTTGCTCAAGATCACCCTTGCCATCATAAAATGGGAACTTAAGTGCAAAAAAACTAGTCGGAAAAGGGTGTAAAGATATCTCAAGTGCAAGAGGGTTATGTAACACATCTTGGGAATCAATAGCATGAGGAGACTTTAAAGTATTTTTTTCAATGTTTTTAACCTTGTTCTCTAAGGTCTTTATCAATTGGAGTGTTTGAACTGTAGATCCATTGGGGTTCAAATTAGCAAGTTGAGTAGTCACTAATGGAGAACTGAACATAGTTTGAGTAGTAATAGGCATTGAAACTAGTATTTGAGTTGAAGAAATTAGTAATTCCATGGTAGATGTAGTAGTAGTATATTCAAGAAATAAATGTTGGAATACATATCTCGTTGCCCCCATTAGAAGTATTAAGTGGTAATGTGCTCAAGGGGAGGTTTTTGGTATATGGGGATTACCATAGATCGAGTAACATGATCGATAAATGGATCTACTTGGTCATCTATTATTTTTGATTTTTTAGTTTATGACATGGTGTATATGATTTCATTAAGATATTTGGGCTTTTGATGAATACACTTAGAAAATAATGCAATATATTGAAGTTATTCATGATCTATTTGTTCATTTTCATTAGTTTCTTTGGATTCATAGTTTTTATTTTTATAATCTTCTTCTATGGTAACTTATTCAGCATGCTTCTCATTCTCAATATGGGTATCATCAGAGACCATGGGATTATGTTCCTTATTGGTTTGTGATATATAGATGGTAGGAAGGGAAGCTCATTGTATTCAATAGGCACACCTCCAAATTCGGGGCTATGTATAGGTTTCATGCAAAATAATATAAGCATGAAATGAAAAATTATAGCAATCTAAAACCCCAACTAACTGAAAACCCTAGGAATTATAAATGTTTACATTCATACAAATCGGGTTCACCAAATACTTAACCCCAAATCTAGATGTGGATCTTATTAGGATAGATAGGGTTAATAATATAGAAATGAAGAAACACAAGGGTGATAAATAGATTTATAGCATACCAATTAATTCTAAAACTTAGATAGAACATATACTGAATCTATTATACTAAGATATATGTTAAAAATGGAAAGCATGACTATGATAGATATGATAGTGATAATGAAATAAGATACTTATCTATTTATAATTTTAATAAAAATATGGATTTGGAATAGACAAGAAGAAAACTAGAAGAATATTCTATAACATTTGTCAAATTATAGATTTAGTGCCTATATAACTATGAACACTTGCTGTAAAATATGATTATGAAATAAATCAGCGCATGTGTTAGTCAAGAAATTTCAAATTAAGCATAAATAACTAATGTGTTAAGCCTACTCCCTCAAGGGAAGTGATAATGAATTCAAAGAACTAATATCGAAAGTAAGATAATTAAACCTTCTAAGTAGCATCCCTCCTTTAGAATTGATTAATAAATGTATTTTTCCTTAGATTTGGTGCTCTAAGTCTTCATCAATGAGGTGTAACATGCACCTCCATCATATCTTAGTTCACCAATGGTTTAGATTATTCAATTTGGTTTATTAGGTGAATGAGTAAAGCCTTCTCTAGCATTATTTTTGCATGATAACATAACTCATTTGAAGCTTATTCAAGGTATTTTTGCATAGTAAGTTTACACAACTCAAGCTTAAAAATGATGGTCTTGTCTCTCTTATTTATAGCTTTCCTAAATGGAAGAAACTAATTTTCAACCCTTGGATGAAAAACATATGTGTGGCCTCAAATGGATTCAATTTTTGAGGTCACTACATTGGAATGGGGTTGCACAAGAAAGAGGTTACACAGGAAAAGAGGTTGCGCATGGGCAAGCATGGGTGTAAGCTCATATAGTTCTTTAATATTTTAAATATATACATATTTGAATTTCTAATATTTGATATTCACTAATGGAATATGGATTTTCTATTTGGCTCTTAGTTTGGTTTAATTTGATTAATGATTTTGCTTAGTGATTCTATAATTCTTTAGAAATTTGTTGCACATTTAATCAACCTAGTTGGAATTGTCATTTTACTGAGTCATAATTTGAATGGAGCATAATTAGAATAAGGTGTTAATTGTGTATAGGGTAATACCCTAGTTAAGGTATTATAGACATAAAATAACACATGCATGTGATGTGTGCTACCAAATTAGAAAATTTTAGTGGTCCAAGGCATTGTTTTGCATGGTCACAATTTAACTCAAAGTGGTTTGGGAAAATATGATGATTCTATAGAATGTCTTACCCTGATCAGGGATCAATAGAAAAAAATTGGTACCTGCACGTTATCTGTGTGAATGAATTTAAGCACTTTAATACTTTTGGTCTAGATTGTGCATTATTTTAGAATATCATTTGGATTTACAATTTTAGCACAATAGTGATAAGAATTGGATATCTACACTTTTAACCGTGTTTGAGAAGGCATGGAAAATATTAGGTCAAAGAAATGTCTTTTTAGAGAATAAAAAGGTCACTATAAATAGAAGAAATAATTTTGTTCCTACTTTCTATTAAATTTTACAAGAGTTAGCGAGAAACAAGGTTACAAAAATGCCCCAAACAACATTTGAGAGGCCCACAATGCCCCCTCAAGGGGATGATGGAAAAAATTATTTTTGATGGGTTGGCCCTCGATCAGAAGAAGAATAACCATTTAATTCAACAAAAGAGACTAAAAATGGAGAAATTATAAGAAAATGGGAGAAAAATAGATAAATGGGGATAAAATAATAGTCTAAGGAAGATAAATGGGGTAACTATAGGTGCAGGGGATAAAAAATTGAAAAAAAATACTATAAATTTACCCCTAAAAGGTAAAAATAGTTCATTTCCACCCTTGGCTATAGTAATCCAGAGCTTTAATTATTGTGCATGAGAGTATGAGATAAAATGGTGAATATCCCCCACCATTGACACCTTGGAGAGTGCATGTGAGAGCATAAGAGACCATTGAGGAGTGAGCCATCAATAAGTACCCTTTTTGGGGATTTAATTTTAGCATTTATGGCATTTATTACAAGTAGGAGTAGGGGGACTTAGCGATCCTATTGATTACCCAAATTTATAATCAGTGAGGTCATACTTAATAACAATGAATTTACCATTGAGATCACCAAAATTATTAGGTCTTTGGTAGGTTTGTGATTCAAAATGGTGAGATCACCACTTCATCAATAAACTTGCAAATTCAAGAAAAAATTGCTAGTTAAATAGTGGTTTCACAAGGTTAAATGATGATGTTGCTGACAATAGCAGGATCACCCTATGAATTGGAAAGAATGCCCTACATATCAGTGAGAGTTCTATAAATGGTTAGAATGCCTTTTTAAATGGTGAAATCACCATGAAAAATGGTGAAATGGCTGATAAAATGGTGAGATTTTCCAAAACAAGGGAGAATAGGGCCCACATGAGATTAATCCAAGCCCAAAATTAGAAGAAGAGATAGTGGGGCCCATAGATGATTAGTCTAAGCCCAAAATTAGAAGAATTTAGGTAGATTAGATCAGTGAAAGGAAAAATAATTGACTTGGTTTGTTGCATGTTGACTTATAAGAGAAAGTAAGGGTGATCTTGTTATGGGAGTGATACTCTTGATTGTTATGCTAATAGGGCATATGGATAGATGAGCTCATGGGTGTGTTATAGGTAGTGGAACTGTATCACTTGACACTAGTGATTTGTACTAAGCAGGCCTACCTATCCACATTTAAAGAGATATATCCATTAGAGACCTCTACATTTCAGTTTCTAACTAGGGAGTCCATGGTTACACTGGAGGATGTTCACTGTATACTCTAGGTGTCAATATAGGGCCATAGGATTACTTGGATGTTGACAGGTTAATGAGCTATTTAAGATGACTTGTTCAAAGTGTTTGACCTAAAGTTAATTAATATAGATGCATTTGAGGACCTAGCTTGGCCTTTGGATGGTAGAGTAGGAATAATAATAGGGTCTCTGGCAGTGGTTTTAGCATAGGGGATAGTCCCCCCAGAGGTAGTGATATTGATGGCTATTGTCAGCAACCTCTTATTGCCTGACAAGAGTAGATGATTCTTCCCATTGGGATTAATTCAAGTGGTCCAAGAGATGTTTGACCACTAGGCATAGTTTTCATTGGGGTTGAATAGTTAGTGAAACTATACAAATATTAACACATGATATCCTATCATAGAAGATGCAACATTGGGCATGACACACTCCTCCAGGTATGGGCATGGGAACACATTACCATCAAACAACCAATGAGGATGAGATATCATAAAAGACTAGAAGATCTAGTGGCTTTTGGAAGGTATTTGATAGGGTCAGGTTTAGGAGGTCATCTTGGAGACATATCATATTATAGATGAGCCATAAATGAGATGGTGGATGGGGATTTTATCTTGTGACCCTATATAATGACTCAATGGTTTTGGATTGAAGAGTTATTTTTGATTGGCTATATGATCACTCTATGCTATATTATATTTCACCATAATTTTATGGTAGAGTAGTATATGTTGGATTGAGTTCAATAATAATTTGGCATTTAACAAGATATCCCAAAGGGTCCCCACTATTTTTCACATGTGACCAAGGAGATTCGAGAATGGGGGCCATCAGTGCCCCAAGTTGATGTAGTTTTGGACTATGGAAGGGTCCTACACATGTTATGGGATTATACAAGAGGGGTTATAGATGCAAGGGTTAAAAATGCTTATACAACTAGTGCATTGGGGTCTGATCGATTCAACTGACTAGGCCATAGCCACAACAACTAGTTTTATGCTAGATATGGGTGAGACTTAAGAGAGATCGGGTTTAGGCCCTAGTATAGGGATAGGCTTAGGTACCAGTGAAATTAGCTATACCACATGACCTTCCTTTATAAGTAGTTCATGCTCAGGTATAATAGGATCCTATAGATGATATAGAGATGGCTGGCCTAGATGCACAGGACTTTGAGATGGGGGATGCCCCAGGTGATAATGAGGGATATAAGGTAGGGACAAGAGAGGTTGGGTCCTTTTGGATAGGGATAGGCATAAATATGAGCACAAGTTTAAGAGAGGCAGGCCCCTCTAGTACAAGTAGGTCTATATAGGACTAAGCACTGATAGATAAGTTTTAAAGAGAGATTATGACATGCCTATCAAAGATAGCAGGCCTACACAGTGATGTGGCTGGATTATGGGGTTAGCTAGTTATGGCTTAAGGGGAGACTACTAGGCTACATGGTCTTATTGTAAATAGAGATGTAGAGATTAAGATGTAGCTAGTTGGTATGGGTTTGGGATTAGCTAGCTACATGATACATGGAGATTTTGATAGTGATTTATGAGTGGGATTTTGCTCAGGTGGATAGGGAGAGATTAGATTACCCAAGTAGAGAGGCTCATAAAGGAGAGAGATGAGGCTTGATAAACTAGGATAAATAGTGAAATATGATTAGTTAGGGCCTTGGCTAACATGATTGTAGTTAAGGATGATGCCTTGTATGTGAAGGATGATGTCATGTGTGTGAAGGATGAGATATCATACTAGCATAGGTTATATGAGATGATAGTTCCTATAAAGAGGAGAGTACCATCCTATAGAGACTACATGAGATCCCAATAGACTAGCCAGATGGCTAGGTCTAGACATGCAATTGAGTCAAAATGATCAGTGACACATCTATCATCATAACGAGTAGTTATGGGGCCTTCACCACTTTTTCCACCATTATCACCACCATTAGGCATGGGTTAGAGCTTCTAGTTGAGTCCTTGAGGGATAACCATGATCAAATCTAATTTTTGTAGCTTGAATTTTTTGTATCATGAGATGTATAGATATTCTTATGATGTATAAAACATTATTTTGAGACATATATATGACATTCATTTTTTGGATTATTTTTATTTGTACATGGACTCTTAATATTATTTTCCATCACATGATGTTTACATTGATATTGCTCTTGTTATGTTATGGTGATATATGCTAGTGTTAAGAGATGTACTTAACTAGTTAGCATATGGATGTTGATGTATTTATTGTTTTGTTTCATGTATGACTAGATGCTAGAGGATAGTTTAGGAGATGCATGTACCAAACTAATCATAGAAATAGTTATCTAAACTCAATGTGTATGTTAGGAGATGTATGTCCTGCATAGAGAGTCTTGTTTGTTTCCAATGTTTGGCTTAGAATATCCTATTTAGGTATCATATATGTAGGATAGTGAGTTTAAAGATGTTTCTTGGTGCTACATTGATTGTTGGACTTTGGATCACTTGTTTAATGTAGCAAAATGAAATTATGCATTGAAAGTATGAATAAATTATGATAACATTATATTCCATTTGTGATTAACTGATTCAAATGTGAATATTTATAACTAAAAATGATAAAAATTACCAAATCCAAAGTTACAATTATTTACATTTAAACAAAAAACAAAGTAAAGAAAAGGATAAAAAGAAGGTAAAATACAAAAATGTAATGAACCTAAAATCAAGATATAAAAGATCAAGACTTAAGTAGGAACAATAATGTATTGAACCACAAACAAACAATAAAATGAGTAAGAATCGGAAACAATATGGAGTCAAAATATGAATAATCAAGACCCAAGTATTAAAAAGGTGTACTTAAGAACAATCAATAAAAATAATTTATATACAAATGTAAACAAGTCAAGCCCAAGGTAAGGCCAAACTCCAAATATTTATGAAATGTATTCAAATACACACTAAAAGTAAACAAAAAATTTGATAAATAAAATAAACAGACAAAAAAATACCAATAAAAATAACTAAAGACAACAAAACAACAAATAAAAGTAAATATAAAAACAATAAAAGATCAATAAAAAGAAATGCAGACACAACAACAATAAAAATGAAACAAGATAAAATAAACAAAATCAAATAAACACACATAAACAATGGTTAATTGTAATGTTAGTGTAAATAAAAAGCAAATTATTCATGCATGTGTAATAGAGGTGTTATGCTCTATGATAGGGTGATCCCTAAGGTAAGTGACAATGACATCGGTACATATGAATAAGAACAATGGATATAAATTTATCCCCAAGTGATAGGGAAACAAAAATATAAGACAAATAAAAATTGCCCCTAGAACGTAGGAGATAATGAAACAAACAAACAAAATGGGGGGAGAGAAGAAAAGAAAGGGGTAGCTGAGCTGACTCTAGACAAGGCAAGTAGATGTTGCCTACATAGTTCTAAAGACACAAGATCCAACATAAACTTTAGGCCATATGTAGCTCTCCCAAGATATGAGAAAGAAGAAAAATAATGATAAGAAAACATGATTCTCATGTAGAATAAAATAGGAATGTTCTCATAAAATGATGAGTGTGTGAGAAAAAGAGAGTTTGTTTTAGGTTAAAACCACACTAAAAGATAAGAGATGAGTAGCCATAGATAAGTTGAATTGAGCACTCAGAGTGTCTACTGCATCTAAGGCTAATAAAGAGAAAAGGCTCCCAAAATGGTGAGAGTGTAAATAAATCATAAAATGATGAGATCATAAGAAAATTCAAGGGTGAAACAATGGATTTTGTTTAAATGAACAATGCAGATAATGGTGACTCATAAAATGGTTTGAGCGTACGATGAGACAAATAAGGATGGGGAAAGTAAATGATAAATGATTACTTATGAAATAATGTAGGAGTCACAAGATACTTAGGGTAAAGAAGTGGTTGAAAAGGAAAGGAAAGTATGGCTGACCTAACTTGAGATACCCCATGTATTCAAGTGTTGCCTATATACTCTGTGCAGACATCAAGTTGATGTAGTTCTCCCAAAAATGGGAGGAAAAAGACCAAGGTGGCCTAAAAATTAATGGAACAAATAATATAAACCAACACAAAAAATTTTATGGCTTTATATCTTGTATGGAAATTTGAAGGAATTTTCATGATTTTGTGAGTTTTAGAGTTTTTTAGAACATTTACAAACATTTAAGGGTTTTCTAAGTGTCTCAACTTGATTGGGAATTATGAGACACTAAATGGTCCAACTGAAAAAAAAAATGGTGAGAGCGTGTCTTTGGCCAAGGGTACAATAATGGATCTTGTTCAAATGAACAATGCACATAATGGCAACTCATAAAATGATAAGAGTGTGGTTCAGGTTACTCACAAAACAATGAGAGTACTCAAGATCGTAGTAAATAAAGGTTTAATGCAATGTTTTTGGTCTTTTTTCATATCAGTTTCTAATGTTTGTGTGTTTTTAGAATAAGTAATAAAAACATAATATGAATAAAGGTATAGGGATCTACTTAACCAAGAAGATGCACTTCCATAGGTAAGAGGTTCAAATGATAGTTAAAATTGGGTACAATAGCGATATGAACAAAGGTACATGGAACTCCTTATCTGAGGAGATGCACATCCATGGGTAAGATTTCCAATAATAGCTAAAACTGACTACAACAACCCATGTGATTCTATTAAGGAAATAATGATTACCAAACAATAGAAAAAATAGAATAGTACACAGTAGCAAAGAAGTCTCAACAAACCATTCAACAAGAAAAAACCATGTGTTGACATACCCTTATACACCTATCTATGAAAGAAGATACGAATACAACCCACCTAAACTATCTTATAAAATGGGTGTTGAATGTGTCCATAATGCCTATGAATCATAATCAGGATCATAATTGGTATTGGGTATAATAATCTAAGGGTAGGAAAATAGAAATGGTTCAAGTGACAATGGTTCAGAGTGAAACAGTCCAGGTTAAAATGGTGTAGGTGAAAGTAAAATTGGTTTAATGGAATATAAATGATCTAAGTTACAATGGTCTAGAATGGAATCGTAAAGGGTTACAATAGTCTAGTGTTACAATGGTCTAGAATAGAATGGTATAGGGTTACAATGGTATAGAGTTAAAATAGTCCAGAATGAAATGGTACAAGGTTAAAATGGTCTAAAATAGAATAATACCAAATGAAATGGTACAGGGTTACAATAGCCTAGAGTTATAATGGTCCAGAATGAAATGGTACAGGGTTATAATGGTCTAGATGTGAAAAAATATAAGGTATAATGGTACATGTATCATGGTGGAATAATAAGCAACTTTGGCACAAGTTGCCCCCAATTAAGGGCTCTTATATACAATGGTTTAAATAATTGTCAAGTGTATAAATGTTTGAGATGTAAAATATTCATCAATTCTGAGAGCTCTTTACCATTTATAGTAGATAATTTATATGCCCTTGATACATAATTTTTTATAACCACGTATAGGCCTAGTCAATTAGGTTGAAACTTACCCTTCTTCTTACACTTATCATTAGTGTTATTTTGGTTCTCCTTCAAGACCAAGTCACCAAACTAAAACTCCTAAGGGAGGATGTGCTTGTTATATATAAGACTCAATCTATGCTTATATTCTTTCAAGTTGTCCAGGGTAGCTAGACACTTGCCATCAAGAAGTAATAGCTCTTATAATCTATAAACTCTACAGTCTTCATCATCAACAATATTCTCTAAAGAAATCAATAATGAAGGTAGCTCTACATCAATTGGGATAATAGCTTCTATGATAAACACTAGGGAATATAGAGTGGTTCCTATAGGGGTGTGATGACTAGTGTGAAAAGTCCATAGGGTAAGAAAAATTTACAAGTGCCAATTATGGCTAATGTTATTGAAAATATTTTTTAAGATTACAAAAATGGTTTTTTTAGATGCCTCAGCTTGACCTTTTCCTTATGGGTTATGTGGTGTGGACTTCTTGTGTTTAATTTTGAACATGGTATAAAGGGATTTTACATCTTTTTTCACAAATGAGCTACCATTATCAGATATAATATGGGTTGAAATACCATATCAATAGATGATATGGTAATGGATAAAATGGAAAATTTGCTTTTGGATGATGTAAGTGAGAGGAATGGCCTCAATCCACTTAGTAAAAATAATTGATAGTAGTGAGAATGTGTTTGTGTTCATCAAAAGAGATTGGGTTTATTTTCCCAATGAGATCGAGACCCCATGTAGAAAATGGCCATGGTGTAGTGATTAGTTGTAGTGGCAATGAAGGTGCATGTATCAAATTACCATGTTGTTGGTAGGAAACACACTTCCTAACATAATTTCAAGCATATGTTTCCATCTTGGGCCAGAAGTACCTTATTCTAAGGAGTTTCTTGGATAAGACTACACCATTGGTATGGCCCCCACACATTCCTTCATGGACCTCATTAAGCACTAACATTGATTCTCCCAAAGATAAATAATATAGAAGCATTCCATCATAACCCTTATGATAAATCATGTTTCCAAGGAGGGTATAATGGGCTAGGCAATGAAGGAATATTTTATGGAAATTGTGTGAAATGTCAAGGGGAAAACTTGGTCGTGTAAATAGTTATAAATGTCTTAAAACCAAGGGAGTTCAGGTGGGAGATTGGGACCAACAATTGCACATACTCTCTCTGAATGTGGTAATATATGAGTAGGTTTTAAAATATTCTTAGTTAGAAATTGACACTCTTTAACATTATCGATAATTTATATCATGGACCCAATTATTGCCACTGTATTGGTTGATCTATTATTGGCTCATGGTACCTGTTCAAACTATAGGAACTTGAAGTGGGACTTGATTTTATCCATAATGTGATTATAGGGTACATGCTTACCATCTCAATTTTGATATTGGTTTGTGGTTTGATTAATGATCAATTGAGAATTTTCATAAACCATTATTTGTTATATATCCCATTATATTTCAAGATGAAGTCCTACAATTATAACTTTATACTCAGCCATATTGTTGGTGTAATTGAAGTTGATGTGAAATGCCTTGGGGATGAGGTCCCCTTATGGTGTAACCAATAAAATACCAGCTCTAGATCCATGTGAAGTGAAGGAGCCATCAAATTATAATTTCCATTGTTAATATTCACAAATAACTTATAGCATCATGATAGAATGATCCAGAAAATCAAAAGTGAGTGGTTGAGTGTCTACAATAGGGGTCTTTGAAAGTTGATCAATAATGACCTACTCCTCAGTATATTTTTGGTTTTGGTACTCAACATCAAATTCACTCATGATTATGACCCATTTAACCATGTAGCTTATAAATGTTTCTTTGGATAATAAATATTTGAGAGGGTCCACTTTAGTGATAATAATAGTTTTATTATTTAGCATGTAGTGTCACAACTTTTGGGAAGTGAACACCATTTCCAAATAAGCCTTGTTAATAGGTATATAATTATGCTCATATTACACAATTATTCAACTCAAATAATAGACTACATGTTCCTTTCTTTGTTCATCATGTTAGGCCAAGAGTGCCCCTAGTGTACATTATGTGGCTGAGATATAAAGGAGTAATGACTATCTAGGTATTAATGGTCTCAAAACTAACAGATCAGCCAAGTATGATTTGAGTTTTGAAAATGCTTTTTGACATTTGGTGTGTCATTTAAAAGTGGCCCCCTTTTTCAAGAGGTGAATGAAAGGATGACATTTGTCTTCCAATTGTGAAATAAACCTATGAATAGATTGAATATTGCCCTATAGGCTGAAGAACTATTTCAAATTGGAAGGTGGAAGCATCTCCATGATAGCCATGACCTTAGTAGGATCCAATTCAATATCCCTCTGTGATATAATGGAATCCTAGAAATTTCCCTGAAGTGACACCAAATATGCACTTTTTAGGATTTAAATAAACCTTATACTTGTAAAGTCTCTCAAAGATTCTCTATAGAATGTCAGGATGTCCATCACATGTTCTTGATTTTTATACAATATCATCAACATAGTCCTCAATAATATCATGCATAATGTCATGGAAAATGATAGGCATAACACATTAATAGGTGGCACCAGTGTTATTCAAGCCAAAAGGCATGACTTGGTAATAGAATGTTCCCCATGGTGTGGTGAACGTATTCTTGTGCTAGTCCTCTGGAGCTATTTTGATTTGGTTATATCTTGATAAGTCATCCATGAGGGATAACATATCATAGCCAACAATTGAGTCAAAAATCATGTCAATGTTAGGTAGAGGGAAATCATATTTAGGACATGCTTTGTTGATTTCTCAAAAATCAATACATACATGTATGCCCCATGGTTTTTTGCTTACTAGGACGACATTTGATATCCATTTAGAATAGTCTAGTGGTTTGATGAAGATAGGTCCCAATAGTTTCTCTAGCTATTTATTCACTAAAATAACAATGTGTGGATGCATTTTTCTCAATTTTTACTTAACTAGCTTAACATCTGGATGTATAACAAGGCAACACATGACCAAGTCAGGGTCCCAGCCTAGCATGTCTGAATAAGCCCACACAAACATATCAATAAAATCCCTCATAATGGTGATAGTATAGTCATGCTTTTCATCAATGAGGGATGTTCCTAGATAAACAATTTTAGAATCATCGTAGGTTCCTACGTTCACTTTAGTGGTGTTCTCTACAAGGAGTGTAGAACCGTCTTCTAAAATAACAAGACATGTTTGATCTTGATCCTCTTCTTCTGCTTCAAATTTTGGTTGTGTCCCAAAGATCTGGATAGTTAGAGGAATCTGAATCTATTGGTTCAGGTACTGGCCAAGTATCAAATATCTTACAAAAGTTGAAAGGAATATGAGTGAATACTTTATGTTGTTCAGAGGTGACACTAGCACTAGCTATAGAGCTTAGACTTGGTGGACACTATGTTTCCTATGGAGTAAGCAAACTTCCCCATCCAAGAGTGCCTAAAATAGGTTTTCACTAGAGGGCTTGTCTTTTTATTTAATTTTTACCTGACCAACTATCACCTCAAAGAGTTTTTCACCTAAAGATCTTGATGTTTTATCCTTTGAGTGACCAAGAAAGTTTGCCTGCTCTCCAAAGTAGGTAGCAGAGTCCAAGGAGAAGTCAAATCGTTACTTGTGATTGCCAATTGGCAATCCATCTCTAAGGCCCATGTACTTGGAAATAGACTCCTCATTCTAAAATTTGTCCAAGGGTATAACAAAATTTTGTTGGTCCTAGGTCATGATGACAAAGGTTAAGTGGATAATGGGTTGTGATACTCATAATAGAATTAGAGTCAAATAAATCAATGTCAGATAGCTCATAATAAGTGTTATAATGGGACATTATGTCACTACTAAGAGTTTCTTCATCAGATGATAAAGAATAATCACTATCAAAATTCATGAGGTCACCCCTAGGTGGTACAAATCTAAGACCTTAAATCATAGTAGGTTTACTAGTTGATAATAGTTCTAAAATACCTTGCTCTCATAGTCCTAGGCCTTTTCTTGAATAATCCAAACTATTCATAATGTGATTAGGGATAGGGTACTTAGGATTTTGAAAACAATTGGCAATGTCATCAAAGTATAACCAATCTCATTCAGTAAAGGCTTCCTTATATTGATTTGGTGAAGTTGCTAGTATAAATACCACTGGTGTTTTTTGTGTGCTCTTTTTCTTTTGCCAAATCATGTTAGGCCTGCAAGGGCCTTTAGAAGGTTTAGGTCTACCATAATACTTAAGAATTTGGGAAATTTTTCAATATGAAAGGCATCTTCAAAATGGTATGTGGAAATGCCTACATCCTCAATAGTGAGTTGGTTTGTAAATGATGTGGGAAATGGATTGACCAAATTGGAAATAAACTCACTAGGGTCAATATAATAAGATTTGGGTGGTTCAAAAACTATTACTTTGTTATGTTTGGCTACAAATTTAGAACCAAAACAATAGTTATAATTGTGATATTCAGCCTCTAGATGTTTGCAATATATGTAGCGCTGAAGTCAATATAGATAGTGACCTCAATTCTATCATGGGAGAACTTGAGGCACTGGTGAAGGTAGATGGGACAGCTTGCACTTCATGGATCCAAAGACTACCAAGAAGTATATTGTATGGAAATTCAATGTCCACAACATGACATAGGGTATGATGTGATATAAACCCAACAATGATTGGTAAATAAATAGTCTCGGAAGACTCTCTTTATGTTTATGTATGGTGTTCACATTATTAATTTTAAATAAAATAACTGTTGATATTACATTATTAGATTTTTGTTGGCATATTATTGTTATGTATAAAAATAATATATGGGGTTGATTTATTTTAGTTAGTTGGTAGTTACTTGAATATATTATTGGTAATAATATATTCGTATATAGTGTTTGAGTTATTATAGGGAGATTCAAGTGAGATATTGGTGGAGATATGATCTCCCTAATTATAGGAATGATTTACATATATATTTGTAATGCTCATATGGATTTGATATGTAGAAGAACTAATAGAGATAATATAATATTATTGTGTTTAATTGATTCTTCATTATTCTATGAATTTCCACTCTTTTTATACTATGTAGTTCTGATCTTCCTCAAGATATGGTATTAGAGCATGGTGGGTTCTGAGATGAAAAAGTAATTATTTTCTATTGGAAATTGGTATTTTTCATTGCCATGTGGATGAAAGATTAGATTTTTATACTCGTAGCTTAATTAAAAGACACGTCTTCATTATATCTTGTTATACGTAAATATTACATTTTGGTGATGACTTCCATCCTCATTCAAGACTAGAGAAGTGAAAATAAAATTAGTTATTTATATACAAATATATGTAGTAACTTATTATATGATTGTAATCATATTTACACCATATAGTCTATGTAATGGTTCTATTAAGATGTGATACACGTGTCATTGTATCAGTTTATTCATATTGCTTGATTCTCTCTCACCTGGTTTGTGAAATTTGATAGTCCATCCACTATCCATGTATACAATTTGATGACATCATGATATTTCACAACTACATTTCAGGCCCTAAAACTAATATGAGCTCTAAGGTTTTATGTGTTATGAGGAAGGAGGAGGTGTCATTGAAAGTGACATTGATAGTTTATTTTCCCCAATATATCATTTATTTTGTAGATTGTAAATCCTCCCATTTGTATTGATTTTGTCTCTTGGTGACTCAACATCATTCCCAACGGTAGCTTAGTCAAGCCTTGAACTAGTCGATGGTAGCATAATGGAGATCCTTAATAGAGGTTTGTGTCTAGGTTTAGGATTTTTAGTATTATTTTTAAAGATAGTTGACAAGTGCCAATTATTTAATTTTTGTATTGTCAACTTTGTCAAAGTCAAATTTAAAGTGTCATAATTATCCCTTGTCAAAGTCATGTTTAGGTTGTCATATATATATATATATATATATATATATATATATATATATATATATAGTTAAAACTTAATATAATTTGATTGTCTCGAATAAACTAATATAGTGAGTAGTATAGGTTGTCATTGTCAATTAATGCAATGGTCATGTTTATTAGGTAGGATTAGAGTTTTAATTAATGTTTAGTTTTATTTTTTGGTCTCTTGAGTCACTAGTTAAGTGACGTGTTATTATTATTTAAGTTCTAAAAATAAATCTTTTATAAATTAGAGGTCATATTAAATAGGTTATTATCTTTGTCCTTTATGTCATTTTTTTGTTAGAGTAAAAGTCATTTAGGCTTAGAGTCATTATCATTTAGTCATATTGTTAAAATGAAAAATGAGTAAAAAGTCAAAATCTTGTGTTAGAATTGTAATGGATGCACTTTTGGTGGAAATCAACATCCAAAATATGAAAAATCAAGAATTCAAAATTAGAAAGAATTTTGAAGTTGGATATGAAGCTGATATTGCATGGGAGGATGTCTAACCATGAAAACATCAATGATTGACTACACAAGAATACATGAATCACTTACAAAGAAATTAAGTTGCTCCCTACATTAGAAGAAGGAGGAAACAGAGGTTAGAGGTTTCATAGCCTCTCATTAGCCACTACTGATGGGGCCACTTTCTGCTTTAGTGGCATTTTTATTTTTAATTGTGTTGTGTGTTATTTTCAGCATGGTGTGGTTTAAAATAAGAAAAAATGATGTATGCTTATTCACGTTTATCATAAGTGAACTAAATATTCCTATATAACTTTTTAAAAATGTGATAGTGATGAGAGCTAGAAATTATACTGCACATTATGATGTGGTTTATGGTAAGCCACTTGTAAAACCATTGTTTTTGGTTGTTGGTAAACCATATATAAAACCATCATGTACGGTTTCTAATTGTCTTCTAAAAATCATTGAATCATGAGTACATGTGCAGTTATGGGAGAGTTATTTTCTCCATGTTCACATTAAGGGGGTGTAGATAGAATTAATAATGTTCCCAAGGGGGTGAATGTTGAGAAATGGTGTTCACATTATTAATTATAAATAACATACTTATTTATATTACATTATTAGATTTTTGTTGGTATATTATTATTATGTATAACAATACTATATGGGGTTGATTTTTTTTAGTTGGTAGTTACCCGAATATGTTGTTGGTAATAATATATTCGTATATAATGTTTGAGTTATTATCGGGAGATTCAGGTGAGATATTGGTGGAGATTTGATCTCCCCAATTATAGGAATCACTTTCTTATATATTTGTATTACTTGTATGGATTTGATATGCATAAGAAATAATAGAGATAATATAATATTATTGTGTTTAATTGATTCTTAATTATTATGTGATATTCAACTCTTTTTTTGTTGTGTGCTCTAATCTTCCCCAAGACTTTCAACATTATCATATGCTTTGATCATAATTATATCAGGTTGTATGTCCTTGGTGGTATATCCCAACCAATATATCAACTTTAACGACACTATGTTCATCCCCAAACCATTATCTATAATAAAATGCTTGATTTTATGATGTTCTATAATGACTTCAATTTACATGGGGTTGTTATGGCTGGGAAAAAGGGAAGACATATCTCTCTGATCAAATGTAAGTTATTGGCTTGAAGATAGATGTCTTATGAGGGTCTAAAATTGGTTAGGGTTTATATATTTGGAAACATTGGATTGTTGAAGAAAATCATTTAATATAGCTCTATGGACTTCTAATGTATGCAAAATATCCAAGATGAAAAGCTACGTAAGGGTTTTATTTAATTGGTCTTGAATGCTTTATGGCTTCTCAATGAAAGAATGAGAGGGTTTGGCTTTGTCTGGTGCAATGTTCAGCTTTGGATCAAAAGGCATAATGTTTAGATTTTTTTTAGTGTTGGAAGAAGGCAAAGGGCCTTTGAGGGTGAATCATGATCATCTAGTTATGATTGTGCAATTTTGAGTCAGTAAGGATTCATTTTAATTAGAAGAAGTAGAAGGTACAAGGCTCAAATTTGGCTCAACATTAGAATTAGGTGAAGGACCTTGAAGAGTAACTCATGAGCATCTAGTTGTGATTGTGCAATTTTGAGTTATTAAGGAGTCATTATAATTAGAAGAAGGGGATGGAGGTCTAAAAATATTGACCTTCAAAAATTGAGGCACAACATAATTAATTGAACCCACTGTGGTGTTACTTATAGAAGAGGGTGTTATCCCTAAAATAAGGGGACCAATACTTCAAAAAGCATTGGATGGTTCACATGTTTTTTTTATAATGGTGGCAACATGATTTTTAGAATCCCATCACATGGTATTATTATAATCATACAACATGTTATTGTAACCCAAGTTATTAGCTTGGGTATTATGATCCTGAATATGAATATGTTGATTATGCTTATGGCCTTATCCTTATTGACATTGGCCCTGACCTTGATTTTAATTGTTGGGGGATCAAACCAACAATAGATTACACTTGTGAAAGCAATAAACGCGGAAATAAATCAGATAGATAAGTAACTAGAATGATAAATAGCACAGAACAAGATATACAAGAAAACACCCTGAAAACTTGTATTAAAACTCTTTACAATAGGAATACAATTGAAGAAACTTCGTTCTTCCACACCTCTCTCAGATGCACACAAGATCTCTCACTAGATCTCTATTCCTCAAGAGCTCTCTCTCAAGTACAATCAAATCCAACAACCTGGATTGATGCAACTCAGTACTGTCCTTCAAACATTCACAATGTTCTACTATTACTGATACATTCTACATTCTAAGCTAAGAAGATCTTTCCTACATATAGAAAAAGGAAACTTGAGCATGTACTTCCAACAAACAGTTAAGCCTCTTCAACAAGGGCTCTAAAAATAGTAATGCTAATAATAGAGATGCAAGCTTGAGTCCACAACTCAAACTTATCATGCAAACACTCGCTTCTGTCCACGGAAATAGCTTTCTGGACACGCAGGTAATCGATGTCGGTTCCTGCCTGTTCGCCTGTGACCGTCGCCGGCCGACCCTACTGCCGACGTCGGCGCCTCTGCAACTGCAACTGACCGACGTCGGTCGCTCCTGACCGATGCCGGCGTCTGTGTAGACCTGAACCTATTTTAGTCTGCTCCTTGCTGAAGCTTTTAGCTCCTCACCCTAACAATCTCCCACTTAGAGATAAACAGCTGCACCAACCTGTACAGCAACATCTTCTAGCTCCTCCATCTTCAACTCAATCATGAAGACCAATAGAAGTTGAATGAAGATTCAACTTCTCCTTCATAACCGGCTTTGTTAGCATATCAGCAGGATTCTTGTATGTATGGATCTTCTCCAGCTTCAACTCCCCATCTTCCAATACCTGTCGTATGAAGTGGTACCTTAGCTGTATGTGCTTGGTTCTTGAGTGAAAAGCTGAGTTCTTAGCTAAATGGATTGTACTTTGATTGTCACTATACAATCTGCAACTCCCATGCTCCCTTCCAAGCTCTTCCATGAACCGTGTCATCCATATCATCTCCTTGCTAGCTTCTGTGGCTGTAATATACTCTGCTTCTGTAGTTGACAAGGCAACAACCTTCTGCAACTTAGATATCCAGCTAACCGCTGTTCCACCTACAGTAAAAACATAACCTGTGGTGCTCCTCCTGCCATCCAAATCACCTGCCATATCTGAATCTACATAATCATGTAGAGAACTATCTGAACCTCCATAGCACAAATGCTTACTGCTGGTTCCTCTCAGATATCTAAGGATCCATTGAACTGCTTTCCAATGTTCCTTACCTAGATTGGCCATATACTTACTTACTACTCCCACTGCTTGGGCAATATCTAGTCTAGTACACACCATTGCATACATCAAACTCCCTACTGTGGAAGAATATGGAACCTTACTCATGTACTCTACCTCTTCATGTGAATTAGGACATTGTTCTTTACTCAACTTAAAATGTCCAGCCATAGGTGTACTTACCGGTTTTGCATCCTGCATATTAAACCTCTCCAACACCTTGTTCACATAATCTTCTTGAGACAATATCAACCTGTGATTTTTCCTGTCTCTCTTAATGCTCATGCCAAGGATTTTCTTCGCTGCTCCCAAATCCTTCATAGCAAACGTTTGAGCTAACTTCACCTTAAGCTCTGAGATATCCTGCATGTGAGACCCTACAACCAGCATGTCATCTACATACAACAATAGAATAATATATCTACCATTATCAAATCTCTTGAAATACACACAATGGTCTGATTGACACCTACTGTAGCCATGCTCAGTCATAAACCTATCAAATTTTAAGTACCATTGCCTTGGAGCTTGCTTGAGGCCATACAAGCTTTTCTTCAACCTGCACACAAACTTCTCCTTACCCTTGACCTCGAATCCTTCTGGCTGTTCCATATAAATTTCCTCATCCAAATCTCCATGAAGAAACGTTGTCTTAACATCTAGCTGCTCGAGATGCAAATCCTCAAAAGCAACCAAAGACAATACAACCCTTATAGAATTCATCTTAACAACAGGAGAAAAATCTCACCAAAGTCAATACCTGGCTTTTGTGCAAATCCTTTCACTACCAATCTGGCCTTATATCTCATCTGTCCATCCTCACCTTCCTTCAACCTGTAAGTCCATCTGTTCTTCAGTGTTCTCTTACCAGCTGGCAATTCAACCAAATCCCATGTTTGGTTCTCTCTTAAGGACTCCATCTCC
Source organism: Torreya grandis (assembly GCA_037957365.1). NCBI lineage: Eukaryota > Viridiplantae > Streptophyta > Pinopsida > Cupressales > Taxaceae > Torreya > Torreya grandis. The sequence continues at coordinate 1,527,740 of JARHVA010002307.1, forward strand.
TCAACCATGCCACACTCCCACTTACTCCTGGACTCCACCTGTAATGCTTCTTTAAAACTCTCTGGTTCTCCACCATCGGTTAGCAATAAATAATATAAGTAAGGAGAATATCTAATTGGAGGCTTACTTACCCTTTCAGACCTCCTGATGAGTGTCTTAGACTCGTTCTCAACAATCTGTCCACCCAAATTTTCTGACAGTGATCGACCTCGGCCACCTGTAGACCTGTTACTGGCCGACGCCGGTTCTTCCTGGCCGACATCGGTGCCTGGTCTGCCGACGTCGGTCTCTGTATGACCGACATCAGTTTTTGTACTGCCGACGCTGGTTCCTAACCTGCCGACGTCGGTCTCTGTGTTTTCCTGCAAGTGATTATTTCTTTTTCTCGCGAGCTCATTTTGGATCGTAACTTCGTCTAATTCACTATTACTCTGCCCAGATTGATCTAGCTTCCTTATCTGATCACTGTACATCACTCTTTCGTTGAAAACAACATCACGACTCCTGATTACCTTGTTAGTTCCTAGATTCCAAAATTTGAAACCAAAATCATCTGAGCCATAGCCAATAAACGTGCACCTCATAGACTTAGCATCAAGCTTCTTTCTATTTTCCTTATCTATGTGCACAAAGGCTTCACAACCAAAAACTTTGAGATATGAGAGATTGACCTTTTTACCTGTCCATGCCTCTTCTAGAATTCCACCATCCAGAGCTGTAGAGGGTCCTCTGTTAATCAGGTACACTGTGGTGTCAACTGCTTCTACCCAAAACTCTAAGGGCAACCCTGCATGCAATCTCATACATCTTGCACGCTCCATGATAGTTTTGTTCATCCTTTCAGCAATACCATTCTGCTGAGGTGTCCTTGGAACCGTCCTTTGCCTTCAGATTCCGTGAGTGTAACAATACCAGTTAAACTTAAGACTGCAGAACTCACCGCCATTATCAGATCTCAAGCACTTTAATCTTCTGCCTGTTTCATTCTCAACCATAGCTTTCCAAATCTTAAAAGTCTCAAAAACATCATATTTCTTTTTAATACAGTAGATCCATACCTTTCTTGTGGCATCATCTATGAATGTAACATAGTACCGTGATTTGCCAATAGAGGCTACCTGAGTCGGTCCCCACACGTCTGTGTGAACAAGCTACAACTTCTGCCTTTTCTTAGTAGACCCAGTCTTGAGAAAACTAACCCTTTTCTATTTTCCAAATACACAATGCTCACAAAATTCTAGATCCATACTTTTCAAATCTGAAAGCATACCTTTAGACTTAAGAATTGACATCCCCTTCTCACTCATGTGGCCAAGCCTTGAGTGCCACAATTTAGCATCCACATCTGAAGTAGATAAAACTGAAGGAGATTTGTTAGTAACACAATTACACAAATAGAGAGTACCTTCTCTCTTACCTCTGGCCATAACAAGTGCACCCTTGGTCACCTTCCAAGAATCTACTGTGAGAGTTACTGTACAACCCTCATCACTTAGCTTACCTGCAGAAATCAAATTTCTCTTCAAACTAGGAACATGCATCACATCTCTCAACACCCATGTGTTGCCATTCTACATCTTCAGCTGCACTTTACCTTTGCCAGTAATCTTACAAGGCTCATCATCCCCTAAGTACACTATTCCAAAATCTCCATGGATATAGTCACTGAAATATTCTCTGTTAGGGGTAGCATGGAAAGATGCACCAGAATCTAATACCCAAGACTCTATATTATTATGCAGAGAGAAAATTAAAGCATCCTGTGCAATACCTACAATCTTGGCTTCTTCCTTTCCTTCGTGTTGATTGTCCTCCTTAGGCTTTGACCAACAATCTCTGCTTATGTGCCCCATCTTTCCACAATTCCAGCATTGTGGCTTCCTGCCATTTCTGGATTTAGATCTGCCTTTCCCCTTAGACTTGGATCTTGCTCTGCCGTTCTTGCTCTTCTCTTTTTGCCTTCCCCTGCTCTCAAAACTTAAAGTGTTTCCGGATGCCTCTTCTGTGCTTTTCCTGCGTATTTCCTCATTCAAGATAACACTAACAACATCCTCTACTTTCAAAATATTTGATGCAGATGTAGTATTAGAAACTGCCATTACTAAGCCATGCCAGCTTTCAGGCAAAGAACATAATATTAAAAGAGCTTTTATCTCATCATCAAACACTATATTTACTGAGCTTAATTGATTCACAATACCATTGAAATCATTCAGATGAGTAGAAACAGATCCACCTTCATTCATATGCAAATTAAATAACTGCTTCATAAGATATACCTTATTTGAAGCTGAGGGTTTTTCATACATATTTGCTAACGTAGTCATCAACTCTACCGTTGTTTTTGCCTGTGACAAATTAGATATCACAGTGGAGGCCAGACTCAGTCTTATAGACCCAAGAGCCTTTCTGTCAAGAACTTCCCATTCTTCATCCTCCATGTCCTTGGGCTTCTTTGCAATCCCACCTAACGGTAAGTAGAGATCTTTCTGATACAGATAGTCCTCTATCTGCAGTCTCCAATGCTGATAGTTCTTGCCATTAAACTTTTCCATTCTCAACTTACTTTCTTCTGCCATTGCTTCTCCCACTCAAACAGAAATCCCTGCAGAAACCCCTGTGAGCAACCTGTAATCCAAACACACTACACAGATCTGAACCACCTGTTAGTGAACCTGAGCTTTGATACCAAATATCAAGCTCTGAACCTGTAACCAAGGCTTTGATACCACTTGTTGGGGGATCAAACCAACAATAGATTACACTTGTGAAAGCAATAAACGCGGAAATAAATCAGATAGATAAGTAACTAGAATGATAAATAGCACAGAACAAGATATACAAGAAAACACCCTGAAAACTTGTATTAAAACTCTTTACAATAGGAATACAATTGAAGAAACTTCGTTCTTCCACACCTCTCTCAGATGCACACAAGATCTCTCACTAGATCTCTATTCCTCAAGAGTTCTCTCTCAAGTACAATCAAATCCAACAACCTGGATTGATGCAACTCAGTACTGTCCTTCAAACATTCACAATGTTCTACTATTACTGATACATTCTACATTCTAAGCTAAGAAGATCTTTCCTACATATAGTAAAAGGAAACTTGAGCATGTACTTCCAACAAACAGTTAAGCCTCTTCAACAAGGGCTCTAAAAATAGTAATGCTAATAATAGAGACGCAAGCTTGAGTCCACAACTCAAACTTATCATGCAAACACTCGCTTCTGTCCACGGAAATAGCTTTCTGGACACGCAGGTAACCGACGTCGGTTCCTGCTTGTTCGCCTGTGACCGTCGCCGGCCGACCCTACTGTCGACATCGGTGCCTCTGTAACTGCAACTGACCAACGTCGGTCGCTCCTGACCGACGCCGGCATCTGTGTAGACCCGAACCTGTTTTAGTCTGCTCCTTGGTGAAGCTTTTAGCTCCACACCCTAACATTAATTATTCCTTTTTTTTTGCTAATTATGTTTGGGAAATGGGTCCTTGTAGATGCCCATATCCTGATTAGAATTCTAGATTATTTACTTCACTTTTATTTTGCCATTTTCAATTAGGTCCTCGATAAAATGTCTTAATTATATACATTGATAAATGAAAAAGATGATAACACAATGGAAATTATAAAACTCATCTTCTTGAAACCAATCACATTTAGGTTGATCTTCTATAAATGGTTTTGGTATAGACCACACAATTAAATTGGCTACCACTAGCCTCTAAAATGTTACCTCAACAGGCACTCCCAATTTGCTAAATGTTCTATGCTTATTTAATGTCATGCATGGAGGAGATATTTACAAAGTGTTTGATGGATTAGGCTAGGCTAGTTATACATTTAAGGCTAGTGAAGCATATACCATTTACATGTGTCTAGTTTTTGTCACTCCATTTCCCACAATGTTCTTGTTTTTGTTAAAAACCTTATGTTTTTTTGTATTAATAACTTGAACAGGTGATTGGGTTTGATTAGATGTTTGACCACATGAATAGATTTTTACAAGTCCTCTAGTAATATCACCTTTTGAATCTGTACACCTTTATCAATGATTTGTTCAAATGTGTTATCACAAATGAGTCATAAATTATAAGCTACTTCAGGGTGCAAATTCTATGCAAAAATATCAACCAATTGACAATCTAGTAAATTATGTTGAAAGTGACTATCCAATGCTCTCTATCATTATAGGTATGATACAAAGATTTCTCCATCTCTTTGTCTTGCTTTGCATAAGTCAACGGATGTTAAATTATGTTCAATGTTAGAAGAGAAATGGTTGACAAATTTCTCTGATAGATTGTTTCAATCTATCACTGATCCCTTAGGCAATTTGAGCAGTTAATCTAGATGTTGTACAACCAAACTACATGGAAACAAGTAGAGAAAATAAACATAGTTATAGGATACCTCTTGAAATAATATAAAAAAGGCTTGAACGTGTTCTCGAGGGTCCCACTTTTCTTTGTATTTATCAAACTTGGGTGCCTCATAATGAGGTAGAAAGGTGATTTGGACAATGCTTAAGTTAAATAGAGAAGGGCAGGTCTTGTCAAACTTATATTTCTTAATTTGGTTTCCTATCTCAAGCCTTGAGATTATTTATTTCATTGAATTCCACTCTTGCATATTTAGTGTATTTGTTGGTGGAATATAATTTTATTCGGGTGGGATGTATGTTATTTTATGGTCCTATTAGGGATATGAACCCTATGTCCAAAAGTTTGGTTTTGACTTACCCTTTGATTTGAGTAGGTCTGATGTTGTTGGTTCAATGGATTTTGTTGTTGTTTCTTAGGTGCCTGATATAGATTCTAAAGAATATTTTGATGTGAACTATAAGAATTCTACTAATTTTGGGGTATTTATTATAGGTTGATCAAATGACATTATCATTACTAGTTTGCAAGGGGAACTTGTTATGATTGATATGAACTCACTAAAGTGTTTTTTAAAACACCCCTAATTTGTAATGAATCCTTATTTCCTTATTATTGTGAAGGGGCAAGAGTCTCCTGATGGTTGAAAAAAGTATGCTCTATATAAGGTGAAATGTTCTGCAAAGCATCTAAGGTTGGTTCTATTTAGAAGAAGCCCCAATGTTTACCTAGATGTAGGATTAACTAAGGATTTTTGGTCTATTATTTGTTCTTGATCCCTAAAATAGGTATTTTTGATTGAAGTCACAGCTAAAGGAGCTTTCAGATCTATAAAAATTTGATCTATGTACCATTGACCAATTCTCTAGATTTTGGTAGTGAGATCCTGATTGATTGGGGAGGACTCTACAAGTTATTCTTTTTCCTTACTAGTGGAAGCATAATTGGTTTTTGTAACATGAGTGAGATGTTATTCTAGTTGTTACTCCTCTACTCAAACAAGTGTGTGTAATTATTCCATTGGGAAATCTAGTGGTAGTCTTGGGCTTGATTCTATTAACCTAATAAGATATTCATCTTTGTCCTCTATAGGTTGTTGTTCTTAATAATCGTGTTTGAATCCTACCATTATTGAGATATCATCAAACAAAATAAAGTTTTATTATCCATCATAATAATGATCTTCCTCATAACTAGGGCCATAAGAGACCCCACTATGAGTGTACATTTGTATGCTTGAAGATAGGCTTCTACATTTGTGAAGATGTGGAATGTGGTTTACAAACATTTTTAAAAGGTGCTTTTGGACCCTTTAGTCAAACAAATACAAGGTAAAATGAGACTATAATAAAAAATAAAAGGGCATGGTACCACATAATTATAAGAAAGAGGTTAAAAAGATTAATCAACCTTGGTTTGTTGAAATCCTCAATTTAGAAGAGGGTAAAATAATCTTGAAACTTAGGGTGTAGGATTGCACACAAAAATCTAAGTTCAAATTATGTCAATACCATAAAAAGATACGCAAAAATATGGTGTATTATGATTAGAAAATTAGAAGAAGACTTTTTGGGTTAAGAATATTAAGATGTGAACTAAGAAGCTTAAGTTATGAACCAACACAAGAACTCCTAAGTATAAAGCCAAAAATAAATGGGCAACACAACAGTGCCACATGGAAAAAAAGGTAGAATGGTCTAGGAATTTAGAGAATGAGTGAATACAAGATGACCTAAGTTCAAAATAATAATATAATAGGTAAGTGTCTATAAAAAAAACATTCAAACCAAATGGAAAATTTTACCCAAGTTACTCAAACCAAGCACGAAAGGTGAACCACCTAAGCTCAAGTTGTAGGCAAAAATATGGCATAGACCAATAGTGTTTTGGATTAGAACTTAGAAAGGTAAAATTTTGAATTTGGATTAATAGGAATTTAAATTTTATAAGTGGTGAATAGTCTAGACTCAAATGAATAGTGTAACAACATTGTTTTAGAAACATAAACATAAATGATTTGATTAAATTTTGAACAAAGCTAAAAGTGATTTGAATTTCAATAATGTAATGCATCTTCATTCAAAAGAAATGATGTATAACAAGTGTTTAGTTTTTTGACGCATTTTGATTCACACACAAACAATTTTTTAAACTCAAAAGACTGTAAGTAAACAAGAACAAAAAAAACACCGAAGTGTACGTCCTATCTTAGAAATTGACAAGGTGGATTCATACACTTGGATTCCATCGATATACTCCTTGAGAGGAAATAAGTCATAAATCTAATAAATTTAGATGCATATGAAAAGTAGGATTTTTAGGCCCCCTCTTCTCTCAAGAGATCATATTATGATAGAGAACTTTGGGATACTTTCCTTGCACCAATAATACTCCATGATAAATGGGGTTTATCTAAAAACTATAAGTATCACACAATATAAATGGTCCCATATGTGTGATTAACACTAGGGCACAACATGTCATTTGGATCCAAGTTAATCAACTTGTTGTGAAAAGGTCTTGTCTTTTTCACAACCACTACATCCATTAATTACTCAGTGTAGTGTGATGTCCAGGGTAAGACATTATTTTGAGGTAGGTTTTACTAATGGATCAAGTTTTACCTTATAACTTGGTTTGGTTGTAAACTTGGCATTGGATGTAGATGTAGACAATGTGTTTTCTACATACTTAAGTTTGTTCAATGAGATAAGTTTCATTTCATAATACCAAACAACATGGCACAAGTAATCAAAGGATTTAAATTTTTTGAAAATAATAGACTCATGTAAGGGAGCAAGTAAACTTTGTTTGAATATGTCTTGAAGTTCCTCATATGCCATAGGATTGGTCATTTTAGCCAACATTATCTTGTATCTCAAGACAAATTCATTGATAGGTTCATTGGTTCCTTACTTTATTTTTGAAATTTGGGCATAGAAAACCTTTTTAGTAATTTTAATAGAGAAGTGTGCAAAAAAGTGATCTGCAATAGGTTTGAATGCTTTCACATATTGGAGAGGTAAATCATATAACCAAATCAAAGCATAGTCTTGAGGCTCTTCTAAAATAATTTGGTCAAAAGTGTATCATTAAGGGCATAATCAAGGCATGTCACATATAAAGATTGAATATGCTACTCAAGATCACCCTTACCATCATAAAATGAGAACTTAGGTGTAAAAAAACTAGTTGGCAAAGGGTGCAAAGATATCTCAAGTGCAATAGGTTTATGCAACACATCCTGGGAATCAATAGCATGAAGAGACTTTAAAGTATTGTTTAATGTTTGTAACCTTGTCCTCTAAGGTCTTTATCAATTGGAGTGTTTGAACTATAGATCTATTGGGGTTTAAATTAGTAATTCGAGTAGTCACTAATGGAGAAATGAACAAGGTTTGAGTAGTAATAGGCATTGAAACTGATATTTGAGTTAAAGTAATTGGTAATTACATGGTAGATGTAATAGTAGTATTTTTAGGAAACAAAAGTTGGAATACATATCCTGTGCCCCCATAAGAAGTATTAAGTGGTAATGTGCTCAAGGGGAAGTTTTTGATATATGGGGATTACCCATAGATTGAATAGTATGATCAATAGATGGATCTATTTGGTCATCTATACTTTTTGATTTTTTAGTTTATAACATGGTTTATAGGATTTCATCAAGATATTTAGGGTTTTGATGAATACACTTAGGAAAAAATGTATAGATTATAGTTATTCATGATCTATTTATTCATGTTCATTGGATTCATGGTTTTCATTTTTAGAATATTCTTATATGGTATCTTCCTCAACACGATGCTCATTGTCAATATGGGTATCATCATGGACAATGGGATTAGGTTCCTCATTAGTTTGAAATATCTTAGGTGGTAGGAGGGTAAGATCAATGTATTCAATAGGTACACCTCCCAATATGAGGCTATGCATAGGTTACATGAAAAATAATATAAGAAGGAAATGAAAAAGTATAGCAATCTGAAACCCTAGTTGACTAAAAACCCTAGGAATCAAAAATGTTTACATTCATATGAATTGGGTTCACCAAATTTTTAACCCTAAATTTAGATGTGGATCCTATTAGGATAGATAAGGTTAAGAATATAAAAATGAATAAGCACAAGGGTGATAAATAAATCTATAGTAGACTAATTAATTATAAAACTTAGATAGAACATTTATTGAATCTATTATACTAACATATATTTTAAAAATGGAAAGTACAACTATGCTAGATATTAAAATGATAATGAAATAATATACTTAGTTGTTTATAATTTTAATATAGATGTAGATCTAGAACATACAAGAAATAAACTCAAGAAATAAAAGCATAGTCCTGAGGCTCTTCTAAAAAAATTTGGTCAAAAGTGTATCATTAAGGGCATAATCAAGGCATGTCACATAAAAAGATTGAATATGCTACTCAAGATCACCCTTACCATCATAAAATGAGAACTTAGGTGTAAAAAAACTAGTTGGAAAAGGGTGCAAAGATATCTCAAGTGCAATAGGTTTATGCAACACATCCTGGGAATCAATAGCATGAAGAGACTTTAAAGTATTGTTTAATGTTTGTAACCTTGTCCTCTAAGGTCTTTATCAATTGGAGTGTTTGAACTATAGATCTATTGGGGTTTAAATTAGTAATTCGAGTAGTCACTAATGGAGAAATGAACAAGGTTTGAGTAGTAATAGGCATTGAAACTGATATTTGAGTTAAAGTAATTGGTAATTACATGGTAGATGTAATAGTAGTATTTTTAGGAAACAAAAGTTGGAATACATATCCTGTGCCCCCATAAGAAGTATTAAGTGGTAATGTGCTCAAGGGGAAGTTTTTGATATATGGGGATTACCCATAGATTGAATAGTATGATCAATAGATGGATCTATTTGGTCATCTATACTTTTTGATTTTTTAGTTTATAACATGGTTTATAGGATTTCATCAAGATATTTAGGGTTTTGATGAATACACTTAGGAAAAAATGTATAGATTATAGTTATTCATGATCTATTTATTCATGTTCATTGGATTCATGGTTTTCATTTTTAGAATATTCTTATATGGTATCTTCCTCAACACGATGCTCATTGTCAATATGGGTATCATCATGGACAATGGGATTAGGTTCCTCATTAGTTTGAAATATCTTAGGTGGTAGGAGGGTAAGATCAATGTATTCAATAGGTACACCTCCCAATATGAGGCTATGCATAGGTTACATGAAAAATAATATAAGAAGGAAATGAAAAAGTATAGCAATCTGAAACCCTAGTTGACTAAAAACCCTAGGAATCAAAAATGTTTACATTCATATGAATTGGGTTCACCAAATTTTTAACCCTAAATTTAGATGTGGATCCTATTAGGATAGATAAGGTTAAGAATATAAAAATGAATAAGCACAAGGGTGATAAATAAATCTATAGTAGACTAATTAATTATAAAACTTAGATAGAACATTTATTGAATCTATTATACTAACATATATTTTAAAAATGGAAAGTACAACTATGCTAGATATTAAAATGATAATGAAATAATATACTTAGTTGTTTATAATTTTAATATAGATGTAGATCTAGAACATACAAGAAATAAACTCAAGAAATAAAAGCATAGTCCTGAGGCTCTTCTAAAAAAATTTGGTCAAAAGTGTATCATTAAGGGCATAATCAAGGCATGTCACATAAAAAGATTGAATATGCTACTCAAGATCACCCTTACCATCATAAAATGAGAACTTAGGTGTAAAAAAACTAGTTGGAAAAGGGTGCAAAGATATCTCAAGTGCAATAGGTTTATGCAACACATCCTGGGAATCAATAGCATGAAGAGACTTTAAAGTATTGTTTAATGTTTGTAACCTTGTCCTCTAAGGTCTTTATCAATTGGAGTGTTTAAACTATAGATCTATTGGGGCTTAAATTAGTAATTCGAGTAGTCACTAATGGATAAATGAACAAGGTTTGAATAGTAATAGGCATTGAAACTGATATTTGAGTTAAAGTAATTGGTAATTACATGGTAGATGTAGCAGTAGTATTTTTAGGAAAAAAAGTTGGAATACATATCTTGTGCCCCCATAAGAAGTATTAAGTGGTAATGTGCTCAAGGGGAAGTTGTTGATATATGGGGATTACCCATAGATTGAATAGCATGATCAATAGATGGATCTATTTGGTCTTCTATACTTTTTGATTTTTTAGTTTATAACATGGTTTATAGGATTTCATCAAGATATTTAGGGTTTTGATGAATACACTTAGGAAACAATGTATAGATTATAGTTATTCATGATCTATTTATTCATGTTCATTGGATTCATGGTTTTCATTTTTAGAATATTCTTATATGGTATCTTCCTCAACACGATGCTCATTGTCAATATGGGTATCATCATGGAAAATGGGATTAGGTTCCTCATTAGTTTGAAATATCTTAGGTGGTAGGAGGGTAAGATCAATGTATTCAATAGGTACACCTCCCAATATGAGGCTATGCATAGGTTACATGAAAAATAATATAAGAAGGAAATGAAAAAGTATAGCAATCTGAAACCCTAGTTGACTAAAAACCCTAGGAATCAGAAATGTTTACATTCATATGAATTGGGTTCACCAAATTTTTAACCCTAAATTTAGATGTGGATCCTATTATGATAGATAAAGTTAATAATATAAAAATTAATAAGCACAAGGGTGATAAACAAATCTATAGTAGACTAATTAATTATAAAACTTAGATAGAACATATATTGAATCTATTATACTAACATATATTTTTAAAATGGAAAGTACAACTATGATAGATATTAAAATGATAATGAAATAATATACTTAGTTGTTTATAATGTTAATATAGATCTAGATCCGGAACATACAAGAAATAAACTCAAAAAATATTTTGAAACAATTGTCAAATTCTAGATTTAGTGCCTTTGTAGTTATAGACACTTGTAGAATAGGATTATGAAATAAGTCAACTCATGCGTTAGTCAAGAAATATCAAAATAAGCATAAATAATAATGTGTTAATCCTACTCCATCAAGGGGTGGTGCTAATGAATATAAAGAATTAATTGTGAAAGTGAGACAATCAAACCTACCAAGTAGCATCCTTCCTTCAAAAAAGGTCGATAAACATGTTTTACCCTAATTTGGTGATCCAAGTCTTCATCAATGAGGTGTATTGTGTGCCTTTGTCATCTCATAGTTCACCAATGGATTGTGTTCTTCAATTTAGTCTATTGGGTAGATGAGTAAAGCCTTCTATAACATGATTTTTGCATGATAACATTGCTCAATTGAAGCTTGTTCAAGGTATTTCTGCATAGTAAGTTTACACAACTCAAGCTTAAAAATGATGGCCTTGGATCTCATATTTATAGCTTTACTAAATGGAAGAGACTAATTTGCAATGGTTGGATAAAAAACCAGATGTGTGAACTCATATAGATTCAATTTTTGAGGTCACTACATTGGAATGGGGTTACACAAGAAAGAGGTTACATAAGAAAAGAGGTTGCATATGGGAAAGCATAGGTGCAAACTTAGATATTTCCCTAAAATTCTGAATATTTGCATAGTTGAATTTCTAATATTTGATATTCAAAAATGGAATATAGATATTTCCATTAGGCTCTTAATTTGGTTTAATTTACTTAATGATTTTGCTTCATGATTCTGCAATTCTTTGGAAATTTGTTGCACATTTAATCAACCTGGTCAGAAATGTCATTTTACTAAGTTGTAATTTGACTCGAATATTATTAGAAGAAAGTGTCATTTGTATACATGTTAATACCCCAATTAAGGTATTATAGACATGAAATAACACATACATGTGATGTGTGCTACTGAATTAGAAGATTTTAATGGTCTAAGATGTCATTTTGTGTGGTCAAAATTTAACTCAAAGTGATTTGAGAAAATATAATGATTCTATAAAATATCATACCTTGATCAAGGATCAATAGACAAGAATTAATACCTACACATGATTTGTGCAAATGAATTTAAGTACTTTAGTGCTTTTGGTCCAGATTGTGTGCTATTACAAAATATCATTTGGATTTGTAATTTTAACACAATAGTGATGAGAATTAGATGTCTACACTTGTATTAGCCTAGAACATTTGCATTAATGCTAGTGTCTGGGTTAGACCTAGGTGTCTTATACATAACATTTATTGGAATAGAATGTGACCACCTAGATGCTTCTGGGTTTATTGTCACCTTCATTATGGTGCATTTAAATCTAGGTCATGGATTATAACTCCTTATCAAATGATCAATGCCCTAGTTTTTCATCTCCATATTGGTTGTGGGAAAAATGGGTTAATGGACACATGGTGTTGAGCTACCCCAAATACACATTTATTAATGAGTGGTGCCTATATAGCCAATACTATGAAGAGGGATTAAGACTTATGTAGTTCCCCCCTATGTGTTGGCTTGTGTATGAATCACGTAATTTGTGTTAAGTAAGCACAATAATAACCTAGTTTATAACTTGACAAATATAGATCTTAGGATGCTCATTTAGTACTTAAAACCCATAGATGTGTTGTCCCTATGATTTATATGGAAATAAGAAAAAATAGGGAAGTTTTGATCACTTGAGTGTTTGATTGAATGCTTTTGATAAGTTTCCTAGTGAGTAGGTAAGAAGTTTCTAGATAGAATGAATGAAGTTTGATCTTGTATTTATACCAATCCTTTGGATAATATATCATATACTAGAATTTAGGCTGACCATTATGATACGTTTCATTTGAAAATTAAATGACTTTAGGACATTGGACACTTACTTCAGAGTAGGACACCTATACCAACTTAGGTGTCTATCTAAGATGCAAGTGTCTAGAGAGCAAGAAAATAGGTACATGCTTAGAACTTACAAAGGTAGAAGATAAATAATTTTAAAGCATTTTGGGCAAGATAAAAGGCTTGAGTCATCAATATAAGACCAAACAGACTAAGATATAGGACAAGGGGAATAAGAGAGAGTAGATGCAAGATATTGCAGAAGTATGAAAGGTCTAAAACTGAGAGGAACAACTAAGGTCTGAGTTTACCTAGTGTACAAGACCAAGGTGCTATGTAATTCATAAATAGTGTTTACAACTCCATTTCTCCCTTAGTAAGTAAGTCATTTTCATTTTCCATGCTTCTGAATTTAAGAGCTTTTTTTAGGGTAATTCATAATTTTATACATTTTTCTATTTCTTTCTATAGTGGTTACTACTATTGGATTTTGAATATGCCCATAAAGTTCTTCATTGATGTTAGAAAAATTAAAATTCATTACCTTTATTGATATTTTTTCATGGATTTCTTGTACTCACTTTGATCCACTTTCATTTTCACTAGCAAACTTGACAGGGCTTTCTGTAAGGCCCATAATATAAACTGATTACATATCCATTATAGTTTATTCATCATTATCAACATCAACATTAGAATTTGTGAGATGATGTCTTTGCACTACTTCCTAATTACATTGTCATATTGTTCTTTGTAATAATTTTTATTAATATAACTTGATCATTTTTATGCATTTCCCCATTATTTGGTCGCTAATATATTCATGCATGATGTGCTAACATGTGATTTGCATATTGTCTTATATGTGTTTCGAGTTCTTTGATTGATAAATTGCCTTGTGTTTCACACACCATTATTTTTCATCATTATTTATACTTATTCTCTCCTCATTCATCCTTGATACTTCTCAATGTTGTCTTTCAATATTCTCTTAAATATTGTCTTCACCATTCTCTTCTTTTTTCTTCATTTTCTCCTTTCTACTCTTCATTTTAAAATTTCATATTTAGGCCAACGATATTACCTTCATATATATATATATATATATATAATGAGTTAAAATAATTTATTATTAACACGTTATTAAATGTTTATCTTGACATTACTTAAACATCATCTATAAATGTATTAAATAACATGTATCCAATGTAATACATTAATAAATATATATAAATGACATTTATTTCCTTTTTTCATAATTGGAAAAGGCTTAAAAAAAACATAACCTTACTTTGGACATATTATTAGTCATGGAGGGTAACTATTACCCTCAATTTTCTATATCTAGTTATTAATCCTTCCTCCCTCATCCAATCAAAATGCATTGATTTATGCACTGAAAATATGTGAGTAGTTGATCTAGGTAAGTTGCATGATGTTTAAATCATGATATAAAATAATATTATTCAATAAGCCCTGGTTGGCTAAAATATTTTCATGTTATTGGGGCCTTTATGTAAATAAACAAGCATGAGATGCTGTCAATATCATTATTCCATTTAATTATAGTCCCTATGTGCCATAATTCCCTGTACACAATAAATCATTGTGGAATTTGTCAAAAGTGTTTACATAGGTCATCTATCAATCTAACATCTACGCTAATAAGTGTATACTCAAGGTTTTGCATGTCTAAAAATACAAACTTATAGGTTTTTGTTTATTTTTTTAAGCACCTTAGTGAAGGGATGCATGAAGGTAATTATTTCATCTCTAGTATATTGTTAGGTGATTTAAATTTTTAGGGTTATGGATTTTAATCCTTATGTTGTTGAAGGGACTGAGTATAGTAAATTGGGGTATAAAATATAAAATAAATACAACCATTGATTTTTAATAGAATTGACCTAGTTTAACCTTTCTAAAAATATCAATAAATGATGCAAATAAGTACTTATCTATAAATTGAAAGAGATGAAAGATATAGACGTTACAAACTAGGATGAGTTGATTTAAGTGTCACAGGTAGGATCCAAGTATCAAAACCCTTCTTAAATAGTAGCACCTTAATTGGATAGTATCACGAATGGAACTAGTGTCCTCTATGTAGAACTACTTTGAGATTCTATGTGCACCTATATTAGAGTTTGTCGAGCATGTTCCTATGTGCAGAAGTTTTGGCTCCTTGTCAGTGACCTATTTTGACTAATTTTACATGTAAACCCTAGAACTCCATGTGGTTAGGGCATCTTATTGGCACAAGTATCAAAGTGTGATGTTATTAGGGTAGGCTAGACATATTCAACACCCTAATGTGATTAGATTTACTTGCATACCAATACTCTAAGGAGTGATTAAGCCAGATTAGTTCTCCCCACCTAAGTACTAGTACAAGTACAAGTGAAACTAGTATAAATGCCAATTTGATTACTTTGAGTGATTTTGGAGACTGGAAATATATGTATTATAAGTTTGGGATGGTTGTAGATGATCATATGTAGAAATTAGGTAGAATAAGGATTGATAACCTTGATTGTACACAGCTTGTTTAGAACTAGTTTGTGTTATTTACATCTGATTTCCATCTAGTGAATAAAAGGCTAAAATTCATGTATATATCATTTTAGTACTTATGTGGGTCTCAAAAGAGGTCTAGGCTAACCCTATGTGTTTTTTGATTAAAAAATATATTTGTTGATGATAAAATGCAAGAAAAAGATAATAACACCTAAACTAGGACACTAACACCACTAATGCTACTATCAAAGTTATGGCACTAGTGTCCAGGTGGGATAACCTAAGGCACTAGTGGCTAGGATGCTAAAGTGAGGTTTTAGTACTATTGTAGGGATGTTTAGAGACACGTGTAGCTCGTATAAAGGCTGGATAAGTGTTTAAATAGGCCCCAAGATAGGTCTAGGCTAAGCTATGGATAGGTGGTCTCAAGTAACACTCTTAACACTCAAGTGACATTTTTACATGACTACATTCCCCCCTTATCCTAGAAATACATTAAAGTGAAAATACTATGATAAAGGAAAATAAATGTACTTGGGCTTACCTAAGAGGTGAATCCTATGAATATGGATTTGAGTGTTTGACATGTGATCTATTACGTGTCATAAAAATGAAATATTCATAGATAAATCCTTAATTAAGAGATATCAAAATCAAAAGACAAAATTAAGTAAAGAGATAAGAAAGAGGAAAAGAATAAATACAACTCACTAGGTATATGAACCAATGCATAAACATGTTGAAAATAGGTGTATGTGTGTAGTATGTGATCAATTAGTAGATAAATTGGACTAAGTTGAATGGCTTGTTCAATCCCCATGTGTGGGTGGCTCAAAGACACAAGCTAGCCTTGATTGTATCATTGTCCACCCCTATTTGGTAGATCATGACCTATGAATAGCTTATATTGGATTGATGGTGTGTCCAACTCTTTTATGTAGGTGGCTCAAGAACTCAAGTAGACTATGACCCCATAATTTCCTACCCACGTGTAGTAGATGCATCTATAAATAGATTGCATAATGTAACTAAAGATGTGTAACTGTAATTAGAACTAAATATGTCAACTCTATGGCCACTTAGGTATATAGCTCAAGGACTACTCGTTAATGCCAACTACTACAAATGAAGTAAGGCATAAAATATATATTGTGATGGTGCAAATGGTTTTTGGATTATGCTGGTGAAAATGGTGTTTATATTAAGAACATATATAATGACATGAATTTTTCATTCCATATGATCAACTGGAACAAAAGTGAGCATATGGAAATAATGTGCCATACACATGCCCCCAAATATAATATTTGCACATATGGATTATGGATTGATTTGTAATAATTTGCATCTAATTATCTAAAACTAAAATGGGAATGATCATGCCACACATGATGCCCCTAATCTAAGTAAACTGATATGAATCTATGTTAAACTGAGCAAATAATGGTAATTTGTAACTGAACCTATGCAAACCTAGACTATACATACTATAATTTTTTTATCCAATTTGGAATTTCCTAAAAATAAGGCTACTAGATAATAGTGCCATATTTGGACAATAACACTGGTGGTTCTAGTGTCCCACTTTAGGTGTTAATGTCTAACTATATTGATTTCTATGTAAATGAAATTAGTCTATGTATGATTATTTCCCAATGTGTTTTCCTAAAACTATTTTATATATTATGTGCTTGCATGCTGGAAACTATACTTTGAGTGCATTTAGATAACCTGATATTTGTGACAAACCTCTATGAATTCCCCCTCTTTTGAGTGGATTTGTTAAACCTACACAAAAATTATCCTCAATGTGAAAAACTTTACATGATATGTGTTAGCTTGAGCATATATGTTATTTATGTAATAAATGGATATAATGTGTATACATGACATCAAAATGTAAGATAATCTCAGCATAAGTTTGTAATGTATGATGTATGTTAGATCTAGCATTCACAAGCATTTCAAAATAGATATAATAATGTAAGCATGTGTATGAACAACAACTTCGAGTAATAAACTAAGCAGCTACCTAGGGGGATGGGGCATGATGTCCATGAAGTCACCCAAGGAAGAAGGGGATATGCATGAGATCCCTCATGACATCTAAAACTAGAGTGTGTAACAATCATGATAAGTGTCATGGCCATGATGTATACATGAAAACATACATACACAACACACAAGTCACATGAAGTAGGCCAAGGGGCCATGATACAAGGGACATTGGCATATGTGACTAAATTTGATAAAGTAAGACATATAAGGACATGTTCAAATGTCCACATATACAAACAAAAAGTGGGTTGGCATAGAGTCACATGGAAGGACATGTTCAAATGTCCACATATGCAAACAAAAAGTGGGTTGGCATAGAGTCACATGGAAGGACATGTTAAAATGTCCACATACACAATCAAGAAGGCACACATAAGGACATAGTCACATGTTTAAAGCATACATATAATGAAAGGAAGTGGCATAGAGTCATATAACAATGGCATACACAAATTCCCTCAAATAAAAGAAGCATAAAGTCATAATCAAGTCTAAATTAAGAAATACATAAATGAAAGTATGTATAAACATGTGGTACAAGTCTATATAAGAGTAAAGATGTATATAAACTAAGTCTAAATTAGTAACAGTAAAAAAAAATTAGTGTAGTGTAGAGTGATATAACTTGGTAATCAAAATTCTGTATAAGATGCCCCCAAATGGGTAAATGCGTCAAATGAGTAAGCTATGTATGTAGCCCCAATGGGTAGATAGTAGCAAATATGGACTTGTGTGATGGACTTGAGTTCTGTAACAATCTAAAAATGCTCTACAAAAATAAGTGAAGCATGTATGTATGATAAAAACTAACTATATTAAGATAGCTAGCATATGTAGTGCCTAGCAAATATAATAAATATAAACATGGCAATGCATATAATCTATATTTTCTATTTTATAATAAAATATTTGAATGTTTTAATGTTTTGACATATTATATTATTTTTATATTTTTTTGATATAATTTATATACAAACAATATGAAAATGAAACTATATACAAGGAGTAAGAAATAAATAAACTAAGAAGGAATATACTAATCGATGAGTCTTGAAAAAGACTCACTATCAAGGTGTCCTATGTCAAATAAAGGATTAATAATCATGCATGTTGTGTAAAAAGGTAACTGAGATCCCAAAACCTATTTTACTAAGTGATATATAGATAACACTATGTGTGGAGTGGTGCCAAGAATCTGTGTAGTTGACTAGGGTTCCTTGTGAACTATAGGGGTCCCATATAGTATAAGAGGTTGTAGCTAGCATGGATTCCCTACACTAAGAACCTTGGGAACTCAATAACACTAATCTTAGAATGAAAGGGGTAGAGATTTCTCCAAAATATGCAACATATCTCTAATATAGGGGTCTCTCTAATAAGGGTCTTTGTGGGAGAGTACATGTATGTGGTAATATTGTAGAAGTAGACCTTATGATCATATAAAATCCAAAAATAGAGATTAATATAATGTTAGTTCAAGAAAATGAAACTCAAATAAACACACTAACACTTACACTCCTAGACTAGATATTGGGGAGAACTTAGTAACAAAAATTAAATGAAAGCATAATAAAAAAATAAAAGACAATAACTCTTTTACCTTTCTTGGGAGCTCAAAATGGCTTTGTTGAGTGGATTTCTTAGCTTGTGCATCAAGAAGTCTTTGGTAATGAATCTTGCTTGGCTCCTTCTCTCCTTGAAAACATTAGCTTGTGATGTTGCTTGGATTAAGATTTTGGCATTATAACACTATTGACATGAGTCTCATGAAGCAAATCTTGTATAATAACCCTACAATATCCAAGCTTAGAAATGAATGGGTATGGCCTTATATTTATAGCCTTTAGAATTAACTCTCACACAAGGTGAGTCATGGTTAAGTTTAGGTTTGGAATGGGCTAAAACTAACTCTAATTGAGTTAAAATTAACTTCAATAGAGTTAATAGTTTTCAAGTAATTATGATTTACAATTATAAGGCATGGTTCTCGAAGTAGATATTTTAGGATATTTTCAAAGAGCTTGACAACTCATAAAGGCAATGATGAAAGGCTAGGATATTTTAAATTTTGGAATTTCCTTTTTTAGATATTCATTAATTGTAAATAGATAATTCAACCAGGAATTTAATCTTGTTTAATTTGTTAATTGATTTAGATTAGCCTTTTAACTCTTTTAATATTTTATTTAAGTGTGCAAGTGCCCCACTTAATAGGTCCATAGGCTAAATTGATAGTTTTGAAGTTGCAAGGTGATTAAGGATGAATCTGTGAGAGGTTATTATTACATATGATAAAATACCCCAATTAGGGATGTCTCAACATGATTTTGAGCTTTGACGAATGATGTGTAACCAAATTTGGTACATTCAACGATTATTAGGCTTATTTTGTAATTCTTGGTAGGAATCGGTCTGAAGTCTAGTTAGAATCTAGTTGTGTCCAGTTTTAGGTGTCTAAAAACCTCACTTTCACTAGTGGCTCAACTAAAATCTATGGTGTACTGATGGAAACTTTACTTGAAACTATAACTGGTAGTTGCAATGTAATTACTTGTGGGATAGGTAAAGGATACTCATATGAAAGACCCTCAATTCTAACAACCTAATTAACATGTATATACCTTAGGCATCTATTCACATTGAATGGAATGGATTGAAGCTATTGTATCCATGTCCTACCTAATAACATGTCAAATGTGCCTACACTAGGCACTACTAAGAATCTAGTGGCCAGATGTGTTGGTCCAACCTATAATGAAATTATAATCTCCCTAATGGAAATATGAACATAACCACTAAAACCATGAATAAATTTATTGGTTAGAGAAATGTCTTACTCTGAATAACCCAAATTCTATAGAAGTGTGGTAGTGCACATGTTAAAACATGACCCATTATCAACCATAATATTTGAATAAGATGATCAATGTAGACTCATACAAAGAGTGCATATAAATTTGAATCATCATCGACAATCCCCTACTTTGAGAAGGTGATGAGTGGTCTAGCTGACACTATAGTATGATACACACAAATGATATTATATAGGGGGTATGTATCCTCTATAGTAGTGTGATATGATGTTATTGGTGGATTTGCTTGATAGGTATAGTGAACACCTAAAGTGGCTCCTGCCTCATTAGCTATATGTTTTGGAAATAGATCCAAAAATATTTTCATTACCTTAGCTTCTATTTGTTGAACCTTATGTGCCTCTGTAGGTGTTCCCAAATCAATTATGTTAGCCTCTACCAAAGCTTATATCTAATGTCTCAAAGTGATGCATTTTTTTGCAATATGGCATGTTGTCGTGTGATAGTCGCATAATGCATTGGAATCATAACTCTTTGGAAGAGGCCTTGTCATAGTACTTTAATTACATGGGAATAACTTAGTAAGGAGCCAATCATTGGACACATAGTCCAAACATGCTACATGAAAAGATCATAAATGGTGCTTTAGGTCACCCTTAACATCATACAGAGTAAGCCTAGGTTCCATAAATACATATGGTAAAGGAGTTGCTACTATGTGTTGTGTTAAAGGTGTATGTAAAATAATAGGAGAATCCAAGGAATGTGATGGCCTAGTAACACCCTATTTAAGATGTAATAGCTTAACCTATATATCATGGATCTCATGCCTAAGGGATTGTACATTTCAAGAGGAAGAACTATCCATATGAGGTGATTCCATTGTGTAATTTTTCAAGTTAAAATAGGTTGTTGTATAAGTTGAGTTACCCCCAAAGTAGGTGTAATAATATTCTTATTTGGGGGAGTAGAAGATTGACCATTATTTGATTTTTATTTATTTTCATTATTGCTTACAAAACATGTGCATGATCATGGGGTTGTTCTCAAAGTCTATCTCTAAAACTCTATAAAATATCATCCTTATTAACTATAAAATTTTAATTTTTAAGAGGGGGGAGGGTCTCCAAATTCCCATATTGTGTATCCTTTTTATTTTGATTGTATTGCTCATCTTCAAATGCAATATCATAAAAATATATATAGTTAGGGTGTGAAGGATTATTTGAAGGAGCTGTAATTGGTGCTTTGCCCATTGTATATGCTCGAATAGAAGGAATTTGGGTATGCTCAATAGGATTGTCATTAAGCCTATCACTTCTTTTTAAGGGAAGAGAGATAACTTTTTTAGATGGCATATAGCAAACAAAGTGAAAGAGGGCTACTAAAATAGAATGTATTAAATCTAAAAATCCCAACACAGCTAATGGAAATAGGAAAAAGAAGGATACAAACATTAGTATCATCTAGGGTTAGGATTTTAGTAGTATTTGAAGTGTGTTGTGTTCACGAAATGATTTAACTTTTTAGGATTATGGAGTTGAAGACCTAAGTTATTAAAGGGGTTGAGTATAATAAATTAAGGTATAAAATATGTAATAAATACAACCATTGATTTGTAATATAATTGACCGAGTTTGACCTTTCTAAAAATAGCATTAAATGATGCAAATAAGTACTTCACTGGAAACTAACTAAGATGAAAGATCTAGAGGCTACAAACTGGGACAAGATTTTATTTGAATGTCACAAATAAGATCCAAGTGTCAAAAACTTTCCTAAATAGTCATGCCCTAATTATATAGTATCACCAATGGCATTAGTGTCATCCTTTTGGCACTAGTGTCCTATATGCAGAACTACTTTGAGATTCTAGGTGCACTTGTGTTGGAGTCTACCAAGCCCATTCCTATGCACACAAATTATTATTCCCTATTGGTGACCTATTTTGATTGATTTTACATGTAAACCCTAGATCTCTATGTCATTATGGAATTCTATTGACATAAATAGAAAATTATGATGTTAGTGGGTTAGTTTGGACATCCTCAACACCTCATTATGATGAGAGTTTCCTACAAACCAATACTTGGAGGATGGATCAAGCCCAATTTAGTTCTCTTCACCTAAGTACTAGTGCAATTTAAGCTAGTATGAATGCTAGTTTGAATACTTTGAGTGATGCTAGAGACTATAAATCTATGTATTTTGAGTTTAGGATGGCTATAGATGATTGTATGCATAAGTAAGACAAAATAGGGATTGATCAGCTTGATTATGCATAATGTGTTCTGAACTAGTTTATGTTATTTACATATGATTTCCATCTAGTGAATAAAGAGCTAGACATCATGTATAGATACTATACTAGTGCTTATGCAGGTCTTAAAAGAGGTCTAGGCCGGGTTTAGGTGGTTTTTGATTTGAAAAGATATCCATTTTTGACAAAATGTAGGAAAAGGACAATAACACCCAAACTAAGACACTAATGCCATTAACACTACTTTCCAAGTTATGATGATAGTGTCCAAGTGGTATAACCTACAACACTAAGGTCCACGATGATAAAGTGAGGGTCTATGACTATCTTAGGGATGTTTAGGGATGTGTATGGCTCGCATGAAGGTTGGAAAAGTGTCTAAATAGGCCCTAGGATAGGTACAGGGATAAGTTGTGGATATGTGGTCTCAAGTAACACTCATCACTCAAGTGACATTTTTAGATGACCATAATAGGTTTATCTAGCTTTAATCCTTTATGGCTATAGCTCACCACATTTTTTTAAGGAAATAATTCAAGCTTAAGTAGCCCAATGCATTTCTTCAAAAATATGGTTGTGATTTCATTTTTGAAGGCCCTACTTACTTTAGAATACATGTTATGAAGCTCTACCTAGGATCAGTTTATAGAGGCATCTTCGTGCTATAATGAAGTGGTTTTTTGGATGAAGTAGTATTACTAAATGCTATTACATGTCAAATATTTTAAATCAAATTTAATTTTTTTGAGAAACTTACTAAGATTATTTTCCCTTCCATATTTTGTATGAACAAGGAAGATATCCTTGTAAACAAGGAAATTGATCTAATACTAAAATATGCTTTTGAAGAACTTGAAGAGGCTATACAAATTGCTTGCCAAGTAAGTATGTAGCTAAATTAAGGTTTTTGTATCTTGTGTTTCAATATGGGAAAAATGACTGTGGATAAAATAGATGTGTTACAATGACTATATGCACTTTTGCATTTTTTGAGTTTCTTTTATGTTATTGAGAGTCAAAGCACTTTATAGATCATGAGTTGAGCTACAAAAGAACTTTTATCAATAAAGTTTGGAAAATCTATAATTTTTTTGCCTTAGGACTTGAATAATACCTTTCATTTGTTATTAAAAATCATCTAGGTGGTTGTTTCAATGTGGAAAATAAAATGGAATTTAGGTAAAAAAGATGAGGCAAAACATATGCATTTCATTCTATTGTATTGAGGTTTTGATCCAGATTATACTTGAACGGGGGGATTTGCATTATGTTAATAATGTCCATTTTGTATCTCTAATTATAGGCTATAAAACTTGAATTTACACTACAAGATCCATGTATGCAATTAATAATCTAGAAACCAATTCATTTTGTTACTCAATATACCTTTTTTATTTCTGATACATTGGATTTTTAAGACATTCAAATATATTTGTTTTTTATTATTTTATTTTATCTCTATTGACACCACATGAATTTTTTATAGCACTAGCACTCCTCCAACTCCTAGAATTACCCCAACTACTCTAACTATTCTTGGAGATACTCCAACCACTCTTATGCCTCTTACAACTATCACTCTAGTGTCCATTCCCCCTCCTAGCAACATCATTACTGCCCCTCCTAGCAACATCATTACTACCCCTCCTATCAACATTATTATCTAAATCTTGCCCCTCTTTGAGAAGTTGTTATGAGATATTGATGAAGTAATGACTTTTCAAAGAATAAAAAAGTCACTAAAAAGGTGGGGGAAAAACAAAAAAGTAGACAAAGAAATAATTGATGTCATGATTTTATCATTTCTTACCAAGAGGTGTAGGATTTTGGATAGAAGAATAAGATGATGTTTAGAATAAAGTGAGGTGCCCATGATGATGCCCCCTCAAGTGTTTATGTGGTAAAGTGGATGGACACTCAACATGATGTAGGAAGAAAAAGGATGAAGTGGTGATAATGAAGGTCATATAGAAATTAAATCACTATAAATTGATATCATACTTGAAATATTAAATTTGGTGTAAAATGATTTGACCCTAACTAAAACCTAGAGAATAGATATGAAAAAGAATATTTCTTGCTCAGAAGTTATACACTTGGATGGTGCACAGGATTGAGGGGTCACATGAGCAGATATGGCGTGATATATTCTGATAAGTTATAGGCCTAAAAATAAAAAATATAGATTTTCCAATTTGAGAGGAATATCTACAGAATTGATAGTTGTAATCAGTTAATAAATATTGATAGCATTTCAATTAATTTGGGCCTAAAATTGTGGAAAAAATCTATTGTAAAATATGAAAATGATGGGTCAGAGGGAAAATTATTGGAATGGGAGGGGATAGGATATAAAGAGAGGATGAATTAGAAAGTTTAAATTGATGGCATGGATGGAAAATGGATGGATAGGTAGACAGTTGCCTTGTGTTTATTTTTACCTTGCTTTGGAATTTCAACATGAAAAGTTAAGAGTTGAGAAACTTAAATTTTAATTTAATATAAAATAATAATAACCAATGATATAAATAATCATGATTAATATATGTGTTTGATGCATAAATATTGAAAAGATTGTAATTTGTGAAAAATAGAGTGCATCATGAAATGGAAAAATCATAATCACACTATAGTGTAATGCACAAAAGAATCTTAACTCAAAAAATGATAAAAAGAAAGAAAAACAAACAAGTGGAAAGAAGACAAATGTAAACCAAAATTAAAAAAAGAAAAGTTTACACAAACAAAAATGATGAGTATAAGATAAAATAATTAAATGACATGACACATGATAAGACAATCAAGAAAAATAAACCTTAACGAAGACAAGTTAAGCACAATCATAACAAAACATAGGTGAAAAAAACTAAAGAAATCGACACCTAAAAAGGAAGCAAATTATATGACTAACATCCTAAGCTAGGGTTGAGACTTTTGGTATCCAAAATTTATAACAAGATTGAACAATGGATGAGGAAGCCCTGAGATAACCATGGAGTTTCAGATATAAATGAAAACAAGTGAAATCACATTTTGGATGATTGGAGATGGTGGAGATAGTGGTTGAACTGACCTTGGGGGCCTCATGCCCTTGAGCATCACCTACATAGTCTAAATGCTCTTACTATTGAAAATAGTGAAAATGCCCGTGATAATGGGAATAGACTTTATGCCACATGTAGTTTTCCTAGAAAGGGGGAGAAGAAAAAAGAGTGAATGAATGATAAGAAGAAATAGATAGAGGGATGGGATGATGGAAATGTACTCATAAAATGATGAGAGCATGGAAAATAATAATACTCACAAAAGGGTGAGAGCATTATAGAGAGAGAAAGAGAGGAGTGGGAGAAAAGATTAGTTTTCACCTATTTAGTGATGAGATAATCATAACATCCACATCATCGAAGTCAAGAGAGAGATAATAGACAAGTGGGCACTCATATAGTGAGGTATATGGTCATAGTATCCACCTCATCTAAGGTAAGAAAGGGATAATAGATGAGTGGGCACTTGTATAGTGACATATATAGTCATGGTGTCCACTACATCTAAGGGCAAAATATGATGCACTGTGAAAAAGAAGGAATATGGGTACACTAACAGTTGAAGGGGAGACAAGACTAACCTTGAGATGGTATGAACTTAGAGAAGAAGCATTAGGATGTGGATATCAATACAAAGGTAACCTTGAGAAAATAACCTTGGGATGAGGTTGTAAAACTTGTTTGATAATGGGAAAAGGGGTGGAAAATGGATGTGAGGTGAAGATAGTAGTTGGAGAGGGACAAGGCATAGAAAAAGTACCCATGCATAACATGTAGAAACATTGAAGGAAGAAATGGATGTTCTTTAAGTAATGAACCTAATAATATTTTATGTATTAAAGTAAGATATTGGAAGGCACGAGGAAAAATGCATGGAGATACATGTAGGAATAATATAAACTGGTGACCACACTCTAATTAGTGAGGAGATTGAGTGATAATGGATGAATGTGAGGGAGAGCCAACAATGGATGATGTGAAGGCTGGCAAGGAGATGGATGAAGGAGGAGTGATAATACAATGAGGTCACAGATAAAGATGATGATGAATATGGATAAGGGTGGAATAATTTGGACATGGATAAGGAGAAAAAAGGACCATAAATCATGAGTAATGTCACTAAGTGAAATCATGGAAGATGAGAAAAATGAAATGAAATAGAGAAATGAGAAGAAAAAAAATATGGGTGAGAAGAATGCACTAAAAATCACAAATTGGGGAATTGAAAAGGAATGTGAGAGAAGGTTA
Source organism: Torreya grandis (assembly GCA_037957365.1). Classification (NCBI taxonomy): domain Eukaryota; kingdom Viridiplantae; phylum Streptophyta; class Pinopsida; order Cupressales; family Taxaceae; genus Torreya; species Torreya grandis. The sequence continues at coordinate 1,554,849 of JARHVA010002307.1, forward strand.
GCAAACATGAAGTGGAAAAGGATGATGAGAAATATGACATGCAATGAAAGGAGTGAAAAGATGTCTAAAAGAGACCAAGGAGAAAATAGTTTGGTGATGAAAATGAAAAATAAGGAAACACATGGAAGAAAGGAGAATGGGAGGAAAGAGGAGTTCAATAAGGACACAAAAAATATTATAGGAGAGTGAATAAGCAGGTGGTATCTCAACCAAATAAGTATGAATTTGAGAAATGATGATAAGCAAGGAGATGAACATTGAAACAAGTTAGATGGTGGGGTTGGAGGATAAAATGGGATGGAAGATGTGAAATAGGTTAATAAAAATGAGGGGAAGTAGAGGATGGATTGATAAAAAGGTGAAGAGATAGATTAGGTGTCAATCATATTATTAGAAGAGATTAACAAGTTAGATGGGTGATTAAAAGAGATTAAAAAGCTGAAAAGTGGTGAGATGGTGAAGAAATAGTGGATAGAAAATGGAAAATAGAGGATATGAGAGTGAATAAGTGAAGTAATATAGAAATACAATGAATTTAAATGAGATGAAGATAAGGGATGAAAATAAGAAATAGGAAGAACTAAGTAAGAGGGGCAACAAGGATACAAAGCATGGACACTCACATAGATGCAAAAGTAAAGTGTGTACAGAGATGGAAAGAAGAAAAGAGGAAATCAAAGTGAAAATGCTTACATAGATAAGAAGAAAAAGGCAAATAGGGAAGGATTCTCAAAGGATAAAGACCTAATTGGAAGCTAGTTACGAAGAAAAAATAAGATGTAAAAGGCTAAAGGGATGAAAATAAACTAATGGAAAAGGTGTGAAGAATGAAAAATAAAAAAAATGGTGGCACACATAAGAAGAAAAGAGGGATGTAGAGGATAAGGGGAACACAAGAAAAGAAGAATAATATGTGCATAGATGGGGCTAGAATAAATAGAAAGAAATAAAGATGCAAAATATGGGAAAGATGAAAATAAAAACTGATAATTGGAATGAAAATGGATTAGAAGCAGTGGAAGAGAAGTAAGAAGGTGGTAGGGAAGAAGTGAAAGATGCAAAAATGTCCATCATTGTGCAAGGGAACATGATGATGTAGAATTGGTAAGTAAAATAAAGTGATGAATATGGCATGATAAATTACCAAGGGTAAGGGGAAATGATGAGGATGGTGAAAGAAGACAAAGGAGATAGAGGGCAAGGTGGGGAAGAAGTGGAGAGAGATACAAAAATATGAACAAGTGCATGGTGGAGTGAGCAATGAAGCATGCACAAAAAATGTAATGAAAAGTGATGGGGGGAACAACAAAGTGGATTGGATGGTGGAATTATAGTAAATAAGAGAGGTAGATGAGGAAGGTTTTCAATCCTCTTTTTAAAATAGATTGACAAGCTAGAAAAATGGTTAAAAGAGATTGATAAGTTGAAGGGGGGAAGGCAGTGAAGAGATAGGGAGATAAATGGAAGAAGAGGTTTCAGGTGAGAAAAGAAGATAAAATAAGGGGGTGTGTAGAGTTGACCTTAGTAACTGAGCAATGCCTACATAGCACAAAAATACCTCAAGCCAATGTAGTTCTCCCAAAAATGAGATGAAAAACAAATAAGAAGTATTAGACAATGTTAAAATATAAGGATGCTAAGAAAAATTCAAAACTTCTTTGATGTAGGATGCCCTAAGTAAGAGGGAATTTTTAGTAATGTAGATTAGTGAGAAGAAAATATGAAGAATGGGGACAATAATTAGTTGTTAATGGCTGAGTTACACTTAAATAGTGCCTACATAATCCATGGACATCATGCTAATGTAATTCAACACATACAAGAAGTGATGATAAAATGGGTTGATGTATGAATTTTAAGATTGGCCAATGGATGTTATTAACTGATTTAAGCTAATCATTTCACATTGTGATTGATTATGATGATGGGTTGATTTATCCCTAAGAAATGATATATGCAAAGAGTGAATTGGGAATGATATCTCCTAAGATAAGTTACATGTTTTGAGGTGCCCCATGAATCAATGTTTATAGGAGTGAATTTGGGAATGATATATCTCATTGAAAATTTGTGAGCTTGGCTTGGTTGACTAATTTAATGACTAATTGAGTGAGTGATGGATTGCTAGAGAAAGGATGGATATTGTGATTTAGTCAGTCCCAATCAATAGGTGGAGGACATTGAGTGGAAATAATAAGAAATAATTGTGGATGATCGATGTGCAAGCATAAAGAAATAATTTAATTGATAGTATGGATTAATGATGATGATCACAACATGTATTTGATATGGATGGATGGAAAAGAGAGGTAATTATGGGATGAATAATGCAACAATTTTTTTTATCACCATGATACTTGCCCAAAGTGCTAGTAATCTGGTTTTCACTTGTGGATGAGCTTTTTTTAAATCTCTTTTTCTTATTTTTTAAATTTTTGTTGTTGTTTTTTTTAAAAAAAATTATTTATTTATTTGTTTATTTTTGAGATGTTTGACTCACATGCCCTCTACAGAGGTAGATGGAACTAGAGACTGACTATATGAACTTAACATTTATTATGATATATATAGATGCTCTAGTTTATTTTATTGACTTGTCATTCATGTGTTATGGATTTAATTTCCATGTATGTTTTTTAGTTTATGAACTTTAGATGACTAGGCATTGAGGATATACCATATATCTCTATATTTTTAAGATGATGTTGTGGAAAATGCTTATATATGTGATAAAAAAAAGTATGAAAATGATGTAACATGATGGATATACATGAATATTTATGAATGCACTAATAATTGTTTTGTAGGTGATGACCTAGTTATTTTGTTTAAATAGTATACAAATTTTAATTTGCAACAAAGTAATGAAAGGGGGAATAGGATATATATGAAATGGTGAAGTTGAAAACCAAAAATTAAAATTTTGCATGAAAAAGGAAGGTGACCTAATCCTTATGGGCAAAGGAGAAATGTACTTCTTTCTAAATTCATAGAATACTAACTTTATTGGTTGCATTGAGAGAGAACTAGCCCTGATAGAACTAGTAAATGGGATAAAATTACCCTTTTTATCATAGACATACAATAAATTTGTTTGAAGAACTTGTTCTTTGGACACCTTTTGATTTAATATTTAATACATTTCTTTGTGACCCCCTACATGTAGTCTCATATGACTAATAAGACACATGGGCCAATCACCAAAGGCTATACATAGGTTAGTAAGGGCATCTCTCCCCAATGCTAATCCCATGCAAGTAGTGAGATGTAAGTGCTCAACACCAAAGATCAACAAATGGTGAGAGATGTGGAATTTGAATTTCATGTTGCATAAGATTTAGATAAGGGTGTCATTTTATTTGGAATGATTTTACCCCCAAGTCTTGGCCCCATGCAACTGATGTAAGGGCTCATCACCTAAGACCAAGATAGGTGAGTAAAGTTACCATTTTTTTGGTAGCATGTTAATATTTTTTGCATAGAAGGAACTGTAAGAGGAGACTCTATCATGGACAATATTCTAGACTAAACAATAAGTTAATATTTTCTAAGTCTTTTAAGAAGATGTGGGGAAAAGATATATACTTTGCTTGTAACAACTAAGGCAAGAACTAATGTAATGTTAAATTTTATAATGTTTTCCATGGGATAATAGGGTGATATAAAAATTTAAATGATATGATAAGCTGCATTTTAAAAGTTTGTATTATGCAAATTGATAACTAAATAATCACCAAACATGACATATGATATACAAGACAAAATGTAAACAATGGAAAATGCAATGCAATGAGGATAATGTGAAATGTAATTGTAAATGGGCTACCCCTAAGTGTCAAGGTACTCGTAGACAATAATATATTTTATTTTTTATTTTATATATTTTTTAATTAAAATTTTTTGATTTTTTTTTAATTTTGATTTTTTTGGAGTTTTGACAACTAGTATATATACAACAACATTAGAATTATTTAGGCATAGAATGTTATGAGCTGCATGATGTTCATTGATTCATCAATCTCTTCTCCATTTTTAATAACCAATCTATAGGCTCTAAAGCCATATTTGGCAATGATAACATATGGGCCCAACCAATTTGGTTCAAACTTTCCTTTCTTATCTCACTCAACATCTGTATTGTGTTGGTTTTCCTTACAAAAAAGATCTTTGATTTCAAACTCCCTAGATTTTATCCATTTTATTGACATTTAAACCTAATGAAGAGTCCCAATATGGCTTTTTTTTTCAATTTATTATGTTTTGTTATTTTTTTAATTTTTGCCATGTCAATTATAAAAGTATTTAAGATGCATGATGCTGACCCATATTGATCATTAAAATATGTGCTCAAGAGATATCTTCAGTAATTTCTTTGATTTCTAAGTTGGATTCTTCTAAATTTACTAATATACTAGCATAGCCCCTATTATATAGGGTACTACCAAACAGAGTGAAGCGAAAAGTATGTTGGATAAAGGATGTGTATTGAGTGCATAAAATATTTGGATGAATGAAATGATATTGGGGATAATTATAGGTTTCATGATGTGAAAGGTGATTGGGACCAACAATATCATGTATAACAAGACTAGGAGTGGCTAAAAGTGGGATGATTTGGGAATTTAATATCACTTCAATGATGTCTTCAATATGTGATGGGAATCCATTTTGTGACTATGATGATGCAGGGGTATATTAATAAGCTCATCTATTAGTGCCTTAAAAATGTTTTCACCAAGGGATTCTTATTGATTGATTTAATTGGGATGTAGATTTGAATTTTCCAATAATGCCTCAAAGAGGTTCTCACTAAGGACTCATATTTTTTATTTTATAGATTTTGATTTGGATTGGGATTGCAACTTGGATTTGGATTATTTGATAGTACCTCAAAGTGGTTTTCATTAGGGGACAATGATTTTGAATTTGGATTTTAGGATTCATCTTGATTGAGGAATGCTTGTTCCTTATAATATGTAGATGTTTACTAATGCTCTTCTAATTGAAGGCCATGCATCCTACTAAAATGTAGAGGTAAAAAACATAATGATAAAAATGTAGTATGACAAAATTTAGTATGACAAAAATATCACAAGGATAAAACATAGAGAGGGAAAATGTAGTGATATTGCTAATGTCACAAAAATGTCATAAGTGTCAAATAAAGGTCCAAACTCACAAAATCACATTTTCCTCTGTTATTTTGCTTGTAAATTTGGTGCATTACTTTTCCACCATGAAATATTAACTACTATCACCAAAATGAACTAGACAACAAATAAACAATGTGATAATCACTAAAATGTCCCAATCATTCTCTTCATGACATTTTTGTGACATTACCAATACTACTACATTTTTTCTCGCCATGTTTTATCCTCATGATGTTTTTGTCATACTTATTTTTTTACCGCTATGTTTTTGTCTGCTTCATTATGACATAGAGCCAAAGGCTAGCTAGGAAGTTTGTGATTATTTGACTATCATTATGGGAGGAAACTAATGGTAAACAAGACTGTTGGTCCCAATCAATGGTGTGGGATATGGACTTAAAATATGGGAGGAAGGATTGGTGGTGTTGATAAAAGGAGTGGCATAATTAGGCTTAGGAAATAAATGTTGGCATATCCTCAAGCTATGATTTTCAGACATGGATACACTTAGCTCTACCACAACATACCCTTTTTCAATCAAATCTTGTATATAATTCTTTAGTCTCATACAATGATTTGTGGAATGACCTTAAATTTTGTGATAGTCACAATATTTTTTATCTATATACCACCTAGGTTATGGGATGTTTTCATCAATTTATATGATGTTTGGAAATATGACTAAGTTTATAGTGACTAACTTTTGAAAGGTCACATCATAGGGTTGTCCCAAAGGAGTGAATTTGTCTTTACAAATTTTTTGACTAGTTTGACCATTAGGCATGGTAATATTATTGGGAGGTTAGGTGATTTAGATTTGATGTGGATCTATAAATGATGTGATACTATATGGTTAGGATGCTAGAATTGGATTCCCTTTACTAGTGTGATAAGGGATGCTAAAATTAAGGCTATAACTAGTGGATGGGAGACTTGATTGATTTTGAAAAATAGGGTTACTAGTGGTAGGGTGATGTGGAATGGTTTGGATTTCAAAATCAAGAGGAAACTTAGATCCTATACTAAAGCTTGTATAAATACCTAATTCTTGTTCTCTATCATGTATTCAATGATTTGGGAATATGGACTATGAGTGGAGTCTTGATGAACTGATTTGTGTTAAAGGATGGATTTGTTGGATTTGTTGGATTGAAGGATGGATTTGACAAATTTGTCTTAAAGGTAAAATCATATAGATCATGTGGACTTGTGAAGTGAGATGGATGTGTGGACAAATGTGGATTTGATGTAGTTTGGTTTAAGTTTCGGAATGAATTGGAAGTAGAACCAAATGGTTGATTTTGATGGATGTTAAATGGTTGGTTTTGATGGGTGTTGAGATAATTTTTTTGGATTTGGATTAAAGGTTATGTTTGAATTTGATTGGATTGGGGGTTGAATTATGAATAGGGTTTGGTTCAAGCATAAATTTAAAATTGGTTATGAAATTGAATCAAAAGGTTGAATTTGATTGATACTAAGGTTGGGACTTGACGAATTGATAGATACAGTATGATATGTGGCTAGTGACTTTGGATTTGTGGATGGATTAGAACTTATAAAATAATTTGAATAATTTTGATTTGTGAAGCCTAAAAATTGATCGGATATTGTCCCTAAAATAAAATTTGGATGTTGATTGATGGGTAAACTTGAAGGAGTATTCAAGTTTAAATTTGATTGATTGATGTTTGGATTGGATTTATTAATTGATAAACTTGAATAACTATTCAATTTTGGATTTGATTGGTTGATGTTTGGATATGATTGATTTATGGGCGAGGTTGAATGCATATTCAAACTGAGATTTGGATTTATTAGATGATTGATTTCTAAACTTGAATAACCATTCAAGTTTAGATTCAATTACTTGATGTTTGGATATGATTAATTGATGGATAAACTTGAATAACTATTCAAGTTTAGATTTGATTGGTAGATGGGTAAACTTGAATAAGAATTCAAATTTGTATTATATTAGTATATGAGTAAACTTTATTAATTATTTAAACTTGGGTTTGATAGATTGATGGGTGAGGTTGAATACAAATTCAAACTCAGATTTGGATTTATTAGATGATTGATTGGTAGACTTGAATAACTATTCAAATTTGAATTTGATTGGTTGATGAGTAAGCTTGAATAACCATTCAAATTTTGATTTGATTGATCTATGGGTGAGGTTTATTTCACATTCAAACTTAGATTTAGATTTATTGGATGATTGATTTGATGTTGATGCAAATATAAATTTGAATCAAAATTGATTGGATTGAACACTAGTTTAAGATTATGATTGTTTAGATTTGGATTTGTGTCTGGATTGATCAAGGGATAGCTCAATAAATCAACTTTTCTAGTGATAGGTGATATTACTTATAAGAAAGGATTTGACTAAAAAAATGATTTAAAAAAAAAAGACTTGACACTAGACTATAAAAAAGACCAAAGTGTCTAAAAACTTGATTGACAACTAAATACTTTTGAGTTTGAGTGTAAGGTTATTGGTATATTTTATAATGACTCACAATAACTTTGTTTTATACAAGGATATTATAGTATGTGTCAAACAAAAGGATATAATAAAAAAAATTCTACTTTAAATAGTTAAGTAGTTACACATAAAAGATGAAAAACTAGGATAAGAGTCTTAAATTATATTTGAGCCTTTTGATGTCACTTACTCATCCATACTCTCAGTTATGTCCTAATATTTCAAGGCAATATACATGGAAGATTATTACATTCCAATGGCTCATTGAGTCTAGTTTTGAGGGTGTGTGAAAGGTAAATTCTCAGTGCTAACTGCTAATTGATGCACCAAAGTTGAATGACAAAAAAGGATTTCCTAGGCTTAAGGTTTAAATAAGATTATCTAAGGGGAGTCCTTCGAGATACCTTATGATATGTTGAAGCCCAAAACTATGGAATAAATAGATAAAGTAGATGCACATTATTGGGTCTTGTCCCAAAGTGCCCAACATAACTGTGGGGGTTTTAGTGTGTTGACAATCAATGATATCGTATTTTGAAGTAACTTTTGAAACCATATGTATTAGAGCATAGAATTTCCTCACATAATGAGTACTTAAAACACACAATTATTTATATAATTGAAATATTTGGATCTCAATTTATGTACCTCATTGATATATGAGATTTAGCCTACAACGTGGTGGTGAAATATATGATCAATAAAGCACCTACAAAAATAAATTAAAAGTAAGTATTCATTTTTTTATTTTTCAATATTGTCACCAATGTGACACTAAGGAAAGAGCATACATAAACACCACTTGGATAAAAAATAAAATTTAAAAAATTATTTTTTATTCCTAAGTATCGTCACCAATGTGATGCCAAGGGAAAAACATACACAATTCTATAATTAAAAACATAATGATTAAAAATAAATAATTAACTCCAAACCAAATGTGATGAAATTACTAAAAACTTAAAAAATTGAACTAAAAGTATTAGTAGAAAAATAAAAGAAATTGGTTTTTGTTTAGCCCTTTTGCAGATTTTTTTTGACAAGTGTTTTGCAAATAATTTATTAGATTTTTTTTTTATATAGTCAAATAAACGTGCAACAAATTAAGAACAAACCATAAAAACAAGAGAAAATTAAAAAAAAATCAATTAAAAACTCCTTATAAATGCAACTATGACAAATATGAGATGAAAAAAGATGAGGGAAGGTCCCACTAGATATGCCAAAATGTATTAAGGAAATATAGAAATGAAAATAAGCTAAGAATTTAAATAAAATCTTAATTTAAACTAACTCAACTATGATAAATCTACAAATGAAAGAAATAAAATAAAATTATAGCTTAGCACAAAAATAAGCTTCCTCCATTGTGATGTAAATTTTATTTGATCTCTTTGAATTGTGGTTGCTCACTCTTCCAATACAAGGGTAAATGGGTAGCATTGTGGTATGTAAACTCTTATAATCTCAGCATGAGAAACTTGTAATGAAGAATCTTAGCTAAATTGGAGGAAGAACTTCCAATTTATAAAATTTGGAAATAGATGTGAACCATCCTTCTTGACATGGAGATCAAAGACTAAGAATAAAAGCTAATTTTTAATTCATAGTATAAATTTTGAATTAAAATTGAGTGGAGAACATGCGAGACTCATAAATGAATATAAAATTTATTTAGAAGGAAAATATGATATAAAATTAGTAAGTGGATGTGAGGTAGATTATTAAATTAGAGAAAATTAGATCATGAAAGATAATGAGAATAAAAGTAGATTATTAAATCAGATCATGGAAGACAATGGGAATAAATATGGATTATTAAATTGAATCATGGAAGATAATGAAAATAAAGGTGGATTATTGAATCAGATCATGGAAGACAATGGAAATAAAGATGGAATATTAAATTGGATCATGGATGATAATATTATTATTAAACTGGAATGGTAGACAATAAAATTATTAAATTAGATCATAATAGACAATGGGAATAAAGGTGGATTATTAAATCAGAATGATGGAGGATAAGTGAAGCCTTAGGGTATGTGAAGATTATTTTAATTTTATAAATTTATGAAAATTATGAATTTCCAAAATTCATGGAATTTTTAATTATAAAAATATTAGTTAATTAACTTTGGATTAATTTAGGGATAATAAACAATGAATAATGTAGTGAATAGTGAATACTGATGATGAATAATGATTAAGAAAAATTAAAGATGATTAGAGAGGATAAGAGATGATTAGGTATTTAGTGCAAAGAAGGTTAAAATCAACACAAAGTGTCTGATTTTAAGTGTTTATAATTTGTATCTTTAAATGATTAATTAGTATAATTTTATTAACATTTTCAAAATAATTTGGTACTAATGCCATGGATAATTCCATGAGATTCATAAAATTCATCTAGGAAGGAAAAGTATTTGAAGTTAAATAGGAGGAAAAATTGTATCCTTGGAAAAGGAAAAATGAAAAAAGGTCTGAAAATAAAATCAATTAAATATAATAGTTCAAACTTTGCCATATACAATTAAATCCAATGCAACCCAAATCTACTTACCTAAACACAAAATTCATGAATCTAAACTCAAGTAACCAATACCAAGTGAGTCATTTTAAATCATTCTAAATAAATTTGAACACTGAGAAGAAATCAAAACCTTAACCCTAATCATTTGATTGACCCTGTAAATTATTTTTAAAAAAATCATGATTTTATGGATTGATAAATGGTGTTTTTCCAAAAACTCATGATTTTGGCATTTTTGATGATTTTTGGTGGGTTGGTGGTTTAAACTATGATTTCTAGGTTCAATAAATCAATTTGGGTGATGGCTCATAATTTTTCATGATTAATCACAACTAAATCACAATTTGGTAACTATAATCCATGATTCAGAGATGCAATACAATCTGTAAGAGTTTTAAAAGACACATGCTATAACATTAGAAGATTTTGACACAAAAAAATAAAAACAAAACATAGGAATTTTAAAAGATATATCATCATTTTGATAGTTTTCAATTAATTTTATAATTAATTAAATTAATTTTTATATAATTAATTTTAATTTTTTGTTATATTGATCATTAAAAGTGAACACATTCATATATATCACATTCTTCAAGTAACCCTAAATGTCATTATAGAAACATATTTTGACATAATTACACAATATACTTTGAATAAACCAATAATAATCACATATTTAATCAGTATAAATTCATAGAAAATGATATGCATTATTTTATATTAATTGAGATTTATTTATATATTTATTTTTATGTAGGAAATATTTTGATGAGATAAATTAAGAGTGTTCAAAGAAAAACCAAAACAATTACAACAATCTTTACAAACTTAATAATTCAAACAAATTAATAAAACTTAAAATGTCGGAGATATAATTTTGAACAATCTTTATTCAAGATTGTTAGATTGATGGTTTAGGGTTTTTTAAGTAAGCCTTAAACTTAAAACATGTTAAAATAATAATTACAATACAATCTTTACAAACTCAGTAATTCAAATAAATTAATAAAACATTAAATGTTGGAGATATAATTTTGAACAATATTTCTTTAAGATTGTTAGATTGATTGTTTAGGGCTTTTTAAGTAAGCCTCATGTTTAAAACATGTTAAAATATTTATTTCAAGCTTACTAATAATTTAGTGTTTTTGTTCTTTTTAGCAGGGTTTAAGTTTAAAATATATTAAAACATTTTTTATTTTATTTAGTAAGATTAGTTTTAAAGCATGATAAAACTAACTTTATTTTTAGAGAAATGGTTTATTAAAAAATTATATAAATTTTGTTGGAAGTGACATTTTAGATACATTGTATGATCTGTTATTAAGATGATAGATCATTTAACATGATTTGAAATGTCGATTCCAAAATCTTATACACAATTTTTCCTAGAAGTCATTTCTCTACTATGTGGATTGTAAAAGTATTAGAATATTAATTATTTTTTCTTTTAATAAAACTTAAATTCAAAGCATATGAAAATTCTCATTTTTTAGACCCTAACTCTATTTTCATTGTAATTGGGTTACTTTCCTAATCTTACATTACAAATTTGGATTGGGAAGAGCAATCCATGGATAGGTTTGGTGTTGCTCATTGGATTATGTGGTTGATAAAATTTATGAATTGGTGGTTCATGTGTGGGAGAGAATCAACATAATAACTAATAGCATAAGAACAAATCCAAATGAAATGTGTGGGAGAAACTGGTGTTCTAACCGAATTATTCATTTGAGAAGTGGAAGACCATATCATTTCTCTTGATTGTTAAACTTGAGAAAGGGAGAACTACATATATGGTGGAAGTTGTATGGGATGGATGGGGTCCTTAGTGTTGCTTGGGACATTGAGAGCCTTTAAATCCTTGGCATTGATTGTGTTTATACCTGAGAGCCTGATGTTCTTCCTTGCCCAATAGGTCAAGATATTTCCTTGTGACAACCATAATTTATGCTTTAGAGGTTGAGGTAAGCAATTTTATGATTTAAGTGTGAGCTTATCACTGTGTCACAACCCTTACCTTATAGATATTACTAAAACTATGTTTAAAAAAAACCATTATAGATTATTGAAATAGCCCCTAAAACACTTTTTAAAAAAATTAAAAAAAACATTACAATAATAAATAATAACTAGCGCCACATAGCGGCTAGTCCCTACCTTCAATGCATTAATTGCAATAAATTTGTTGATGTAAATTATGTTGAGTTAATTTAGAGTATTTTGAAGGATAAATTTTGGATCCATACGTTTAATGTATCAATTACAATAAAAATTGTAATATAAATTGTTTCAAGTTAACTTAAGGGATTTTATAAGGTAAGTTGTGCATCAATAAGACAAAGGTTGCATATTAAAAAGGTTATATGATTCTTGTTAAATAGAAAATTAAGTGCTTTAAATATATAAAAATACATAATATATAAATAAAATTTGTATAATAAGTCTATCAATTCCCTTTTTAAGGGTTTTATCAATGGTTATTCCCATAGAAGGATCATATTTGGTGGTAGACATGCTAGCATCTTTAGCCTATGCACATAATTTATTCTACCCCTAAAGTATAAAATGAATACAACTTCCCAAAAATTATAAGGAAAAGATAGTTGAGGGGAGATGTATATAGGAAGGGATAATGCATGACTACATATGAAAAAATGACCAATTGGTAATAGCCTATGCAACACATGACCAATAAAAGAGTATAATGCATGGTGAAGAGGGATATGAGGTTGATGTAGAAATGGTCCAAGGATTCATAATGTAAGATTAGAGAAGGAAATGGTTGCTGATTCAAGTGAGCCTCAACCTGTCCCTCTAAGGGAGAAGTACATACTTTCAATGGTTCTACCAATTGAGTGTGTTGGCAGAACCTGGGGTTGCCATCCCACATACAATCATTGATCTATAACTATGTGAAGGTTTTCAAAAATGATTCATTCCTCTTCCAACTAATCTTGTTTTTCTATCCATTAGTTTCCCAATCCTTTCCATTTCATATGCTCCCATACAATGACAAACGTTGCCTATACAGACATAAAATGCCTAATGCAACATTTTTTTATGTGATCTGATTGGGATGCCATCAAAAAAAATATACATGTGCATACATTATAATAAGCATTCTCATTAATTTGAATTAAATTGAATTGTTTTTGTTGATAATTGATATACTTATAAAATGTAAAATTGGCTCCACAAGATGTGTAGGTGTAAAAGTGTGTCATGGGGTCAAACTAGAGGTCGATCCTATACTCCTTATTATAATATCCATTGGAAAATATATTGGTTTTCATGATGTATCTCTCACCCTAGGAATTAAATATCCATCACATCTTAGTTTGGCTGATTAGAACACAATTGCATAACATTAAACATTAAATTTCAAATTCTGGATTTTGTTGACAATTGAAAAGAGGGAAGTTAAGAGTTATTACTTAGTAGGCTATGATTGTCCCCATGGAGTTTCTTTGTGGGATATTAATCTTCATTTTCAAAATTTCCAAACAAATATGCTCTCTTGGATGCATATGTGAGCTACACCTACCTATTTGTAATGCAGGCATACATGGTAGCACTTTGGGAATGAAGGGATAACAAATGCAATTAAATGAAATTGAATATGCATCTAGTAAATGGAAATTTTTTTAGTTATATGATGGTGTTATAAATCTACAAAATCTTGGGGAAAAAATTGCTTCTTTATGGTATAATCAATTGTGCATTACAGATGTCAATTATCAAATTTGGAATGTAATGAGTAGTTTTGGATGATGTGTACATGAAAACTAAAGACTAAACTAATTGAATGTAATATAACTGATGATGTGCACCTCTTCCAGGGAATAAGATGAGGATGGTGATGCAGATGCAAATTCATTTTTTTAACATGGAAACTATGTAAAGAAACAAACAACTAAGTGAAGGGTGACAATGATAGCTATGCAAAGGAAGATTAAAAAATAGTAACTTACTAAGGAGGGAAAGTAAAGTAATTTAAAAATTAATTTTTTTAATATAATAAAATTTCATCTAATCATTATGAATCAAATGAAATATTCCCTAATATCACCCTAATAAATATTTCAAAATATTACATATGAAATTATAATATTATCATACTAATATATTAAAATTTCTTCCTTGAGTCAACGTAGATATTTACTAAAAAAATTATTTTATTTTGTTAAGTATATGGGTTGAGAGTTTGGTGTAGAATTATGGTTTTGTTATGGAATGGTTTTATTCTTATTGGAATATGAAAGTCCATATCAAAGCTATTTCTTTTTATTGTCTAGTATTTTTTAGCAAAATTAATCCTATTAAAATATAGTTAAAAGTTCTTCTAGGTGGAGTGTACCTTCATGCTACCATTGATAGTAATAAGGCTCTTATTATCTTGTGAAGGATCTTACCACCTTGCTTCATAAGGCCTATACTTTTGGTAGTTCAAAGGTCTGTTCATTATCTAGGAGTAGATCACCTTCTATTGCACTTTCTACATTTTTTTTAGTAATTAAATTATCTTTACCACTTTTTCTCTTGTATATTGAATTAGGTTTCTCCATATCAAACTTAGTCTATAGAATATTGGGATAATCAAGATTTAATTTGATGCAGACAGTGGAATTATATTCTTCCATTTTTCTCTTGTATTCTAAATTAATTTTCTCCTTATCACTTTGTCTTGTATATACCATATTAGGTTTCTTTGTAGTTTAGTAGATATCAAATTCAGTTTGTAGAAGATTATAAAAATCAAGGATGGAATTTTATGTAGACAATGGAATTTTATTATGACATCAATCTTATATTAAACCAAAATATATCGATCAAGAACCTAAAGGCCCTACATTGAGAGAGTGTCTAAATGCACTTTTGTTGGCTGAGTTGAGAGAGTTCATTATTCAATTGAGCCATTTAAACTTTATTTGTCTAATTGAACTATTGCTCCTTCATTGTATCCCATGCCTTATTTGGTGATTATGTGTTCTAAATATGAATCTTGAGCTCTTTGTTTATTTGAGAGAAATGAGACCCAAATACGACAGCCAGAAGGTTGTTATGCTTTTCTAACTTGTCCATAATTATTGGAGCATTTTCTTTTCCTTGATAGATCCTTCATAATCCTTTGATTTTATAAGTTCAATAATATCTTGCTCTTAATCTTCTTCCCTCATTTATAAGATTACAATTAACAATTTTAACATTTGAGCAGATGAGTTTTGAACTTTTTTTTTCTTTTTTTTCTTTTTGGTTATAAAGACATTCATGAGTTTATAAATACAAGCATTAACTATTACAGGTAGAAACATGATTAGATATTCCAATTTCTTAGCATTAGCACTACCATTTTTATTTTCCTAGCACACATCTTAGTGTTTGCAATAAATGAACAAGTATTTTTTACCGTAATAGTTCCATCAACTCCATGGCACTTACCATTAAACCTATTGTTTACTATGCATGATGAATGTTTGAAAATGGACAGTTCAATAAGTAAACTAAATTACAAAGAAAAAAAATCATTATTGATAAACAAGAATATAACCTTATGAAAAACAACTTAACTAGTATAGCAGGAAAAACAAGTTTCTTAAGATCTCAGACTTTGTATCCATATTTAGGTATAGGGGCCATTATCATGAAACCTGTTGGGTGAATATTTTGTCATCAACTAACTGAAGACAAAATGGGTATATCAACCACAGCATAGGGAGATTTACACCATGAAAAGTATGGGTTTACTAGATCTGGACGAAGTAAATCTCTCCTCTCATCAAGGGGAGGTTCCCTATAAATAATTATGCACTGGATATATGTATATAATTAAGCAGAAAATAACACATGGGGTGGTATAACAGCATCTACCTCTCTTTTTTCAAAGGTAATGTATAAAAAACAAAAAAAAGGGATATCCCGGTCTTTAGCTAAAAACACTCCTCTTCTTTCAGGAATGGTGTCAAACGGAGAGCAGAAAATCACCTGAAGTAACAAAATCCACAAGAACAATTATGCAAGCACAAAGTCTTTCGTAGTCTCCTTCACCA
The DNA here is from genome assembly GCA_037957365.1 of Torreya grandis. Classification (NCBI taxonomy): domain Eukaryota; kingdom Viridiplantae; phylum Streptophyta; class Pinopsida; order Cupressales; family Taxaceae; genus Torreya; species Torreya grandis. Next base: position 1,571,082 of record JARHVA010002307.1, read on the forward strand.
ATCTGGAACAAACGTAACCATATTGTGAAATGAAGCACAAAGTCTTCACCTGAAACTATAAAAGATAACTGAATCTCAAAGATAAAAGTAGCTCAAAGTCTATCCTCTACCTTTTAGAAGTGTTCTCAGATAATATTAATACACCCACTTTGCTTATTAAATTAGATAAACAAGAGATCATCAGGAAAGAGAACATAAGAAACTGTTTCCTATACAACATAGATAACTTCAATACAAAGTCTAAAATAACCCTACTTCTCATTCATTCAACAAAATATGATTTACAAGTTTGAGCACAAAGTCTCAAAAATTGCTTCAATTTCAGCAGAGTGTTTGCTCTTAATTTTTCCAAGATCTATTACAAATGAGGTCTCCACTATATATAGGGAGAAAAACCTCCAAAAACTAGAAAATAATAAAATACAAAAATATCTCAGTCAAAGATGACTCATCTTTGACTTTGAGATATTTTTCCGAAATATTTACATGTAATTACATTTTACAAAATTGCATGCACTTTCCACAAAAAAAAAAGTGCATAAGGAAAGAAGAAGAAAGGAGGGGAAAAAATTAGTTCTTGCTGCCAGATTTCTTCAGATGAGCATCGTACATAGTAATACATGCCTGAATTCCTATGCTGTCTGGCACAACTGTGTTCTTGGAGACGATTCTAGCTTTGATTAATGTGTCCTTCAATGCTATGATGGCCTTAGCATGACCAGTTAACCTGGATTTAAGATTTTCCAAAGTCAACTGAGTGTCTAGAATATTATCCACAGAGGACATTGAGAAGGATTTCTCTTCAAAATCTCTTTGAATCATCTCTTTGAAACTGTGGATCATTTTTCCTGTTGAGAGGAACTGATTTTCCTTAGAGGTTAGGTTGCAGGGCAGTTCTTCAAATTTATTGAGTAGACTTATGTCGCTCTTCTCACCAGCATCCCTGAAAGCTTTGAGATCATCAATTAAATCTTTGAGTACCTGGATCCTGAAAGTCAGTGACTCCTTGATCTCAACATAAGAGTCCTTGTTGGAGATGACACCGATAGATATCAAGGTGCTTTTCTTCAGATCCTTCATCTCCTTCCGTTTGGCAAGATATTTTTCTAAACTACTAATCTCCTGAGAGATAAGAAAGACAAAGTCATCTAACTCTGCTCTTAATTTCTTCATCTTGTCCATCTTTTCTACAACTTTTGATAGCAAGGAAACTCCCTGAGTATGCATTTTTTCAACGTAGTCCTCCAAGACTTTTCCCTTCAAGTAAGTCTTCTCTGCCTTTTGGATGATAGGGTCATCTACAGATAAGGCCTCCGAAGTTGCCACTTTAGGGGGGAGAGTGAACCTTCTTATTACTACCATTAGCTGCTCTATCTTGGCCTTGTAATAATCTTTCATCTCCTTCTCTTGGTTGAATTTCTGGACCATGATGTCCATAGCAGACTGAAGGTCGCTTTTCGCACCTTCGTGAGTAACTTTGCCAAGTTCGACATGAGAGATGGAATAGCTGCTCATTTCGAAACCCTCAAGGGTTGCATCCTATGGAGGCTTAACAATTTCTAGAAATTTTTGTCCTTTTTCTTCGACCAATTTGGAGAGGATCTTTGGCCTCTTCGGAGCCTTGGCTTTCACCGGCACTATTTTGCCAAAGTCGAAGTCATCTAGAGAAATGTCCAACTTCTTTCTTTTGGGGGTGAATGCTGACATCCAGGGTGGGAGAGAAGTACTTGTTGTGGCAATGGTTGTCTTAACTGGTGTTACTGTGGCAGCTTCTACACTGCTAGTGGTGACAGTAGTCACAGTGGGAGTAATAGGTGAAATTGTACCAATTACTGATTCTAGCTCTTGGGCAAAACTTTCCCCCAGATTGAAAGAGGGAGAAGATAAACTTGGGATGGACCCAGAGGAGTGAGGAGAACCTTTAAAAGTGCCCTGAGAATCACCAAATATGACTCTAGAAGGAGAGGCAGCTCTAGAAGAGGGAACACTGATCAGAGAGATAGGAGAAGAGGGTGCCATAGGAGACTAAGGTGGAGAAGGAGAGATGCTCTTGAGTGGTTGTGCTTCTTCTTGTGAAGGTAGAGGTTCAGTGCTTGGCTGTCCTATCAGCTGGTCATCTATTTCCATTGGCTGAGTTGCCTGTGTTTGAGGGCTCTGCTCTTCAGTTCCTTTAGCTGTCGCTTCAGGATCTTCAGTAGCCTTTGGTTTCTTAGACACAAAGATGATTCTAAGCTTGTGAGACCTAGAAGGGGAAGGTGCATCACCTTTGTTCTTGGTTTTGTTCTCAGCCTTCTTCATTTTTGCTTGGTATTCAGCCTCTGATCCCGTGATAAATTCTTTCAGTTTGATTCCTCTGGCTGCTAACCAATCATTGGTGTTAGCCAATATTGGTTCAAACATTTTTTTCAGAGAAGTTAGTTCCTTTTGAGACCACTAAGTTGGAGGAAGAGGGGAGCTAGCAACCTTTACAGCCAGGTATTTGTTATTGATGATGTCTTCATCGTCAGCCAGACTGGAGGGGATCTTTGCAAGCCTCAGATATTCAATCTGGTCTAGGGTCAGCCTGTAATAATCCATCTTTTTGATCTCTTCAGCCATCCTCAGGTCGATCCAGATATCTTCAATCATGGGCTCATGGAACTGAGTCTTCTGCCTAATTTTGTCCTTGACTCCTTTGTAATCAAATTTATCTCTTCTCTTGAATTGCTTTAGGGTGACCATCTGCATTTTTGTTTCCATGACTTTGGCTTTGGTTGCTGTTGCAATTGAATACCTACCAATTTTGATTAGAAACATGAAACTTGGTTTCTTCAGCTCCATTTTTTTGGTATGCATGACAATCAGTTGTTGAAAAAGTTCCACTAGTACCAACTTATCTGAAGGGAACCTGGAGAGCATATAGGGGTAGCCTTGGAAAAAGCCAACTCGAAGATAGCAGAAGGTGGGGAATTATAGGAACATGCAGTCGTAGTTGTTGACCACTATCCAAGCCTTGTCTGATACTCTCTTCTGCTCAAGCTAAGGGTCGAAGAGACATAGAAATGTGGTGAAGAAGGCATCATTTACCCTTTTGAAATGATAGGTTGACCCTTGTAGTGTCAACTAGGGATAAAATGAGTATACTGGGGTTGTCTTTCTATCCCCTTCAGTTGTCAAACCCAAAAAATTTTGCATTGTGGAAGCTATGTACACAAGGTACGAAGTCATATAAAACTTGTAAGAAGTTTATACCTTAGTTAGCTGCTCATGGAGAGCGTTGTTGATCTGCTCTCCCCAAAAGATGACCTGCTTGCCTTGGAGGATGATTTTAATGAATGGGTACATCCATTCATGGAACAGTGAGGAAGACGGGAGGCTTCGAACTCTGTTGAGAAGGGTGATGAAGTCACCAACTTCCTCGATGAAGTCACTCCTCAGAAATTCCATGGCCATTTGGATAGGTTGGTCTTGGGGGTCTTCAGCCATTTGTAGTTCATCACTTTCTTTGCCCTCTCAGGGTCTTTGTCGTATTCCTTCTGGGCATCCACGAAGTCAATCTTGGTCACTTCGGTGGCTGGAGGGCACATGAAGACTTTGTCAATAAATTTGGAATCCAACCGAATCACCACATTGTCGCTGGCATCTGAGACTGACCTGGTCTCTTTGTTGTAGAAGCGAGCACATTAAAGGATGAACTCTATATGATGTGTTGCTACTGGAAAAGTGACCACCAGGTGGATGTTACTCTCGATGATTCTCTTTATCTTGGTGCTTGGGTTCGTCGCCTTTGTTCGGGTTATGAACTCGGCCATGTCCACGTGGCCAATTTTGGTGTCCCGGATGTCATCGACATTTGAGGAGACCGAAGTGAGCGGGAAGATGCCCTAGTATTTATACTGCATGGTCTTCACCTTTTTTGGAGATGCTTCAGACATGGGAACTAGCTTTGGTCAGACAAGTGTCGATGAGCAAGAGTTCTCTGAAGGTACTGCAGACATGATCACAAAATTAGGGGACAGTGGACGAATTGGGGAAAATGCCTTTTAAGTGATCTTGGTCAATGGAGGTCACTTAAAAAGGCCAGGTCAGAAAAAGGGTCAAAAAACAAGGAAGAAAGGGAAAGAAAGAGAAAAGATGAAAATTCCTCCAGAGTTAAGAAAATTTGGAGGAGGAATGCATGGGCGACAAAATTTGCCACCCCTACATGTTGGAGTGAAAGAGTGCAAGGGCGACAAAATTTGCCGCCCCTACAGGGATGGCCTGCACAGGTGGAAAATTTTGCCACCCTTGCAAGACAATAGGGAAGTAGGGGCGGCAAAAATTACTGCCCCTACAGTGATGGAGAAGTGAGAGTAGGGGCGGCAAAAATTGCCGCCCCTACACACTGAACATGCTTCAGTAGTGAATTTCACCGCTGATGCATGTCTGGTAAAGAGCATGTGTGGGTGGCAAAATTTTTTGCTCGTGCATGAATGAGTGAGTGCGAGTGGCAATATTTGTCACCTGTGAAAGTGAATAATGGGGGCGAGGGGAAGCTGAGACACAGGGGTGGCGAAAATAACTATCCTTACGGGTTTGAACAAGACCACGGGCAACAGAGAGGGACGGCATTTTTAGCCATCCCCAGTAGGTAGAAAGCCTCCAAAACATCCTAAAAATGATAAATAAACTGAGGAAGAACAAGAAAAACAAATGTAAAAAACAAGACCCACTTGGAAAGTTGCATGCGCCACAAGCTCGAATCTATGAAATCGCGCTTTAAATCACTCATCAGATGGTCCAGACGCAGAAGGTAGGAGGAGAGGAGGAATTAATGAGAATAAATGGGGTTCAAATCGGTTTATATGGGGTGAAAAACAACCCCAACAACCCACCGTGCATGGCAATAAATGCCATGCACAAAAATCGAGGCATGCTTGGGCAGCAAAATTTGCTGCCCTTGCATGTTTCTGTGAGTTTGAATGCAGGGGTGAAAAAATTACCGCCCTTGCAAGAAAAGGGCAATTTGCCGCCCTTGCATTACAAAGGTCAAAATGCATTGACGGCAAAATTTGCCGCCCTTGCAAGAAAAGGAAGAAAAGACCAACTCAGGAAGAGGCAGTCTGGGGAGGGAGTTTCTTGGTCGCAACGAGATCATAATCACTCTCACGTTCTTAGGCCAAGATGAGAAGGAATTCAAAACCCGTCTCGAAAACAAACTTGGAGAGACAAAAGATGAAACGGACAAGTTTCGTAGGGGGTTGTTCCCAAAAATGGGCTGAGCTAATTTTAGAAACAACAAAACCTAAGTTAAATTATAATTCATTTATTTCTCATTTATCATGTTCTCCATTTTTGACATCTAATCCTAGTTCTGCATCTATCTATGCATCCACTTATGCTAATACTCACTCTTCTCACAAGGACTTGATGTTATGCACCCTTTTTAAGTATTGAATATAATAATTTATTTAAGATAGAAACATACATACATAAGAAGTTTTTACTAAGATTTTGTATTAAATATATAGACACTTATATTTATAAAAAATATATCAACATATAACTTATAATATATAAAAAATATTGAGTTTATTATAATTAATTAAAGTAGAATGAATATAATAATATTTTCACATTCCATTTAAAATATGGTAAGAATTAATTATGGGTATAATTGTTAAAAGTTTATAGATCTACGTGTTATATCTTGATATCACCCTAAGTATGATAACCTTTGAATTCATGGATTATTATGATTATTATTGCTTGGATTTGAACTTTATGATATATATTGGCTATGGGACAATTATATGCTGATTAGTTTACATGATGGATTAATTTTGTGATAGGTTTACTTTCTTATTTTGTACATTATGGATGTATATTTGTTAGTTATGCATAATTAGTTTTTGATATATATGATGACTTAGACTAACTACCTACTTCTTATGAGGTGGATGTAATAATGGTTCTTCCCTTGGAGAATTGCATAAGGAGAGCATCATCAGAGAGGATGGTATAGATGGGATGATTGGGGGATGACAAAGGAACTACTAGTAACCCAACACACACTATAGTAGAATAACGTATTCAACTCTTTATTTAATTTAGATAGTTTATTTTTGAGTGCTGATATACTTCTATTATGATCATATTTCAGTCGATGATTATGATGATCTGATTGTGTGATCTCATGTATGATTGTAGTACATAGATTTACTCATACAATGTTGTTTTATGATCATGTTGTTGATGCTTACACTAATCTGGTTGTCTAACACAGTGACTAGTTTAAATGATGTTTGGTATATATCATTGTCCTTATTTGATGTCTTTATGTATAAGAAATAGTTAAGGCATTAGTATAAATCTATGATTAGATAATGACAATGCTAGCATTATTATAATATCTTTGTGTATACTGAAATATTATAATGTTTAATATTATTATGTGGTCAAAATCTGGTTATTGATTTCTCCATAGTCATATTGTTATTCAAAATTAAAATGTAGTTAACATTTTTGAGTTAATACCAATAGTTGCATTGTTATCTTATGAAACTAACCTTAGCTAGAGGATTGAAATGCAAGTGACATAAGTCTTATGTTATCAAAGAAATTATAAATTACTTTGATTTATCTTTTAAAGAGATAATTACCTACTATATTTAATTTAAGGAAATTTAACTATAATAATAATGCTAACTTAAGAGCTAAGTCCAATACATGGATCGCATTGATATTTGAAGGTATAAAAACATCATATTATAATGAATTAAGTGGACCTAATTTGGTAATTAACTTGGCCTTAAACAAAAAGATTAAATATGCTTGATTTATGAAAATAAATGAAGCTCAAGTTAAGTCGATGGTAATTGATTTTAAACTAAAATGGTAGAGCGACAGATTATACATGGAAATTGAATCTTTAAGGATGAGATTATATTAAGAGAATTGGAGAATACAATGACATACAACATGATACAGGAAGGAAGAAGGAGGTGAGTAAAGAGATAGAATGAAAAGAAAAAACCATTCAAGGAGAAGGAGAATGATCTTAGATGAAATTACCGGTAGGTGGTGTAATTCCATTTCATGGTTGTTAGTCTTGGAAATTTTGTGTATGTTTTCTTGAATGGGTTTTCAAACTATGCCTCTAAAAGAAATCATGTGTTATTATGTTCGACATAAACTTAAAAATTGCATATATGGATAGGTTTCTTTTATTATGAAAATTTGTCATACCATTTAGAGGTTGGGATTGGATTAAAGTCATTGATAGTTGGATAGGTTGAGTATTGTATGGACCTACATGAATCAATTGTGTGTGTGTTTAAGTTGACTTCTTTTGTTTTTTCAAGAGGATTAAAAATAGTTTAAGTTCTTTGGCCGATGTGAGTTGGTTGGTAATTACTTGTCTTTTGACAATTTTTGGCATGATGATGCGAAGGTCAAATTCTATTAAGATAACCATCCACTTGCCAATTTGGTCTCTAGGGAGAAAGGCTTTAGAGAGAAAGTGATGAAGTGGGTCAGAATGAACTTGACATAAGTTGTTTGATATAGCATGTAGTGATAAAGCTTTTTGGTTATGAAATAGATAGTGAGGCAATCACATTCTACTTTGGTTTAATGTTTTTAGTAATCAATGAGTCCTAGAATAATATAATAGATAACATACTCTCTTCTAGTATCATCTTATTGGGAAAGCATTACCCCAACTGATATGGGTGAATAATATGTGTACAAAATTAATAGATGGTAATTAGAAGGTGGATGAGGGTAGCAGATGTATAAATAATTATTTCATGCTACCAAATGACTTTTGACAAGGATCGGTCTATTCTAAAGCATTAATTTTCTTAAGAAGGTAATTGACAGAATAAATGTGGTAAATCCATTTCAGGGATAAATTGTTGGATTTCCCCAAGCTTTTTGAGGTAAGGATGAATGTCTAGAATGGAATGAGGAATAGGAATATTGACTATAACATTGATCTTAGTAGGATCAACATCCATATAATGAAGAGAAACTAAGAACCCTAGTAATTCAAGGAATAATTCATCTCTAGGTAACGTGGGTAGAGGTCCATAATATTACACATCTACTTCAAGATCAATGATTTTATTACCATGGTGATCATATTTAGAATGTATCTAGTGGACATATATGGCTTTGGCATTGAGATTGATCTTTGGGGTAGGTGGAACTATAGATGAAGGTTGATTAGATTTAATTTGGTTTATCTTTGGAATTATTGGCTAGAAGAGGATCAAATAGAATGATTGGTGTGATAAGAGCTATAGAAGGTTCCAAAATTTATGAAGATGAGAGAGGTGAGATTTATTAAACCACCCAAGTAGTATCAAGAAGTGGAGAATTAGTTGGAGTTACATGACCTTTAGGTTTTTAATTGAAATCCATGGAAATAGTATGAACATTATGATTAAAAGCATGTATTTGGGCTATAGTTTTCTAATAATGTTGAACATCTAAATATTTAAGGATGAAATTATATTAAGAGAATGGGAGAATACAATGATGTATGACATGATATAATGATGAGATTATACTAAGAGAATATGCATGGAAATTAAATATTTAAGTATGAGATTATATTAAGAGAATATGCATGGAAATTAAATCTTTAAGTATGAGATTATATTAAGAGATTGGGAAAATACGATGACATACAACATGATACAGGAAGGAATAAGGAGGTGAACAAAGAGATAGAACTAAAGGAAAAATCCATTTAAGGAGAAGAAGAATGATCTTGGAAGAAATTATCTGTAGGTGGTGTAATTCCATTTCATGGTTGCTAAGCTTAGAAATTTTGTGTATGTTTTCTTGAATGGGTTTTCAAAATGTGCCTCTAAAGGAAATCATGTGTGTTATTATGTTCCATATAAACTTAAAAATTGCATTTATAGATTGGTTTCTTTTATTATGAAAATCTGTCACACCCATTTAGATGTTGGGTTATGGATAAAGGTCATTGACAATTGGATGGGTTGAGTATCGTATGGACCTATAGGAATCAATTGTGTGTGCATTTAAGTTGAATTCTTTTGATTTTTAAAGAGGATTAAAAATAGTTTATACATACAGGGGTATATGTATATCCAATATACATATATATATATATGCATGGATTATGCATGGAAATTAAATCTTTATGGATGAGATTATATTAAGAGAATGGGAGAATATGGTGACATACGACATGATATAGGAAGGAAGCAGGAGGTGAGAAAAGAGATAGAATGAAAGGGAAAATCCATTCAAGGAGAAGGAGAATGATCTTGGAGGAAATTACCAATAGGTGGTGTAATTCCATTTCATGGTTGTTATGCTTGGAAATTTTGTGTATGTTTTGTTGAATGGGTTTTCAAACAATGCCTCTAAAGGAAATCATGTGTGTTATTATGTTACATATAAACTTAAAAATTTCCTATATGGATAGGTTTCTTTTATTATAAAAATCTGTCACACCCATTTAGAGGTTGGGTTGTGGATTAAACTCATTAATATTTGGAAGGTTTAAGTATTGTATGGACCTACAAGAATCAATTTTTTGTGTGTTTAAGTTGACTTCTTTTATTTTTTCAAGAGGATTAAAAATAGTTTATACATACATGGGGTATATATATGTTTATTGGATACACACACACACACACATACATACCCATGTATACGGATAGTTATATTCAATTTTTTTAATGTTTACGTGAATTAGGAAATTGATTCAAGTCTTTTTATGTTTGAGAGTTTGTAACTGGTTAAGGAAGATTCTTCTTGAATATGGTTTCTACATTGTCATATATGTACCCTTTATACCATAACAAGTCACATAAGATAAACTAGTGGCTGAGAAAATAGGTGAATACTTAGGAGGTGAACATGTCATTTGACTGTGTTGATCTATGACTATGTATAAGACCTTTCAAAACAATTATATTTTAATTGAGCATAGACATTTTAGAGGAAATTAATTTATGTAGTTGACTATGTATAAGATATAACTCTGAGGTATATTTTTTTGGTTGGTTGTGCATGCATTATTTCTTGTGAAATAATTAAGTCTCCTGGCTTTATAGTTGATTTAATAATTATAAGTATGGATATGCATTTAAAGTATTTATATTTTGTGTTTGTGTAATATAATGTGGACTATGTAGTGTATACATATACATAACACACACACCGACCGTGTGTGTGTGTGTGTGTGTGTGTGTGTGTGTGTGTGTGTGTGTGTGTGTGTGTGTGTGTGTGTGTGTGTGTGTGTGTGTGTGTGTGTGTATGTATGTATGTATGTATTCTTAGGAGGTAATAGCTCGATGATATGGGAATGCTCTATATATTGTATTTGGGAAAGAAATGGTAAATGTATGAAGGAAACTACGTTTCCTCTTTACTGCAAATCAAATTTTGGGTGGAACTTTATTTTTACCTCAAATTTCTATATTGTGGTTTAAACTCAAGTTTATATATTTAAACACATCTTTTGCACACTTTGTTTATTATAAATAGTCAATTGGGTTGAACCAGTGTTGATATATGTGTTATATTTTTGAGGTAAGCATTGTAAAATGTCTATGCACATGTATATCTTGTCCAATGATTAAGTATGATAGTTTTTCTTGATTTATTATTTATTATGATAGGTTGTGCATGAGTTACCCACTTATAAACAAGTCATGAACTTTTAGTTAACCACATATGAAGTGAATTTTTTGACTATGAATAATATATCTATTGCCATATGATTCTTTTAAATCAAGTTTTAAACATTTAACATAGTATACATTGATGGGATTTTTGCATATAAACTTGTAAAGGGATTTTTATAATGTACAACAGATATTTGCAGTAAAGAGGAAACGTAGTTTCCTTCATACATTTACCATTTCTTTCCCAAATACAGTATACAGAGCATTCCCATATCATCGAGCTATTACCTCCTGAGAATACACACACACACACACACACACATGTGTGTGTGTGTGTGTATGTGTGTGTGTGTGTGTGTGTGTGTGTGTGTGTGTGTGTGTGTGTGCGTGTGTGTATATATGTATATATTCTCAGCAGGTAATAGCTTGATGATATGGGAATGCTCTGTATATTGTATTTGGGAAAGAAATGGTAAATGTATGAAGGAAACTACGTTTCCTCTTTACTGCAAATCAAATTTTGGGTGGAACTTTATTTTTACCTCAAATTTCTATATTGTGGTTTAAACTCAAGTTATATATTTAAACACATCTTTTGCACACTTTGTTTATTATAAATAGTCAATTGGGTTGAACCAGTGTTGATATATGTGTTATGTTTTTGAGGTAAGCATTGTAAAATGTCTATGCACACATATATCTTGTCCAATGATTAATTATGATAGTTTTTCTTGATTTATTATTTATTATGATAGTTTGTGCATGAGTTACCCACTTATAAACAAGTCATGAACTTTTAGTTGAGTTAACCACATATGAAGTGAATTTTAGTAATTGACTACGAATAATATATCTATTGCCATATGATTCTTTTAAATCAAGTTTTAAACATTTAACATAGTATACATTGATGGGATTTTTGTTTATAAACTTGTAAAGGGATTTTTATAATGTATAACAGATATAATATAAATGGAATGATAATCCCTATTACAATCTAGAAGCTAGTATACTATGTATAATTGTATACAACTTGTTGTGTGCAATTGAACATTACCTATACAGATTGGTTATAAGGATGTTTGGATTATTGTATAAAATTAGCTATGGTATATATATATTACAATCTAGAAGCTAGTATACTATGTATAATTATATACAACTTGTTGTGTGTAGTTGAACATTACCTATACAGATTGGTTATAAGGATGTTTGGATTATTGTATAAAATTAGCTATGGTGTATATATATATATATATATATATATATATATATGAATATATGAATATGATTAATATTTCATTGAATTTTTATGATGTTTATGTAATTATGAACTTGATATGATTCATGCCCAGATAGTATGATATTTGGATAGTAATCGAATCTATTCATTATATTTGAAATATCATTATGTGTGAGATTCATTTAATTATTTTGATAGACTAGATGCATAATTATGATTATTTCCCATATTTAGCTTGTTTTCATATCTATTAATAAGAATAATGTATTTGAATCATTGGTTTATATACTATGTTATATTTAACTAGTCTTGCATTGATAATGCCAAACAAGTAGTGAGACAAACTTCACTAGCTTAGTTAGCATCATGACTGCAAGATGAAGGTAATTCTATCAAGTGGTGTGTATAAAATTGACTAAGCCTATATATTAATTTTTATTTGAAAACTTTAACCAAAGTAATGTTAGATAGACATTATCATTTCATATGTTTTATTTATGTGTTTGTGTGATATCATATTAGAATGTATTTTCTTTATGGTACACATCATGTAGTAGAAATCTTACAACACACAAGTACTAACATGTCTCTCTAGATTATTGCATCATAATATCTACCCATCTATTAAGGGAGGTCCATTCCCTGATGGGAGATTGTGCAGGGGATTGATGGTATGTGGTTGGTGTGGAAAAGCACTCAGATGATGCTCTCCCTCCCTACTATAGTATTTACTTAGAGACTACACTTGAGATTGCCAAAGATACATGAGTTAGTTTGATGACTTGAGCTTTGTGGAGAATAGTATCTATTTATTGTATTAAGGAAAAATTCCTAATATAAATTTAATTATACTATTAGTTATACTTCAACAACTATAGTTGTATTATTACCAGCCATGGCTAGATTTTAAAAAGTTTACTTTCCTTGTAGTTATGTTATGTATATAACATGCTAGTGATTGGAACTGTTATTGTTTTAAGTTTTTGGATGTCTAATATGCTTTGGTAGTATGTTAAAAATCACTAATTATACTCTTGTGGTGTAATCTAATGAGAAAATAAATGTTTAGTAATTAATTTTTAAAAAAAATTATTGCATTATTTTAGTACAATCCATGAGTGGATGTTACACTACTTTTTCATCATACTCAAACCATCATCACAATGAGAATAGAATGTGATATGAAATATTGATCCAAAAGATTTTACACAATTATAACTAAAAGTAATTCTTACCACATTTAAAATAAAATGTTATCTAAGCTTGTAGATGGCATCCCATCTATTTGCAGGGATGAATGAGAATGTTTTCCATTAATGTAATCCAAATATATATTCCTTTATTTGTTTCAAATAAGTCTTGGGCATGTGGGAAAATATTACAATAATATGGATGAAACAATTTATTTAGACCAGAAGAAGGCATCGTTGTAGACAAACTCAGTTACGATAGTGGTTGTGTACCCAGTGTTGTTTGCTACTGTTATTGCTTCAGTATTATTATTCATTTAGTCATCGAGTCAATCGAAGATGTAAGGGAAAAGAGGGGAAAATATTCAAAGCATGTAGCTATCCATGTCAACATAGACCATAAATTATGGGGGGAAATTCATATTTTCAAATTGGAAGTGTTTTTAAAAAAATTGTGATTAATCTAAAAAAAATTGTGAAAATTTTGGAAAAACTTAAATTTGTACATAAAATATGAAAAAGGGATATTTAAAAAAAAATTAAGACCATTTCATATGCATTAAGATACAGATTAAGGATTTTAATTGCATAGATAATAGATAAAGAGTATCAAAGAGATAAATGAGATTATATGCCATTAATTTCTAACTATTTAATTTTATTTATTTCCATACAATTCAATTTCATTACATTTGATCATTATAATCCAATTCATTTGATGGGAATAAATGTTTTTTTAATTAATTTCTATAGTTTATAATTGTATTTTAAAATGTATACTATTCCTAATTATAAAGTAATAAAAATGGAGAGGGAGTCAATGGTACCAAGGTAGACTAAGAATCAATAGGTTTAGATGTTGAAGCTTCAGGGTCAAAACCTCACTTGATTTAAGAGATGACCTTGATGTCCTATCCAACTTTCTTTAACAAGTCAAGCTCAATTTTTCATAAACAAGTCATCATCATTTTTGAACTATTTAAACTTTGGATCAATTTCATTAAGTTCAATCAAGAGATCTATGGTTTAATGTTGACTTTAATGTTTAATAAATATTCACAAACATAATTTAATGTTTAAATTCATATTTTGTAATTACCCCAGACACCCTATAACATCACATTCCCATTTGTATTGTGGAAATGATATAATCATCCCCCTCTGAAAATTTGTTTTTATTAATTTTGATCTAAGAAAAGTTTTAAATTTATACTTTTGATTATGGTTTGTATCTTTAAATGATTAATTAGGATAATTTCATTAACATTTCTAGACCCAATTAATACCGATGTCATGGATAGTTGTATGAGATTCATAAACTTATTTTAGGAAGGAAAAGTATTTGAAGTTAAAAAGGAGGGAAAATAGAATCCTTGAAAAAAGAAAAATAAAAAAATGCATGAATAACAATCCAATTGTATATAAGAGTTCAAACTTTGCCATATACAATTAAATCCAATGCAACCCAAATCTACTAAATTCATGAATCAAAACTAGAGTAACAAATACCAAGCAAGTCATTTTAAATATTTCTAAATAAATATAAATACTACGAAGAAATCAAAACCCTAACCTTAATTATTTGGCTGATTTTTGCAAATTATTTTTAAAAAATGTGATTTTATGGAGTAATAAATCAGTTTTTCCAAAAATCAACATTTTTTTGGCGATTTTGATTATTTTTTATATGTTGACTATTTAAACTACAATTACCAAGGTTCAATAAAACAATTTAAGCAATGGTTCATGATTTTTTGTGATTAATTGAAATGAAATCATGATTTTGATAACTATGGTCAATGATTCAAAGATGCAATATAAACTATAAGAGTTTTAAAAAACATGTATGTCATAACATTAGAAGATTTTAACATAAAATAAAAATAAAACGTAAGAATTTTAATAAATATATCATCATTTTAATAACTTTCAATTAATTTTATAAGTAATTAAATTAATTCTTATACCATTAACTTTTTATTTTTTATTATAGCGACGATTAAAAATAAACACATTCATGGATATTATATTTTTTGAATAACCTTAAACATTATTATAGAAGTGTATCTTGACATAATTACATAATATAATTTTGAAATATTAATTCTCTCTAAAACACAGAAATTATTAAAAATATATATATATAATTATTAAATTATTTTATATAAAATTATTAAACTTTTATAAAACTTTATAATTAATTTTTCTAGACAAATCAATAATACCTACAAATAAGAGTACATAGAAAATGATATGCATTATTTTATATTAATAGAAAATGATATGCATTATTTTATATTAATTTAGAGTTGATTTTTTTAAAATAGTAGGAAAGATTTTGATGTGGTAAATTAAGAGTGTTAGAAGAAATTCCAAAATAATTACATTAGTTACAATAAATTAATAAAATTTAAAATTTAAAATTAAAGAGATATTTTTGAATTATATTTCTTTAAGATTGTTAGATTAATTATTTTGTTTTTTTTTAATAAATCTTAGGCTTAAAACATATTAATTTATTTTATTTTAAACTTATTTAAAATTGAGTGCTTTTTTTTAATGGGGTTTAAGTTTAAAATTTATTAATATATATTTTATTTTATTTAATAAGATTAGATTTAAAGTATGTTAAAACTTATTTTATTTTTAGAGAAATGACTTATTTAAAAATTCTATATATATATATTTTGTGACATTTTAAAGTACACTATATGACATGTGTTATCGAGATGATAGATCATGTAACATGATTTGAAATGTAGATTCTAAAATCTTATACATAATTTTTTTGAGAAGTCATTTCTCTATTGTGGATTGTGAAAGTATTAGATCATTATTATTTTTTTAATAAAGCTTAAATTCAAGGCATGCCAAAATATTCATTTTCAAATGCCTAATGCTATCTTCATCGTAATTGGGCTACTTGCCTAATCCTACATTATAAATTTGGAGTAGAAGATCAATTTATAAATAGGTTTGGTGTTGCTCATTGGATTATGTGGTTGATAAGATTTGTGAATTGGTAGTTCTTGTGTTGGAGAGAACCGATATAATAACTAATAGCATAAGAAAATATATGAGTGAAGCATGTGGGAGGAATTGGTGTTCTGCCTTGAATAAGAATTGTTCATTCAAGGAGTGGGAAACCACACCAATTCTCTTGATTGTTGAACTCTAGAAAGGAAGAACTGCATATATGGTGGAATATTTGTGGAATGGATGGGGTCCTTAGTGTTGCTTGGAACACTGAGATCATTTTAAGTCCCTGACATTGATTGTGTTTATGTTTGAGAGGTTGATGTTCTCCCTTACCCAAAAGGCCAAGATATTCCCTTGTGCCAACTACATTTATGCTTCAAAGGTTGAGGTTCTCCTTTGCATCAATAAAAGGAGGTCGAGTGCATAGATATAGATCATTCATTACACTACTAGGTCAAGGTGGAGGGAAACTATAGTTATATATATATATATATATATATATATATATATATATATATATATATATATATATAGTTGATAAGCAATTTAAAAAAAAGCCTTATCTCTTTCTATTAAAACTAAAGAGTAAAGTTCAAACTCTCTTAAACCATTAAAACGGTTAATCTCCCCTTTATTTTAATTGAGTGAGATTATAAATTAATTCTATGTTAATTAATCAACGTTCCTTCTCTACTAATAAAAGTTTAATTATTTTATTTATTTTTAATATTTTTCTTTATAAATGATTAGTTACACCCATCTCTTTGCTAATAATAGATGCATAATTTATTAGCTTAGTGATGACAACCTAGTGGTGAATGAGTTGAGTGTTAGGAGTAGGAGGTCTCAGGTTCCATTTCCTAGGATGCCCACTCTATAATGTCATTCCCACACTAAGCTATGATGGGTTATTCATGAAAATCATCCAAAATGTAATGGACTATTGGTTTGATGTTCAATGTGACAGGAGTTGGCACATGGCTTGAAACCTATGTTCAATGTGACACGACAAGTCCCTAGCCCATGGCTAGGGATACTATTCACCACTAGTTTGATGACATTTCAGTCATAAAAATGTCTTAACCCAACATTTTATCCCAATGATGATAGCCTAGTGGTGAGAGAGTTGAGTGTTAGGAGTGTGAGGTCTCAGGGTACATTCCCTAGGATGCTCACTCTTCCCACATTAAGCTACGATGAGCTATCTATAAAAAGTATCCAAAATTTAATGGACTATTAGCTCAGTGTAATGTGACAAGAGCTGACACATAGTTTAAAACTTGTATTCAATATGATGAGGCAAGTCTACAGGCCATGGCTAGGGATACTATTCACCGCTAGTTTGATGACATTTCATGTATAAAAATGTCTTAACCCAACATTTAAGTATGATGATGATAGCCTAGCAGTGAGTGAGGTGAGTGTTAGAAGTGGGAGGTCTCGGGGTCTATTCTTTGGGATGCCCACTCTCTAGAATCATTCCCATACTAAGCTATGGCATGCTATTTGTAAAAAGCATCCAAAATGCAATAGACTACCAAATCAATGATTAATGCAATAGGAGTCAGCACGTGGCTTGAAACATGTGTTCAATGTGATGAGGTAAGTCCACAACCCATGGCTGGAGATACTATTCACCAATGGTTTGATGACATTCTGGTTATAAAAATTTCTTGACCTAAATTTTTTTAGGCAAGTCCACAGCCTGTGGCTAGCGATGCTATTCACCATTGGTTTGAGGACATTTCAATTATAAAAAGGTCTTAACCCAAATTTTTTTTAGCCAATGAGATGTGGGTGAGTTGGTGAAGTGGCTTAGTTATTTCAAACCCCACCTAGGTTCAAATCTCTAGAAAGGCGTATGAGACCAGTTGTGGTCATGTTTTATATTTTTAGAGCTGTTAATGGTTGTTGGTTATTCTCAAGGTTGGTGGTGGTCATTGTTGGTATTCTCAAACCGATTGTGACTATTGTTGATATATCTAGTATATGTGGTAGATGATTTGTAGTCTAAATTTTGAGCTATTAAATTAAATTATCATAAAAAATATAATTTAAAAACCCAAAATAACAAACTAACTAGTAGGAAGTGTTGACCAAATTTGACCTTGTAGGTCAAATTAGGGCCCCTATACGTAAAACTTGATTTTTAGGTGTTTTTAGGGGTTTAATATTTTTTCATGGGGTAGGTTATAGTTCATTTGATGTAATTTGATGTTATATTAGCCTTGGTCTTAATCATATTAATCCTTATGTCCTTTAAAGTCATTTTAGGGGTCATAAATGCAAGTCACATGGTTCTCAAGGTGTCCAATTTCCTAAATTCATCTCAAACATCCAAGAGATCAAATTACCCATCAAGAATGTCAGTCTCATCTAAAAATTGTAGGTTATCTAATTGAAGATCAAGTAATCAATTGAAGAAGGGGATTTTGGCACTTGTACGAACCATGAGGGAAGGTGAAATGTGGGAGAAGGTCATGTAATGTCTATTCATCTTCCTCAAGTTCCTTTCTATGCATTACATGCTCTAGAAGTGTCATTTTTGAGCTAAAACCATTTTGCTCCTTCTTTGCCTTTCTAGACACATAGAAGTGGTCAATAGGTTTGTGCTTAGTATAAATATTTAAAGAGGTTTCAAATCAAATACTTTTGGGAGGTGGTATTACACTCAGAGAGATCCATTTCCATAACAAGATTTATAAGATTGGTCAACCATGCTTTATGAGCCATCCTTTATAAACTAATTCTGCTCACTATTTCTTGCACCCTATAGGTTCTACACCATTTTGGATAAGTTCGTATAAACTAGTTATTGATGTTGACTCAAAAAGATGTTGGGTATCTTCTCAGATGCT
Source organism: Torreya grandis (assembly GCA_037957365.1). Lineage (NCBI taxonomy): Eukaryota > Viridiplantae > Streptophyta > Pinopsida > Cupressales > Taxaceae > Torreya > Torreya grandis. Next base: position 1,589,986 of record JARHVA010002307.1, read on the forward strand.
CTTCATTCTTGGTGTCATGTTTCATGGTGTTTTGATGAGCAAGTTATCTCGTGTTGTAGGAAGGTGTCACCATTACGAAGCTTCAGTCAGGTTCTTCTTTATTGCAGAATGTTGGTCTCTTATAGAGGTCTCATGTGAAGAGATGATGGTTTTACATAGGTTTCAAATCCATATGATCACTTTTTTCCATGCTTATTTTCATCACATCATGATTTGGGCAACTTTCATTCTTGTTATTCCTCATAGTCAACTCTTCACTCAATCCCACTTGAAGTCACATGTATGAAGCTTGTTTAGCTTGTTCATGAAATGGTAATCAAGGTGTATAAATTTTTTCAAGTCATTAGGATCTAAAGAGAGATTATTTAGATGTTTTGGGAATTTCAAGACTGGTTACAAGCTCTTTCATCACACCAAATAGTCACTAGTTATACCTGTATGCTCTATTTTAGATGTTTGCTAGAGGTTTTCACATTGGAATAGATGTTATGGAACTTATATTAATATATCCTTGATGAGAATAATGAATTTTAAGTATTGATAATGAGTTTTAGTGGTTCATGGTACCATTTCTCCCTACATATTTCTCCATTATGTGCTCACTGCTTGCATACAACCCATACACACCTACAACAACCTCCTTGATGATGTCATGCCAAGAGGTGGAAAGTTGGATAGGTGTTTCAATATTTTAATATTTATAATAATGAATTGATACATTTGTTAAAATCATATAAGTGATCATAAACCTATCCATCTTACACACTACCCAAAATTTCATGTTCACTGCCTGTGTATGCAAATGCCCATCTATAGGTGGTACCTCAGAGCTATGAAGGTCTTTAAATGAAAAATTTAGAGAATGGTAAGGTCATTTTAAAATAATATCATGTGAGAAATCCAAAAATAGACCTATTTGAAACATTAAATGAGAAATTGAAGGTGTAACTACCTTTAAGCACAAGATGATTGAGATTAGGGAATCTTTCCCAAAAAGGTGAAAATATAGGTCCAAGGGCATGTTGTGAATATCATATAACATGGTTGAAATGACTTTTACAAAATATAAATAGGTAAACCTTGTATCTTATATAATGGATAAGATCTATGCCAAAGATTGAGGTCATAAATTTAGTGGAGGATGGAAGTTGAAGGCCTCAAAGATGCCTTGAAAACCACTAAAACTCGACATTAACATCTACATGATTTGAGGTTTGAATGAACCTTGACATCCTAAGGAGAAAATAAAACACACTCTCATGTTTTCATGGTAATAATTATTAAATTGTGTAAAAAATAACATTAAGGTCATCAATATGATGTTGATATATTGTATATCAAGCTTCATAAACACCTATACGTGTCCCTCTACAAGAAAATGAAAACCTACACCTGAGTAGGCAGATAGTAGGTTAGATTTGGTGTCTTAGTGGTGTTTTAGGTCATAAAAAGTGAATGAAAGTATGAACATATGCTTTTTGACCTCAAATATTCAAAAAGGGCCTTTACACACCATGACCAAGCTCAATTACAGCTCATATGCACCAACAGGAATCAAAAAGGGTAGGGTATCACAATTATGAGAAAGAACTCAGTTGGTAAGCTCAAGGTCCATGTAAATGTATATGGAGAGTTGGAATTATGAAAAAATATTATTATAACCTTAATTAGGACCATTATGATATCTATAAGATCCAAACAATGTGAAACAAGCTTACATAGACTCCTTAAGGTCCTGTGTGCACCTACAACTGAGTGTGCAGTCTTAATGAAGGTAAGAGATGAATATGCTTAAGAAAACATAAGAAGGTTGAAAATAACTTTATAATTATTAATTATATATCAATAAAGTGTTTTCACATGCTCCAGGACTCCCTTCAAGTTGACCATCTACTCTTCCTACTAGCCCAAAGGTAGCAATCCATACAGTTGTACTAGGAGACCCATGTTGCTCAATGGGTAAGGATGAAGAATCTAAGGTAGAAGAGTGGTTTTGGATGAATTAAAATATTAAATATAATTAATTTAAGTTGGATAACATTTTGAAGAAACCTAATCATATTGGAGTTAGCCTTGAGTGGTCATTCTTCGGTGGAAGTGAAAAATACAAGAAAATAGTCCTTTTGGAGGCCTTTTTTGGACAAATTGAGTTAGTTAAGTGCCTAAATGGATGAATATAAATTATAAATTTGGTAAAAATATTAATTAGGACATAATAAAACTCATAAAATCTTTAATTTTCCTTGAAATTTAGGGATATATCTCACTATTTTGTCTCATAGGTCAGCTAGTCAAGAAAATCAAGGTTTTGGCAAAAAAAGCAAATGAAGCCAAAAAGGGTAAAAAACTTGATATAAATATTTGGGAACTTAAAATATAATATTTTAAATTGTATGAAATGTGAATAGGTTCTATTAAACAATAACCAAATCTTCACCTCTCAAAATCATCAATACTCTCTTATACATAGCTCAATCAAGCAAGTTCCCACTAGGCCTAGTTGGTGAATGGGAAGAAGAGATGAGGAGAAATTGGAAGGTTTTAGGGTGACTTGGTAAGATTGATTAAAATTATGGAAAAAATGTAAAAATATCATATATGGTAGAAACTAAACAAAATGTTCTAAACCCTCAATGTTACAGTCAACTTAATAGGCAGGGTTTAGGCCTGGTGTCCCAATGTGAAGTCATTCACACTTATGGGTTTGGATATGCATTATAATAAATTTATTCATGATTTTTGGATCATAAAAAATGTTTTAAAACTCTTTTTATGTATATAAACCACAAGGAGAGCCATTTTTAGCTTAGGACCAACATTAGGCCTGTGAATATGGAGAAGCAAGCTTAGTAGGCTAGTTTTGAAAGCTCATATCTCTTTTGATGATTTGAATGGAAATCTAAGAGGTTTAAATGTGTTATCATGGGAATTAAATATCAAATTTGTGTAATTTTTTTGATTTACAATGTCCTATATTTATGAATAAAGCTTAAGAGGTCAAAATTGTCTAAAACCCTTGCTAAACCCTTGGAAGGACCTAATTGGGAAAACAAGGCTAAAGATGCATCCAAATGGACTAGATTGGAAAGGGAAGTGATTTAATGTTGTATAGGACTCTTCATATATTCCCCCCATCAATTTTATAACTGACCTATCTATACGGATAGGGTATAGACATACTTTTTTTTACTATTTTATGCATTGTGTAGGTTCCAGGGACTTTCAAGGGATGAAACCAACTTTGGGAAGAAGATATAGACTTGGGATAAACCCTAATGTCCATTTAAAACTTCATAAAAACTCATAAGTGTGCCTAGAAGATATTTCATCTCATCCAGTCAAAACAAGCATAGTGGACATGATGATGAGAAGTGTGAGAACTTCAAGTGGATGGATTTTTAAGGTCTACCTGAGCAGTTTAAGGCCATAGAGGGTATTTTAAAGTTTCATTCACTCCATAACATATATTTTCATGGAAAAATCAAGCCAATTTTGAGGCCAAGTGTGAGGGGTCACCAAAAAAGGAGTTTTTTAGACTATAGACAGTGATAGCTCACTTCCAAGAGATTCTAGATGAGTAGGACTACAACCAATGCATATAAAGGCATCTATAAAATCCTTCCCTCTCATTCCAATTAGTATACCTATCCTTAATTAGTTTTGTATGTTCAAACATGGCTAAATCATGAAGGTAGTTTTTTGAGCCAACAAAGGGAATTTCATACCACTTTTCATGAGTTTTAGGACTTGGGGTGACACTTGTGCTTCCTAAAATTTCATGATTAATTTAACATCTTATTCTAATGCATATGTAAATACTTTAAATAGATTTAAAAGTGTCCTTGAGACATTTAGACTTCTCTTTTCTCCTCTCTGTCTCAATTTCTATAAGAACTAGCCATTTTGGTCTTTGTAAACTATGCTCCACCTGAGTATGATGAAGCCCTACTCACTTGCATACCATTTGATCAATAAGATTACTAATTTTTACCTCTTTCATCAATATTCATAGTGTGTCTACTTGAATGATGGATCTTGCTTAGTGAATACTATGGATTTCTTAGCATGTTATCTTATTCTCTCACCTATTTGCAGCTTCTTCTTATAGGTCATGTGAAGTGTTATAATTAGTGTCAAGGTTAAGTGAGTTATAATATTCACTAGTGTCATTCAAGGCATTTTTTATAGCCCTCCTAGGCTAAAAATTCATCTATAACCTCATAATGAAACATTGATGTGAGAAGATTCAAATTGGAAAAGTGTATGTTTAGTTAGTCCTTTATTCTCATGTGTAACATGCAACTGGTTGGAAGTCATCAAATTACTTTGTGTATCACCTCCCTTAGGATAGTTTGATTTAAATTTTTTCTCTCCGTTTTACCTCACAAATTTTAGGTGTAGTAGTGATCCAAAGTGGTACATCAAGGGAATTATCCCTATCTAGAGATTCACCTCATTCATAGGCTACCCACAAGCCAAGAGGTGTTTCAATTGTGCCACTTCGATGAGGATAGCTAAGAAATATCCTCAAAGGGTGAAAATCCAAGTGACAACAATTTTTGGCATGCCCAGTGGGACTCTGAGTCCAAGAAGTTGAAATATTTTTGGTGTTGTCTTTCAACACATCAGCGTTTGGAGGCATCTATCCAAGCATCAATGGTGACTGAAGATACATCAACTAGTCAAGTAGCCCAGGTTTTCCTTCTGAATATAGTTTTTAATATTTTTCTTTATGTTCTTTCTTCCTAATTAATTTTCATGGCTAATCTTAGTGTTGAGTATTATTTTACATAAGTTGGTGAGACATCTCAAGCTTATGGCATTCCCTATCAGCCTTGGTGTGATTCTCACCAATTTTTTCATGATCCTTACCAGCCCCAATATGACTATTATCAACCTTTCCATGAGTTTTATCAGCCCTACAATCAACCTCCTCGATGTATTACTTCTCCTAGTCAACCTAGACACTTCTCAACTTATTCTATTACAACTTTCACATAAACTCTTTTGGGATATGAGAAGTACATGATAGATCTTGATACACTAAGGGGACATAGTCAAGAGGTTTCTAGTCATGTCATTAATAAGGTGAGATATGCATTAGAGATAGTCAAAAGAGAGTGGGCACCTATTGAGAGAGCCAATTGGAAAAGGCTCACAAGTGAGATGCTAGATGTGAGTGGTCTAGTTTCATCCTTAGAAGATAGGTTAAAAATGAATGAAAAGTAACCTCACCAAACCTATCAGCCTTCATATCCACTTCCCCAATATTTTTTATCAATCTTACATGATTCCTACTCATGAACCCAATCAAGATTATCAAAATTATCCTTTTCCCAATCAGTAGGAAGAGAGAGTTGAAAAGACAAGCCTTATTTTTAAAGCAAACCTTGATAGGCAGATTGAGTTAGCTAATATGAAAATGCATCAATCCATATCATTAAAAAAGGAAGTTAAATTTAAGCCCTCATTTCCTTCACCCATTACATCCCCAACTCAAAAAGTGACCTCTAGATATGAGATTCCAAGTTGGAGACAAGGTGGAGAATCCAAGCCTAAGGAGATTCCAATTTCTTGAATACTTCATCCACTCGTCAAAGTGACTCACTACCTCAAGAAGAGACTCCTAATCCTAACATACTAAGCTAGAATAAGATAGTGGAGTCAAGGGGAAATAAAGAGGATAAAGGCCTTGTTAAAGAGTCTAAAGTTGAGAAAGAGCTTGTTCTTATGCAAGACCCTCCCACCCTTCCTCAAGAGACCTCTTATCCTCCATGTCAACCCTCTTGTACTCCTTATCCTCATGATGATTCCTATCAACTTCAATAGAGACTTTTCCAAGAGAACCTAGCTAAGTGTAGAGTTAGAGTCAAGAATGAAATTGTTAAGTCAAGTTGTGATAGAAGTTTTAGACCCAAAAGAAGACCCTATGCCTAAACACACCCCATCTACCCTTCTTCAAGAGAGTCCTCAAGCTAAATTAGATGTCAATGAAGTCATTGTCAAATGGAAATAATAAAACCAAGATATTTTATCCCAAGGTCTACCTCCCCTTCCTTAAGAGCTTCCAAAAGAATCCCTTATATTTTACTCTCAATCTAATTTTGAGTTCTATCTGCCACCTCTACTAACTAGTTCATCTTGTGCTCACCCTATCACCATTTTCCTTGATAAACATATGGCATGGGAACCTAAAGAGGAGTAGTTGGTTGAAAAAAAATTAGTACTCTTTCTTGAAGAAATCCTAGCTCCTTGGTAGCCTCATTGGACTAAGTCACATGATTACAAGATGCCTAATCTTGACATCACCAAGAAAGAGAAGGAAATTAAGGATCTTGCAATCCTTGGGAACAAAAATCATGTTATGGGTTGAGATACAACTTGGGATCACTTAATAGGTCCTAAATGCTAAATAAGAGGTGGTCTCTTGGGTGGAAACTTCTGATTGGTTTGATATAGTAGAATGTTTTCTTTTTGCCAAAGAGGAAGAAATAGTCATTGGTTCTTCCATCACTATACAAGATATCATGGATTGGAAAGAAAAAGTTTCTAATTAGACTTGGGATGACTTGTTTTCAATCATTGTATTAGGTTAACCTCATTTTCAACGAGGCTATGATCTAATCAAAATGGAGAAGGTAGCCTGGGTACTCAAGTGAGTATGCAAAAAAGCAACTTTTCAAATTTGTCCCTTCAAGAAGCATATGCATCTCATGATGATATGTTTGAAATCATAAAAATTGGTTATCATCCTATCAACAAGTTGGGAGAAACACATTATCTCTTCAAGGATGGAACAATATCTTATTGGCCTCAATCTTCTAAGGAACAAGAAACTACTCCTCGTGAAGCCATGCCTACCAAGAATATACAAGTTGATCATGAGATGAAGAGTGGGAAAAAGTATGAGGTATGTGTACAAATTAAAGAGGAATTATTTTACATTGGAGACCTATTTAAGGATTATCTACTTGAGAGTAGTTCAAATGAAGTGCCAAGGAATAGGTCTGACCTATAAAGCATCCAACCCAAAGAGCAACATGCTTGGCACTATAACTCATCTCATGAAGGAGAAGATTAAAGAAACTTTCTTTTTGATCCTAGAAAGGAGGTATTATTAGTTTCTAGTTGTGCATAATAGTTTGTTTTCTGATTCACCTAAGTGCCTTGAACACTTGTGTGTGTGTGTGTGTGTGTGTGTGTGTGTGTGTCTTATTAGTTTGTTTGCTTTGTTTTATGTGTGTCCTTTGCTTTGTGTGGTTGAGGTAGTCAAGTGGTCTTATCTTGATCAAAGCTTGTTTTCAATGGTCAAAGTTCTCTTATTATGTTTCATACTTTAGATGACTCTCTAATCCCAATGGACTGATAAGGCTATTGGTCTAGATAGTATAACAAGCATACTACCCCTATGAGTCACCAATTTATTGACCAAATTTGACCTTACAAGTCAAATTGGGTATTTATAGGTAAAAACTTGAGTTTTAGGTGTTTTTAGGGGTCTAATAGTTTGTCATGGGATATGTTATATTCCATTTGATGTAATTTGATCCTATATTAGCATTGGTCTTAGTCATATTAATCATTATGTTTCTTAAAGTCATTTTTGGGGTCATAAATGTAAGTGGCATGGTCCTCAAGGTGTTCAAGTGTCCTCATTTCATCTCAAAAATCCAAGAGGTTAGATTCCCTATTAGGAATTTTAGTCTCATCTAAAACTTATAGATTATCTAACTAAAGATCAAGTAATTAATAGAAAAAAGGGAATTTGGCATTTGTATGGCCCTTGAGGGAAGGTGACAAGTGGGATAAGGTCATGCAATGTCTATTAATCTTCCTCAAGTTCATTTCCATGCATGACATGTTTTGTAAGTGTCATTTTTTATCTAAAACCAGTCTACTCCTTCTTTGCCTTTCTAGACACATAGAAGTGATTAGTAGGTTTGTGCTTGGTACAAACAATTAAAGAGGTTTCAGGTTAAAATTTTTTTGGAGGTGGTATTAAACTTAGAGATATCCATTTTCATAATAATAATTCCAAGGTTGGTCAACCATGCTTTATGAACCATCATGTACTAGCTGACTGTGTTTTTTTGCTCACTCTTTCCTGCACCCTATAGGGTTTGATCCATTTTGGACAAGTTCATACAAAATAGTTGGTGATTTTAAATCCATAGGATTTTTTATCTCTTATTATATTCTCTTAATACTTAGTTTCATTTTTCATTGTGTTTTGATGAGCAAGTTATCTTATGTTGTAGGAAGGTATCACCACTGTGAAGCTTCAGTCATGTTCTTCCTTATTGTAGTATGTTGGTCTCCTAGAGAGGTCTCATGTGAATATAATATGGTGTTACATAGGTTTAAAATTCATATTATCACATTTTTCCATGCTTTGTTTCATCACATCATGCTTTGGGGAACTTTCAATCTTGTCATTCCTCATAGTCAACTCTTCACTCAATTCCACTTGCTGTCACATGTATGAAGCTTGTTTAGCTTGTTCATGAAATGGTAATCAAAGGGTATCAATAATTTCAAGTCATTAGTATCTATAGAGATATTATTTGGATGTTTAGGTAAGTTCAAGACTAGTTACAAGCTCATTCATCACGCCAAATAGTCATTAGTTATACATGTATGCTCGATTCTAGATGTTTACTAGAGGTTTTCACATTGGAATAGATGTTATGGATCTTGTATTAAGATATACTTAATGAAAATAATGAATTTGAAGGATAGAAAATTATTTTGAGTGGTTCATTGGACCATTCATCCTTACATATTGCTCCATTCCATGCTTATTGCCTGCATACAGCCCATACAAACCTACAACAACCTCTTTGATGACATCATATTAAGAAGTGGAAAGTTGGATAGGTGTTTCAATATTTTAAGATTTCCAATAATGAATTGAGACATTTGGTGAAATCATATAAGTGATCATAAACCTATCCATCTTACATACTCCTCAAAATTTCATCCTCATTGCATGTGTATGCAAATGCCCACCTACAGGTGGTACCTCAGAGCTATAAAGGTCTTTAAATGGGGAATTTGGAGCATGGTAAGGTCCTTTTAAGATCATAGAATGTGAGAAATCCCAAATCATACCTATTTTAAACATAACATGGGCAAGTGAATGTGTAACTACCTTTAAGCACAAGATGTCTGTGTTCAGGGAAAATTTCCTAAAAAGGTGAAAATAGAGGTCCAGGGGCATGTTGTGAATATCATATAACATGGTGGAAATGACTTTTAAAACATATAAATATGTAAAAATTGTAGCCTATAGTAGGGATAAGATTTATTCCAATGATGGAGGTCATAAATTTAGTGGAGGATGGAAGTTGAAGGCCTTAAAGATGTCTTGAAAAGCACTAAAACCCTGCATTAACATCTACAGGATTTGAGGTTTGAATGACCTTTGACATCCTAAGGATAAAAAAACACACGCTCATGTTGGAATGGTCCTAATTATTAAATTTTGTAAAAAATAACATGAAGTTCATCAATATGATATTGATATATAGTATTTTAAGCTTCATGGACACCTATATGTGTCCCTCTATAAGAAAATGAACACCTACAGTTGAGTAGGCAAATAGTAGGCTGGCATTGGTGTCTAAGTGGTGTTTTAGGGAATACAAGGTGAATTAAGGTATGAAAATATGATTTTTGATATCAAGGATTAAAATAGGGCCTTTACACACCATGACCAATCTCAATTACAACTCATATTCACCTACATGAATAAATAAGGGTAGGGTATCACAGTTATGAGAAAGAACTCAATTGGTAAGCTCAATGTGCATGTAAAAGGTATATGGAGAGTTTTAATGATGAAAAAAATCTTATTATAACCTTAATTATGACCATGATGATATATATAAGCTCTAAACAATGTGAAATAAACTTGCATACACTCCTTAAGGTCCTGTGTGCACCTATAGCTGAGTGTGTAGTCTTGATGAAGGTAAGAGATGAATATGATTAGAAAAATATAATAAGGTTGAAAAAACATTGAGAATTATTAATGATATATAAATAAATTGTTTTCACATACTCCAGTACTCCCTTCAAGTTGACCATCTACTCTTCCTACTAGCCCAAAGGTAGCAGTCCGTACAATTGCACTAGGAGACCCATGTTGCTCAATGGGTAAGGATGAAGAATCTAAGGGAGAAGATTTATTTTGGATGAATTAAAAGATTATTTAGAATTAATTTAAGGTTTATAACATGTTTAATAAACCTAATAATATTTTAGTTATCCTTGAGTGGTCATTCTTAGGTGGAAGTAAAAAATGCAAGAAAATAGTCCTTTTAAAGGCCTTTTTTTGGACAAATTGAGTTGGTTAGGTGCCTAAATGGATGAATATAACTCATAAATTTGGTAAAAATATTAATTATGTCCTAATAAAACTCATAAAACATTAAATTTTCCTTGAAATGGAGGGATATATCTCACTATTTTATCTCATAGGTCAGTCAGTCAAGAAAATCAAGGTTTTGGTAAAACAAGTAAACGAAGCCAAAAAGTGTTACAAACTTGATAGAAATATTTGGGAACATAAAAGAACATATTTTGAAGTTTATTGAAGGTTAATATATTAAGAAACACTAAATAAATCTCAGACTCTCAAAATGGTCAAAACTCTCTTGCACACAGCTCAACCAAGCAAGCTCCCATTAGGCTTAATTGGTGAATGAGAAAAAGAGATGAGAAGGTATACTTGGAAGGTTTTAGGGTGAATTTTTAAGATTAATTAAAACTATTGAAAACATGAAAACATCTCACAAATTTTAGAAACTAAATATAATGCTTTAAACTCTCAAGGTTACAGTCAGCCTGTTAGGTAGGGTTTAGGCCTGGTGTCCAAATGGGAAGTCATTCACACTTATGGATTTGTATATGAATTATAATCCATTTGTGAATGATTTTTAGATCATAATAGAGATTTTAAAACTCTTGGTATGTAGATAACCAAAAATATATCTATTTTTGGCTTAAGACCAACATTAGGCCTATGAAAATAGAGAAGCAAGCTCGGTAGGCCAGTTTTGAAAGCTCATATCTCTTTCAATGCTTTGCATGGAAATAAAATAGGTTTATATGTGTTATAAGGGGCCTTAAATATCAAGTTTTTGTAATTTTTTTAATTTACAACATCTTATCTTTATGAACAAAGCTTAAGAGGTCAAAACTATCTAAAACCCTTGTTAAACCCTTGAAAGGACCCCATTGGGAAAATAAAATTGAAGATGCATCCAAATAGACTAAAATGGAATTGGAAGTGATTAAATGTTTCATATGACTTTTAATATATTCCTTGCATAAATTTTTGTGATGACCTATTTGTACAGACCTACTTCTTTTAATTATTTTATGCATTGTGAAGGTTCAAGGGACTTTCAAGGGATGAAATATAACTTTGTAAGGAAGATATATAATTGGGATAACACCTCATATCCATTTAATACTCCATAAAAATATTAAGTGTGCCTACCAGAGCTCTCATCTCAACTAGTCAAAACTGGCATAGTAGACATGATGGTGAGAAGTGTGAGAACTTTAAGTCGATGGATTTTTAAGGTCTACTTAAGTAGTATAAGGCCATGGAGGGTATTTAAAAGTGTCATAAACTCCTTCAAATATATTTTCATGGAAAATTTAATCCAATTTTTAGTCCAAGTGTGAGGGGTGATTGAAAAAAGTGTTTTTTAGACTATAGGTAGTGATGCTCACTTCGAGGAGATTCTAGAAGAGTATGACTATAAACAATGCATGGAGAGGCATGTCATAAATCCTTTCCTATCATTCCAATCATCATAACTATCCATATTTAGTTTTGGGATGTTAATAAAGGGCTAAATCATGAAGGTAGTTTTCTAAACCAGCAAAGGAATTTCATGCCACTTTTCATGAGTTTCATGACTTGGGGTGATACTTGTGCTTCCTAACCTTGTATGGTTCATTTAAAATATTCTTATAATGAATATTTAACTCATTTTATCAGTTTTAAAAGTGTACTTATGACCTTTGTACTTCTATTTTATCCTTTCTCTCTCAATTTCTATAATAACTAGCCTTTTTAGCTTTTATAAACTATGCTCCACCTACATATGGCGAAGCCATAATCATTTGCATACCATTTAATCAATAAGATTATTGATTTTTACCTCTTCCATAATGGTTAATAGTGTGTCTACTTTAATGATTGATCTTTCTTAGTGAAGACTATAGATTCCTTAGCATGTTGTCTTATTCTCTCACCTATTTGCAACTTCTTCTTGTAGGTCATGTGAAGTGTTCTAGGAAGTGTAAAGGTTAAGTGAGTTAGCCTATTCACTAGTGCCATTAAAGGCCTCTTTTATATACAACCTAGCCTAAAAATTCATACACAAACTCATAATGAAACATTGATGTGAGAAGATTTAAATTGGAAAAGTGTATGTTTGGTTGGTCCTTTGTTCTCATGTGTAAGATGCATTTGGTTAGAAGTCAACAACTTATTTGGTGCATCACCTCGCTTATAATAGTTTGTTTTCAATTTTATTTTTCCCTTTTCCTTCACAAATTTTAAGTGTAGTAATGATCCAAATTGGTACATCAAGGGAGCTAACCCTATCTAGAGATTCACCTCATTCATAGGCTACCCACAAGCCTAAAGGTGTTTCAATTGTGCCACTTGGATGAGGAGAGTTGAGACATATTCTCAAAGGGTGAAAATCCAAGTGATAATAGGAAGGATTATGGAAGCATATTAGAACCATAAGATAAAACCTTACCAGTCCCTTGCTTCAGCTAGCCTCCTTCCAAGATGTTCAAATGGATGGTTGATTTCTATGGACTCAGAATTTTGATAGTATGATGGCATGATCAATGATTTTGATAATGGATTTAAGGACTAGATTAGCCATGAATTATTAGATTATTAATAGATATGTTAGCCATGGATTAGTAGCTTGGTTATATGGAAAATGGAGGGAAGGATCAATGGTTGAAATTCAAAGTTAGCTTGTGGAGATATAGGGTAGAAGATTATCCAAGGAATTTGAAATTCCTTGGAAGCCTCTATATTTAGAGGATTTTGGAGAGGAAGGGTGAGAATAGAGAGGATTTTAGAATTTGAGAATTCTAGAATCCTCTTAAGGACTAATTAAGATTTGGTATGGGATTAGATAGGGATTAGATGAGTGATTAAGAACTAGGTGTGTAGGAGGGCCTAAGAGTAGGCTTAGTAGGAGGGTAAGTGGGTCATGGGAATTTAAAATTCCAAAATAATAGATAAGTGGGGATTGAGATAAGATAAGAGATGATTATGGAATTTAATGAAGAAGTGGGATACAACTATAGTCAATGAATGAATTAATATTGATGGGGATATGAGATAAATGATTAGAAGGGGGTGTTTTTAGAATGAGATTAGAAGGGATAAATTAGATAAGCAGAATTAGTGTTGAATAATACTAATATTAATGATGTTAAATGAAGTGAGTGAATTTAGATGCATACATTTTATCTCTCTTTGAAAGGTTCTAGTGAAGTGAAATGAGTAATGTTCTTTCAAAGAAAAACCATGTCGTGAATGAATGTTAGTGGATATGATGCCCCCTCAAGGGGACATGCAAGGAAGAATGATATGGATGGTGACTCAAAACAAGAAATGATGTGTGGGATGAGATGGATAAACAAGGGGATGGGATGCCAAATGTGAAATAGAAGATGAGGAGGATGAATTTAACTTGAATAATGAGATATAGATTGATGATGCCCCTGACAAAGACACATGCATAATTGGTAAAGATGACTTTGTCATGGTTATTGACACATCCCAATGGGGAATAAACCATAACATAATGAAGATAAGATTAAAAAGCTGCAAGCTTTAGATGTATCCCAAGCAAGGATGCATACAAGGGAGAGCTATAGGATATGATAAGATGATGATTTGATAATATTAATGATAGGTGTATCTCAAAGCTAAAGTTGAGTACTATGATTAAGAGGATGAGAGAGAATAAATGATATGATGAAGTGACCAAAAGATAGAGGAGAATAATTGGGTAGACTTGGATTAGATCAATGAGCCATAATATGATTAGTAGTGATGATGCCCTTAACAAAGACATATGTAAGGGAGATATAAATGATAATTTGACCAATCAGTGATGATGGATGAATGATGGAGGAAAATATGGATGTTATGATATGTCAAGCCCAATCAACAAGTATGGGCGATTGACAAAAAGATTAGGGAGATGATTATGGTTTGGTGATTGATCAATAGATTGATTGAGTGTTATTATATCTAAATGAGTTGACTGATGAAAGATATGAAGAATAAGGGATAGGATAAATGTGATGACAAATGATTATGTTAGAGGTGAGAGTGGATGAGCTAGCCTTGGGCATTGAAAGGTGGCCAAGTGTTGCTTACATAATTTAAAAAGACCTCATGCTGATGTAGTTTTGATTAGAGGATAGAGGATGATGATGAGGGAGTAGAAGATGATGATGATGATGATGATGATGAGTACTTAGGGGATGATGTTATGATTATAATATGTGACTCAGATGATGAGATGAGGATTATGAGATTGGATGTTAATTGAATGGGTCAAGAAGATGGGAATAGGGATGATTAGATGATTAGATAATGATGAAGGTGTAGATTATCAAGCCATCATAGTTATCATAAGTCTCATAATAATCTAATCAATCCAATAAATATATCACTTGGAAGTATGCCCCATGATATAAGTATGACCAAGAGGATGTGGTGCCAAAGTGCGTGGGCAAATAGTGAACTCTACATCATCAAGGGCACTTATAAGCATTATTGTAGCCTTGGGTGACCTCATAGCATCCTTTTTCATTGCCAAATATACAAAAAGACATGATACAAATAAAACATAAGACAAACATGGTAAAATACATGCAAACAAATTAAACAATAGAAAGCAAACAAGTAACAAGTATCTACATGCACTGCCACAATGTCTTATCTAATGATGGGTTGAGTGATTAGGTGATGGGCTAGATTAAGTTGGTTATGATAATGATGATGTGATTATGGAATTATGATAAACTTGGATTTGGAATAGACTAATGATGATGATTAAGATTAGGAATTAGGTATAGATATGGATGTGGATATAAAGTAGGATCTTTTGAACTAGATAAGGGACTTGGATGAGGATTAGGCTAAAGGCTCGAAATAGACTAAATTTTCCCCTGATTTAGAATAGGAGGATGGATGACATGAGTGTGAAAGATGAAAGGCATGGAGATGGTTCTGACTAGGGAAAAAGGTATGAGATAAGATAACATGGAATTTTTTGCGCTTTTTTGTTTTTAATGATTTTTAAGGTCTTTTGGAACATGTATGTACACTATATAAATGGGGTTACTAGCAAAGGGAATACCAAGCCTAGAAACCATGATGAGAATGGATGGAATGATGAATGTGATGATAAAACGTATAAGGGTGATGTGGAAAAGGGTATGAGGGCCAAGGAAGAAATGACTAGGGATCACCAATGACCATATCATGAAGGAACCAGATGTTTAGTTACCTTAGTGTCCATTGGAGAATATGCTAGAATGATTCAAGAATATTTCTCAAGATGCATACCTCATCTTTAAAAAGGTCAAGACAAGAAGGAATAAGAGATATCATGCATGATATGATGGTATAAGATGGGTGGGAATAATGGACCAAAGGATGACATGGATGGGTGATTGATAAGAGATGGATGGATTTTGCTACCAAGTGTTGAGGTACCATGTGGACAATAGATTATTTTACCATGATGACAAAAATTGGTTTTCATCATGGTACTTGCCCAAGGCACCAAAAGACTAGTTTTCACCATTGGAAAAACATTTTTTTAATGGTATCTTGATTTATTAGAGAAGAGTGAGATGCAAGATTATCGATATTGGTTGAATCTTTAACCAACACCTATTCTAGAGATGTGTGATTTTAGGACCATGTTATCACTATTATATTTATTAATGTCTTAGTGGTCATTATTTACTCTTGATTTAATGTCTTTTAGATATTTTAATCAGGTGTCTTTGTAACCCTTATGAGGGATAATGTTGCCTAGGGATGTGAGATATGGTGTGGATGGGAGTATGTCATGATCATGATGATGATATATAGGATGTTAGTGAAGGATATGCTCATGATGGATGATATGATAGGATGGGGAGAAAAAATTGGGGTTGACAGTTGCATACACCATTGGATATGGTAGAGGGGAATCTTTAGATTAGTGTCATGAGATTAAGGGATTCAAGACATTTTGATTTATTGATTCCTTGATCTAAACATTAAGAGGATGGTTGGCCATATGATTATCATTTTTGAAATTATTTTGATTTTTTGAGTGGGTTTGACTTTGACTACCCCCTAGTGTCTGATTTTGGGCTTTGCCAGAGTAAATTGATTTTTGACTTGATAGATGGTTATTTTGACTTTGACATTCTCCTAGTGCCTAATTTTGGGCTTCATTAGGAAAAGACATTTGTTGATGATTTGATTTTTATTGACTGTGAATTATGGGATCAAAGATGATTTGATCATGATTTATGAATTTTGGAATATGGTCTTATATATTTATATTTATGGCACACGATGTTGAATGGAGAGGGGAATCCAATTATGCATGATCTTATTCATTCCCTTCATGGGGTGGGATATAGGGATGATGAGGTGGATGATTAATGTTGTGAAATGGATTAAGGGGATAATGGGTATCATAATCCTCATAAATATTACTAAGAGCCCTAGCCTTAACATCAAAGAAAGTGTCCTTAATAATCTCAAAAGGATCACTAAGACTTTTTATAGGATAAGCATCCAAAGTAGGATCAGATTCACTCTAACAATCCTTAATAGATAAAGCTTGCAATATTTTTGTTATAACTTCATCAACCTGATTGGGATCCAAAGGTATGCATGGTCACATATTGTCATCCAAATTGTGGGTATCTTTAAAATAATAGGCATTATCATCATCTATTGTAATATCTATGAGGGATGATGTGTCTGATGAGGAATCTGATTTAGATACTAGTGTTGAACATGATTTTGATGTAGATAAAACTTGTATTGGCTCTGATGCTAACTTTGGTGTATATGATGTTATGCTTCTAGTACAAGAGTGATTATCTTCAAGTGACCCCTCAACATGAGGTTGTTGATATATTGGATGGGGTGATGAAGGAACAATGGATTTGGAAAAGATAGGCCCATGGAAGTTCTCATGAGATTTGGGAGGATTTGGTGTATGGGAAATAGACTCATTTTTAATGGATGATTTGTGAAAGATGGGAGGATCATGGAATGTGAATTTGGTTTATTCACCTTAGCTTAGAAGGGGAAGGGTTTGTTATTGATTGGGAATAAAATCTTGGCATTCCTTTTTTGTTTACCCAGGGATATATACTCATCTAATTCATCCTTAATTTCTATTACCATGATCAATGAGGTCTTATACATAGCCTTGGAAAGCATTACATCGATTAATGGTATGCCCTTAGGTTTGGTGATATACACAATATTGATTAACTTTATACCCAGATGGCTTAGGCTTGGTGGGATCAAGATTTTGTATGGGTGGATAGACTATCATGTTAGCAGAAATAAGTTGATAGAAGAGGGCTTCTAAGGATATAAGAATAGAATCATAGGGGCTCTCTTCACTTTGTGACTTAGATGTGGAAGCATTGGACTTTGGATCAGATCATTGTTGTCATGACTGGGTGGATGAGGTGACCAAGATAGGATTCCCTTTGCTAGTGTAAGAAGGGGTAGATGATTGGCTATGCCTAGTGGATGGAGGAGTTGACTATGGATGGGTATGGACTAGGGGTAAGGAAAGGGGTCAAGGTCTTTAGGAAATTAGACACCCATATCAAGGAGTTGCATGAAGACTACCTACAGGTTTTCATCAAGATGCTTATTAAACAAGGAAATTTATGAATTGGGAAGGCCATTACTAAGATGAGGACTAGTGGATGGTGAAGGGGAATGGGATGGGGATGAGGATCGATGAGGTACTTGCTCAAGATATGACCTTAGGCTTGTGGGCTCAAAATAATTGGGAAGGCAGATACCCATTTATAATATTTTTAAGAGGAATTTTTCTTTATTAGTCATAATGTATCGATTGATTAGGATAAACGCACTAAGGAATGATGAGATTGATCTTGATGAGCTAGTGGTTGTGGATGGGGAAGTTTAGACCATATGGGAGCAAAGTCAAAAGGTAGGTGAGAAACCATTTCTAGAGTTCATAATAGGATGTCATCCTTATTAGCCAAGATATACTGGTCTATAAGAATTGGGTCTAAATCCATAGGGATGGATGATAAAATATGGATGATGAAGTGGGGCCGATATGAAAGTAGACTAAGGATTAAAGATAGTTTCTTGAACAAAGTAAGTTTGAATGACCGAACTAGTATGATAGGTAATGATGAGGATGATATAGATGAAATGTGATTGAGATGATTTAGGACTAGGATCAGATTTCATACCAATAGTATAATAAGGGCTAGTGATCTATCAATAATGCCTAGTTTTCAAGCTAGGAAAAAGGATTAAAATTTTTATGGGTGTCTAGATTCAAAACTAGCAAGACCATGACTATATGGGTGCTAGTTGTGAGTAGGCAAGATGATTGGATTAAAGATGACTAAATTGATGATTGATTGGATACTAGATTTAAAATGATAAAGTGATAAGATGCTAGCAAGATACTGACTAGGTATGAGATCTGACCAAATAATAATGATAGTGGACTAGAGTGATATGATGATATGGATGGGTAATAAGAGGACTAGCTCAAGCCTTGGACTAATTTACTAAATATTATGTGATGAAGGTGAGAGGATAATGGGACAATGGGATTAAAACAAGAACAAGTATATATAGGCGATGATGAAATGATAAGGGGTAATGAGATGGGGATGGTTTGGACATGTATGTGACCTAAAGAGCCAACTAGGATAAGATGGGATGAGGTTAAATCTATATGGGGGATGAGGTGACTAGGTGAAGACAAGGTCAAGACAAATGATTGATTGTGGATAGAGTGGACTTAGGACAAGATGTGGATGACCAAATGTGATTAGGATATATGAGTGATGGGGTATGACTAATGACTAGTGAGACTAGGATATGATGTGACTAAAAGTATCTGCAAGAGAATAAAATATGTACAAGAGGGTAAGATAAGGATATACAAGATGATGATGATGGTTATATATATATATATATATATATATATATATATATATATAAGACCTAGATAAGTGTATATAGGTTTGGGTAAAAGGCAAACTTGGATCACAAACAACATAAGTCTACCATGACACTCACCAAATCAAGTAAAGCATAAACCTATGATTAGTAAACTTAAGGGTGTGTAACCTAATAACCGCACTGTCTAATGGCTTTGTGGGTGAGGCTATAGGCTAGTGACTCATTATGAAATATCCTGATCCCTCTCAACCCCATCTATACATGATGGTCACTTGGGATTTGATACTAACTCTGACATCGGATCCCTTGTTATGACTAAAAGGTCCTATGTTAGGTTTGTACAAGGGTTTCTAGGGAAGCCCTCGATATAGATGAAGTTATGATGGGGCCCAAGTCCATGTAAGATAATATCTAATCATTTTGTGTATTAAAACCAAAATTCCCCTCACTCCACATAACCCTTTATGGGTAATTTTGTTTTAGTGCATAATGATAGTTTTCTCAATATTTATACTCTGCTTGAACATGAAGTTTGGTCTAGTGCATGGTGATGAAATCTGTGTCACTAGCCCCTAAAAATAAAATGGGAGGGTTTATGGGTGGTTTTTGATCTTTCAAGAATCATCATAAGGATGCAAGGAGGAGATTATACACCACCATAGCCCTTGGGTGACAAACAATTAGATAGAAAAGATTAATTAACTGATTTTAATTAATATGTGATTTTTATACAAGATCAAAGCTAGACAGGAATATAAAAGATATATACATAATTTAAACAAAGTAATTAAAATGATTAAAAAAATTTAAATGATTTTTAAAATGCCAAATTGTCTTTGACAAACACCCTGTAAAAAAATGATTAGAAGTTTGATTGGCACTTTTAAAAAAGCCACCTACAAGACAAATGATTAGTAGTTTGATTAATAATCTTGAGATGTTAGACCAAAATATAACCTGCAAAAGATGATATTATCAAGAAAAAATAGCTTCTAGATTTACCCTTGCAAAAAATAAAATATTAGTCTAATAGGACTTAAGAAAAACACCCTAAAAAAATTGTGATTTGGTTCTATAAATTCTTTGGGTGAATGAGCCACAATGTGGGGGTTTGGAGGTGGCAGCACCTAGTAGGGTCAAGGGGTAATGCCTCTTGAGGGGTCTGGGGGTAGCACCCTAACGCGCTCCCTATCATGGTATAAGGCAAGGTCGAGGGGCAGAGCCCTTGATGTTAAAGGCAATTTGGGCCTTGTGGGAGGCCTAGAATGACTCAAAATTTACTGAAAATGACTCTAAAAATGCACTCAAAAAGAATAATTTTGAATTCCAAAATCAATGCAAAATTATAACTTCATACTACAATATCACAACTACTAATGCAATATCACAATTCACAAGTTGTGATTTTACAATAGATAATAAACCATGATGGTCAAACTACAAAACCATGATTATTAGTGTAATATCATGACTCACAAGGAGATTTTGTGATTCTGAGATTAGAGATTTTGTGATAAAGTGCAAAACTTTAAAATTCTATATTTTTTACCAATGCAGATGTTTAGATCATTATGGAAGATTAATTTAGATGCTTGAGAATGATTATTTATAAAAGATTATGGCAAATTTAAAACTCATTATGATGTATCAAAATTTTATAAATGGATAGTAAAATGTTTATCAAAATGGACAAAATTCTGAACCATCTGAAAAATAAAAAAGAGTATTTTCCTAAATCTACATTAAAGGATTAAAAGATAACAAACTAGCAAAATAAAAATCTAAAATGGAAAAATCGCTAATGTTAATGAAATATCATGATTCTCAAAGCAAAATCATGACTTAATGATTCATAGTTTTATAGAAGATAGGGAAAAAGGTGAAAGATTGTGTTTGTTGTGACTTTGGATGACCTTCCTACCTTTTTCCTTCTTCTACTGACCCTGCCAATCAGTCAATCACACAATGAGTTTGCACAGATAAGAACTTTTTTTTTCAAAAAAAATGTGATTAGCAAACATATATCTTAAAATCCAAATCGCTTAAATAAGATTGCAAAAAAGGGTTTATATGATGGATTAGATGATTAATGATCTCCTGTAAAACATAAAATTATAAGATTAAACCTGTAGGTAAGGTGTCAAAACATATATGTTCATAGATTTGGAAAAAATTATAATATCATAACTTGGTATGAAATAACATGATTCACAGGGTGATATTGTGAGTCATGAAGTCATGATTTTACTAATAGTCAAAAACCTATTACATTTAGATAATTATTAGACATAAAATCACTAATTTGGCATGCAAAACTATGACTCCCAGTACAAAACCATGATTCACAAAGTCACAATATTGTAGACAAGTAAAAACCTACCAAAAAGATATTGTTAGTAGTTTATATAAAATTATGACTAAATATGTGATATCACTATTTACGGTGCAATGTCACTACT
Organism: Torreya grandis; assembly: GCA_037957365.1. Classification (NCBI taxonomy): domain Eukaryota; kingdom Viridiplantae; phylum Streptophyta; class Pinopsida; order Cupressales; family Taxaceae; genus Torreya; species Torreya grandis. The sequence goes on from JARHVA010002307.1 coordinate 1,611,724, forward strand.
TCTGACGTAGTAGTATTGCACAATAATGTCAACTTGCCAAAATTGAGGACTATTAGCGATTAAGTTGGATGGTTAATGTAAAGTCATGACTTTGGGATAAAATTATGACTGTAAAGTTGCAAATACCAGTACAAAACCACAAGTTTAATTGGTGTATGAAAATTTCAAAAATCTAGTATTTATTCTTGTCCTATTAGACCTGTAAGTTGCCAAAAATACTTCTAAGATACAAAATTATTAAATTGGGAGTCTAGCTTCCACTATGGTCACCAAAATGTAGTCGAAATTTTGATCTATTAAATTAAATTACTATAAAACATATAATTTATAAATCCAAAATAATAGACTACCTAGTAAGAAGGACTATGAAAGCAAATCAGAACCATAAGATAAAACCTTACCAGTCCCTTGCTTTAGCTAACCTCCTTCCAAGATGTTCAAACAGATGGTTGGTTGCTATGGACTTAAAATTTTGACATTATGATCGCATGATCAATGATGTTGATGATGGATTCAAGGATTAGATTGGTATAGACTTAGTATATTGATGATAGATAGATTGTCCATGGAGGAGTAATTTGGTAATATAGAAAATGGAGGGAAAGATCAATGGTTGAAATTCAAAGTTGGCTTGTGGAGATCTAAGGTGGAGGATTATCCAAGGAATTCAAAATACCTTAGAAGTTTCTAGGTTTAGAAGCTTTTAGAGGGGAAGGGTGATAATAGAGAGGATTTTAGAATTGGAGAATTCTAGAATCCTCTTAGTAACTAGTTAGGATTAGGTAGGGGATTAGATGAGTGATTAGGGACTAGGTGTGTAGGAGGGCCTAGGAGTAGGCTTACTAGGTGGGTAGGTGGGTCATGGGAATTTAAAATTCCCAAATAATAGATAAGTGGAGATTGAGATAAGATAAGAGATGATTATCAAAATTAATGAAGAAGTGGGATAAGACTATAGTTAGTGGATGAAGAAATATTGATGGAGAATAAGAGATAAGTGATTAGAAGGGGGTGTTTTTAGGACGAGATTAAAGGAGATAAATTAGATAAGTAGAATTAATGTTGACTAATAGTAATATTAGTGATGTTAAATGAAGTGAGAAAATTTAGATGTATATATGATCACTTGGGGATTTGGGCCTCTAATTGTGTCCCAAATTAGTTCATAGCTTTGGTCAAAAGTGAATATCTATCAAAAAATAAATAAATGCATAATTTATTTTTTATGTTTTTTCTTGGAAAATGATTAGTTATAGTGATCCCCACTAACATACTAGAATTTGGCAAATAAATGACTACATGACTAAAACTTTTAGTCACAACAACTAAAAATGATTAAATTCTACTATTTTTTTACAACACAGCTATAAATGACTAATTTAATTATCAGGTAAAAAACACAACTAAATAATTGGTCACACAAATAAAAATGATTAATTAATTAGTCACACAAATAAAAATTAGATAATATGATATTAAAGTGGGTAATTAAAAAATATTTTGAATTATGAAATTATTGGCAAGAGTGGGTTGTATTATGTGCACAGGGTTAATAGTGAATTAGAAAATTATTGGTGCGAGTGTAGAGTACAGTAGAGTGAAGAATTTGATAGAGGTAATTCGATGGGGGGTGAGGAATACAATTGGCATTATTCTTGTAATACACCTCTATAAATAGAAGGATGGGTTGTTGATTATTAATGGATTCAGAGCTAACCAGAGAGGGTTTGTGTGCCAATTTGATAGCATAAGGCATTTTAGATTTTAGCATATAAGTATAACAACTACTTGCATGGGTGATAAAGCTTATTTGGAGAGGACCTGGAGACTTATGAAAAGGCAGGCAAGGAATTTGAAGTTTGTTGCAATGAATTTGAAGTCGGTGAGGCCCTTTGCAATGAAGTCAAATTTGGGAATGCCCTCTACAATGAATTTAGAGGAAATTTCAAACCTTCATTACATTAAACATAAAATCTATAGCTTTTTGATTGGCAACTATATCTAGCTAGGAGAACAAAATCGGTGTATTATAAGAGATGAGTTACATAAATAGGAGGGTATATTGTCATAAGACATTGACTACCATGTAACAATTTGGAGTTTTTGAGATTGTGAAAGAATTGGATGCTTTTATTCATTGCATAATCCATACAATGTAGTGACCATATCTTGAAGTTATCTATTTGTGTTCCATGGTATCATGCATGGGTATGGTATTAATTTCTAATTTTGTAACCAATTCACCAACCTAATCCCTGAGGCTCCTTTTCACTAAGTCTTCATGACATGGGTAGTGCATGTACATCATAATTAGTTTGTTATTGGTTGATGTAACTTACAGTAGTTACATAAGCAACTGAGTACTAGAACCATATAGATAATTCTAATTTTAGTAGACTTTTTTCATTAGTTTCCTCTACGCATTTTGGAGCATATGGGAATTGAACTTGTAACACGTATCTAAATTTCAATTCCTTTGATCACTTTCCCATTAAACCACAGGCTCATGTGCCTAGCCTAGACCTCAATGCTTGGGTAACATTGTATGCAAGACTAATCTATTAATTGCATGGAATCCTAGAAGATGGTCTCATATGGCATAGTTGAAAGTTATACTAGTTCATCAAATCAATGTGGTCACCGATATATATTTATTGATACTATATGTACACACATGGGAGTATATCAATTGTTATAACAAGTCATCTTATCTCAACATGTTAATATTTTTTGCTAGTGAGTAATGCTCAAATTTATAATAAAAAATTCATTACCTTGTTTGTTAGTGTTTGTGTATTCATTAACATTGACAAGATTGCCATATATTTAAATACTTGTGGTTCATCAATAGAACAAGCACAAATTCCATGTTCCATTGTTAAAGAATTTCTTTAATTATCATCTAGACAAGGAAGGCCCTCAATAAAACATGGATAAAAATAACATTTGTTTATTTCTAATCATAAAAATAACATATGATTCTGTAGAGTGATGCCCAATTGTATTTATTGAATTTGAATTGATGTAAAGTGCTATGTATCCTATAGAGTGCTCTAATTATAATTCTATAGAGTGTTATGTATCCTAATTCTATGAAGTGCTCTAAATTTTGGGTAAGTGTTGAAGAGAATGAGTTTGCATGTATTAGATCTTTAGTAAGTTGAGTTTTTCAAATTTATATTTTTTCTTGAAATAGGAAACTAAATTAATAATGGAATGCATAACATTATAGATGGATCAATGTCTAAGGTTGACTATGGATCAATACCATGCATAGGATGAGAGAGTAGTCAATGAAAGGGACATGGATAAATATCCATGTCCATGTAATGACTATCTTGGTGGAAAGGTGAAAAAAAGAAATATGATTTATCGACATATGATAAGATATGGGCATAGTGGTATAAGCCCTTGGGATTACAATTATTATGAATATATGATAGAATATTAGAGTGTGAGAGATGAAGAGGCAAAAAACATAGATGAAGTGGCATCAAACATAGATGAAGAGGCAACAATGTTAGATGAAGGGTTTGAATTTGATATAATATTGAATGAGGGTCTAAACGATGACTAGTCCAAGTCGATGGAGGATGTTTTAAAGCCTATGTATGCTAATTGCAATTTAAGTCATTTGAAAACAATCTTTCAAATTATTAACTTTCAAGTGGTGCTTGGTTGGACAAATGAGAGTGTAGATCAGTTATTGGCATTATTAAGTTCATTGTTACCACTTGACTCCACATTGCCAACAAAATGAATTCAATGTAAAAATCAAATCACTACGCTAGGCTTAGGGTATGAAAACATCCACACATGTGTGAATGGTTGTGTATTATTTCACAATAATCTTTCAAGTGAGAGTGAATGTCTGAAATGTCATGAAGCAAGGTATATACAAGGGTTGAAATTAGTTGTGATTCCTAGAAAGGTTCTTTGCCACTTTTTGATAATCCCATGATTACTTTGAATGTATAGGTGTAGAGACATTACTGAATTTATGCAATGGCATGCCCAAAATAAAAGCACCGATGGAAAACAATGACATGTGCCTAATTCTAAGATGTGGATGAAATTTAAAAATAGTTGGCCTAATTTTTCTCAATATTCTCATAATATAATGTCAGGTTTGGCTCTAGATGGGGTGAACCCATTCTTAGATCAAAGTACTAAATGGTCAACTTGGTCAATGTTTAAAAAAAATTATAACTTACCTCCATGGTTAGCAACTAAACTATTTATCTTAATGCTATTAATGATTATACCAGGAAAGAAAAGTGTGACTTTAGATACAATCAATGTTTATCTAAAGCCATTATATGATGAGATAATGAAATTATGGAAAGGAATTGAAGAAATTCAATCTTTAAGAGATGGTCATTCAATCAAATTCATTTTAAGATCTTCCTTATTGTTTACGATTCATGATCTTCCTTCATATGGCACATTGTCTGGTCTCTTTATTCATGGATACCATGGATGTCCTACTTGTAACTTTAAGGATTTTGTGAGGCACTCAATAATTTTTCATAAGTGTATTTATTGTGGACATCGTGCTTACCTTAAAATGGATCATCCATATTATCAACAAAAAACATGTTTCAATGGTCAAGAAGAGAATCGTAAAGCACCATTGCTAGTAACAGGTGATTACACTGTTGAGAATGGACAAAAAAGAATGTCATTTATAATTGAAAATAATGGGATTTCTAGTATTAGATATGATCCATGTAATGAAAGTGATGTAAAATAGTTGTGCATATTCTTTAAGTTGCCATACTTTAAGGATATATCCATTAGGCATATTGTTGACTTAATGCATATTGAGAAAAATATAGCCTATGCTATTATAGAAACTCTTTTTGGTGCTTTTGATACTATTTCATCACATGAAGAATTTTGAAAACTAAAGATTCATCGAATATTTGGGTTAAAAAATATGATGATGAAAAATATAGAAAACCTATTGCTTCTTATGTGTGGTCAAAGGAACAACATGCATAATTCTTATAATTGATGTCTTAGACTCACTTTCCCACTGGATATGTAAGTAGTAGTATTAGAACCCAAATTGACATTAATAGCTTAAGAGGCCTCGAGACCCATGACTATCATGTCATAATCAAGAATATTTTACCTATTGTGGTAAATATATCAAGTTTGGCAAAGGGGCCAAGATTGACAATTATAAGGTTGGGCCTAATATTAAAGAGAATGAGTTTACATGTATTAGATCCTTTAAACTTTGATAGTTTGAGGGAGGAGGTTGTTGAAGTCCTTTGTCTATTGAAATGGGAATATCCACCAATAATATTTAACATTTTTATGCATCTTTTGATACATCTAGAATATGAACTAGAGCATTATGGCCCAGTAAGAATGAGATATATGTATCCTATAGAATGATATATGAAGGTTTTGAAAAAAAATGTTTGTACTAGGGTAAAATTGGAAGGTAGCATGTTTGAGGGATATTAAATGCAAGAGGCCATGGGATTTTGCACAAAATATATGAAGGATTTTAAAAATGTCAATCTGTGTATGGGATGATGATGAAGATGAGAGAGTTGTAGGTGAATTATTAGAAGGCAATGGATGTCGCTTCAAGCTATCACATCAAGAGAAAAGTGCAATACATGTCTATATTCTTCAAAACACATCCTCATTAGATAAGTGGCACAGATAAAAAAAATTTACATAATAATTTATTTACTCAATTGCATTTACACATTTATATTATTAATCTTACTATTTGTACATTAATATTCTATGTATAAAATATGAAGAAGAAAATCAAACTTGGATGCAATCTTGATCTCAAAAGCACACACGTCATGATTTTATTGGAGGTGATTCTTTTCCAAAATTTAAAGAATGGATTGCTAATCCAATCAGTGATACAAAATAAGAAAGTCAAAATATAACAATGGAGGAAAGTGAGCTTTCACAATCTCCACATTTATGGGTTATGCATTTTAGTGGAAAGTGGGCCTATGGTGGTCATTTAAGAGTGGAAGAAAAAGACAAAGGAAAGAGAAATTGTGATTGTGTTGTGAGTGTTGATAAACTGAGAAGAAATTTTATGGTAGATTCATCCAAGAATTTATTCAACTAGATTTTGATGAAAATAATCCTATATTATTAAAATTTAAGTGGATCTGACCATTCATAGTACAATTTGATGAGTATGGATTTGTACGCATAAATACACGATAATTTTTATCAGAGATGGATGAGCCGTATGTTTCCCCTCTTCAAATTAACCAATCATTTATGATTGATGATTTAAGAAGCCCAAGATAGTCGTATGTCATTCAAATAGAGTCTCGTTCGAAATGAAAATTCATGGAAGTTGTCGATATAATCCCTGATGGGTAATATGTTAATTTACAATAAACATTTGAAGAAGTGGATGAAGATGATGATGGAGTGTTTGAAGAAGAGATTTTTATTACTAACAAAGAGCTTCAGAGAGAAAATGTATTGCATGTCACAAATGAGGATGAGGAAGAAAATCAAGCAAATGTAGACATGAGTGATCAGGATTCTGATCTTATTGGTAATTCAGATGATTATGATGATGTTTTGTCACCTTAACTAGCCTGTCACCTTAACTTGCTAGCGCATCACCTGAAATTTGGTTATATGTATGGTGTAATTTATTATTGAATATAATAAATATTTGGGTATAGGTGTGATTATTTACTGTTGTTTTACTGATACATTGCTAAATGTAATCATCATTATTCTACTAGTACATTGTATACAAAACATGAGATGTTCATTGTTGATTTGAAGTGCATTTAAAGTTAGGTTCAATCATTCTTCTTAGTTTTCTTACTTTGGTTGAAATTAATTTTGTTTAGTTAGAATATAATTTATTGTATGTCCTATATGTTTTCTATATGCTAGATTTTTCTAACTTCTCTAGAATTGCTAAATATGAAAATAAGTAAGCAAGGTCTAAAGGTATCAAATAATGCAACAAGATACTTGTAAAAGTAAACAACTCTTTAAAATTTTGGCAATAAATTGTAGTCATTTCTCTAAAATTTGGATAGCTTTAGTTTATAATACAACTTCTAGCCTCCACATGCATTGAATATACTTGTGTGAAGGAAACAATAATGAACATCTATGATTTAATAATACATATATATATATATATCTTAACATTAGGTGAACAAAATATTTAACCTATACTATTAAACAATTTGTGTGAAAAGATAAGTAAAATTTTCTGTCACTCTCCCCTTTACTATTATGCTCCCTCTAATTTTAGTACTGTCATGTTGTTCTAGATCATGCTATATTTTACTGCTTCAATTCTCCCCCTTTAACATCAATGGCAAAGGTGCTGGTCAATTAACCCTTAACTTAAATCTCCTCATCAACTTGTAGTGTGATAAATTTAAAAGATTGGAACCAAAACAAAAGGTCAACGATGAATTATAAGACCAAAATCCTCAAGGTACAAGGGTTCCATACTTAGGCAAAATTTTGAAAAATGACAACCCCTATGTTAGAACCTCCAAAATTTGCCTAGTTTTATTATTATAACTAACCTTGAGCCCCATGACTAAAGCCCTGATTCCTATGCTAAAAGTCTCTCTACTTGACTAAGCTTCTTCATTACAAATAAAGAAATGATCTCTTAGGTCTAACTGACATTGAAAACTAAAACTAAGAGACTGCAAAATTAGAAAATTATTCAATTTTTTCAATAAAATGATATCTAAAATACTGTATTCATAATATAACCCTATATTCCCACCTAAAATACATAAAAAATCCAATATCACAGCCCCGTAAGGGGTAAATAGTGACACTGAGGCATGGCGGTGAATAATCACTAAACTGCTAGAATTAACCCATCATCCCATGGGAGTCCAAAGGGGTGTGCGGGGGGTGGCAATATGAGACTATCTAACCTATTGTCCCATAGCAAGAAAAGTGAAGGTGTATGGTATAGCGAGAAGAGTAAAATGCTAACTCTACCATACCGCTACCTTGTAATGGTCTTGATATGAAAGAGTGGTACTACGGTATAAGTTGTTAAAAAATTTAAATCATCAGTGGCAATGATTACACATCTAAACATGAACCGTTTGATTTTCCAAGATCAAAGGCATGTATTTAAACTCAAAATATGGATAGATTATAAAATATTTTATAGGAATTGACATTAATAGTGAGGTGATTGAGTTCAACAACAAATATACTTGGGATTCAATGTTATTTTTGCAATCATTCACATAGCTCAGCGTACCAAAGGCAAGGGAATTCAAGGAAGAAGAATCTGTAGCTATTATTTTATTAGATAAGTTCATAAAAACCCTTTGTATCAAGTGTATAAGAACTAAATTTTCGCAATTCTACAAGTAGACACTAAACTAGGAAAGGTACAAATACTTTATAACTAACCCACTCAATCTTCAAGTGGTTAGTAACTTAAAGTTACTTGTTTTTAGCCCTAACTGAGTAAAGGACAATATATTATGTTTTTATATTTTGCTTCTTTTTCTCTTTTTCATTGTCCTTATCTTATTCATCTTTTGGTAACACATCTAAGTTTCTATGCATGTGAGGGATCTGTACAAATGCTATGGAGGATCCTCTTCAATCATTTACTTTATTTCTAAGATAGTTGGATGTGTCCTTAAACACCAATTACTTATTATCACAACAATAGTTGGTTCTATGTAGTGGCTATGGGCTCTTGTAGGTGAAAGTCTATAATTGTTACATGCAATATGTAGGTGGAAATCCTATAGCTTGGTAGTTGTTATGGGCAACCTATAGGTGAAAGCCTATAATTACTTTGGGCAACCTATAGGTGGAAACTTGCAGGTTGGCAACTGCTATGGGCTGGAAGCCCCTTTTGCTATGGCTTTTCTATAAGAGTTGTGACCAAGTAAGATTCCTACAGTCTTATTCTACCCTTCAAAGGTCTATTAAATAAGGTTACGCAAGGATAATCTAATAAAATAAAAAGCATCATTAATCCATAACATAACATGTATATATAAATGCACATATATAATCATTAATTAATTCATTCATTTACATGATTCATAGATAGTTATAGGGATTCATATAGGAAAAAGATATACAACTAGGTATGGATGAGGCTATAAATAGAAAAATTAGTGGCCTCATCACACCCCCCCAACTTAACCTCTTGTTTCTCCTTGAGCAAGCCTTCTTTGCATTTTGAATCCATAATATTTCTTGAAATCTAAGGGCTCAGTACAACCCATCGCTTTGAAGATATAAAAAACTTTAGCATCATCTAGGCTTTTCCACCTTTTCTTTTTTGCCTTTATGTCAGCTGGCACATTCCCTTCCCAATCAAGAATTGGGAACCAAAACATGGGTGGATGAAACATCAACTCCAACCAACTTATCCTTCTTTTTCTAACAAGCTCAATTGACATATATACTTTATGTATTGCCTCTTTGAGGTTCTAAGGGGAATAAGGTTCTTTATGTTTTAGTGTATCTGAAAGCTCTACCCATCTATGCAAATAGGAAACAAAAATTTGTTTTCCAAATCCCTTCATGAAGCTCAAGTAGTGGTTATGGACCTCTACTTGTTTGTTTGTGACCCATGTTTATGGAGTATCTGCATTCATAAAATCAATCTATTCTTTTATTATAGCTTTTTAATTAGTAAATTCACCCTGAGACATTAGGGTAGCCTCTTTTTCTTTCTCTAGTTGATAGTCCTCAACATATTTCTTTCTTCTTGTTTCATCGAGTACGTATAAGGTAAAGGCATTCAATTGGAAATCTCTTAGATATATATTAGGATTCCACTTTGTGTCATGTGGCACAACATATTGATGCATGTAAAACTCACTCAATTGTGCCTAAATATCAGGGTCAACATGCTTATAGACCTCAAAGAAAGACTTAGAATCACATACCATGTAAGACTGATCACTGTATATCCTATCATAATTGAATTTGAGACACCTTTCTTCTAAGTATACAACATATACCCTAGAGGGTGATCTGCATTCCATTAACATCTCAGTGTTCTCATGCATGTTAGTGATCTTCTCTTTCAAATAATTGATCCTAGTCTCAGCCCTTTCTAGGCTTTCTTTTAAATCTTCCTGTTGTTCCCTTACTTCAACATATATTATAAACCTTTGTATCAACTGCTTATGATAAGTTTTATCATCATTGAACTTTTATTCAATAAATCTCAAAAGATCATTAGTTTATATTAACCTAATATTTGAGAGGTCTACATCAATTACTTCTTCTATTGTAGGTACTTTTGTAGTGGTCTCTACAAAAAAAAACCTATTATGGAATGGTACCAAAGCCAGAGCATTATCTGTTGTAAGTTATTTTGGGGGTACACTAATGTCATATGTAGGTAAGGTGAATGAATTTGCTATAGGAACTTCTAAGGGAGTTGTTGCAAGCTCCTCTAATGTCCTTTCTTTTCTTGACTCTTCTTCAATAGATGGATTTAGAAATTATGATGCCCCCAGAAGTGTTTATAAGCCTCTTTTGTCTTTTAACTTTGTTATTTTGTTCCTCAACCTATGTATCTCTTCCATGGCTTGTTCCAATGTTTAGAACTCCTGGTCATGAGGAACTGTGTCTTGCTATGTTGCTTCTTCCATGATCTTTTCTTCAAGCAATTCTTCCTCTTTTACAGGCTGATATGACATTCTTATTTATTCTTCTGTATACCCTATTTGTTTGAGTAGTTCTATGTCTTCTTCTCCCAATTTGGGTTGCTCAGGTGATTGAATTTCCTCTTCCTTTGCAGACACTTCTTCAGTAGACCATTTTTCTATCTCAAACCCATCAGAGGTCTTATGAATTATGGGCTTCTTCTTCTTTTCATCCTCATTGATGTCTATAGGTAAGGATGTTAGGGTTGACCTTTGACTTTTAATTCTCTGAGACCTCCTAAGAGGAGGTCTCCTTATTTTTGATGTAGAGGGTGCCTTCCTTTTAGTCTTCTTTTTCTTTTTAGGAGGGGGAGCTATTTAAACTTGATTCTCTTGTGTAACTAGTGATGGAAGAACTTCTTGCTGAGGATCACGTTTTATGGCATCCCCTTCTTCTTGTACAACTAGTGATGGAAGAGCTTCTTCTCCTTTTAAAGGAGTCATGGTAGAAGAGTCTATCTTTTATGTTGAAACAATTAGAACAACAAAAGGAATATCTTGCCCATTTTTTTTGTTGGACTTTCATCCTTTGTATCCTTAGGAGGTAGCACTAATTTTCTTCTTCTCTTACCCGTAACAACTATAAGTGAAACTGTAGTAGCTATGGGCTAACTAGTTGCACTAGTGCTTGTAGTATCTTTTTGTGTTGTTTCCTGGACCTATCCCTTGAGATATTCTCCCTCATTATTTCCCTCCTCTTGTTGAGGTTCACCAGTCCTTAAGGTTAGAAACTATTCCTAGTTAAGGTCAGGTCTAGTATCTCTTATTCCTTGTTTAACAAGTAATCAAATTAGACAATAATAAGACAAGGCTTTCACTACCCACCTTTGGTATTCTTTAAATATTTTTTTTAAGATATTCTACAAGTGGTTTGGGATATTAATAGTTCTACCATGCCTTAAATGATTAAAAAAAATTGAATTGAAGAGTATAGATCAAAGAGTACCCACATTCACATGTCAGATATTTGATGATATACAAGACCACTTCTCTCCAGGCTAAGGGTAGACTCAGTCTCTCCACACCTCTTTTCTTAATCACTAGTCTTTCATTGTCTTGACAAAACTATTGTCTAGCTAGTTGGTCATTAAGTTTCTCTTCCTAATTTTTTTTAGTTCTTGGCAACCCAGTAATCTGGCTTACCATTTATTTTGTAACTAGAAATGTGATGCTAAATACTATTGCCTATTCTCCTATAAAAGACCCTACGAATTATCTAGTAAGAGGTTCTAAAAAATACTACAATTTCTCAAAATAGATAGCTCATCCAACTATATTGAAGATGGCTTAGCTATCTGGGTCTCCTTGCAACTGTCTGTGGTCCAAGGGTTCCCTTCTCACTATTGAACCTCTTATTTTGGCTAGTTTATCTTCCTGTCAAATTTTTCAAATAGATATCTCTTCAAAACATCCAATTTTACCTTCAAATTGCTACTTGTAGTGAAGCAAATTTCTTCAATAATGACAGTTTTGGTTGTAGGATGCAGTAATGTCTTGCTTAGGTCTTTTTGTGAATGAGCTTTGATCTCGAAGTGGAAAACAATAAAATTGATTGTTTTCCCCAATAAAATATGGATGTAGTTATGACGTAATCATGAGCTTTCAATCTATACACGTAGATTATCATGTGATTGACTACTCGTAGCATTATTCTCCTCCACATGAAGTGTTACTTGTCCCCAAGTGACATGGTATGTGTATGATGCAAAAAGATAGGATGGGATCATAATAAGGGTTTTGAGTGGTGAGTTGGCATAGCAAATGACAAGACTCAATGAATGATGTTTTAATGATTAAATATGCTTTTTAATATAATGCATGCTATATTAAAAAAATAAAGTATTTTTTTATGACTAAAAGATACACCGTACCTTTAAAACTGTTTGTTTCAAAGATTGTGGCATAGGAAATCTACATGTGAGTGTTTGTTGGAATGGAAGCTTAACTTGTTTTTTCATGCAATTATTGCCCTGATAGTCATGATTTTATTATATTGTTGCCCTTGGGTAATTATGTGATCATAATGTTCTATCATTTAATTATGCCCTTAACAACCTGTATGCAATCATGATGACCTGCAAAGCACTAGAGCAGTGGTCTTGTAGTGGTATGAGAGACTATTGCCATCATTCCACAAGGTGGTTGTTGTACATCTTTATTTGTTATCCAAGTCAGATCCTTTATAATATTTTAAATGTTACAAATACCCCTTGCTTATGAGGATAAAATTGATGGAGCTATCCATATGAAAGAAAAAGAAGGAATCTTCACATGGTACATGGTCACTAAAATATTTGCAAAAAATGACATAGTTGATGTTTATCATATACTCATTGTTAGACAGCTTGGCCCACTGCTTTATGCAATAGTTTGAATATGTTGTTTAGGGATCTTTATCATGGTGTATTTGTAAGAGTTGGAAACTCTTAGACTTTCACACACACACACACACACACACACACGAACATCTTATAGTTCATCAAAATTGTATTATATTTTTTTATTACAGATTACCTTTTTTTAATCATGATGTTGAATCAATCTTTTAACTTCTAGCATGTTGTAGCTTGTTCGTATATGTAATATTTTTATTTGTTTTTATGTTTAATTTAAATTTAATAATATATTTATTTTTTGCATTATATAATTTATGGTATTTAATAAATTACTCATATCATATAAATAAAAATTTATTACTAAACTAGTAGTAAATATAATAATTATGTAATTAATAAACAATGTATCGATATACTACCAGTTGACAGAAATCAGTGAACAAAAATATTTAAATAAACTACCAAATGATGGAAATTAAAAATTAAATTGATTAAATTTACTACCAATTAATGAAAATCAGTCAATTAAAATGACTAAATATACTTCTAATTGACGTCAATTAATAATTAAATTGATTAAATATACTACCAATTAAAAGAGATTAGTGAATAAATATGACTAAATATATGACGAGTTGATGGAAAAATAATGATTAAAATGACTAAATATACTATCAATAGATGGAAATCAGTTAATACAAATGACTAAATATACTACCAATTGATGGCAACTAATGATTACAATGACTAAATAAATTACTACCATAACTAATAAATGACTAGTTAACAATAATCAATGACTAAATTAACGACTAAATATACTACCAAATTGATTAATCAAAACAACCAATAAATGACTAAAAATAGTTTAGTCATAAATTTGATCGCATTATAAATGATCATCAATAAACTACTAATGGTCACATGGCCAAGCTTAGTCATTTATATGCAATTTTTAGTCATTTATTGTTGTTTTTCTACTAGTTTATAACAAATGTTTAATTTTTAATTTTTTTACTTGGTAAATAATTAGTTATGACTATCTAGGTAGTCAACTTTATGATTTAAGTATGAGCTTATTGCTATACCACAACCTTTATCTTATAATTATTACTAAAACAAAAAACAAAAAAACATTAGAGATTATTGAAGTGGCCCTTGAATGACTTTTTAAAAAAGAAAAAAACATTAGAATAATAACTACTCATAACAAGCATTGGGTAGCGGCTAGTCCCTGAGTTCAATGTATTTATTGTAATAAAATTTTTAATGTAAATTGTGTGGAGTTAATTTAAGGTATTTTAGAGGCTAAATCATGGGTTCATAACTTAAATATATCAATTGCAATAAACATTATAATAGAAATTGTTTCGAGTTAACTTAAGGCATTTTGTAAGGTAAGTTGTGCATCAATAAGATAAAGGTTGCATATTAAAAAGGTGCTATGCTCGTTGTTGAATATGAAGAGGAAGTGTTGTACCTATATAAAACTGCCTAATATGTAAATAAAATTTATATAATAAGTTTATCAATTCCCTTTTTCGGATTTTATCAATTGTTGCTCCCATGGAAGGATCATATCGGTGGTGGGTGTCTTAGGTTGTTTAGCCTATGCACAAAATTTCTTCTACCCCTGAAGTCTAAAACATATACAACTTCCAAAAAATTATAAGGAGAAGAGATAGGAGGTTAATGCAAAAATAGTCCAAGGATTCATAATGCAGGCATAGAGGAGGAAATGGTCGCTGATCCAAGTGAGCCTCAACCTATCCCACTAAGGGAGAAGCACATACTTTTTGTGGTTCCACCAGTTGAGTGTGCTGATAGAACCTGGGGTTGCCATTTCACATGCACCCTTTGATCTCCAACTCTGTGAAGGTTGCCACAAATGATTCATTCCTCCTCCAACTAATCATGGTTTTCCCACCATTGGTTTCCCAAACCTCTCCATTCCATATGCTCGCATATAATGACAAATGTTGCCTTTGCGAATACAGAATGCCTAATGCAACATTGTTTTTGTGTGCTCTGATTGGGATGCCATCAACAAGAAATTTGCATGTGCATACATTATACTAAACATTCTCACTAATTTGAATTGAATTGAATTATTGTTGCTGATAATTGATATACTTACAAAATTAGAATTGGCTCCACAGAACGGTGTAGTTGTAAAAATGTGCTGTAGGGTGGAACTAGACGCTGATCCTTTACTCCTTATTGCCGCAACCATTGGAAAATATATTGGTTTTCATGATGTATTTCTTACCCTCCATGTTCCCAGGGATTCAATATCTATCTCATCTTGGTTCAATTGATTAGAATACAACTTCACAACATCAAACATTAAATTTCAAATTTCAAATTTTGTTGGCAATGGAAAAGAGGGAGTTAAGAGTTATTACATGGTAGGCTACAACTGTCCCCGCATAGTTTCTTGGTGGGAGCTTAATCTTCATTTCAAATTAGCCAAACATATATGCTCTCTTGGATGCATATGTGAGCTACGCTTACCTATTCATAATGCAGGGATACGTAACAGTGCTTTGGCAATGAAGGTACCACAAATGAAATTAAATGAAATCAAATATGCATCTTGTAAATGGAAATTTGTTCAGTTACATGGTGGTGTTAGAAATGTGTAGAAAGTGGGGGAAAAATTACTTCTACGTGGTACAATAAATTGTGCTTTACGGATGTCAATTGTTAAAGTTGGAATGCAATGAGTAGTTTTGGATGATGTGCACTTGTAAACTGTAGACTACATCGATTGAATGTAATATCACTGATGACGTGCACCTCTTCCAAAAAATAAGATGTACATGATGATGTGGATGCAAATACATTTTTTTTCCAACATGAAAACTATGTAAAAAAATAGAAAACTAAATGAAGGATAACAATAACGGTTATAGAAAGGAAAAAATTATTGTGTTAAACAAAACCTATAGTGCCCTACCTTAGTCAGGTACCAAAAATTACCCAAATATAACTTACAAGCAAAGCATAAAGATCTCCTCTTTTGAGAAGGGATCAGCTATACCGTGTCCTTGAAAAATACCATACCTCCTCCTTGGGAATAGGATATCTTCCCCGCTGTGGAGTGGCCGCCCAAGAAGAGGCTAGGTCACTCTCTGGGGGAAATGCCCGATGGGAAAACACTACATTAACAGAAATCTATTACTAATGGCGATGTAGCATATCCACTCATATCCAAGATTTTTTCAAACAAGGAAGGCCATGAATTTCACTGTAACTCTGAGAGGTGCCACAGTTGGACTCGAACACGGTCGGTATTGTCATCTTTCTTTTGTTTTATCTCTACATGTTATGGTAGGAACTGCCCTGCTGTATTTCTTTTAAAAAATATTTTTGTATTACGTCTAAAATGTGAATGTTTCAGCGTAATTTGCTTGAACAAAATGTCTGGTCGAGAATGTGAATTTTGAGTGCAAACTATTTGAGAAAAACTCCCGGTGTGAAGGTTTGAGTGATAACTGTTTGATAAAATGACTGAAGGAGAACGTCATACGTTTGTGTGTAAACTAAAAACCTCAACGAGAATGCGATTGTTTGATCGCAAATTGTTTGACATAATGCCTGTACGAGACCGAATGTTTGAGCACACATTGTTTGACAAAATGCTTAAGCGAGAATGTGGATGTTTGAGCAAGAAATATCTGACAAAATGCCCGATCGAAACTGTAAGACATAATGTTTGTATATGAATGTGAATGTTTGAGCGAAAGCTGGTTGACAAAACGCCTGAGGGAGATGAACAGGGGCTTATGTCACTTACGAGTTTTGCCAATTTATATTGTCACAGATTCCCGTACCCCAAGATCTGTTTTGAAATTGATGATTAGTGCAATCATAGATGGTAAAAGTAAAGTTTGATTGATGTTCCAGATATTTTTTTCACCCAGAACCCGTGAGAACACCCATTAAAAACTCTTCCTACCCAACCATTATACTGTGTCACAACTGCAGTTTAACAAGTAGAATGCATATTATCTCTAGAAAATTTTGCTCCCAAAGCCAATAAAACTCTAAAGTTAAGTGTGGTGTACCTAGAGTTGTACTAGGATGGGTTTAGGTGGATTGGCAAGGCCCAGATTACATGTGAGCTTTGTCACAAGGTTGAAACCCCAGGGCATCCAAAATTGTACTCATTGGGTAGGTGGATTAGCAAGATTCCGTCTGCTCTTTGTTAGGTTGTGGAACTAAAAGCTTCAACTATGCAGACATGGAGGAGTTGCTGAGTGTCACAGTCACCGACGTCGGTTAGGCCGACCGACGTCGGTCAGGAGTGAACAGAAAGGCAACCGACATCGGCAGGAGTCGGCCGACGTCGGTCATCTCCAGACAGACAGGGACCGACGTCGGTCCCCTGTGGCGGTTCCAAAACTGTTCGTTGCACGGACAATTAGTTTGTTGAACCGAGTGTTTACATGTTAAGGGCTAATTATAGTCTCAAGTTGCGTGTCTAATTATTGTAAATTAAGAGTCTAAGTTATTGTTTAAGTCTGGGATCTATTTATAGACCCATTGGCATGTATTGTAAAGTGTGCTAGATAGCCAGAGTGCTAGTTAGAGTTGAACAAGTGTAGCTCCTAGTTTCACAGATGAGCAAATAGAGGAAAGCAAGGAAGATCTTTCCAAGTGTAAGATCATTTGAATTGCAGGTTGTTGCAAGTTCATGGAGAAGATTTACATGGTAAGTAAGATCATTTGAGTTGCAGGTTGTTGCAAGCTTATGGGAGATCTACTTGAAGTACTTTGAGTACTTGTGTACTGACAGGGTTATTACTGACTGGTTGGAGGTGAACACCAATTCTGTATTTGATTTGTGTTGGGACCATTTTTTCTTGGGTAGGAGAGTGAACTCTTGATTGAGAATTACTGGGAGCCCTTGAGGTGTGGGAAGCCTCTGAGAGGTGGAAGAAGAAGTGGCATCTTTTTTATTATATTTTCTTTCTGGATGAGTATTAATACAAGATTGTGTATTGTCTCCCATATTCTGTGCTATTTGTGAATTCTAGTTACTTATTGCTTCTGATTAATTCCGCATGTTTAGTTGCTTATACAAGGTAATCATATTGTGCTCTTATTGAAGAGCAAGATCCTGACAAGTGGTATCAGAGCATTTGTTTATGTTCTAGGTGCCTTACAATTGGTATCAGAGCTTTTGGTTGGGTTACTAACAGGTTGTATCAGATCTGGTTAGTGTGTTTTGATTACAGGTTACTCACAGGGGTTTCTGTTTGAGTGGGAGTATGCAATAGCAGAAGAAAGTAAGCTACGAATGGAGAAGTTTAATGGCAAAAACTATCAATTATGGAGGATGCAGATTGAGGATTATCTGTATCAGAAAGATTTGTACTTACCGTTGGGTGGGGTTGCATGCAAGCCCACGGATATGAAAGATGAAAAATGAGAGGTTCTTGATCGGAAGGCTCTGAGATCTATAAGGTTGAGCCTTGCATCGTCTGTGATTTTCAACTTATCACAGGTCAAGACAACGGTAGAGTTGATGAAATTTTTGGCAAATTTATATGAAAAACCCTCAGCTTCGAATAAGGTATTTCTTATGAAGCAATTATTTAATTTGCAAATGTTGGAAGGTGGATCTGTTCATAGTCATCTTAATGATTTTCATGGTTTGATAAACCAGTTAAATTCAGTCAATATTGTTTTTGATGATGAAATTAAGGCTCTCTTAATTTTATGCTCATTACCTGAAAGTTGAGAAAGTTTGGTAATGGCAGTTAGCAATACTGCGTCTATTTCAAAAATCTTAAAAGTGGATGATGTTGTGAGTGTAATCTTGAATGAAGAGATTCGCAGGAAAATCATAGGGGAATCATCAAGAAATGCTTTGAGTGTTGAAGGCAGGGGAAGGCAAAGAGAGAAGATAGAGCATGGGAGATCAAGGTCCAAGATAGGCAGGAGATCCAAGTCCAGGTATGACATAATAACTTGCTGAAAATGTGAAAAGCAAGGGCACTAAAAGAGAGATTGCAAGTCGGTTGAAGATCAGCATGAAGGATATGAAGAAGCAGATGTTGCGGATTATGTTGCACAGAATGCTCTAGTATATTCCTTAGATAAAGTAGAATTTTGGGTTTTAGATACTGGTGCGTCTTTCCATGCATTCCCAAATAGAGAATTTTTTCATGAATATGTCCAGGGAGACTTTGGAGAAATTTGTTTAGGGGATGGTAAGCCTTGTCAAATGGTTGGCAAAAGGAAAGTGAAGCTGAAATTGCAGACAGGTAACACATGGGTGTTGAAGGAGGTCATGCATATCCCAGTTCTGAAGCAGAGTTTGATTTCTGTTAGAAAGTTGGGTGATGAGGGTTGCACAGTAACTCTCACAGCGGACTCTTAGAAAGTTTTCAAGGGTGCACTTGTTGTAGCAAGAAGTAAGAAAGTAGGTACGCTTTATCTATCTACTTGTATTACTGATTCTCTTTCTGGGTTATCTACTTCAGCTGTAGATTCGAAGATGTGGCTTAATAGGCTTGGTCACATGAATAAGAAGGAGATGCATGTTCTTGAGTCAAAGGGTATGTTTTCGAATTTGAAAAGCATGAATCGAGATTTTTGTATGCAAAAGAAGAAGGTAACGTTTTTTGAGAAATCCGATGTTCGTGACAAGAACAAAAAAGCCTTGGTTTTCAAGGAAAAGATGACGGACAGAGATCAGTCAAAGGGACTGAAAAATTCTGAGCAGAGCAAGGGTGATTTGGACAAGGGTTTGATCCAAAAGGAGCTCACGGGTAAAGGTCATCGTTCACAAGTAAAACACAGAGACCGACGTCAGTTATAAAATTGACTTCGGCATCCAGACAGGGACCGATGTCGGCTATGTGCAACTTGACGTCGGTGACTCCGGACAGATAAACACCGACGTCGGTCAGGGGGAACCGACGTCGGCGATGAGGCAGTCGCATGAAACCGACATTGGTCGGGTGCAGACTGAGATGTGACCGGCATCGGTCACTGAGACGAATTTTGGGCGAACAGCAAGCTGTTAAGGAGTCTCAAGTGTCCATATGGACTTAAAGGGTAAGTAAGCCTCAAATTCGTCATTTCCCTTCTTTACACTACTTGTTGCTCACTGATGGTAAAAAATCCAAAAGTTATTAAAGAAGCAGAGCAGGTAGATCCAAAAAACAGTGGGAGCTTGGCATGGATGAAAGATGTGATTCTTTGGAGGAGAATCGAACGGGAGTTTTTGGTGGAGTTCCCAGCTGGAAGAAAACACTGAGAGACGAATGAATGTTAAGGATAAAGAAGAGCGGGAATGGACACGTGAGACGGAAGGCCAGGGTATATGGTCTTGAGTAAGCTACAGGGCAATGGAGGTTTGACCATTGTGTTTCTCTTTACCAGGTTAGATAATATTAGCTACATTATCCTGTTACTGTATTGTGTGCTTGTTGCAGGGTTACATATACAGGGAGTTGCTGAACTAAAAGTAAAGCTAGTTCAGAGGTGTGTCATGAAGAATCTGGGAGCAGCAAGATTCTGACATGAGTGTGTTCTAGAGACATGGAAGGTCACATGTTGATTTTGTCTTCGGATGATTATGTGAAACCGGTTAGCACGCCGATGGTTGGACAGTTCTATGAACAGTGTCATGATTCACATAATGAGGTTAAGTGCATGGTATGTACTAGACCTGAGTTTTTCCAAGCAGTGGGAGCTGTCAGAAAGTTTGGAGCCAATCCGGAGAAGAAGCACTGGAGGACAGTTCAGTGGATTCTTAAGTATCTGAGAGGGACCAGCAGCAGGGGCACATGCTATGCAGGGTCAAGTTATTTTCTACATGGGTTTGTAGATGCGGATGTGGCAGGTGATTTGGATGACAGGAGGTGCACCACAGGATTGGTGGTGGTTGGTCTTCAAGAGTGATCTTGAAGAGGGATACAAGGCCAAGGGAACAAACTAGACGGTGTATAAGTACAGATACAGTTGCAACTGTTTATCTCCAAGTGGGAGATTGTTAGGTTGTGGAGCTAAAAGCTTCAACTATGCAAACATGGAGGAGTTGTTGAGTGTCACAGTCATCGGCGTCGGTTAGGCCGACCGACGTCGGTCAGGGGTGAATAGAAGGGCAACCGACATCGGCAGGAGTCGGTCGACGTCGATTATCTCCAGGCAGACAAGGACCGACGTCGGTCGCCTGTGGCAGTTTCAGAACTGTTCGTTGCATGGATAGTTAGTTCGTTGAACTGAGTGTTTGCATGTTAAGGGCTAATTATAGTATCGAGCTGCGTGTCTAATTATTGTAAATTAAGAGTCTAAGTTATTGTTTAAGTCTGGGATCTATTTATAGACCCATTGGCATGTATTGTAAAGTGTGCTAGATAGCCAGAGTGCTAGTTAGAGTTGAGCAAGTGTAGCTCCTTCTAGTTTCACAGATGAGCAAATAGAGGAAGGCAAGGAAGATCTTTTCAAGTGTAAGATCATTTGAATTGCAGGTTGTTGCAAGTTCATAGAGAAGATCTACATGGTAAGTAAGATCATTTGAGTTGCAGGTTGTTGCAAGCTTATGGGAGATCTACTTGAAGTACTTTGAGTATTTGTACTGGCAGGGTTATTACTGACTGGTTGGAGGTGAACACCAATTCTGTGTTTAAGTTGTGTGTTGGGACCTTTTTTTTATGGTAGGAGAGTGAACTCTTGATTGAGAATTACTGCGAGCCTTTGAGGTGTGGGAAGCCTCTGAGAGGTGGAAGAAGAAGTGGCATCTTCTTTATTGTATTTTCTTTCTGGATGAGTATTAATACAAGATTGTGTATTGTCTCTCATATTCTGTGCTATTTGTGAATTCTAGTTACTTATTGCTTCTGGGTAATTCCGCATGTTTAGTTGCTTATACAAGGTAATCATATTGTGCTCTTATTGAGGAGCAAGATCCTGACAAGTGGTATCAGAGCATTTGTTTATGTTCTAGGTGCCTTACAGCGGGTATCAGAGCTTTTGGTTGAGTTACTAATAGGTTGTATCAGATCTGGTTAGTGATAAACAAATGCTCTGATACCACTTGTTAGGATCTTGCTCCTCAATAAGAGCACAATATGATTACCTTGTATAAGCAACTAAACATGCGGAATTAGCCAGAAGCAATAAGTAACTAGAATTCACAAATAACACAGAATATGAGAGACAATACACAATCTTGTATTAATACTCATCCAGAAAGAAAATACAATAAAGAAGATGCCACTTCTTCTTCCACCTCTTACAGGCTTCCCACACCTCAAGGGCTCCCAGTATTTCTCAATCACGAGTTCACTCTCCAACCAAAAAAAAAAAGGGTCTCAACACAACTCAAACACAGAATTGGTGTTCACCTCCAACCAGTCAGTAATAACCCTGCCAGTACACAAGTACTCAAAGTACTTCAAGTAGATCTCCCATAAGCTTGCAACAACCTGCAACTCAAATGATCTTACTTACCATGTAGATCTTCTCCATGAACTTGCAACAACCTGCAATTCAAATTATCTTACACTTGGAAGGATCTTCCTTGCCTTCCTCTATTTGCTCATCTGTGGAACTAGAAGGAGCTACACTTGCTCAACTCTAACTAGCACTCTGGCTATCTAGCACACTTTACAATACATGCCAATGGGTCTATAAATAGATCTCGGACTTGAACAATAACTTAGACTCTTAATTTACAATAATTAGACACGCAGCTCGAGACTATAATTAGCCCTTAACATGCAAACACTTGGTTCAACGAACTAACTGTCCGTGCAATGAACAGTTCTGGAACCACCACAGACGACCGACGTCGGTCCCTGTCTACTTTGAGATGACCGACGTCGGCCGACTCCTGTCGATGTCGGTTGCCCTTCTGTTCACCTCTGACCGACGTCGGTCGGCCTAACCGACGCCGGTGACTGTGACACTCAGCAACTCCTCCATGTTTGCATAGTTGAAGCTTTTAGCTCCACAACCTAACACTCTTGACCTTGGTCACGAGGTTGAAAACCAAGGGGTACAAAAGTTAAACACTGTTGGCCGAGGAGAATGTTTGTGATCAGCGGAGGGCCTTTAGGCACTTGATTGCCGTCAGTGCTTGACAAATTACCTTAAAGGCTTTTTGCCCTTCCAGATAGAGGGAGGAGGTTGAGGGTTTGGCTTTAGGGCATTTATGCGCATCTGCCAGCGATGGAGAGTGAGGAGCTCAAGGGCATTTGTGGGTTTTCCATGTGAACCCAAATATTTAGATCTATTTTTGGATAAATTTATTAATGTCATATGGAGAGTTGAAACTTGATCTGAGGATGATAGACAGGCCAGAATCCCTCATGCCAACACCCAGGAAATAGGTCAGTTGCTTGGGGAACATAGTGTTTTAAGTAAGCACAGTCAATTCCTCACAGTGGCACTGCTTCACCATCTTTGTAACCAACTAGGTGCAAGAATCCTTTTCCTTCACAATAGCCTTACCATTGTCCAGCAGTGTCTTTGGTGCTGAAGTCTTTTTCTTCTGTCACCATAAAAAGATTTTCTCGGTCAATATAATGAAGAAACACCCATATTTCCTTAATATCCACACTAAGCTTGCTGAATGACCCACTAGTATCTGTAACGAGCCTTGTTAGTCAGGATTTTTTTCAACAGAACTTATGTTGAACAATTTCCATTTGGTGTGCCTCTCCACCATTTCCTGGCTTGTGATCTCTATGACGGAAGGGCATTGGCAGTCTATAAGGCAGGTAGTGATGAGGACGACAACAAGGGTTTTTCAGTCACAGAAACAGATTGAGAGGGACTGTTAGCAGAGGACCAATATGAAGAGAATATTTTGAAGTTTTGATTAACAATGATGGGTGACAAAGAAATAGAAGTGATAAAAGATAGGTAAACTAGAAACTTCTTGCTCTCTTACCCATTCTCCATTGCTGCCTCCAACAATGGCTTTGTATAATAGGAGCACTGCTATGATATATATCCTCTACCTACCATAACCAAGGTGGTTGTGCAAAAGTAAGGCCAGTCAATTGTTTGATTGAGATGACTGACCTACAATGCCATCTGTCATTGAATTGGGAATAAAAAGGAAGCTTCAGAGATTTGAAAACATGACACTCCTTGATATAAACATGCCTAGGTGGTAGTGCTTATGATTGGGGATGAAACAACTAACCACCAAGACCATATTTTACATAACCCGTATACCAGGAATATGGGAATTAGAGGTAGGATCTGTTTTCAATAATGCATAGGGAATAGAATCCCTAAGTCTGTATTTTATCATATTCTGTAAGAGTGAAAATGGATCGTCAAGGTCCCCATCTTGATAACTCGTTGAAGTTTTTGGACTTTAAATTCCTGGCACCATGTATGCTGGTTACGTAAGTTAATTGGCCACTGTATTGTAGTCTGATGACCACGGTGATAAGATATCCACTTAAATCTAGAATCAAGGGATGGGATATTCCTGAGAATTTAATTTTCACTCTTGAATGATATGGCGGCATGGCCCGTTGGCATGACCATTAATCAAAATGTTAATGATAATCTTGGAATCCGTTTCATCCAAAAGGTGCTTAATGGAAGCCTTTAGAGCATGCTATGATCCTTCTTTAATAACAATGATCCTCTGAAATGTTGTGCGAGGCTATCCCAAGGTATCTAATAAACTAAAAAATAATTTAGCCGTTTAAATTTTGTGGGACACCTCTCAAACCAACTTTTTTGTGGTTGGCCTTCAAAAGTGCTATCTGAAATATGTCACCTTATGGAGAACTACAAGGAGGATTAATGTTTTATAAGTCTCCCTTGTGGATTTCCCCATATTTTCACACGGGAAGTTACTGTTTTTATCGCACAAACCAAGTTCTGTACATTTCCGGCACATTCCCAGGCGTTTCTTGTGGCAGAAGTCTTTTAAAATTAAAAAAAAGGAAGCAAAAACATTAAAACAAAACCCCTAAACTTCTAGAACACACTACATTAAATGTATATAAACACACTACATGCAATGGCAAAACACCCACTCTCATTAATGATTTCATTGCTGTTTTTTACAGGGGCAAGGAGGAATTTAGGAGGCAGCCATTACAGCAAAGGAGCAGCAAGGAGTTTGGAGGCAGCCTTTGCTGTTTTTTACAAAAGCAAGGAGGAATTTGAATCATTATAATCATTTGCATTTACATTTTGTCTTTTGAAGTTTGAACCTTGGCTATAACCATAGTTACCAAATCCAACTGGATCTGCACAAAATCTGGCCGGATCCATTTTTTTTGGCCAGCCTGGATAAGTTCGTCCAGGTCAGCCCAGTTTTTTCAAAAAAAAAAGTATTTTTTTTATAGGTTTTCTGTGGAAATAACCACCCAGCAACCATTAATATTATATAATATTAACCTTTTATATTACTTTATTAATGTTTTTCATTGTATTTGTCAATTTTGCATATTTATAAAACTATGCACGCACACACATACATATGACACGAATATATTCCGGATCCGAGTTTTCTGAACTTTTTCAAGATTTCCGGATTTCAGATTTTTTTTGCCCTCCTGAATGGATCCGAATTTCCGAACTTGGTAACTATGGTTATAACACATGATATGTCATATGATTCATGAACATGTGAAATTTTAAGCATGTTGAATGTTTTGAACTTTTATGAATACTATATTTTTTTAAGTGTTTTATCTTTTAGGGCAATAACACATGATATATCACATGATTCATGAATATGTGAAATTTTAAGCATGTTGAATGTTTTGAACTTTCATGAATACTATATTTTTTAAGTGCTTAAAATCTTCTAGAGCTATAACACATGATGTGCCACATGATTCATGAACACGTGAAATTTTAAGCATGTTGAATGTTTTGAATTTTCATGAATACTATATATTTTTAGTGTTTTATCTTTTATGGACTAAAAATAAGTATCATGCATTGTTTTTCTATATTTATATATTTTTATAATATATTGTACGGACGTTCCATGATGTTTCTTAACCAAGGGTTTTTGAAAATTCGCGTTTTCACATTTCAGACCTGTTTCCGTTTCCGTTTCCTAGCAACGTAGATCTAGATTGTTCTGTACTTTTGGGAAGAGTCTTATTGTTTTTTAGGATTACTTTGTAGTATGCATAATTTGTCTCTTTTTGCAGTGTTGGTTGTTTTTATCGTGGACATTTTAGTTGGATTGCATGCAGGCAATTTTTCTAACTGTATCTTACTTATGACAGTTTTTTCTAGGAAATCTGTTGGAGCAACAAATTTGTCTAGTAACAAACAAAAAACGTTATGGCTTACCACATTTTCTAGGAAGTTAAGCAGTAACAAAGGATTTACTGGCTGTAAGAGTTTCCATAACCTAGCTCATCTGCCAAAATGGGATTCTTGCAAGGGTCAAAGTCTAGGATATTGTTCCCATGCCATACCACTTCCAGGGCCAGATGTGTCTGAATCAAGCTCATCAGATGTCAGTCAACGTTCAGAAGAATGGTTTGCCTTGAGAAGACATAGGCTGACTGCTAGTGCATTCAGTACTGCCCTTGGTTTTTGGGGTGAAAGACGAGTTGAGCTATGGGATGAAAAGGTCTTTAGCAAGGAGGGATTGGTTCTTAATAAAGCTATGTTGTGGGGAGCTCTTAAAGAGGACACGGCAATAGAAAGGTATAAAGACATTACAGGAAATGTTGTGGAGCGATTGGGGTTTCAGATATATCATGAGGACAATGACCAGCTCCAGTGGTTAGGGGCATCTCCCGATGGCCTGATTGAAAGATCCGTTTCTGGTGTTCTTGAGAATTCAGGTGGCATCCTAGAGGTTAAATGTCCATTCAATAAAGGGAAGCCCGAGCTTGCATTACCTTGGACCTCTGTGCCCTACTACTACATGCCGCAAGTACAAGGTTTAATGGAGATACTGGATAGAAATTGGATTGATTTATATTGTTGGACGCCCACTGCAAGCACAATTTTCAGGATACAAAGAGACCACGACTATTGGGCTTTGATTTTTGAGCCACTGAGAGAATTCTGGTTGGAAAATGTTGTACCTGCAGGACAAGCTCTACAAAATCATGGGGAAGATAGTGTCCATCAATATAAGCCTTCTCCACAGCACACCTGTACAAGTTATATAATAGCTGAGAGTAAAGTTTTAGCAAAAGAGGCCCCTTTGATTTGTAAGGAAATTAGTGGGCACGTTGAATTTTTCTTATAGCAAATTGGAGCCTTGTATCAGTGTTTAAGTATGGGCAATTGATTTTAAAGTGAATTGGTGGTTGTTGAAATTTTATTTTTAAATCAACTTGAAATTAGGGCACTTTTGCATCTTCGGCAGTCCCTTTTTCATTTGGAAATGTGTACCATATACACTGTAAGCCTGTACAGACATGGATGGATTTGTAGAAAGTATCCATTTTTTATTAGCTTCTTATTTAGCTTCTTGTTACTTTGTGCATCTTTTCGTTAACTGGTTGATTGCTTTGATTGTTGTCTGTAGATAAAACATGAGAATGTATTGCTTCAAAAGTAATTTAACTATTTCTTGAACTGGAGGTGCTAACAAAATGAAATATTTGATGCATTAGTCTAATCAGGCGATGGGAAAGCAAATACCTTGTATTGTTTATTTTCTTACGCTTTAGAACAATCCATTCATGACTTTTGCATGCTGTCACTGTTTTATTTTTACCCCAACTTGCATTAGTCCCACATATTTTCTCATATGATTCTGTTCTTGGTGAACTGCAAAAGTATTCAATGACACTAATCCAGAATTTTCTTAAATGTTTTGAATTTTCATTGTATTTTGCATGTCCTCATGTCTGGCATATGGCCTGCACCTGATGCAGTTGTATTTTTTGCAATCCGAGTTTTAGGAAGAAAATGGAAGTACATATTTAGTAACCGAATCTTATTTTTTTGTGTACCACATTTGCCTTTAGTGATATTATATTCAAAACTTGAAATGAATTTCTTGCCCTTGAGGGATACAGTGAAATTATTTATCGTTGCATTGTATATGAAGATTTGCCACTACAAGTAGATTCAATTATTTTATTTTATGCACTTGTCAGGATACGACTTTATGAAAACTTCTAACCTTCTGTTCAACGTGAAGGAAATGTAAATAATATAAACTAGTAACTGCATCTATGGATGAAGATGAGAGGCTGATAGGTACTTAGATGAGAAGAGCCATGGGATTGACTCTTGATATTTGTTTGGTTTGTATTATCATTTTGTTGTGTGTTTATTAATGTTGCATTTTTCATAAATTTTTTAAAGATATATTTGAAAATGTAGATACGTGTGTATTTTTTAAATATGAAACTCTTCCTCGAAGAAAGGTATGGCTACATTGAATTTTCCTTTGCCTTGATGGTTAGTTCGTAATGTGGGGAAACATTTTTTTTTAAAGTGATGGCAATGTAAACTAGGGATGAGGGGACAGGAAGGAACGAGATGAAGTGTATATGTACTTTGGACGAATCCTGTTATCTGTAGGTTGAAAAGTTAAAGGCAAGTACTTTTTGGAGGAAAAAACTAAACTACCTAATATATTGTGCAAGGAGGGCCAATTTTATTTGTCCATTTTTAAAGGATAACATTTTACAAATCCAAACCCACCCATTACATGTAAGAAAAATCAAGGCATAATATGAAGTGACAGGCGGGTCTGATAGTGAAACCTAGTGGTGGGGCCTAAGTGATTTTTCAGCGCTTACCCAGGTTCAATACCCATTGGGCCTTAGGAACCGGTTATTCTTGCATTTACACAGCCGGAAGGGGTAAGTAGTGGTGGCCCCGGCATAGATACCCCGCTCCGTCACCTGATGATGCAGTCAATGATGTCGCCGACCCTTTGTATAAAAAAAATGCAAAATAACAGATCAGGAGTGTGTTAGTGAGATAATCTTCAAATAAAGGTTTAGAAGATTGGAAACATAAAAAATAAAAGAAATAAAATTCACAGCTAATTTGAACATAAAATTTTTAACCTTCGAAAAATTTAAAGCTTATTTCTATACAAATATTTTATATGCTGGTACTGGGGACATACCTCTGAGAGCATACCATCTGCAGAGGCCATAATGAACAAAATTAATAATATCATCGAGAAGAGTTGTTTCTAATAACATGGACACCCAACTTGAAATAGGAGTAAATAGTATAAACTTTACCACTGTAGCTGGCAGTTGTGAGACAAGATGGAACAGTTTATGACTTAACTAGCCAAAATTAATCATAATTATAAAAAAAATAGAGGTAAGCATCTTCTCCTCAAACTTACGAGAATGATTGGCTTGGATGATCAAACCACCTCAGTTCCATCTTCCATTTCCAGCTAATACTAATGAATTTACTGTGTCCACTATATAACCTTATTGCCCTTTCCTCAAAATACGCTTCATATTCTTCATTGTGGCAGAATAGGTGAAAGAAAAGCTTTAAAAAACCTGAATATATTGATAAGATTTAGCAGATTTTTTAAAGAGATGTTTGCCGTCTCCCTTAGGTATATGGATGTCTTGGAATTATAAGATTTTAAAATAAAATGAAACGACCATGCACGATGATCAAACAATTTTACTTCATCAATTGAACAAATATTCCGAATTGTTGTGTAAGAGCCACAACTTAGATTTTCCTCTGTATATAAATCCTCTGCATTGGAAAAGGCAATCGCATAGGCCTTTTACAAACACAAATTGCCAAAATTTGTAGAATTTACTTTCTGGCCAGAAATATACCAGCGATATCCAACCCCCATGCCCAGCACACAGCGGCTTGAATACACCCAATTACAGTCAAGGCTAACAAGATTGAAACATACAAAACCCTAAATAATACCAATTGAAGAAACTCTGTTTTTATTTAAATTCCTTTCGCATTACCCAGATCAAACTGATTTACACTAAAATTTGTGTTTCACTTGATTTTATGGATAATCAGTATTAGCTTATAGGCATTGTGTAACTATAGTCCTTCACAAAGCAGTTTGTCATCTGTTGAATATATATATTACCTACCGTACAGGGTTTCGTTCATGAAGCATATATCTGGATTTCAGTGTGTTTTATCAGTTACTTTTCAGATATAATATGTGTATACATTTTACAAATATAAAATAAGTGGATTAAATATAGTGATATTCAAATATATGCTCCAAAAACGAAATTCTGTAGAGACAATCTCAAAAAGTCTAAATATATCTTGTTCAAATATCCAAAAAGATCAAGTGGGTTGGAGTTCAATGGTGACCGCAATGGTGTAAAAGATTGTATCTGGCCATCCACCAAATTACAAATCCCAAGAAATACCACTAAGAAAAGGATGAAGCTAGGATTATACTCTAGACGAATTTGATAGAATCAATATCCTTCAATCCTTAACACTAAACTAAAAAAACATTTTATACATTTAATCAATATAAAAATAAAATGTCAATCCACTAAAAGAAAGGAAAAAAAAAAAAAATTCAGAAGGATGTCTCTTCTTTCAAATCATTTGTTCGTTTTTTAAGATTTTTCTGTTGCTAAATCAGTAATATCTGTGCTTCATTAAGTTTTAGACTTCGACCATCTTTTGGTTAGGCTATCTGAAACTGTATGGCTCTCCTGAAAGTTGCAAGATTGTATTATTTTAGTGAAACTAACGTTCCAAAATTTAGATGAAGGCTTGCTCCTCAAAAATAGATGATGTCAGGGGACCTCTTACACAGTCTAGCTTGAAAGAGTCCAATTCCACGGTAAAACACCAAAAATAGGGACTAAGACATGTGGGGTGGATCTGATTACATGGAGCCCCTGCTCTTTCAATTAACTTGTTATTGAAATAACATTTTGAGAACCAGTTTTTCTTTTGCAATCTAGTCTCCTGATATCAATAACTCTAGGGGGGTTGCTGTGATTTGTCTCTTGATGTGCAACTTGATGACCAGCTTGATGACCGGGACTTTGATTTCCAGTTGAGTTCATTTGAGTTCTGTGATTTGGTACGACAAGTAGCTTGAATAAAAGAGATGTTTTATGGCATCTGAGCTGGAGATGCGGTGCCATATAGTTGGATAAACCAAGGTTGCCAGAGTTAGGGTTTGGGTTCAGGCATGGGTTAGGTTTTAATTTTTCCAAACTCTGGATTTCTAGGTTCATAGCTGCGGCAAAATAGTCATTTTTAATACACTGAAATCGGATAGTGTGTATTTAAAAGTAAGAACAATTGCATACACGATAACATGAAAAAATATGAGAATGGGGTGGCAAATATGCAAGGGAAAAAATGAAAAATGTGGCATCATAGATGAATGTGTATCTGAAAATAAAGAATAGTTGTTTCTGGACAGTCAATTTACGAGGTAGTCATTTGAGTGGATCAGACGAGGTAGGAGATGATTCCTGCAATTCTTCGATTGTTATGTCGAGTTCGGTGTTTGGATTGGATATCGTTTGGTGGGTGTCTTCCAGGGCTTTTTCAGATTTCTTCTATTTGGTATATCAAGTTCCTTCCTTGGATTGGGTAATGTGTGGTAGGTGTCTTTTGGAGGCTTTTTCAGATTTCCTCCAATTAGTACATCAAGTTCATTACTTGGATTGGATATTGTGGAGTGTCTTCTAGAAACATTTTGAGATTTCCTCCACTTGGTACATCCAGTTTTTGCTTGGATAGGATAGTGTGTGGTAGGGATCTTTTGGAGACATGGACACCCAGAATTCTCCTTGCCTGGCTTGATTTCCTTCAAAATTGAAAATGTTGCATCATATGTGACTGCAAAACCTCATACAAAAACATGGCTACCCCTGAGGACGATAAGGACCAGCAAACAAGTCTTAAAAGCCATGGTTCAAATTTGGCTATAACGAGGACCAAGTTTAAGCTGAAAATAAAAAGGTGGAGTGAAATGAAAATTGAGATTAACTTTGAAAATTAAGAAAACTACTAATGGTATTATTAATCAGAGAGAGTATTATAAATAAGGTAATTTCAAAATTTAATGCAGTGTTATAATAATATGTAAAAATAAACACATTCAATATGGAAACAACATAAGGTAAAATTTAAAGATGGGTGCAAAACATTTAATTAATCAATTTTACAAATCAAATGGTAAAAACTAAAATAACCATACAATTTCATAATTAAAGAAATAAAAAAATAATTATTAAATTCGCCAAATAATTATATTCAAATGATAATAATGTGAAACCAAAAAAATATATGCCCAAATCAATTATATATCATAATCACTCAAAAATGCATTGTTTTAAAATAAGAAATCAGAGAATTGCACTTTTGAAATTAAAATACTATTAGCCTTAAAAGTCTCGTGTAAATCAAAATTTAGTTTTCATACAACATTTTCCAACCGCTTCATGAAAGTTCAACATGGCAATGTTTTTCAATAGAATATAACTGTGCCAACTAATAAAGAAATTGAAAAGACAAACAACAACGGACATATGCTTTTAACAAAATTAATTAAAAGTCTCCTATAAATCAAAGTTTCCATATAGTTTTCTTATAACATTTTCCAACTCCTTCACCAAAGTTCAACATGACATAGTTTTTCAATAGTATCCAACTGTGCCAACTACTAAAGAAATTGAAAAGACAAACAACAACTCACATATGCTTTTCACAAAACCAATTAAAAGTCTCCTATAAATTTAATATAGTTTTTTTACAACATTTTCCAACCCCTTCACCAAAGTTCAACATGACATAGTTTTCAATAGAATCCATTTGTGGCAACTACTAAAGAAATTGAAAAGACAAACAACAACTGACATATGCTTTTAGCAAAACCAATCAGAGATTGGGTTTGGTTAACAATTATATCTTCCTCTTGATAAAACTCCACAAGAATCAAATATAATTGTTGCACAAAAGAAAGGGTCAATAAGAGTCTACTTCTCCAACTTTTTAATTGTTAGGTCCTCTTGAATTGTAGGAACAATTAGTTGTACCCCCTCCATCAATACCTTTGTACATTCCACCTTCTGTCCATGTTCAAAGGCACAACCATTTAAAAACTCCTTGTTAGAGCTTGTAAGTCAATGACCTATTTCCTATGAGCATTTAGAGTTGTAGAAACTATATACACATTATTTTTGCTTTACCAACACCTTTCTTGTCTAGAGCTTGTTAATGTATTAATCTCCCTAAGTGTATGCTTCACAACATCAAAATCAGAGTGGGTCGGTTCCTAGCACTTTGTGAGAGATTTGTCATGGGCAATCCTTCCTATTACCACCATCATATCACCATCACATCAACAAACTTGTGCTTAATCTCCTTATATTTCCTCTAACCATGTTTTTCGCATTGCCTACACATAATTGACATCATTGAATCGACTAGTAACGTCATGTAGCACCATTGTTTTGATCAACGTCATTAGCAACGTTGTTGAACTATTGATTTCTATGGAATTCTTTGTATGTCATTAGATGGGCCGATGATGTCAGTTTAAATGAGATTTGACTATTAGGTTTCCAAACATATTTATAGGTTTCCTTCCATCATTGTTCCATAAAAAACATCAGTTCGCTTTGGTTGTGCTCACAATTCCTCCCTTAGAAAGAAAAAAAAAAATGATTTAGGGTTAGAGGAGCTTACACTCAAGGAAGACAAGTTAGAAATAACAAGAATAAGAGTTGTGCTACTGTGGTGTGCCAAGTCTTTAGAGTCCCTAAGTTTGGTCTAATTAGGGTTTTACCTATCCATCTTGACTTCACCTATAATAATCTCTCACAAGGTGCTAAAAGCCAAGGGTAAGATTAATGCGTCAAGTTAACCCAAGATAAATATCCCTCACCCTAGCCTATTTCTTTTAAACTTTGATCAATTTGTGAATTTTGTATATGTTCATATATTTGATAACATAATAAATGCTTGTCATCTTTTAATTTATTCCTATCATTACATTATTATTTTTCTTACTTCATCGTCTTACCTATAAATCTTGCTTTACCACCTAGTGGAACCTTCATACTTATAACACTTGCTTTATCATCTAATGACACCCAAGATCTAGTAAGTTCCTCCACCCCTCTTTATCTATAGAGATTGTATGTGTAGTTTCTCCTTAATGATCTATTCCAACATCTTTTGTTCATGACTCTTGTCTATAGCCCTGAACTGCATTGTGGACTAACATTCTATTTTTGTTGGATTTATAAAAGTTTTATACCTTTTACTTATTTAAAGGATCATTCTATTGTAGAAGCTCCATCTTAGGCCCAATACATTCTGCTGAGCTAGACACGAATCTCACCTCAACTTTGATTGGTTATCTTCAAGTTTTCCTTTATTTTTCACAATTTTCATTTCCAATTGATTTGTCAAGCATTTCTTATTTTTTAAAAAATTATCCAATTAGAATCTCTACAATTTTTTCTCCCATTCTTACAGTGGAATATCTTCATGGTACCCAAGTAGAGGTCACATAGTGGTCTCCCTTCTATCAAGCTCACTCTTTCAATAATGTGGATTGCAATATGGTCTCTGCTAATGCCAAGAAAACCACAATCCTTCCTTTTAAGGTCAACAATAGATCAAAAAAAAAAATGAAGTCCCTCAAGAAGATAATCACCAAGAAGAATAACTATGTTGAGATAACTCTCAGAATGCAACAATTCCTAGATGACAATCCCCAACACATGGGAAAAACTCCTAAAAGATCTTACTCCTCATGAGTGCTTGTCTTAAAATTCCTACCAATAAGGAAACTAGTCTTCTCTCAAGCTCGGGGGAAAGCCATGCAAATGACATGACTTCCCCACATTCACTATGTCTACAATCCCCATGATTTATACTGCCATTGTAGGTGCCACACTTAGCATCCAACCTCTTAGCAGTGCCCAAACCAACACTAGTGCTCAAACAATTAAAAATTCTCAAGTTGATCATACCCATATATTCATGTAAGTCTTTGATTGAATGGCCAAAATGCAAGCTCCAAGCACTAACCAAATGATGCAAATGCAAACTCAACTTATGCAAATGTCAAACCGACCTCAAAAAATACAACGAGGATGACCAAATCAATGTTCCATTTCTCCCCTTATGAATGCATATGGGAGACCTATCTCACAACCACATATTCAAAATAAAATGCTCCAAAACTTACAAAATGAACGCTTAGGTCCCTATATAGTAAACATGGACATTGGAATACTAACTTCAACCATTATGAATGATGCATTTTAAATCCTTTGACAACCTCTACAAAGATTGGCTCAAAACAAACACCTATGTAACTACCAAACTACTAGAAAAACCCTAATTGGGGGCACTTTAGAATGGAATAATCAACTTAAGGTTCACTCTAAAATTGAATTAGAAGGCTTAGTTAAGGCCTTAGTGAAATAATTCTAATATCACAACCAACCTGAACACAAATCAGACAACTTTGTTAATGCTAAACAACTAGACTACGAATCTACCCATGATTTCATCAAGTGATGGCAATCATTGGCCCATGGAGATGGCTGTAACATGAATGAAAAAGGCCCCTTCAGAGTATTTACAACTGCTTTAGAATATAAGCTACAATATAAACTTTAATCCTTCATTGTGGAGGAAGCCTTTTACCAAGCCAATGAACAAGATCATCTCATGAGATAATTTGAGACTCATCAACCTCCAAAATAAGGCATTAAGATCCTAATGAAAAAATGAAAAATCGTCATGCCATAGATGAAGGTGTATCTGGTAGATTTGCTCATAACTCTAACACCAAAAGAACAATCCATTCTATCATGCCTAGTGTGCCTCAAAACATCTCTTTTTGAAGCACTTGTATAAAATCTATTTCTTCTACATTGTCAACCAACATACTACTATCACTAGCCTCTAAGCAAAAAACTAGGCAAAAATTGTTTGTGTATGTAAATACACTTTTTTAATGATTTAATTGGGTTAGATGTTTTTCTTCCTAAATTTAACACACTCCAAAATATTTATACATTTAATAAATTGTAAATCAAGATAATAATCTTTATTGATTACATAAATAAATTAGAATCCGTATTTTGGACGTCCTTTATTCCCAATAACTTTATTAATTATTTCTAATATTCTCATTTTGATTTCTTCAAAATCTGCCTTGCAGAATAATTTCCTCTCGTCTATCTATTTAATCTTATAAATAGAAGAGTTTTATTATACACCTCACATGTTGATTATATGAAGAATATAGAATTTTATTTGTCAATTTGCATTTAATATCAAATTTATTCTTTGTTGAAATTCTATTAGAGTGACGGTGAAAGGTGTTGGAAAAGTTTTGCATCCTAGGTAAATCCAATAATTTTGTGTGAAATTTCATCATGGTAATAAAGCTATAACTTGTGCCCTCTTTTCCTTGTCTTCCATTTCAATCTTTAGTGCTTCTTAGTTGTGGGAACATTTAATAAAATAGTTCACTTTTAAGTTCAATATTTTTGGTGTTTTTTTAGACAAAATCCAAACACACCATTGCATTTGGAAGGATTGAAAAACGTATTTAGTATTTTGTTTCACTTCAAAAGATGTTATGATTGCAAATAAAACTTGGTTTTAAGGTTTGATTTGGATTTAAAATATTAGAGTTTTTAAATATTTTTTATTTTCTGATGTTTTGAAGGGGGACAAAAAAAGAAAAGAAGAAAGGAAGAAAATAAAAATGAGAGAGATTTTGAAAGTGTTTTTGGAAAAGTTTTTTTTGGCATGTTGCAAAGAGGCCCAACCCCATAGTTGGACTTGTTCAAGAGGGCTCACTTCAGCCTTTTCTATTTTCTCCTGCTATCCATAAATAATTGTTCAAGGGAAACTTTTATTTCTTTATTCTCTTAAACATGTTTTTATATATTTTTTTAAAAAACACTAAATTTGATATGCATATTTTTGAATGGCTATTGTAATATAATGGTCAATTATAATTTTGGTAATTTTTTTTGTTGCAAGAGGTTAAAGGTTTGAATCCTACAGGTCACAATTTTTTACCCTTATCATTGAGCACCATCCCAGATACACCTTCAATATTTTTTCTCATAGCTTATTCGTTTGAGGTTTGTTTTTAGTATTTTTTTCATTGTGAAGTTGGTTTATATCTAATCACAGTCGTATAATTTTTTTGGTAGTTGATTATGTTTTTTACTATTTGTTTATAAATCTTTAGAAGGTCCTTCAATCATTCTCGATTGCTTATCTTTTAGAGGCCATATCTTCCTCATACGAAAGGGTTTGTAGGTGAATTAATTTTTGAAATTGCATATTGTTTTTTGCTCTACACACTCATATAGTTAGTTTATCTTAATTACCGTACAAAGTGCTGTAATGTTTTTGTATTCAAAACACAATATAAAACATTTTCTTGGAAATTATAAAATAATTGAAACTCAAGCTGTAAGCAATTATTTAAGGGTCAATTATTTTTACAATATACTTATAAAGTGCCACAATAAAATTCAAAGGTGGGGGAATAAGAAGGCTTTTTTTTCATTCAAAATTTTAGTGTGTGCAAAGGCAAACAAAGTTTCTTGTGTGGGTTCTCATTGTCTCTTTGCAAGTTATTTATTTTACATACATTCAACACTATATTTATATATTTCATTCTTGCCCTTCTTTTAGTTGCAAGATGACTAATTTAGTGCATGTTCATATTGTCCTATTGAACTCTGTTACAACCCCTCAAGTTGTACTTAAGAAAATGCAGTATTTTTTTTTAAAACAATAACTAACATTCATTCATTCCACATAATAAAACAATACAACATATCTAAACCATAATTAAGAACAATAGTACTTCTCATTCAAATACCACATACAATATTTATCTTATACAACTCCAATGAAATTAAATACAATAGGACACAACTATGACTGCTCTCACAATATAGCAATTGTTGTTCAAGTATAAAAAATACATAACATAATTACATTTCCTTCAAGAATTTAGTCTAATACAATAAACAAATAGCAAGAATTTTAGAGCTTGAGTCATACCAACTCGTGTATTGTTGATAATCTCAAGTGTTGTCTCTAAGTAAGTACTTCAATGGGGATCGATATCATCATCCAAGCACTTTTCCACATCAACCATGAACCAAAAATACCCCACACAATCCTTTATTCAGGGAATGACCCTCCCTTTATGGATAGGTAGATAAAACGGTATGAGAATCTGGTCAGACGTGCTAGTACCCCATGTGCTTGTAATATTTACTACTACATGATGTGTATCATAAAGAAAATACATTTCAAGCATGATATCACACAACATGAAAATCAAACATATGAAATGACAATGTACATCTAACATTACTTTGGCCAAAGTTTTCAAATAATATATGATCATCTAGATTGGTCAATTTTATCACACAATACTTGATCAAACTATCTATTGGTGGTGATACCTAGGCTAGAGGAGTCTGTCTCACTACCTATTAGCATCATCGATATGGTTTTTAATATAAACATATATAAGATAGTATATATCTCCAAGATTCATACAAATTTCCTCCTATACTAGGAATAAAACAATCTTATTTTGATATTTTATCCATCAATGCATAATGAATCTGAATATGTGCTATTAATACAACAATAACACTTTTAATAAAAATACATTTTCAAACAAGATCATAATATAAAACGTGCTAATATTGCTTTATAGAACTTAGAAGTTTACGCATTCATAAATAGCTTATACCATCCGGGTATGTTTTATACATAGCCTAACATTGCATGCTAGCAAATGTAACCTATTGGTTTATCAACAATCAAAGGGTCTAATTCCTTTATTAAATTAAGTTTCAAACTTGTTAATACAACTTGCATAAATGGTTCTATTCGCAATCGGTTTATAATTTGCTTTCTTGATATATAACAAGCATGTCTATAGTAACAACTTGTCTTTAATGACAATTTAAAGCATTTATTGAATATCATTTGCAAGTTTTCCAACACATATAAAGACCTAAGGTAATGCTAAGTTTTCTTTAATAGTTCTTAAGGTATTATCCCTTCATGTTTCCAAACGTGAAAACTTTATACTCAGTTTATATATATATATATATATATATATATATATATATATATATATATCAACTTAATAAAAGATATAAATGTTACCCAAAGGGATTAAACACTATCCATAAAGAATAAAATGCTACCTAAATTAAAATATGTCTATTCAAAATGAGACACAGATTCTTAGAATGGAATACAAGTCTATAAAGTGTGGTGCAACATTTAAAGTGATATTCAGGTCTTATAAGGAGAAAATGCAACTATCAAGAAAACATGCAGTCTTTAATATAGATATACAGGCTTAGAGAATTAGACACAACCATAAGAAGTTAAATGTGGTTATAAGGTAATACAAGCTTTGACTAAATACAACACAACCTCTAGATTTATAACATAAGGTTAAACAAAACTAAATGCAAGCTTCCAAAACCATATGTAGCCAACCAAAAAAATAACGTTGGGTTTTTAAAATAATATAACACATTTATTAAAAAGTGGGATGCGATTGAAATTGAAACATTGCCAATAAGGAAATGCTAGAATCAATAAATAATGCAGGCTTTAGAGATAGGGATACATCAACACAATTTTACAACACAGTCCTCTACCTAGTCAAAATAATCAAAACTCAGGACACTAGAATTAATATGCAATTGCTAAGAATGATATGCAGACCTTTTAATTAAAATTCTAGCTTAATTAATTGAGACACTGGTCTTTCATTAAATGCAGCCTCATAACAATATTACACTGGTTAAATAGGATAGCACATAGTCAAAACAAATCAAACACAGATTCCTTGAATGGATAACTATAATGCAGC
This sequence comes from Torreya grandis, assembly GCA_037957365.1. Taxonomy (NCBI): domain Eukaryota; kingdom Viridiplantae; phylum Streptophyta; class Pinopsida; order Cupressales; family Taxaceae; genus Torreya; species Torreya grandis. Next base: position 1,651,599 of record JARHVA010002307.1, read on the forward strand.
CTTGTCAAATTTAACACACAGGGTTATAGAGATAGAACAGTAGTTTATAGAATTACAACACTGGTTATATAAATTGGAATGCAAACCTAGGTAGAGTGTAGCCTAAAATAAATACAGTCTCAAGAAATTAAAACACATGTTTGAAAATTTTGAACATAGGTTAATAATCACTATGCAGGGTACTAAAACATAACACAGTCTATGCAAAGGGAAATGCCAATCAATCATGGAGTGCAGAGTTCTAAAGTCAGCTCATGGACTAAAAAAAGGTCAAGTTATAAATCATAACGTAGGTTCAAATATTCACTATGAAACCATAAATCATAATGCATACCAAAAAATTATAATGATGCCATTCTTTTTAGAATAAAAATACTGGTCTCTGTAAAGAATACATGAGTTTAAGATATTAAAACACTACACTATATATATATATATATATATATACATATATATATATATATATATATATATACATATATATATATATACATATATATATATATATATATATATATATATATATATATATATACATATATATATATATGTATGTATATATATATATATATATATATATATATATATATATATATATATGTATGTATATATATATATATATATATATATTATGCAGGGTTTTAAGGAAGTAAATACATAGACTGTATCAAATTGAAATACAAAACCAACCTGATATTTTGGTAAGATGAATACTTGATTTTCCCTTGCTTTCCTGTAAATCCTTCATTCCTCTTGTATGCACCTAACTTCACTTGCTTCATTATTGTCACTAATTTTTCTATTAGTTCACACTAATTCCATCTAATTCAATTTATCTCGCTAATTTGTCCCCCTTCCTAATGATTTATCTACTGTCCTCCTTCTATTATCATTCATTTACTAACTTTATCCCATCCTTAATAATCAATTAATCTATCCTAAATCCCCATTATCCCATTCTAATCCTACTTACCTATTATTTGAGAATTTTAAATTCTCATGACCCCACCTAACCACCTACACTAGCCTATCCCTAGGCTATCCTACACCCCTAGTCCCTAATCCTCACCTAATCCCCATTTAACCCCCTTCTAATTCCAATTAACTCCTAAGAAGGTTTCTAGACTCCTATATATATAGAACCTTCTCCAAACCTCCCTCTCCTCTCTAGAAGCCTCCAAGTCTAGAGGTTTTGAAGGAATTTAATATTCCTTGGATAATTCCTATCCATTGGATCTCTTCATCCAAATTTGAATTTCAACCCTTGATCTTCCCTCCACAATCTATATAACCAACCTCCATCCTCCATTGGAGCCATTTAAGGAGCTCATAACATCTTCATGATAAAATCAAGCTTGAAAGCTCATATCAAAGCAATGCCAAAATAATCTAGCAAGTCCATAGCAAATCCATGTCCAAAACTAAGTAGAAAAATCTTAAAGCCTTCATGTCTAATAATCCTATCATCAAGCATCTATAATCAAGCAACAATCATGCCATCACTATGTCAAATTTGAGTCTAATATGCAATCACAAATCCTGAAATGGAGTTGTAAGGAGGTCAGAATGAAGGTAAGAATTTTCTTGTTAGTCTGATTTTGTCTCCTTTATCCATTCCTATTGGTGTCATTGAGTTTTAGGTTTTATTGCTAAGTTTAGTAATATTGTTCAAATAAAAAATTTGTGCATATTTTGGCAACCACGATGGAACTTGCTCCCCATTTAACTATTTTATTTGTTATAAATCCTTTTGGTAGCTTGCAAAATCAATTGGCAGGAAAAAAATTCAAAAATCTTGAAATTTTGCATACAAGTTGTAGTCACGACATTGCACTAGTAATCACAAAATTGTCCTGTGTAGAAAGTCATGATTTTTCTTTAACCATCCACTTAACTGCTAATGTTTGCTTGATTGTGTAGGATTTTAGCCCTCTAACAATAATGTGACTCAAAATTAGTGATGTTATCAGAAAAGTTATGATTTTGTTAACCCAAGTTGCAATTTTGTTAACCACTAATGATTTTGCCTTGGCAGGTTTCAATTTTTTGACAAAACTGTGACTCTGTGAATCACAACTTTATCTAGCCATAAGCGATATTATCATCGACAGATGTGACTTTGTCGACTTTTGGTCATCCATTCCATTGACCCCTTGTGTGCTTATTGTGCACGTTCTTATTTATTTTTCCAAAGATTCTAACCCTTTATGTGAAGGAAGCAGGATCAAAAGGGAGTCGAGAATGAAGTCATTAGGCAAAACCTAAGTCACAATACCATGACTTTCGCATGCATGATATTACCCTGTTAATTATGATATTGAGCCCATGAATCGCGATATTGTAGTCCTCAATAAAACTATTAACTATTGACCTTTGTAAGGTCTATTTTGACATTTTAAATTCTTGTAGGGAATTTTTTTGGTTCTTCATCTGATATTTTTGGGGTTTTTGTCTTAAAACTCACATCTATTAACTAACCCCATTTTTGTACCAAATATTTTTGTCTGGTTTCTATATAGTTTTGGTGTTTTTAGGTTAAAATAGGAGGATAAGATAGGAGGAATCACCTAAAAATCAAGACAAACACAAGCCTTTTCCCCCTTTTATTATTTTGACAAAATCATGACTATCACCATTTTTAGAATTACATGATTGCCCTCTAGAGTAGCGGTATTACAATTCTAGTTACGATTTTGTATTTTTAGAATTTAGAATGTTATTTTATTTATGGTTCAAAATCTTAATTAGGAAAGGTTAGGATAATCTATCTGGGCATATGCATACTTTTGCTATTCAAATTTGGTCAAAATCTTGGTCAATGTCTAAGTGTCTATCTTGAAAATTTGATATATCCTACATCATTTTTTAATATCACTTGTAAATAAGACATTTTAAACATTTGAATAATTTGTGTTAGCTCGCATAAACATATGTTTAGATCTCACTCTATAGTTTTGTCAATTATAATAGTATTGCAACTCTTAATTTATTTGAAGTAGTGATTTCATCGTCTCTAGTCGTGGTTTTGTAGTTTATCACAAAACACAATTATTGAATTATAATAAATAATGATATTATCTATCTTAGTCAAGGGTTTGTATATCTAACCATGGTTTTGTAGGTGACCACCATGGTTAATTAACATTTGAAACATCGTAAATCATAACTTGCAATTTTGTACCACCAATTAAAATTTTGTAGTCTCTGGTTGAGAGTTTGCTTTGTGCATTCACAATTTTGTAGAGAGTGATTGTTTTGCATAAAATCATCAAAAATACTAACCCATGGGCTTGCAGGTTGCTTGTCAAATAATCCATTTGACACTTTAAAAAATTAATTTTGTCTTGTATATATCATTTTGTCGTGAAAAATCATTCTTTGTATATACTTGTTTGTGTACAACTTGTCTTATCATGCTCTTCACACAAAGGTAATTAAATAGATTAATTAATTGTATCTTGTGTTTGCCTATTTATTATCCCCCTATAGGATAATAGGTGACATGGAATTCATCTCCATGTATGGGCTTAGTATATAGGGGTCAATGTGATGGATTTCATCACCACACACTGACCAAACTCTGTGTTCTGGCAGAGTATAAAAACTAGGGACAACTGTCATTATGCTAATCAATTGAACCTATATAAGTATTCCTTGAAGGGGAAGATTTAATTCTCTAAACCAAGCATTAGAAAACACCCTACATAGACTTGAGTCCCATTGTACCTCCATATATATAGGGGATACACCTAGAGGCCTTGTACAAACCTAGCATAAGATCCTTTGGCCATAACAGGTGTACCACTGTAGGAGTTAGTTTCAGCTTCATAGTGGCCATTAAGTGAAAGTGGGGTTGAGAGGGTTTGTTTGATACCGTAACAGGTTACTAGCCTAAAGTCTCACCCATGAAGATATTGGATGGTGCGAGCATTGGGTTACACACCTTTAAGTTTATTAATCATAGGTTGTGTGGTTTGCTTGTTTGGATGTGTGTTGTGTTAGACCCATGTTATTTGTGAGCTTAGTCAGCCTTCAACTAAAAATATCAAATCATATCTAGGTCCTTTACATATACCATCTTGTATATTATTTACACAACTCACTTTGTACATCCTTGTCATCATACCATTGTCCATATTTTCTTAATCTCCTCGTCCAACCATCATTGGCCATCCTCCCACCACCTACCTATCCTAATCATACTTCATCATCCACATTTTATCCTAAGTCCATACCCCATCACTTTTCTTAACCTTGTCCCCATCACCTATCTACTATAATCTCATCCTCATCTCATCCTAGTTGGCTCCCTCAGGTCCAAACTATCCCCATCTCATCATTAACCTTTCATCACTTTGTCATCACCTATCATTATACTTATTATCTCTTACCCTAATCACTTTCATCACATAAATCATATCCCATCCTATCTTGAGCAAAATTGGTTTAAGGTTCTGAGCTAGTTTTCTCACCCACATTACCTTATCATCCTAGTCCACTATTAATCATCATTTGGTCAGATCTTATACCCTAGTTAGTATTATGCTAGCATTTTATCACCTTTTCAGTTTCAATCTAGTAACCCATCAATCAATCTAATCATTTATAGTATAATCACCTTGCTTATTCATAACTAGCACCCATCATATCATCCCCTTGCTATTTTGAATCTAGGCACCCTTAAAATCCCCAATCCTTTTGCTAGATTGATAACTAGGACTTGTTGATAGGTCATTAGTGCATATTGAACTATCCATCTAAAATATGACCTTAGTCCTATATCATCCTAATCACATTTATTCCACCTCATCATCATCATCACCACTTATTGTACTAGCTCGATCATTGGACCCACTTTATTCAAGGAACTTTCCCTAATCCTTAGCCTACCTCCATCATCTATACTTTATCAACCATCACCATAGAACTAAAATCACCTTCATAGACCAATACATAGCTGTACACAAAGATGAGATCTTATTGAAGGTCCTTATGATGGGTGTACCACTTCTCAAAGGTGTTGATCCCATTCAACTCATTGCACCTCCCATCCAAGTCCCTTCATGTGAATCTTGTACTAATCCTCCATCTCCTAGTCATAACCAGTCATCCACACCTTCACATCCTCCAACACAAACCCCCTCATCCATTAGTCCTAGTTAGTCATCTACTCCTTCATGTACTAGTAAAGGGAATCCAATCTTGGTCACTAATAGTCCATCCAGCCAGCCACACCAACAACCATATGATCTAAAGTCTAATGCTTCCACATTTAAATCACAATGTGAAGCAGTCATTAGAAGCCCTTTTCAAATAATTAGTCACTTCCAACATGATGGTCTATCCATCTATCTAACATCTTGATCCCACTAAGCCTAAACCCTCCTGGTATATAGATAATCAATATTGTGTATATCACTAAACTTAGGGGTATACCATTAATTGATGTTGACCTTTTCAAGACTATGTCCAAGACCTCATCAACTGTGGTGACATCATAATTGAGGATGAACAAGATGAATCTATATCCCCAAGTAAGCAAGAAGAGGCATCCCAAGATTCCATTCCCCATCAAGATCAAGCCCTTCCCCTTCCAAACCAAGGTCTAGACAACACTCCCATCACTAAAAAATCCTCCATCAATCAAAAATTAATTTAACATGAGCCTAGTCTCCCCATTTTTCATGAGCCCTTCCATGGGTCTATCATTGTTGAACCCATCATTCATCCATCATCTCCCTCTCACCCATCACCTCAAATACCCCTTGTTTAGAGGTCAATCATCCTTGTCTTAAACATCATCCCCCATCGACATTACATCAAATGCTAATAATGCTTGTCTTATTGAAGATACCTCCAATCCATTATCAGGCATACCTTTGGATCCTGATCAGGATGATGAAATCATAATAGAGTTTTTGCAAGCTTTATCTATTGAATATTGTTAGAGTGAGTCTAAGCTTCCTTTGGATGCATATACTATAGATAGTCCTAGTAATCCTTTTGCTGATCTTGAGGAGATTTTCTCTGATGTTGAGATCAAATTTCTTAAGAACCCATATTAAGACTATAGTCTTCTACCCTATTACCCCTCATTGACATCATCACACCATCTCCACCACCTTCATCCAGCATAGATCCCTTTCTTCCCATTAATGATAATTTAATCACCTCCCTCCATAAGGATAAACATACACATATATGGTTGGAGCCTTCCTCAAGTAATATAATATGTGCCACAAGTACTAAGGTCCAAGACAATCATTCAAAAGTCATAAATCATAAGCAATCCATCCTTGATCTTGTAAGTCAAAATCAATAAGTATCAAATCATCGACCTAATCCAAAAGAGTCTTCCCCTAGTGAATCCCAATATCAGGCACTAGGGGACCATATAAATTACAATCATTTATCAATTCAATAATAAATATCCTATGGTAAAGTCAAAAATTAGGAACTAGGGGGTAGTCAAAGTTAAATCCCATCAACAAATCAAAATGACATCAAAAGCTTTATTAATATGTTTGATCATCCTTTAAATAATTTGATCAAAGATGAACGACATAACTAAAGTGTATTGGATCTCTTGTAGTATTTTATCATATGGCACCAATCAAATGAAGCAAGTCCTACATCTCCAACAATGTATGTGATTTCTATTCCTAATCCTCCATCACCCATCACCCCATGTTATCATAATCCTATCATTTTTTTAGTCTTAATCCTTCATCACCCATCATACCATCCTATCTTGATCCCATCATACACCCCCATCAAGATCTAATCACATCCGTACCTCATATCACCCTCTCAAAAAACATTGTCTCTCCTAGGGGCAATGAAGAAACTTGGTCTAGATATCTAGAGGGGTCACAATCAACAACCATCAAAGGTCACATAAACCCCAATACATCAAGAAATAATGACATGATCCCAACATCACATATCCATAGAATAGGTGTTGGATAAAGAGAAGGCCTATATCAACAATATTGCATCTTGACCCACCTCTAATAAATCAAGATACCCAATAAAGTTAAAAAAAATCATCTAATGGTGAAAACTAGTCTTTTGGCACCTTGGGCAAGTACCATGATGAAAACTAATTTCTAGCATCATGGTAAAATAATCTATTATCTGCATTATACCTCAACACTTGGGGGAATAATCCATCCATATCTTTTGTCAATCCATCCATACTGGTCTCATCTCACATCAACCTTGGTTATATCACCCATCCATGTCTATCTTCTCCCTTCAGCCAACCCATCATCTACCAGCATATCACATTCTTTCTTGCCTTGACCTTCATAAAAAAGTGTAAGGTGTCTTGATAAATGTTCTCAAACCATCTTGGCATATCCTCCAATCAACCCTTAGGAAACTAAACATCTAGTTCCTTCACGATGTGGTCATTGGTGATCCCTAGTCCATTCCTCCTTGGTCCCCATCACCTTTATACTTTTGACATCCTATCCATCATTCCATCCATCCTTATCTTGGTTTCTAGGCTTGGTATTCCCTTCGCTAGTAACTGTATTTGTATAGTGTATATACATATCCTCAAAAATCCCTAAAAATTGAAATATGTCAAAAAAACCCTAAAAATATAAAAAATTAAAAAATCCAAAAATAGTCCATGATGCCTTGGCTTATGAATAAACCCCTAGTCACATTATACCATCAAATTTACCATCCTACACCACATCCAATACCCAACTCATAAATGCCATTGTCCTTATCACCATGCCAAATAATCATCTAATATCTATCTCCTATTCCCTACTCTTAGTGGTTACCCATCCATATCTTTAGCCTCATCTTTTTTGACAAAGGTATTATCAACATACACAACCTTGTTAAAGAATTTAGTCTAGCACCCATCACTTCTTTATGATTGCCTCTTCATATCTAGCACCCATCCAATCCCTATTTACTAGTATGAAAGGTATATGATCCCATCACCTCTCTATCAATGCCTCTCCATACTTAGCACCCATCCAATCACTATTTTTATATTATGGAAGGTATTTGATCCCATCATTTCCTAATATTTTTCTAGATTGGATTCTTGTAGGGTTTTATCTTTTGGTAATTCTTGGTCATCTTCACATCCATATCCTCATCCACATCCTTATCTTAATCTTAGTCTCTCATCTAGGTCCATACCTTTATCCAAACCACTATTCAATTCTCATCATCATCATTAGTTTATCCCCAATCCATGTAAATAATCAAATCCTAATCCAACCCAACACCCAATCATTCATCGCATCATTAGACAAGACAGAATGACACTGCATGTAGATACCTATGTGTGTTACTTTTTTGTCTTGTTTATATGTCTTTTATCATGTATATATCATTTTTGTCTTATGTTTTGTTTATATCATGTATTTTTTTCTATTAGGAAATGAATGAGAATGTTATGAGTACACCAAAAGTGCCATCAAGGATGCAAAGTTTGCTACTTGCCCACACACTTTGGCATAATGTTCTCTTGGTCATATCTCTATCATGGGGCATACTTCCAAGTGCCATATTTAATGGATTACTTATACTATGATGAGCCTTATGACATTTATTATATCTTGATCACCTCCACCCTCCTCATTCATCTAATTATCCTTATACCCATCACTAATCTAATCCTCTCGACTCATCCAACTAACATCCCATATTTTATCCTTATCATCTTCATCTCATCATCTGAATCATATCCTTAAATCAATAACAAGTCTAATCATCCTCATCATCATCATTATCATCTTCTAATCAGAACTACATTGGCCTGAAGTCTGTTCACACTATGTAGGCAACACGTGGCCACTTTTTCATGCCCAAGGATAGCTCAAACACTATCTCTCTCATCATCCATCATCATCCTATAGTCCTACATTAGTCAAATACTTGAGCTATAATCATTCAATCTATTGATCAATCACCATCATCATCTCCTGAATATTTTATGTCAATCATCCACACCTATCGATTGGGCCTGATAAAATCACCACATCCATATTTTATTCCATCAATCACTGATTGATTATTTCTCCCTTGCATGTGTCCTTTATATGGGAATCATCAAATTATGGCTCATTGAGTTGATACAATGCAGTATTTTGGTCACTTGATCATATCTTTCCTTTTCTATCATCACCTTCATCATATTGATAAAATTTAGCTTTGAACCACACCCATCATCAATCTTATCCAATCATCATCTTATCCTAGCCTATAGTTCTCCCTTGCATGCATCCTTGCTTGGGATACATCCAAACCTTGTGAATTATTAATCATATCATCATCATGTTATGGTTAATTCCCCCTTGGGATGTGTTAACAACTGTGACACCCATCACTTCTACTCCCTATGCATATGTCCTTCCCAGGGGCATCATCATCAATTTGTAGCTCACTACTAAAGTTAAACTCATCTTCTTCATCCTCTATCTCACATCTCACATCGAATTCCTTTGTCTATTCATATCATCCCACTAATACTTTATTATTTTGAGTGGCCATCCATCTCATTCTTCTCCGCATGTCCCCTCGAGGGGGTATCATATCCCTTAAAATAATCTACTAACATTCATCTATGACATGATTTTTATTTGAAAGACCATTACTCCTTTCAATTTGCTTCACTCACAATACCATTTCAAAGACGTAAAAAAGTATGCACCTTAATTCACTCGTTTCATTATTTTCACTAATATTCTTATTAGTCAACACTAATTTTGTCTAATCTAATTTATCTTGCTAATTTATCTCCCTTCCCAATCATTTATCTAATGTCCCCTTTTTATTATCATTCATATACTAGCCTTATCCCATCCTCACCAATCAATTAATCTATCCTAAATCCCCATTATCCCATTCTAATCCTACTTACCTATTATTTGGGAATTTTATATTTTCATGACCCCACCTAGCCACCTACACTAGCCTATCCCTAGGCTATCCTACACCCCTAGTCCCTAATCCTTACCTCATCCCTATATAACCCCTTTCTTATCCAAATTAACTCCTAATAAGGTTTCTATACTCCTCTAAATATATATCCTTCTCTAAACCTCCCTCTCCTCTCTAAAAGCCTCCAAATCTAAAGGCTTCCAAGGAATTTACTATTCCTTGGATAATTCCTATCCATTGGATATCATTATCCAACTTTGAATTTAAACCCTTGATCTTCCCTCCATAATATATACAACCAACCTCCATCCTCCATTGGATCCATCTAAGGATCTCATAACATATTCATGCCAAAATCAAACTTGAAAGCTCATATCAAAGCCATGCCAAAAAAATCTAGCAAGTCCATAGCAAATCCATGTCCAAAACTAACTAGAAAAATTGTAAAGCCTTCATGTCTAATTATCCTATCATCAAGCATCCATAATCAAGCAACAATCATGCCATCACTATGTCAAATTTGAGTCTAATATGCAATCACAAACCCTAAAATGGATTTGTAAAGAGGTAAGAATGAAGGTAATAAATGTTCTTCTTATTCTGATTTTATCTTCTTTATCCATTTCTATTAGTGTCATTGAGTATTAGGTTTTATTACTAATTTTAGTAATATTGATTAAATCTAAAATTTGGTGCACACCTCCTTCCTATGCTTTCTTTTTCTCTCCATCCAATCCTTAGCTTCTCTTCCCTTAGCTTTCTATCTTTCTCCGTATATCTCTCTTTTCCAAAATTCTCCTTGATTTATAAAACTCACTCTCCTAATTTCTGTGCCCTACCCTTGCATGAAACTCTTTATTTTTTTTATCCCATGCATGATAATTTACTCTCTTCTAAATTTATTAATTGATGTTCATTTCCCTTAAGCCGTAGTCTCTCATCCACTTAAGCATGCTAAGCAAATTATAAATATTTAATTTATTCTCAAGAGACCATTATGCCTTAGTTCATCTAGTTAGCTTAACTTAACGCTAAGTTGACTGAACTAAACATATTTGTATCTATTTGTTGACTTCAATGCAATTTCATGCATGATTATTAAAAAGGCTTAGCTTAGGATAATTCAATTTCATGAAAGATATTTCAAAACAATGATAAATAATTATTTAACTAAAATATATTAAGTCATTAATTTCTTATTTAAATTCAAAAATTAAGTGAATTAGAATAAATAAATCTAATGCATATTAAAAACTAAATCCACACATTACAAATATAATCACAAACAATATTTTTCAATTACACACTAACACTTTACACATATCATTTAAAATATAATGTGCATATGTGTAGGGTCACTAGCAATTTTCTCTGATATTCGCCCAAATCATTCCATCTAGCTGATCCTCTCTGATGATGCTCTCCCTCATCAAGCTCTGAGGGTAGGATCTATCTTGCATCCACCTCACAACAAGTAGGTAGTTAGTCCGAGTCATCATAAATATCACTAATGATGCAATAACTAATAAATACAAATCTATAATATACAAAATATAACATACAATTATCACAACATGTATTCTAATCAATAATATCAGCTTCCCATTACAGTATATGTCACTAATATCAAATTAAAGAAATAACAATTAGATATTAATCATATTAATAAATGGATTAAAGGTTTATAATTCATGGGGTCAAATCAGGATGTAACATTCTCCCCCCTAAAACTGGTCATCATCCTGATGACACTTATTCAATAATAGCTGTGAATATCAAAAGAGTTTGACATAATTTAAAAACATAGTATCAAGTATCTGTCATGCAAACAAATGCAGAAACAACTTGAAAAACTCATCATAGTCTTCCCAAGTAGCACTATCTTTAGATTATTGTCCCATAAGACCTTACACTAAGACACCTCTCTATTTCACAAATGAAGTTTGCCAGTGTAAATTACTTTGATAGGTTATACCATGACCATCCCAAGATCCATAACTTGCAAAGCATTCCAATCCAAAGCATGTGAAGGATCATCTATATAATTCTTAAGATAAGATGCATCGAAAACATTATGTAATAGAGCTAGGGCTGGTGGCAATACAAGCCTATATGTAAGAGGATTGACCACTTCTAACACTTTTAAGGGTCCCACATATCTTGGTGACAATTTTGCTGACTTCTTGAATCTAATCGAGCTCTTCTATGGCTTAACTTTCAAGAATACTTTTTCACCAAAAGAAAGCCTCCTATCTATCTTCTTTAGATTAATGTAACTCTTATGTCTATCATTGGACTCATCCAATATCTATCTAATTAAATTAACTTGATCTTCCATTTTAGAAAGCATCTTTAGACTGAAGACTACCCTATCCTCTAACCTGTTTCAATTGATTAGTGTCCCACACCTCCTTTTGTACAGTGCCTCAAAAGGAGTCATCTTCAATGTTGACTAATATGAGTTGTATGCAAAATAAACTAATGAAATATAATATTTCCATTTTTATTGATGATCTATGCAATACATATGTAGAAGATCCTCTTAAAATTGATTCATTCACTCAGTCTAACCATTAGTCTTTGGGTGATATGCTATACTAAAATTTAACTATGTACCCAAAGATGAGTTTAGAGTCACCCCAAACCTAGAAGTCATCTTTGGATCATGATATAATGATATTCTCTAGGAATCCATGTAGTCTATACACTTCCTTTATGAACCTCTTCACAAGGGTAGGTGCATCATCTGTCAAGTTCCCTGGTATGAAATGAGCCACCTTGGTTAGTTTATCCATAGCTACGAAGATCATATCATGTCTATTTTGTGATATCGGTAAACCTTGGACAAAGTCCATACTAATCACCTACCATTTCCATTATGGTATATCATACGGATATAAAAAGCCAACTAGGTGCACATGTTCAACTTTAACTTGCTAACCTTCTAAATAATGTGACACAAAATCTGCCACATCTTTCTTGATTGCCATCTATAAATATGAAGGCCTAAGCTCTACCATAAGCTTTGTTACTCCTATATGTCCTAAGTATGGGGTGTTGTGTACATATTTCAGTAATGTGCTCCATAGATTCTCTCAATATGGAACATACATTCTCCCATTGAAATGTAGAAGACCATCACTCTTAAAATTGAATCCTTTATACTAAGGATTCGAAGCATTATCAAATAATGATTTTATGACTTGTTCATAGTATTTGTCTCCTGGTGAGAACTTAACCACTTGATCCTTGAAATTATTCCTGACATTATCTATTTATACTATGTACCTTCTATGACTTAAAGCATCAACTAATCTATTTCTTTACCTTTGATGTAATTAATATCAAAGTCATAGTTGGAAAGAAACTCTAACAATGTCTCTAATGAGCATTTATATTTGGTTGGGTGAAGATATATTTGAGTCCCAATTTATCAGTCTTGAGCTCAAATGGCTTTTCCAACAAATAATTTTGCCAAATTTGTAACTCATGAATGATAGCTTTAAGTTCAAAATCATGAGGGGCATAATTCATCTCATGAGTTTTTAACTTCCTCAATTCAAAAGCCACTACTGCACCATCCTGCATAAGGACTCAACCTCAACCTTCTCCTAATGCATCTGTGATCACTAAAAATTGACCATTAGGATTAGGAACTCTTAACACTGGTGCTGATATAAGTGTTATTTTCAAATCTTGAAAATCTACTTCACATTTCTATGACCACACAAACTTTTGGTTCTTTCTTTACAAAGAGGTAATTGGATTAACTATCTTGGAAAAAGTTTGGAATGAACTAATTGTAATAGCATGCTAACCCCATGAAGCTCCTTACCTTGAGCATATTTATAGGTGATGGCCACTCCATAATGGCCCTTATATTATATGGATATACAAAAATACCATCTATAGAAATAATATGCCCTAGATATTGCACTTTCTCCTGAAAGAATGCACATTTAGACAACTTTTCATACATCTTGTGTTTCCACAATCATTACATAACCAATTACAGATGTTGTAGGTGATCATCTTCATTTTTATAATATATAAGAATGCCATCCAAAAAGACCAAGAAAAAGTCATCTAAATAGTCTCTGAACACACTGTTCATGCGGTTCATGAATGCTACTAGTGTGTTAGTCAACCTAAAAGGTAACACCATGAACTCATAAAGCCCATAGTGAGTTTAGAAAAGTTATTTTTGAAATATCATCATCCTGAATCCTCAACTGATGATATCCTACTCTAAGATCTATCTTATAAAAGATCGTTACTCCACACATTTGATCAAAAATATCATCTATACAAGGTAGCAAATGCCTATTTTTGATAGTTGCTTTGTTCAACATTCTATAATTGATGCAAAGTTGAAGGGTACCATCTTTCTTCTTCACAAAAATAACCAGTGCATGCCATGGTGACACACTAGGCTTAATCAACCCTTTTAACAATAGTTCCTAGAGTTGAGCCTTCAATTCAACCAACTCAGTGGTTGTCATCCTATATGGTGCCTTAGATTGTGGTTCTGATTCAGGTATGATGTCAATGGATAAATTAAACTCATGTTTAGGAGGTAAACTTGGTAATTCTTCTAGAAACACATCATGGAAATATCTAAAAAATGGATAATATTTTAGAGATGGTTCCATAGGTTCTTTTATTTCATTTATTTTGATGATAAATGCTTAACACCCTTTAACTTGAGCCCTCTTGAGTTGCATTTTATATATATGCTTGAGTCATAACTCTCTCTTTTCTCTCTGAATTTGTGTCTGATTTCCAAGATCATCTAGACACTCAAATTTATTTAAATAGAAGTCAACCTAAGACTTATGTTTAACAAGCCAATTGACCCCTAGGGTCACATCATATGAATCTAGTGGTGTTACATATAAATCCACTACAGTTCAAAATTGAGGTAATTCAATTACTACTTCAACTAGACACTTATCAACCATGACTCTTGAGTCACTCCCATATTGTATCGACCATGTATTTACCATATATCTAGCTTTTTTAGTAAATTTGATAAGCATTATAGGAGCTATAAAACATTCATTAGACCCTGTATCTATCAAAATATAAACTAGATGTTGAAACAAAATAACTGATAGCTCTATGGGTGATGCTTGAAATTTAACTTCTCAATTATTAATTACTGCATGAATACACCACTAAAAATTACCCTCCTGAGTACTAGGACCTTTGTTTTTTACCTTATCTTGAGGGCATTCACGAGCATAATGATTTCCTATGCAATTTAAACAACCAACTAGTTGTCCTTTCCTATCATTTTGAGTGTTTCCATGGAAACCACCTTTGGAACCATTGCCTAGTTTCTTATTACCAATTCTATTATTGAATTTGGTATTCTGGTTACTAGACTTCCCCTTAGAGTCCCCTCTCCTCTACTTTTAGTTCTTCTTAAAATCTAGATTAGAATTCCCAGACATTTTCTTGAACTTTTCCATGGCCTATACAAGAGAATTTAGCTTTTGCTCTTACTTCACTACCTTCTTGAAAACCTGATCCATGGTGGGAGGTCCATGAACATCCACCTCACTAGCACTATAGGGTTTTAATCCCATGATAAAATTATTGATTCTGAACCTCTCATTAGCTTGGTACTAAGGTAAATACTTTAGAAGTTTGGTGAACTACTCCCATTACTCATTCATCATTGAGTCCCCATGCTTTAGATTCTAAAAAGCTATGGGTTTCTGATCAAAATAGAGCTATGGTAGACACCATTACCTAACTAGTGTCACAAATTGATCTCAGGTTATGGTAGTTGAGTTAAGGTTTATCTCCATCTTTTTATTGGCCCACCAAGTAGCTACCTCACTAGCCAACTCGTAAGCTCCCAAAATTGATTTGGTGACTTCAGAGTAGTTTCAAATATTGAAATACTTCTTTATCTCTGTCAACCATGCCTCAGCTCCATCACCTAGAATAGTTTCATCAAACTTAGGTGGATTCACCTTTTTCATGTCCTTTGATAAATCTACAACTAATTAATATCTCACATTCTAAGGGTTTTCCTACTCAATATGGTGCTCAATAGGTACCTTTTGACATTCTTCCTTGCCTTAACCATGAATATCTTATTTTAGGGTTGTGATTTGATCCATAATATCATTTATGGCTATGAGAATCTAATCCAAATTTGTTGAATGCTCAGTGGCAATTAGGTTAGGACCAATGGGAGGGTTATTTCCATTGACATACGAAGGACCCTCACCTGGTGCTCTTGTTTTCACCATTCTTCTTTCTCACTAAAAAGAATAATATGAAAATGTTACTAAACTCATTTAGTCCTAGTGTTTGAACCTAGCTCTGATACCACATTTTACAACCCCTCAAGTTGTACTTAATAAAATGAACTAATTTTTGTTATAAAAAATAACTAACATTCATTCATTCCATATAATAAAATAATACAACATATATAAACCACAATTAAGAATAATAGTAATTCTCATTCAAATACCATAGACAATATTTATCTTATACAACTCCAAGGAAAGTAAATACAATAGGACATAGCTACAATTGGTCTCAAAATACAACAAATGTTGTTCAAGAATAACAAATACATAATACAATTAAATTTCCTTTAATCATTTAGCCTAATATAATAAACAAATACTAAGCTCTTTAGAGTTTGAGTCATACTAACGCATGTATCACTAATAATCTCAAGTGTTATCTCTAGATAATTACTATAGTGGGGATGGAGAGCATCATCCAAGAGCTTTTCCATACCAACCATAAACCTAAAATCCCTTTCACAATCCCCTATTCAAAGAATGACCCTCCATTTATGAATAGGTAGATAGAACAGTGCGAGAATTCAATCAAACATGCTAGTACCCTTTATGCTTGTAAGATTTACTACTACATGATGTGTATCATAAATAAAATATGTTTCAATCATGATATCATACAACATGCAAACAATGTACATCTAACATTACTTTGGCCAAAGTTTTCAAATAACATACGATCATCTAGATTGATCAATTTCATCATACAACACTTGATTAGACTATCTATTGGTGGTGCTACCTATGCTAGTGGAGTTTGTCTCACTACCTATTAGCATCATCAATATGGTTTCTAATATAAACATATATAACATAATATATATTTCCAAGATTCATATAGATTTCCTCCTATACTAGGAAAAGAAAAATATTATTCTGACATTATATCCATCAATGCATAATGACTCTAAATACGTGCTTTTAATACAACAATAACACTTGAAAAAATTGCAAACAAGATCATAATATAAAATGTTCTAATATTGCTTTATAAAACTTTAGAAGACTGCACAGTCATAAATAACTCATACCTTCCAGGTATGTTTTAGACATAGCCTAACATTGCATGCTAGCAAACACAACCTATTGGTTTATCAACAATCAAAGGGTCTAATTATTTTATTAAATTAGGTTTCAAACTTGTTAATACAACTTGTATATATGGTTCTATTCACAACCCGTTTATAATTTACTTTCTTGATATACAACAAGCATGTCTGTAGTAATAACTTGTCTTAATGACAGTTTAAAACATTTATTAAATATCATTTGCAAGTTTTCCAACATATATAAAGACCTAAGGCAATGCTAAGTTTGCTTTAATAGTTCTTAAGGTATTATCCCTTCATGTTTCCAAATGTAAAAGCTTTATACTCAATATATATATATATATATATATATATATCAGCTTAATAAAAGATATAAATGCTACCCAAACGGATTGAAACACTACCCATAAAGAATAAAATGCTACCTAAAAAGAGTATTAAAGCATAGTCCTAAATTAAACTCAGTCTAATCAAAATGAAACACATATTCCTGGAATGAAATGCAAGTCTATAAAGTGTGACACAACATTTAAAGTGATATTCAGGTCTTATAAGGATAAAATGCAACAATCAAGAAAACACAGTCTTTAATATAGATATACAGGCTTAGAAAATTAGACATAGCCATAAAAAGTTAAATGTGGTCAAAAGGTAATTCAAGATTTGACCAAATATAATGCAACCTCTATATTTATAACATAGGGTTAAACAAAACTAAATGCAGGCTTTCAAAACCATATGTAGCCAACTAAAAAATAACGTTGGGTTTTTAAAAGAATATAACACATTTATTAAAAAGTGGGATGCGGTTGAAATTGAAATGCTACCAATAAGGAAATGATGGCATCAATAAATAATGCAAGATTTAGAGAGGGATGCATCTACATAATTTTATAACGTAGTCCTCTACCTGGTCAAAATAATTGAAACTCGGGCCACTAAAATTAATGCGCAACTACTAAGAATGATATGCAAACCTTTTTATTAAAACAATAGCTTAATTAATTGAGACATTGGTCTTTCACTAAATACAACCTCATAATAATATTATGCTAGCTAAATAGGATAAAACATAGTCAAAACAAATCAAACATATACTCCTTGAATGGATAAGTACAAGATAGCCTTGCCAAACTCAACATGTAGGGTTATAGAAATAGAAAATTGGTTTATAGAATTACAACACTAGTTATATAAATTAGATTGCAAACCTAGGTAGAACATAACCTAAAATAAATATAGTCTCAATAGATTAAAACACAAGTTTGAAAAATCTAAAAATAGGTTAATAATCACTATGTAGGGTTATAAAACATATCATAGTCTGTGCAAAGGGAAATGCCAGTCAATCATGGAGTGCAGGCTTTTAGAGTCAGCGCATGGACTAAAAAAAAGGGTCAAGTTATAAATCATAATGTAGATTTGAATATTCACTACACAACCATAAATCATAATACAAACCAAAAACTTATAATGATGCCATTCCTTTTAGAATAAAAATGCTAATCTCTATGAAGAATACACAGGTTTAAGATAATAAAAAACTACACTATATATATACTAAGTAGGGTTTTAAGGAAGTAAATACATATACCGTATCAAATTGAAATACAAAACCAACCTGATATTTTGGTAAGATGAATACTTTATTTCCCCTTACTTTCCTGTAAATCCTTCATTCTTCTTGTATGCACCTAAATTCACTTGCTTCATTATTTTCACTAATATTCCTATTAGTTGACACTAATTCCATCTAATCTGATTTATCTCGTTAATTTATCCCCCTTCTTAATCATTTATCTAATGTCCCCCTTCTATTATCATTCATCTACTAACCTTATCCCATCCTCACCAATCAATAAATCTATTGTAAATCCCCATCATCCCGTTCTAATCCTACTTACCTATTACTTGGGAATCTTAAATTCCCATGACCCCAACTAACCACCTATACTAGCCTATCCCTAGGCTATCCTATACCCCTAGTCCCTAATATTCACCTAATCCCCATCTAAACCCCTTCTAAGCCTCATTAACTCCTAAGAAGGTTTCTAGACTCCTCTAAATCTAGAACCTTCTCCAAACCTCCCTCTCCTCTCTATAAGCCTCTAAGTCTTGAGGCTTCCAAAGAATTTAATATTCCTTGGATAATTCCTATCCATTGGATCTCTTCATCTAACTTTGAATTTTAACCCTTGATCTTCCCTCCACAATCTATATAACTAACCTCCATCCTCCATTGGAGCCATCTAAGGACCTCATAACATCTTCATGCCAAAATCAAACTTGAAAGTTCATATCAAAGCAATGCCAAAATAATCTAGCAAGTCCATAGCAAATCCATGTCCAAAACTAATTAGAAAAATCTTAAAGCCTTCATGTCTAATTATCCTATCATCAAACATCCATATTCAAGCAACAATCATGCCATCACTATGTCAAATCTGAGTCTAATATGCAATCACAAATCCTAGAATGGAGTTGTAAGGAGGTCAGAATGAAGGTAATAAATTTTCTTGTTATTTTGATTTTGTCTCCTTTATCCATTCCTATTGGTGTTATTGAGTTTTATGTTTTATTACTAGGTTTAGTAATATTGCTCAAATATAAAATTTGGTGCACATTTTGGCAACCACGGTGGGACCTTGCTCCCCAATTAACTATTTTGTTTGTTAGAAAACCTTTTTGTAGCTTGCAAGATCAATTGGTAGGAATAAAATTTGAAAATATTGAAATTTTACATGTAGAGGTTACATTTGTGACATTGAACTTGTAATCACAAAATTGTCCTATGTAGTCATGATATTATCCCTTAAAGTCATGATTTTGCTTTAAATGTCCATTTAACCACTAACCATTTACTTGAGTATGCAATATTTTATCCCTATGATAATAACGTGACTCATTATTAGTGATGTTGTTAGGTAAGTTACAATTTTGTTAATCCAAATTATGATTTTGTTAATCAATAATGGTTTTGCCTTGGCAGGTTTCCATTTTTTGACAAAACCATGACTTAGTGAGTGATGACTTTGTCCATCCATAAGCAATATTGTCATCGAAAATCATGACTTTTTTGGCTTTTGGTCATTCATTCCATTAACCCCCTATGTTCTTACTATGCAGATTCCTGTCTATTTTTCCAAAGATTCTAACCCTCTATGTATTGGAAGCAAGATCAAAAGGGAGTCAGGAATGAAGTCATCAGGCAAAACCTAAGTCATAATACCATGACTTTTCCATGCAAAATATTACCCTGGTAATTTTGGTATTAAGCTTATGAATCATGATATTGCAGTTCTCCATAAAACTATTAATAGTTGACCTCTATAAGGTTTATTTTGAAATTTTGAATTCCTATAGGGAATTTTTGTTGTTCTCCATTTAATATTTTTGGGGTTTTGGTCTTAAAACTCACATCTGTTAACTAACCCCATTTTTATAACAAAGATTTTTTTTCTAGTTTCTATATAGTCTGGGTGTTGTGCATGTTAAAAAAAGGGGCTAAGATAGGGGGTATTACTTGAAGATCAAGACAAACACAAGCCTTTTCCCCTTTTTATTATTTTTGACAAAACCATGACTATCACCATTTTCAGACTTATGGGATTACCCTCTAGAGTAGTGATATTACAGTTCTAGTTATGATTTTGTATTTTTGGCATTTTGATTGTTATTTTATTTGTCATTCAAAATGTTAATCAGGTAGGGTTAGGATAATCTATCTAGGCATAAGCATATTTTTGCTATTCAGATTTGGTCAAAATCTTGGTCAAAGTCTAAGTATCTATCTTTAAAATTTTATTTATCCTACATTAGTTTTTAATCACCTATAAATAAGATATTTTGAATATTTGGATAATCTACCTTAGCTCACATAAACATATGTTTGGATCTCACTCTACAATTTTGTCATTTATAATAATATTGCAACTCTTGATTTGTTTGAAGTAGTGATTTTATTGTCTCTAGTCACGGTTTATAGTTTATCACAAAACCATAATTATCGAACTATAGTGAATAGCAATATTGTCTATCTCAATCATGGGTTTTTCTATCTAACCATGGTTTTATAGGTGACCACCATGGTTAATTAATAGTTGCAACATTGTAACTTGTAACTTGTAGTTTTGTACCACCAGTTATGACTATGCAATCTCTAGTTGTGGGTTTGCTCTATGCATTCACGGTTTTGTAGAGAGTGATGGTTTTTCATAAAATCATCAAAACTAATAACCCATGGGCTTACAATTTTCTTGTCAAAGAATCCATTTGGTAACTTAAAAAATTAATTTTGTCTTATATATATATATATCATTTTGTTGTGAAAAATCATTCCTTGTTTATACTTGTTTCTGTGCAACTTATCATATCGTGCTCTTCACACATAGGTAATTAAATTAGTTAATTAATCATATAATGTGTTTTCTTATTTTTTTATCCCCCTTCTAAGAAAAGACATGACTTGGAATTGATCCCCATGCATGGGATTAATATATAGGGGTCAGTGTCATGGATTTCATCACCACACACTGATCAAACTCTGTATTCTAGTGGAGTATAAAAATTAGGGATAACTATCATTAGGCTAAGTGACTGACCCCATATAGGTCATCCATAAAGGGGAAGAGTTAATTCTCTAAACCATGCATTAGATATCACCCTACATGGACTTGGGCCCTATTATACCTTTGTGTATATAGGGGATACACTTATAGGCCTTTTACAAACCTAGCATAGGATTCTTTGGCCATAATAGGTGTACCACTATAGGAGTCAGTATCAGCTCTGAATTAGCCATTAAGTGAAAATAGGGTTTAGAGGGTTCAATCCATATTTTAATAGGTCACTGGCCTACAACCTAACCTATGAAGCCATTAGATGGTGCGAACATTAGGTTACACACCTTTGAGTTTACTAATCATAGTTTGTGTGGTTTACTTGATTGGGTGTTTGTTATGTTAGACCCATACTATTTTTGAGTTGAGTCAGCCTTCACCCAAACCTATCTAAGCATATCTAGGTCCTTTACATACATCATCTTATATATTCTTAAAAAAACTCACTTTGCACATCCTTATCAGCATCCCATTAACCATATTGTCTTAATCTCCTAGTCCAACCATCATTGATCATCCTCCCACCACCTACATATCCAAATCATACTTCACTATCCACATCTTGTCCTAATTCCATATCTTGTAAATTGTCTTGACCTTATCCCCATCACCCATCTAGTCCTATCTCATCCTCATCTCATCCTAGTTAGCTCTTTAGGGTCAAAACTATCCCCATTTCATCATTACCCTTTCATCACTTCATCATCACCTATAACTATACTTATTATTTCTTACCCTCATCACTTTCATCACATAAATCATATCCCATCCTATCTTGAATAAAATTGGTTTAAGTTTCTGAGCTAATTTTCTCATCCACATTACCCTATCATCCTAGTCCACTATTACTCATCATTTGGTTAGATCTCATACCATAGTCAATATTCTGATAGCATTTTATCACCTTATTAGTTTCAATCTAGAAACATATCAATCAATCTAATCATCTATAGTCTAATCACCTTACCTATTCATAACTAGCACCTATCATATCATCCCTTCTCTAGTTTGAGTCTAGGCACCCATCAAATCCCCAATTCTTTTGCTAGATTGAAAACTAGGCCTTGTTGATAGGTTGTTAGCACCTATTGAAATATCCACATAAAATTTGACCATAGTCCTATATCATCCTAATCACATTTAGTCCACCTCATCATCATCATCATCACCTATTATACTATCTTGATCATTGGACCCACTTTGTTCAAGAAACTATGCCTAATCCTTAGCCTACCTCTATCATCTATACTTTTTCAACCATCACCATGGAGATAGACCCCGCATTCATAGACCAATACATATTTTCACACAAGGATGACATCCTCTTGATGTTCCTTATGATGGGTGTACCACTTCCCAAAGGTGTTGATTCCCTTCAACTCATTGCACCTCCCATCCAAGTCCCTTCATGTGAATATTGTCTGAATCCTCCTTCTCTTGGTCATAACCAATCATCCATACCTTCACATCCTCCAACACAAACCCACTCATCCATTAATCCTACTCATTCATCTACTCTTTCATGTACTAGTAAAGGGAATCCAATCTTGGTTACTAATATTCCATCCACCCAACCATGTCAATAACCATTTGATCCAAAGTCTAATGTTTCAACATCTAAATCATAAATTGAAGTAGGCCCTTATACTCCCCTTCCTATGTCATTGAAACCCATTTTGAAACAATTAGTCACTACCAACATGATGGTCTATCCATCTATCTGACATCTTGATCCCACTAAGCTTAAGCCCTCCTGGTATACAGATAATCAATATTGCGTATATCACCAAACTTGGGGGCATACCATTAATTGATGTTGACCTTTTCAATACTATGTCTAAGACCTCATCAATCATGGTGACATCATAACTGAGGATGAACCTCTATATCCCCAAGTAAATAAGAAGAAACATGCCAAGATTCCATTCCCCATCAAGATCAAGCCTTTCCCCTTCCAAACCAAGGTCAAGACACCACTCCCATGTCCAAAAAATTCTCAATCAAACACAAATCCATTTCACATGATCCTAGTCCCCCCATTTTTAATGAGTCCTTCCATTGGCCTATCATTATCGAACCCATCATTCATCCATCATCTTCCTCTCACCCATCACCTCAAATACCCCTTATTGAGAGGTCAATCACAGACAATAAACCTTTTACTTGCAACATTACATCTTTTACATCAAAGTTAGCATCAAAAGTCTTATCTTCATCAGGATTATGTACAACACCTAAATTAAAATCAAATTCCTCATCAGAAACATCATCCCCCATCAAAATTGTAGTAAATGCTAATAATTCTTGTCTTGTTGAAGATACCTCCAATCTATTATGAGGCATACCTTAGGATCTTGATTAGGATGATGAAGTCATAATAGAGTTCTTGCAAGATTTATCTATTGAAGACTTTCAGAGTGAATATGATTCTCCTTTGGATGCATATACTGTAGATAGTCCTAGTGATGCTTTTTCTAATCTTGAGGAGATTTTCTCTGATGTTGAAACCAAATATCCGAGGAATCCCTATGAAGACTATGCTACCCTATCACCCCTCATTGACCTCATCACACCATCTCCACCACCTCCATCTAACATATATCCATTTCTTACCATCAATGATCATTTAATCACTTCCCTCCATAAGGATGAGCATACACATATATCATTGGATCCTTCCTCAATTAATATAATACATGCCATAAGTACTGAGGTCCAAGGCAATCATCTTAAAAGTCATAAATCATAAGTGAGCCATCTTTGATCCTATCAGTCAAAATCAAGAAGTATCAAATCGTCAACCTAATCCAAAATAGTCTTCCCCTAGTGAAGCCCAATATTAGGCACTAGGGGACCATCTAAATTACAATCATTTATCAAGTCAAAAAGAAATCTCCCATGGTGAAGCCCAAACTTAAGCAGTAGGGGAACTCAAAGTCAAATCCCATCAACAAATTAAAATGACATCAAAAGTATTATTAATTTCACTGATAATATTATAAATAAGGGGATCAAAGATGAATGAAATAGATAAAGTGTCTTGGATCTCATGCAGTCTTTTATCATATGGAACCAATCAAATGAAACACATCTCACATCTCCAATGACATATATTACTACTAGTCTTAATCCTCCATCACCCTGTCTTATCATAATCCTATCATTCATTTTAGTCTTAATCCTCCATCACCCATCATACCATCCTATCTTGATCCTATCATACACCCCCATCAAGATCTAGTCACATCCATACCTCCTTTCACCCTCTTGGGCAACATTATCTCTCCTAGGGGCAATGAAGACACTTGGTCTGGATATCTAGAGGGGTCACAATTAGGAACCATCAAAGGTCACATAAACCCCAATACATCTAATAATAATGACATGATCCCAACATTAAATATCCATAGAATAGGTGTTGGCTAAATATCAGACCTATATCAATGATCCTACATCTCACCCCACCTCCAATAAATCAAGATGCCCAATAAAGTTAAAAAAAATCATCTAATGGTGAAAACTAGTATTCTATCACCTTAGGCAAGTACCATGATAAAAATTATTTTTGGCATCATTGTAAAATAATATATTGTCTACATTATACCTTAACACTTGGGGGAAAAATCCATCCATATCCTTTGTCAATCCATCCATACTAGTCTCATCTCACATCAACCTTAGCTATATCACCCATCCATGTCTTTCTTCTCCATTGGTCCAACCCATCATCTACCAACATATCACATTCCTTCCTATCTTGACCTTCATAAATAAGTGGAAGGAGTCTTGAGAAATGTTATCAAACCATCTTGGCATATCCTACAATGGATCCTCAGAAAAATAAACTTTTGGTTCCTTCACGACATGGTGATTGGCAATCCCTTGTCCATTCCTCCTTGGTCACCATCACCCTTATCCTTTTATCATCCTATCCATCATTCCATCCATCCTTATCCTCGTTTCTAGTCTTGGTATTCCCTTTTATAGTAACCCTATTTATATAGTATACATACCTATCCTCAAAAAGCCCTAAAATTTGAAATATGTCAAAAAATGCTAAAAATCTAAAAAAGCCAAAAATAGTCCATGATGTATTGGCTTATGCATAAAACCCTAGTCATATTATACCATTCACTTTACCATCCTACACCACATCCAATAGCCATCCCATAAATCCCATTGTCCTTATCACTATCCTAAATAACTATCAAATATCTATCTCCTATTCCCCATTCCTAGTGGTCACCCATCCATATCTTCATCCTCATCCTTTTTGATAAAGGTATTATTGACATATGTAACCTTGTACAAGAATTTATTCTCATACCCATCACTTATTTATCATTGCATCCTCATATCTAGCACCCATCCAATCCCTTTTTTCTATTATGAAGGTATATGATCCCATCACCTCTATATCAATGCCTCTCCATACCTAACACCCATCCAGTCTCTATTTTGCTAGTATGGAAGGTATTTGATCCCATCATCTCATAATATATCACTAGATTAGATTTTTTTAGGGTTTTATCTTTCGATAATCCTTATTCATCTTCACATCCATATCCTCATGTTAGGGGATCTGTAGCTCTACCAATTAGAGCACAATTGATTACTTTCTTATATGCAATTAAACACAGAATTATACCAGAATGATAAAGTAGCTAGAAACTTGAGACAACAAAGAATTTGAGAGACAATACACACTCTTGTATTAAATACTACTAGAAGAAAATACAATAAGGAAGATGCCACTTCTTCCTCCACCTCAAAGGCTTGCCACACCTCAAGAGCTTCTTCCCTCTCTCTCTTGCTCAACACAACAACTCTAAAGCCTGAGTTATTATCCCTCCTTGAATGCTTCAGCTGATCTCCTTGACCTTGCTAGCTTCAATGCTTTTTACTTGCCTTAGAATGAATACAATACATGCCTTATGGGTCTTTAAATAGGATCCCATGCTTACAAAAAATAGAACTCTAGTTACAATAATTAGACACACAGCTCGTGACTATAATTAGTCACTTGACATGCAAACACTCGCTTCACTTAACTGACTATTCGTCAACAGCAGTTCCAAAAATACATAGGTGACCGATGCCGGTCCCTGCTTGTCTGGTGCTGCCGACGTCGACCGACAGTCTATCGTCGCTGGTCTCCTTCTCCACTGTCTGTGACCGACGTCGGTTATACTACCGACGCCGGTTCCTCTGGTTCTTCAGCATCCTCTCTTGTGTCTGCAAATAGTTGAAGCTTTTAGCTCCACACCTTAACAATCTCCCACTTGGAGATAAATAGTTGCAACTTGTACCTATACCTATACACCATCTATTTTGTTCCTTAGGCTCTGTATCCCTCTTCAATGTCACTCTTGAAGATCAACCATCACGTAAACCTGTGATGCAATACCTGTATCTTATGCCACAAGAATTTTGTTGCTCCCAAATTCTCCATGACATACTTCTGAACCAACTCTACCCTTAGCTCAAAAAACTCCCTGTATATGAAACCCTGCAACAAGTAACACAATACAGTAACAGGATAATGTAGCTAATATTATCCAACCTGGTAAAGATAAAATACAATGGTCAAACCTCCATTGTTCTGCAGCGTACTCAAGACCATATACCATAGCCTTCTGTCTCATGTGTCCATCCACTCTCTTCTCTAAAACAGGAGTCCATCTCTCTATCCAGTGCTTCCTTCTAGCTGCCAACACTACCAACAAATACCTGTTTGGTTCTCTAAGGACTCACACTCCTCATCCATGCCAATCTCCCACTATTTTTGGATTCTACCTGCATTACTTCTTCCATCTTCCTAGTTTGTGACTATCAGTAAGCAATATAAAGAAGGTGAACAATGAATATGAGGTTCACATACCTTTCCTGACCTCCACATGGGTGTTTGAGACTTATTAATTCACCCAACATCCATTCCAGTGACCGATCTAGGCCATCTCCCAGTCTGCTCCCGATCGATGTCGGTTCCCTACACTGACCCTGACTACCGACGTCGTTTCCCTAGACGACGTCGGTGTCCCTCCTACCGATGTCAGTCCTTATGACCAATGTCAGACTTTTCCAGTCCAACCTACTGACCCTGCTAGTCTGCACATGATCGATGTCGGTATCTGGATGATTGACGTCGGTGCCAAGCGACCGACATCGGTGTCTATGTGTTCCTGTGAGTGATGAAATTTTCATCCACGAGCTCTTCCTGGATCAAACCTCTGTCCATGCTACCTTGCTCAGATTTATTTAGCCCCTGTGACTGATCTCTGTCCTTCATCTCCTCCATAAACACCAAGGCTTCTTTGTTCCTATCAAAAGCATCAAATATCCTCTTTCTGCAATGAACTGTACTTATGCTTTCCAAATTTGAACATATACCTTTTGAATCAAGAACTTCCATTCCCTTCTTATTCACATGATCAAGCCTATTAGACCACATCTTCGAATCTACACCAGAAGTAGAATCAGTAATACAAGTAGACAGATAAAGAGTATCTACTTTCTTACCTCTTGCTAGAATAAGTGTTCCCTTGGTAACCTTCTAAGAATCTACTGTGAGGGTTATTGTGCATCCCTCATCTCCCAACCTTCCTACAGAAATCAGACTCTGCTTCAAAATTGGAACATGCATGACCTCTTTCAACACCCATGTGTTGTCAATCTACAATCTCAACTGCACTTTCCCTTTGCCACCTATCTAACAAGGCGTACCATCCCCTAAATAGAGCACTCCAAAATCTCCCTGTTCATACTCATAGAACAAATCTCTGTCTGGGGATGCATGAAAAGATGAACCAGAATCTAAAATCCATGATCCTACCTGACTATTCAAAGAAAGTATGAGAGCATCCTGCATCACAATATTTGCATCCTTTGCTTCTTCCATACCTGCATGTTGATTCTCTTTATCTCTCAACCAACACTCCTTTGTATGTCCTTTCTTTCCACAAAACCAGCAGGTACTACCTTCAAACTCGGATCTCTTTCCTGACCTTGATTTCCCTTGCTCAACCATCTCCCTTTGCCTTTCCCTGCTTTCTACACTTAGAGCATTCTCTGATGATTCACCTGTGCTTCTCCTGCATATTTCTTCATTCAAGATCACACTCACAACATCATCAACTTTTAAGATTTTAGAAGCAGATGCAGAATTACTTACTGCCATAACCATATCATCCTAACTTTCAGGAAAAAACATAAAATCAAGAGAGCCTTTACCTCATCATCAAAAACAATATTGACTGAAGCTAGTTGGTTTATCAAACCATGGAAATCACTGAGATGAGTATGTACCGATCCACCTTCCTGCATTTGCAAAGTAAATAGCTACTTCATAAGATATACCTTATTAGAAGCTGAGGGCTTTTCGTATAAATTCGCCAAGGACTTTATCAACTCCTTCGTTGTCTTGCACTGTGATAATCTGGAAATCACAGACGATGCAAGGCTCAACCTTATGGAATCGAGAGCCTTCCGATCAAGAACGTTCCATTCTTCATCCTTCATATCTGTGGGCTTGCATGCAACCCCACCCAACGGTAAGTACAAATCCTTCTGATACAGATAGTCCTCAATCTGCATCCTCCAATGTTGATAATTCTTTCCATTAAACTTCTCCATTTGTAGCCTGCTTTCTTCTGCCATTGCTAAACTCCCACTCAATCAGAAAACCCTGTGAATGACCTGTAATAAAAAACAATACCCTGCTTCCTGCAAATCGTAGCTCTGATACCACTTGTCAGGGGATCTGTAGCTCTACCAATTAGAGCACAATTGATTACTTTCTTATATGCAATTAAACACGAAATTATACCAGAATGATAAAGTAGCTAGAAACTTGAGACAACAAAGAATTTGAGAGACAATACACACTCTTGTATTAAATACTACTAGAAGAAAATACAATAAGGAAGATGCCACTTCTTCCTCCACCTCAAAGGCTTGCCACACCTCAAGACCTTCTTCCCTCTCTCTCTTGCTCAACACAACAACTCTAAAGCCTAAGTTATTATCCCTCCTTGAATGCTTCAGTTGATCTCCTTGACCTTGCTAGCTTCAATGCTTTTTACTTGCCTTAGAATGAATACAATACATGCCTTATGGGTCTTTAAATAGGATCCCATGCTTACAAAAAATAGAACTCTAGTTACAATAATTAGACATGCAGCTCGTGACTATAATTAGTCACTTGACATGCAAACACTCGCTTCACTTAACTGACTGTTCGTCAATAGCAGTTTCAAAAATACACAGGTGACCGACGCCGGTCCCCACTTGTCTGGTGCTGCCGACTATCTGCCGTCGCTGGTCTCCTTCTCCACTGTCTGTGACCGACGTCGGTTATACTGCCGACGCTGGTTCCTCTGGTTCTTCAGCATCCTCTGTTGTGTCTGCAAATAGTTAAAGCTTTTAGCTCCACACCTTAACACCTCATCCACATCCTTATCCTAATCTTAGTCTCTCATCTAGGTCCATACCTTTATCCAAACCACTAGTAAATCCTCATCATCATCATCATCATTAGTCTATCCCCAATCCATGTCTATAATCAAATCCTAATCCAACCCATCACCCAATCATTCATACCATCATTAAATAAGATAGAATGCCACTACATGTAGATACCCATGTGTGTTACTTATTTTTCTTGTTTGCATGTCTTTTATTGTGTATATATATTTTATCTTATGTTTTATTTGTATCATGTTTTTTTATCTATTGGGTAATTAATGAGGATGCTATGAGGACACCAAAAGTACCCTCGAGGATGCAGAGTTTACTACTTGCCCATATACTTTGTCATACTCTTGGTCTTATCTTTGTCATGGGGCATATTGACAAAAGCCATATTTAATGGATTACTTAGACTATGATGAGACTTATGACATTTATTATGGCTTGATCACCTCACTATCCTCATTCATCTAATCATCCTTACACTCATCACTAATCTAATCCTCTCGACTCATCCAACTAACATCACATATTTTATCCTTATCATCTTCATCTCATCATGTAAATCATATCCTTCAATCACTAACAAGTATAATCATCTTCATCATCATAACTTTAAATTCACTAATCATCATCATTGTCATTATTTCCTAGTCAAAACTACATCAACTTGTAGTTTATTTAGACTATGTAGGCAACACTTAGCCACTTTTTCATGCCATAGGATAACACATCCATTATCTCTCTCATTATCCATCATCATCATATAGTATTGCATCAATAAAATACTTGAGTTATAATCATTCAATCTATTAATCAATCACCATCATCATATCCTTAATATTTTTCATCAATCGCCCACACTTGTCGATTGGGCCCAACAAAATAACCACATCCATATTTTCTTCCATCAATCACTGATTGATTATTTCTCCCTTGCATGTATGATTTCTAGGGGAATCATCATATTATAGATCTTTGAGTTGATGTAATTTAGTATTTTATTCACTCGATCATATCTTTCCTTTTCTATCACCACCTTCATCATATTGATTGACTTTAGCTTTGATCCACACCCATATCAATCTTATCCTTTTATATCAGTCTTGAGCCTAAATGGTTTTCCCAACAAATAATGTTGCCAAATTTATAATGCATGAATGATTACTTCATGTTCAAGATCATGAGGGACATAATTAACCTCATGAGTTTTTAACTTACTTGATTAAAAAGGCACTACTACACCATCCTACATAAGGACTCCACCTAAACCTTCTCCTAACACATCTGTGATCACTAAAAAATGAGCATTGAGATCAAGAAATATTAACACTAGTGCTGACATAAGCCTTATTTTCAACTCTTGAAAAGCTACTTCACATTTATTTTACCAAACAAACTTTTGGTTCTTCCTTTTCAAGGAGGTAATTGGATTAGCTATTTAAATTTTTTTGAAACGAACTTCCTATAATAGCCTATTTACTCCATGAATCTCCTCACCTTGAACACATTTATAGGTGTTGGCCAATCCATAATGGCCCTTATCTTATATGGATCTAAAAAAATACCATCTTTAGAAATAATATTCCCTAGATATTTCACTCTCTCTTAAAAGAATGCACATTTAGACAAATTGCCATACATCTTGTGTTTTCACAACCATTACAAAACCAATTTTAGATGCTGTAGGTATTCCTATTCATTCTTATAATATATAATAATGTCATCCAAAAATACCAAAATAAAGTGATCTAAAAAATCTTTGAACACACTTTTCATGAGGTTTATGAATGTTGCTAGTGTGTTGGTCAACCCAAATTCTAATACTGTGAACTCATAATGCCCATAATGAGTTCAAAAATCTATTTTTAGAATATTATCATCCTAAATCCTCAATTGATGATATCCTACTCTAATATATATCTTATAAAAGACCATTACTCCACACATTTGATCAAAAAGATCATCTATATGAGGTAGCGGATGCCTATTTTTGATAGTTGCCTTGTTCAACATTCTATAATCGATGCATAGTTGAAGGGTACCATCATTCTTCTTCACAAAAATAACTGGTGCACCCCATGGTAACACACTAAGCCTAATAAACCCTTTTGAAAATAGTTCCTAGAGTTGAGCCTTCAATTCAACCAACTCAGTGGTTTTCATCCTATATGGTGCCTTAGATTTTGGTTGCAATCTAGGTATGATGTTGATAGAGAAATTGAACTCACATTTAGGAGGTAAACTTGGTAATTCTTCTAGAAACACATCATGGAAATCTATAATTAATGGATAATATCCTAGATCTTTTCCCATAGGACCCTCCATTTCATTTATCTTGATGGTAAATGCTTGACACCCTTTTGCTTGAGCCCTCTTGAGTTACATTGAGTCATAACTCTCTCTTTTCTCCATAAATTTATGTCTAATTTTCAATATCATCTAAACACTCAACTTTATTTAAATAATAGTCAACATTAGACTTGTGTTTAGCAAGCCAATTAGATCCTACGATCATGGCATATGATACTAGTGGTGCTACACATAAATCCACTATAGTTGAAAATTGAGATAACTCAATTACTGCTTCAACTAGACACTTATCAACCATGACTTTTGAGTCATTCCCATATTGTACTAACCATGCATTTACCATATATCTATATTTTTTGGTGAATTTTCTAAGCATTATAGGATCTATAAAACATTCATTTTCCCCTGTATCTATCAAAATAGAAACTGGATGTTCAAACAAAATACCTGATAGCTCTATGGGTGATACTTGAAATTCAACTTATCAGTTATCAATTGCTACATGAATACACTACTAAAAATTTCCCTACTGAGTATTAGGACCTTTGGTCTTTACCTTGTCTTGGGGACATTCATGAGCATTATTATTTCTTATGCAATTGAAACAACCACTTGGTGGTCCTTTCCTATCAGTTTGAGTGTTTCTATGGAAACTGCCTTTGGATCCATTGCCTAGTTTCTTGTTACTAGTTCTATTATTGAATTTGTTATTCTAGTTATTGAAATACCCCTTGGATTCTCCTCTCCTCTACTTCCAATTCCTCTTAAAATATGGCTTAGAATTCCCAAACATTTTCTTCAACTTGTCCATGGCTTGTGCAAGTGACTTCAAATTTTGCTCCTACTTCACTACCTTCTCAAAAACTTAGTCCATGGTGGGAGGTCCATGAACATCTACCAATATAGGGTTTTAATCCCATGATAAACTTCCTAATTTTTAACCTCTCATTAGCTTGGTACTAAGGTACACACTTCAAAATTTTGGTGAACTGCTCCTGGTACTCATTCATCATTGAGTCCCAATGCTTCAGATTTTGAAAATTTGTGAGCTTCTAATCAAAATAGAGCTGTGGTAGCCATGATGACCTAAATAGTATCACAAACTGATCCCAAGTTGTGGTATTTTAGTTAAGGTTTATATCCATCTTTTTATTGGCCCACCAAGTAGCTACCTCACCAGCCAATTGATAAGCTCCCAAAACTACTTTAGTGACTTTAAAGTAGTTTAAAATCTAGAAATACTTCTCCATCTCTCTCAACCATGCCTCAGCTCCATCACCTAGAATAGTTCCATTGAACTTAGGTGGATTCACCTTTTTCATGTCCCTTAACAACTCTACAACTACTTGAGATCTTGCATTCTGAGGGTTTTCCTACTCAATAGGGTGCTCAATAGGTACTTCCTGACATTCTTCCTTGCCTTGGCCATGAATTTATTATTTTAGGGCTATGATTTGATCCATAGTATCATTCATGGATACAATAATCTAATCCAACTTTGTTGAATGTTCAATAGAAATCAAGTTAGAATCAATGGGAGGGTTGTTGCCATTGACATATGAAGGACCCTCACCCAATGCTCTTGTTTGCACCATTATTCTTTCTCATTGAAAAGAAGAATATGAAAATGTTAGCAAACTCATTTAGTCTTAGTGTTTGAACCTGGATCTGATATCACATTTTTAAACCCCTTAAGTTGTACTTAAGAAAATGATTTTTTTAAAAATAAAGAATAACTAGCATTCATTCACTCCATAGAATAAAATAATACAACATATATAAAACACAAATAAGAACAATATTACTTCTCATTCAAATACCACATACAATATTTATCTTATACAACTCTAAAGAAAGTAAATACAATATGACATAGCTATGACTAGTTTCACAATACAAATCTTGTTCAAGTATAGAAAATACATAATATAATTACATTTATTTTAGGCATTTATCCTAATACAATAAATAGATACCAAGATATTTGGAGCTCAAGTCATACCAAATTATGTATCACTGATAATCTCAAGTGTTGTCTCTAGGTAAGTATTATAGTGGGGATGGAGAGCATCATCCAAGTGCTTTTCCACACCAACCATGAATAAAAAATCCCTTGCACAATCCCCTATTTAGGGAATGACCCTCCTTTTATGGATAGGTAGATAGAATGGTATGAGAATGTAGTCATATGTGCTAGTACCCCATATGCTTATAAGATTTACTACTACATAATGTGTATCATAAATAAAATATGTTTCAAGCATGATATCAAACAACATGCAAATCAAACATATGAAATGATAATTTACTTATAACATTACTTCGGCCAAAGTTTTTAAATAACATACGATCATCTAGATTGGTCAATTTCATCATAAAACACTTGATCATACTATCTACTAGTGGTGCTACCTAGGCTAGTGGAGTCTGTCTCACTACCTACTAGCATCATCAATATGGTTTCTAATATAAACATAAATAACATAGTATATATCTCCAAGATTCATATATATTTCCTCTTATACTAGGAGTAAAACAATCTTATTTTGACATTTTATCCATCAATGCATAATGAATCTGAATACATGCTATTAATACAAAAATAACATTTTTGATAGAAATACATTTGCAAACAAGATCATAATCTAAAATGTGCTAATATTGCTTTATAAAACTTTAGAAGATTGTGCAGGCATATATAGCTCATACCATTTGGGTATATTTTATACATATCCTAACATTTCATGTTAGTAAATGTAACCTACTAGCTTATCAACAATAAAAGGGTATAATTCCTTTATTAAATTAGGTTTCAAACTTATTAATACAACTTGCATAAATGGTTCTATTCAAAACTCATTTATAATTTGCTTTCTTGATACACAAAAAGCATGTCTATAGTGATAACTTGTCTTTAATGATGGTTTAAAGCATTTATTGATTATCTTTTCCAACATATATAAAGACCTAAGGCAATGCAAAGTTTGATTTAATAGTTCTTAAGGTATTATCCCGTCATGTTTCCAAACATGAAAACTTTATATTTAGTTTATATATATATATATATATATATATATATATATATATATATATATATATATATATATATAATAGCTCAGCTTAATAAAAGATATAAATGCTACCCAAAGAGGTTGAAACATTACCCATAAAGAATAAAATGCTACCTAAAAAGAGTATTAAAGACAAGTCCTAAATTAAACTCCATCTATTCAAGATGAAACATAGATTCCTGGAATGGAATGCAAGTCTATAAAGTGTGGCATAACATTTAAAGTGATATTAAGGTCTTATAAGGATAAAATGTAGCTATCAAGAAAACACACAATCTTTAATATAGATATACAGGCTTAGAGAATTAGACATAGCCATAAGAAGTTAAACATGGTCACAAGGTAACACAGGATTTGACCAAATACAATACAACCTCTAGATTTATAACATAGGGTTAAACAAAACTAAATGCAGGCTTCTAAAACCATACATAGCCAACTAATAATATAACGTTG
Organism: Torreya grandis; assembly: GCA_037957365.1. Taxonomy (NCBI): domain Eukaryota; kingdom Viridiplantae; phylum Streptophyta; class Pinopsida; order Cupressales; family Taxaceae; genus Torreya; species Torreya grandis. Next base: position 1,687,817 of record JARHVA010002307.1, read on the forward strand.
GGTTTTTAAAAGAATATAACACATTTATTAAAAATTGGGATGTGATTGAAAGTGAAATGCTATAAATAAGGAAATGTTGACATCAATAAACAATATAGGATTTAGAGATAGGGATGCATCTACACAATTTTACAACATAGTCCTCTACTTGGTCAAAACAATTGAAAATCAGGCCACTAGAATTAATATACAATTGTTAAGAATGATACATAGACCTTTTTATTAAAATGTTGGCTCAATTAATTGAGATGATGGTGTTTCACTAAATTCAGCCTCATAACAATATTATGCAAGCTAAATAGGATAGCACATAGTCAAAATAAATCAAACACAACCTCCTTGAATGGATAACTATAATGTAGCCTTACCTAATTCAACACATAGGGTTATAGAAACAGAACACTAGTTTATACAATTACAACGTTGGTTATATAAATTGGAATGCAAACCTAGGCATAGCATAGCCTAAAATAAATATAGTCTCAAGAAATTAAAACACATGTTTTAAAATTCTAAACATAGGTTAATAATCACTATGCAGGGTTCTAAAACATAACACAATCTGTGCAAAGGGAAATGTCAATCAATCATGAAGCGCATGATTCTAAAGTTAGCTTGTGGATTAAAAAAAAGGTCAAGTTATAAATCATAACACATGTTTAAATATTCACTATGCAATCATAAATCATAATGCAGGGTAGAAACTTATAATGATTCCATTCTTTTTGGAATAAAAACACTGGTCTCTATAAAGAATAGACATGTTTAAGATATTAAAACACTACACTATATATATACTATGAGGGTTTCAAGGAAGTAAATACATAGACCATACCAAATTGAAATACAAAACCAACCTGATATTTTGGTAAGATGAATACTTTATTTTCTCTTACTTTCCTGAAAATCTTTCATTCCTCTTGTATGCACCTAAATTTAATCACTTCATTATTGTCACTAATATTCCTATTAGTCGACACTGATTCCATCTAATCTAATTTATCTTGATAATTTATCCCTCCTTCTTAATCATTTATCTAATGTCTCCCTTCTATTGTCATTCATATACTAACCTTATCCCATCCTCACCAAGCAATTAATCTATCCTAAATCCCCATTATCCCATTCTAATCCTACTTAATTATTTTTTGAAAATTTTAAATTCCCATGACTCCACCTAACCACCTAAACTAGCCTATCCCTAGGCTATCCTACACCCCTAGTCCCTAATCCTCATCTATTCCCCATCTAACCCCCTTATAAGCCCAATTAACTCCTAAAAAGGTTTCTAGATGCCTTTAAATCTAGAACCTTCTCCAAACCTCCCTCTCCTATTTAGAAGCCTCCAAGTCTAGAGGCTTCCAAGGAATTTAATATTCCTTGGATAATTCCTATCCATTGGATCTCTTCATCCAAATTTGAATTTCAACCCTTGATCTTCCCTCCACAATATATATAACCAACCTCCATCCTCTATTGGATCCATCTAAGGAGATCATAACATCTTCATGCCAAAATCAAACTTGAAAGATCATATCAAAGCCATACCAAAATAATCTAGCAAGTCTATAGCAAATCCATGTCCAAAAATAACTAGAAAAATATTAAAGCCTTCACGTCTAATTATCCTATCATCAAGCATCCATAATCAAGCAACAATCATGCCATCACTATGTCAAATATGAGTCTAATATGCAATCACAAATCCTAGAATGGAGTTGTAAGTAGGTAATAAAATTTCTTATTATTCTGATTTTGTCTCCTTATCCATTCCTATTGGTGTCATTAAGTTTAGGTTTTATTGCTAAGCTTAGTAATAATGCTCAAATCTAAAATTTGTTTCACATTTTGGCAACCACGATGGGACCTTACTCCCCATTTAACTATTTTTTTGTTATAAAACCTTTTGGCATCTTTTAGGATCAATTGGTAGGATTTTTTTTGAAAATATTGAAATTTTACATGTACAGGTTGCAGTCATGACATTGCACTAGTAATCACAAAATTGTCCTACATAGTCATGATATTATCCCCAAAAGTCATGATTTTGCTTTAACCATCCACTTAATTACTAAACATTTACTTGACTGCATAGGATTTTAGCCCTCTGATAATAACATGACTCATAATTAGTGATGTTGTCAGGCAAGTTATGATTTTGTTAACCTAAGTTATGATTATGTTAACTGCTAATGGTTTTACCTTGGCAGGTTTTCATTTTTTGACAAAACCATGACTCTATGAGTCGTGACTTTGTCTAACCATAAGAGATATTATCATCGATAGTCACAACTTTGTCAGATTTTGGTATTGAGCCCATGAATCATGATATTGTATTCCTCCATAGAACTATTAATGGTTGATCTCTGTAAGGTCTATTTTGATATTTTGAATTCCTATAGGGAATTTTTATTGTTCTTCATCTGATATATTTGGGGTTTTTATCTTAAAACTCACATTTATTAACTAACCCCATTTTTGTACCAAAGATTTTTGTCTAGTTTTTGTATAGTCTGGGTACTATGTAGGTTAAAATAGGGGGCTAAGATAAGAGGAATCACCTGAAGACAAGACAAACACAAGCCTTTTCCCCTTTTTATTATTTTCAACAAAACCATGAATATCACCATTTTTAGACTTACAAGATTTCCCTATTGAGTAGCGATATTATAGTTCTAGTTACAATTTTGTTTTTTTGGCATTTTAACTATAATTCTATTTGTAGTTCAAAATATTACATAGACAGGGTTATGATAATCTATATAGGCAGAGGCATACATTTATTGTTCAAATTTGGTCAAAAGTTTGGTCAAAGTCTAAGTGTTTATCTTGAAAATTTGATATATCTTACATCAATTTTTAATATCACCTATAAATAAGATATTTTGAACATTTGGATAATATGCCTCAGCTCACATAAACATATATTTGGATTTCACTCTATAGTTCTATCATTTATAAAAATATTACAACTCTTGATTTTTTTGAAGTAGTAATTTTATCATCTCCAATTGTGGTTTTGTAGTTTATCATATAAATACAACTATAAAATTATAGTAAATAGTGATATTGTTAGTCTCAATCATGGATTTGTATATCTAACCATGGTTTTGAAGGTTACCACCACTGTTAATTAATAGTTTCAACACCACAACTCATAACTTGTAGCTTTGTAACTCTAGTTACAACTTTGCAGTCTCTGGTTGTGGGTTTACTCTGTGCATTCATGATTTTATAGAGAGTGATGGTTTTGAATAAAATCATAAAAATGACTAACCCATGATATTTTAGGTTTCTTATTCAAGAATCCATTTGGAACTTTAAAAAATTAATTTTGTCTTGTATATATCGTTTTGTTATGAAAAATCATTCCTTATATATAGTTGTTTATGTGCAACTTGTCATATTGTACTCTTCACACATAAGTAGATAAATTGATTAATTAATCATATCATGTATTTGCCTATTTTTTATCCCCTCTCTAAAATAACACATGACATGGAATTGATCCCCATGCACAGGCTTAGTAAATAGGGGTCAGTGTCATGGATTTCATCACCACACACTGACTAAACTCGGTATTCTAGTAGAGTATACAATTTAGGTTCAACTATCATTAGGCTAATCGATTGAACCCATACTAGTCATCCATGAAAGAGAAGAGTTAATTGTATGAACTAGGAATTAGATAACACCCTATACAAACTTGGGCCCTATTGTGTCTTCATGTATATATGGGATGCACCTAGAGGCCTTGTGCAAACCTACTATAAGATACTTTTGCAATAATAGGTGTGCCACTACAGGATTTAGTATCAGCTCTAAAGTAGCCATCAAGTGAAAGTGGGGTTGAGAGGGTTTGATCAATACCATAACAAGTCACCAACCTATAACCTCACCCATGAAGCCATTAGATGGTTGGGCACCAAGTTACACACCCTTAAGTTTAATAATCATAAGTTGTGTGGTTTGCTTGTTTGGGTGTGTTGTGTAAGACCTATGCTATTTGTGATCCAAGTCAGGCTTCACCTAAACCTATTGAAGCCTATCTAGGTCCTTTACATACATCATCTTGTCTATTATTTACATAACTCACATTGTACATCCTTGTCATCATCTCATTATCCATATTGTCTTAGTCTCTTAGTCCAACCATCATTGGTCATCCTCCCACGACCTACATATCCCAATCATACTTCATCATCCATATCTTGTCCTAAGTCCATACCCCATCACTTGTATTGACCTTGTCCCCTTCACCTATATAGTCTAATCTCATCCTCATCTCATCCTAGTTAGCTCCTTAGGGTCAAAACTATCCCCATCTCATCATTACTCTTTCATCACTTCATCATCACCTATTATTATACTTATTTTATCTTACCCTAATCACTTTCATCACATAAATCATATCCCATCCTATCTTAAGCAAAATTAGTTTAGGGTTTTGATCTAGTTTTCTCATCCACGTTACCCTATCATTTTATTCCACTATTGTTCATTATTTGGTCAGATCTCATACCCTAGTTAGTATTTTTGTAGTATTTTATCACCTTGATGGTTTCAATCTAGCAACCCATCAATCAATCTAATCATCTATAGTATAATCACCTTACCTATTTATAACTAGTAGCCATCCTATCATCCCCTTGCTAGTTTAAATATAGGCACCCATCAAATCCCTAATCCTTTTGTTAGATTGACAATTAGGCCTTATTGATAGGTCATTAGAACTTATTGAACTATCCATCTAAAATATGATCTTAGTCCTATATCATCCTAATCACATTTAGTCCACCTCATCATCATCATCACCTATCATACTATCTCGATCATTAGACCCACTTTGTTCAAGGAACTGTCCCTAATCCTTAGCCTACCTCTACCATCTATACTTTATCAACCATCACCATGTTGCTAGATCCCACCTTCATAGACCAATACATAGCTACCCACAAGGATGAGATACTCTTGAATTTCCTTATGATGGGTGTACCACTTCTCAAAGGTGTTAATCCCCTTCAACTCATTGCACCTCCCATCCAAGTCCCTTCATGTGAATCCTATACCAATCCTCCATCTCCTAGTCATATCCAATCATCCATCCATTCACATCCTCTAACAAAACCCCTCTCATCCATTAGTCATAGTCAGTCATTTACTCCTTCATGTAATAGTAAAGGGAATCTAATCTTGGTCACTAATAGTCCATCCACCCAGCCACATCAACAACCATTTGATCCAAAGTATAATGCTTTCACATCTAAATCACAAAGTGAAGTAGGTCCATATAATCCCCTTCATATGTCATTATAATTCATTTTCAAACAATTATTCATCACCAACATGATGGTATATCCACCTATCTAACATCTTGATGCCACTAAGCCTAAACTCTCTTGATATATAGATAATCAATATTACATATATCATTGAACCTGGGGGCATACCATTAATCAATGTCAACCTTTTCAATACTATGTCCAAGACCTCATCAATCATGGTGACATCATAATTGAGGATGAACTAGATGAATCTATATCCCCAAGTGAACAAAAAGAGGCATGCCAAGATTTCATTCCCCATCAAGATCAAGCCCTTCCCCTTCCAAACCAAGGTCAAGACACCACTCTCATCTCCAAAAAAACCTCCATCAAACACAAATGCATTTCACATGAGATTAGTCCCCTAATTTTTCATGAGTCCTTCCATGGGCCTATCATTATTGAACCCATCTTCATCCATAGTCTCCCTCTCACCCATCACCTCAAATACCCCTTATTGTGAGTTCAATCATAGACAATAAACCTTCTACTAGTAGTATTGCATAGTATACATCAAAGTCAACATTAAAAGTCTTATCTTCATCAAGATCATGTATAACACCAAAATCCAAATCAGATTCCTCATTAGAAACATCATCCCCCATTGACATTATATCAAATTCTAATAATGCCTATCATGTTGAAGATACCTCCAATCCATTACCAGACATACCTTTAGATCTTGATCAGGATGATGAATTCATAATAGAGTTCTTGAAATCTTTATCTATTGAAGATTATCAGAATGAATATGATCTTCCTTTAGATGCATATACTACAAATAGTCCTAGTGATTCTTTTGCTAATCTTGAGGAGATTTTATCCAATGTTGAAACTGGATCTCCTAAGAACCCTTATGAAGACTATGTTACCCTATTACCCCTCATTGACCTCATCACACCATCTTCACCACCTCCATCCATCATAAATCCCTTTATTCCCATCAATGATCATTTAATCACCTCCCTCTATAAGGACAAATATACACATATATCATTGGAGACATCTTCAAGTAATATAATACATGCCACAAGTATTGAGGTCCAATACAATCATTCAAAAGTCATGAATCATAAGAAGGCCATCCTTGATCCTATTAGTCAAAATCAAGAAGTATCAAATCATCAGCCTAATCCAAAAGAGACTTTCCCTAGTGAAGCCCAATATCAGGCACTAGAGGACCATCTAAATCAAAATCATTTATCAAGTCAATAATAAATCTTCCTTCATGAAGCCCAAAATTAGGCACTAGGGGCCAGTCAAAGTCAAATCCCATTAGCAAATCAAAATGACATCAAAAACATTATTAATATGGCTAATCATCCTATAAATAATTAGATCAAAGATGAATGAGATAGCCAAAGTGTCTTGGATTTATTTCAATCTTTTATCATATGACACTAATCAAATGAAGCATGTCCCACATCTCAAATGATGTATGCGATTGCTAGTCCTAATCCTCCATCACCCATCACCTTGTCTTATCACAATCCTATCATTAATTTTAGTCTTAATCCTCCATCACCTATCATACACCTCCATCATGATCTAATCACATACATACCTGCTATCACCCTCTCAGGAAACATTGTCTCTCCTAGGGGCAATGAAGACAGCTAGTCTGGATATCTAGAGGGGTCACAATTAAGAACCATTGAAGGTCACATGGACCCTAATATATCTAGAAAAAATGACATGATCCTAGCATCACATATCCCTATAATATGTGTTGGATAAAGAGAAGGCCTATATTAATAATATTACATCTTCTCATACTTATATTAAATCAAGATGCAAAATAAAGTTAAAAAAATCATCTAATGGTGAAAACCAGTCTTTTGGTACCTTGGGCAAGTACCATGATGAAAAATGATTTTCAGCATCATGGTAAAATAATCTATTATCTTCATTGATAAATGTTCTCAAACCATTTTGGCATATCCTCCAATGGACCCTCAAGCAACTAAACATCTGGTTCCTTCACGATGTGGTCATTAGTGATCCCTAGTCCATTCCTCCTTGGTCCCCATCACCCTTATCATTTTTCATCCTATCCATCATTTCATCCATAATTATCTTGGATTCTAGGCTTGATATTCCCTTTTCTAGTAACCCCATTTGTATAGTCTACATACATATCCTCAAAAATCCCTAAAAATTGAAAGATGTCAAAAAATCCTAAAAATCATAAAATTTTAAAAATCCAAAAATAGTCCATGATGTCTTGACTTATGCATAAAAACCTAATTGCATTATACCATCAATTTTACCATCCTACACCACATCTAATACCCATCCCATAAATCCCATTATCCTTATCACCATCCCAAATAACCATCTAATATCTATCTCCTATTCCCCACTCCTAGTGGTCACCCATCCATATCTTCATCCTCATCCTTTTTTTACAAAGGTATTATTGACATATGTAACCTTGTCATAGAATTTAGTCTATCACCCATCACTTCTTTATCATTGCCTCTTCATATCTAGCACCCATCTAATCCCTATTATCTAGTATGAAAGGTATATGATACCATTACATCTCTATCAATGCTTCTCCATACCTAGCACCCACCCAGTCACTATTTTGCTAGTATGGAAGATATTTGATCCCATCATATCCTAATCTTTGCTAGATTGGATTCTTGCAGGGTTTTGTCTTTTGGTAATCCTTTGTTATCTTCACATCCATATCCTTATATACATCCTTTTCCTAATCTTAGTCTCTCATTTAGGTCCATAAATTTATCCAAACCACTAGTCTATCCTCATCATCATCACTAGTCTATCCCCAATCCATGTCTATAATCAAATCCTAATTCAACCCATTACCCAATCATTCATCCCATCATTAGACAATATAAAATGACACTGCATGTAGATACCCATGTGTGTTACTTGTTTGTCTTATTTGCATGTCTTTTATCATGTATATATCTTATTTGTCTTATGTTTTTTTTGTATCATGTCTTTTTGTCTATTGTAAAATTAACAAGGATGCTATGTTGTCACAAAAAGTACCCTTGATGATGCGTAGTTTGCTTCTTGCCAATACACTTTGCCATAATGCCCTCTTGGTCATATCTCTATCATGGGGCATACTGCCAAGTGCCATATTTAATAGATTACTTAGACTATGATGAGCCTTATGACATTAATGATGGATTGATCACCTATACCCTCCTCATTTATATAATCATCCTTATAACCATCACTAATCTAATCCTCTTGACTCATCCAACTAACATCCCATAGTTTATACTTATCGTCTTCATTTCATCATCTAAATCATATCCTTCAATCACTAACAAGTCTAATCATCCTCATCATCATCACTTTATAATCACTAATCATCATCATCATCATCATCATCATCATCATCATCATCATCATCATCATCATCATCATCATCATCATCATCTCCTAGTCAAAACTACATCAGCCTGAGGTTTATTCAGACTATGTAGGCAACACTTGGCCACTTTTTTATGCCCAAAGATAACTCAACCACTATCTCTCTCATCATCCATCATCATCCTCTAGTCCTGCATCAATCGAATCCTTGAGTTATAATCATTAAATATATTTATCAATCACCATCATCATCTCCTTAATATTTTCCATCAATCACCTGTACTTATCAACTGGGCTTGACAAAATCACCACATCCATCTTTTCTTCCATTAATCACTGATTGATTATTTCTCCTTTACATGTGTCCTTAATAGGGGCATCATCAAATTATAGCTCATTAAGTTGATGCAATGTAGTCTTTTGGTCACTTGATCATATCTTTCCTTTTCTATCATCACCTTCATCATATTGATTAACTTTAGCTTAAAGCCACACCCATCATCAGTCTTATCTAATCATCATATTATCTTGGCTTATATCTATCCCTTGAATGTATCCTTATTTAGGATACATCCAAAGCTTGTGGCCTCTTAATCTTATCATCATGCTGTTATAGTTAATTCCCCCTTGGGATCTGTTGAAAATCGTGACACCCATCACTTCTACTCTTTGTGCATGTGTCCTTGTTAGGGGAATCATTATCAATTTGTAGCTCACTTCTCATGTTGAAATAATCTTCTTTATCCTCTATCTCACATATCACATCCCATCCCCTTGTCTATTCATATCATCCCACCCATCCTTTATTTTTTTGAGTGGCCATCCATCTCATTCTTCCTCATATGTCCCTTTGAGGGGGCATCGTATCCCCTAAAATCATCTCCTAACGTTCATCTATGACATGATTTTTATTTGAAAGACCATTACTCCTTTCCCTTTGTTTCACTCACAATGACATTTCAAAGAGGGGAAAAATGTATGCACCTAAATTTTCTTGTTTCATTATTATCACTAATATTCCTATTAGTTGAAACTAATTTTGTCTAATCTAATTTATCTCATTAATTTATCCCCCTTCTTAATCATTTATCTAATGTATCCCTTATATTATCATTCATCTACTAACCTTATCCCATCCTCACCAATCAATTAATCTATCATAAATCTCCATTATCCCATTCTAATCCTACTTATCTATTATTTGGGAATTTTAAATTCTTATGACCCCACCTAACCACCTACACTAGCCTATACCTAGGCTATCCTACACTCCTAGTCCCTAATCCTCACCTAATCCCCATCTAACCCCCTTATAAGCCTAATTAGCTCTTAAGAAGGTTTTTAGACTCCTCTAAATTAGAACCTTCTCCAAACCTCCCTCTCCTCCCTAGAAGCCTCCATTTCTAGAGGCTTCCAAGGAATTTAATATTCCTTGGATAATTCCTATCCATTGGATCTCCTCATCCAAATTTGAATTTCAACCCTTGATCTTCCATCCACAATCTATATAACCAACCTCCATCCTCATTTGGAGCCATGTAAGGAGCTCATAACACATTCATGCCAAAATCAAACTTGAAAACTCATATCAAAGCCACTCCAAAATAATCTAGCAAGTCCATATCAAATCCATGTCCAAAACTAATTAGAAAAATCCTAAAGCCTTCATGTCTAATTATCCTATGATCAAGCATCCATAATCAAGCAACAATAATTTCATCATTGTGTCCAATCTGAGTCTAATATGCAATCACAAATCCTAGAATAGAGTTGTAAGGAGGTAAGAATGAAGGTAAGAAATGTTCTTCTTATTCTGATTTTATCTCCTTTATCCATCCCAATTGGTGTCATTGAGTTTTAGGTTTTATTTCTAAGTTTAGTAATATTTCTCAAATCTAAAATTTAGTACACACCCCTTGTTGTGCTTTCTCTTTCTCTCCATCCAATCATTAGCTTCTCTTCCCTTAGCTTTTTATCTTTCTCTGTATATCTATTTTTTCCAAAATTATTCTTGATTTATAAAACTCACTCTCCTAATTTTTGTGCCCTACCTTTGCATGAAAACTCTCTATTTTTGATTTATCCTATGCTTGATAATTTGATCTCTTCTAAATTTAATAACTGATGTTCACTTCCCCTAAGTCATAGTCTCTCATCCACTTAAGCATGCTAAACAAATAATTAAAAATTTAATTTTTTCTCAAGAGACCATTTTGCCTTAGTTCATCTAGTTATCTTATTTTAAGGCTAAGTTGACTAAACAAAACATATATCTATTTCTCAACTTGCATTCAATTTCATGCATGCTTGTTAAAAAGTTTTAGCTTAGGATAATTCAATTTCTTGGAAGCTATTTCAAAATAATGATAAATAATTATTTAACTAAAAGATATTAAGTCATTAATTTTTACTTATTACCAGATAACTATAACTATAATAATTCATATTTATATAGCAATTAATACCTATTTTTATGATTTAAATTAAAAAATTAAGTCAATTAGAATAAATAAATCTAATGCATATTAAAACTAAATCCACACACACAAATATAATCAAAAACAATATTTCTCAATTATGCAATAATATTTTAGTCATATCATTTAAAATCTAATGTGCATGTGTGTAGGGTCACGAGTAATTTCTTTTGATATTCCCCCAATCATCCCATCTAGCCCATCCTCTCTGATGATTCTCTCCCTCATCAAGCTCTGAGTGTAGGATCTATCTTGCATCCACCTTACAAAAAATAGGTAGTTAGTCTGAGTCATCATAAATATCACCAATGATACAAAAATTAATAAATACATATCCATAATGTACAAAATATAACATATAGTTGTCATAACATGTATTATAATAAAAAATATCACTGTCCCATTAAAGTATATGCCATTATAATCAAATTAAATTAATATAAATTAGATATTAACCATATTAATCAATAGATTAAAGGTTTATAATTCATAGGGTGAAATCATGATGTAACATCCTCCCCCCTGAAACTGGTCATTATCTTGATGACACTTATTCAAAAAATAGCTGTGAATATCAAAAGAGTTTGATAGAATTTAAAAACATAGTATCAATTATCTATCACGTAAACAGATACAGAAACAACCTAAAATACTTATCATAGTCTTCCCAAGTAGCACTATCTTTAGTGTGTCCCACAAGACCTTACACTGAGACACCTCTCTATTTTAGAAACAAAGTTTACAAGTGTCAATTATTCTAATTGGTTCTACCATGACCACCCCAAGATCCATAACTTGCAAAGCATTCCGATCCAAAACATGTGAAGGATCATCTATACAATTTTAAAGATAAGCTACATGGAAAATATTATGTAAAGAGCTAGGTCTGGTGGCAATACAAGCCTATACACAATAGGATTTACCACTTATTATACTTTGAGGGTCCCACATATCTTGGTAAAATTTTTGCTAATTTCCAAAATCTAATGGAGCTCTTCTATAGCTTATCTTGCAAGAAGACTTTGTCACCAATAGAAATCCTCCTATCTATTTTTTTCAATTAGTGTAACTCTTATGTCTATCATTAGACTCAACCAATCTCTATATAATTAAATTGACTTGATCTTCTATTTTAGAAAGCATCTCTAGACTGAAGACTACCCTGTCCTCTAACCTTTCCCAATTGATTGGTAAGCACCTACTTCTGTACAGTGCCTCAAAAGGAGCCATCTTCAATGTTAAATAATATGAGTTGTATGCAAATAAACCAATGGAATATAATATTCCCATTTTTAATTTTGATCCTTGAAATACATATATAAAAGATCCTCTAGAACTTGATTCACTCGCTCAGTGTAACCATCAGTATCTGGGTGATATGCAGTATTAAAAATTAACTATGTACCCAAAGCTAAGTTTAGAGTCACCCAAAACCTATAAGTAATCTTTGGATTATGATCCAATGATCTTATCTAGGAATCCATGCAACCTATATACTTCCTTTACGGATATCTTTGTAAGGGTAGGTGCATCATCTATCAAGTTACATGGTATAAATGAGCCACCTTGGTTAGTTTATCCATAACTACCAAGATCATATCATGTCTACTCCTTGACATTGGTAAACTTTAGAAAATTCTATATTGATCACCTACCACTTCCACTTTAGTATATCTTATAGATATAACAACTGGGTACACATGTTCAGCTTTAACTCATTGACATTCCAAACAATGTGACACAAAATTTGGCACATATTTCTTGATTCCTTTCCAGAAATATAAAGGTATAAGCTCTGCCATAAGCTTTGTTACTCCTAGATGTCCTAAATATGGGGCATTATATAACTCTTTTAACATTGTGCTTCATAGATTCTCTTGATCTGGCACATATATTCTCCTACTGAAATGTAGAAGACCACCACTCTCACAATTAAATCCTTTATATGAAGGATTTTGAGTATTATCAGATAATGCTTTTCTAACTTATTCATAGTATTTGTCTCCTAATGAGAACTTAACCACTTGATCCCTAAAATCACTCTTGATAGTAGCTATTGCTACTATGTACCTTTTATGACTCAAAGCATCATCTACTTTATTCTCTTTACCTTTGATGTAATTAATATGAAAGTCATAGCTAAAAATAAACTCTAACCAATGTTTCTAATGAGCATTTAGATTTGGTTGGGTGAAGATATATTTGAGTTCTAAGTTATTAGTCTTGAGCTCAAATGGTTTTCCCAACAAATAATGTTGCCAAATTTTCAAAGCATGAATGATTGCTAAAAGTTCAAGATCATGAGGGGAATAATTAACCTCATGAGTTTTTAACTTCCTCAATTCAAAATATTCTACACCATCTTGCATAAGGACTCCACCTAATCCTTCTCCTAACGCATCTGTGATCACTGAAAACTGACCATTGGGATCATGAGCTCTCAACAGTGGTGTTGATGTACGCTTTATTTTCAACTCTTGAAAATATACTTCACATTTCATAATGATTTCATTTGTAATTGAAACAACCACCTGGTAGTCCTTTATTATTAGTTTGAGTGTTTCCATAGAAACTACCTTTGGAACCATTACATGGTTTCCTGCTACCAGTTCTATTATTGAATTTGGTATTCTAGTTATTGGACTGACCCCTAGAGTCTCCTCTCCTCTGCTTCTAGTTCCTCTTAAAAGTTGGATTAGAATTCCCAAACATTTTCTTAAACTTTTCTGTGGCCTATGTAAGAGACTTTAGCTTTTGCTCCTACTTCACTACCTTCTCAAAAACCTGGTCCATGGTGGGAGGTCTATGAACATCTACCTCACCACCAATCTAGGGTTTTAATCCCATGATAAACTTATTGATTTTAAACCTCTCATCATCTTGGTACTGAGGTACATACTTTAGAATTTTGGTGAACTACTCCCAATACTCATTCATCATTTAGTCCCCTTGCTTCAGGTTTTAAAAATCTATGAGCTTCTGATCAAAATAAAGTTTTGGTAGCCACCGTGACCTAAATAATGTCACAAACTAATTCTAGGTTATGGTAGTTGAGTTAAGGTTTATCTCCATATTTTTATTGGCCCACCAAGTAGCTACCTCACTAGCCAACTGATAACCTCCCAAAATTACTTTACTATGCCTCAACTCCATCACCTAGAATAGTTCCATCAAACTTAGGTGGATTTACCTTTTTCATGTCCCTTGAAAAATATACAACTACTTTAGCTCTCATATTCTGAGGGTTTTCCTACTCAGTGGGGTGCTCAACAAGTACTTATTGATATTCTTCTTCACCTTGGTTTTGAATTTATTATTTTAGGGTTAGGATTCAATCGATAGTATCATTCATGGATACGAGAATTTGATCCAATTTTTTTGAATGCTCAGTGACAATCAAGTTAGGATCAATGGGAGGTTTGTTTCCACTAACATATGAAGGACCCTCACCTGATGCTCTTGTTTGCACCATTATTCTTTCTCACTGAAAAGAAGAATATGAAAATGTTAGCAGACTCATTTACTCTTAGTGTTCGAACCTGGCTTTGATACCACATTTTACAACTCCTCAAGTTGTACTTAAAAAAATTAAGTAATTTTTTTATAAATATTAACTTTCATTCATTCCACATAATAAAACAATACAACATATCTAAACCATAATTAATAATAATAGTACTTCTCATTCAAATACCACATACAATATTTATCTTATACAACTCCAAGGAAAGTAAATATAATAGGATATAGATATAGATGGTCTCATAATACAACAATTGATGTTCAAGTATGAAAAATACACAATATAATTACATTTACTTTAGGCATTTATCTTAATATAATAAACAAATACCAAAATCTTTAGAGCTCAATTCATACCAGCTCATGTATCACTAATAGTCTCAAGTGTTGTTTCTAAGTACTATAGCAGGGAGGTAGAGCATCATACAAACATTTTTACAGACTAACTATGGACCAACAATCCCCTATTTAGGGAATGACCCTCCCTTTATGGATAGGTAGATAAAACAGTGCAAGAATCTAGTGAGACGTGCTAGTACCCCATATGCTTGTAAGATTTAAAACTACATGATGTGTATCATAAATAAAATATGTTTCAAGCATGATATCACACACCATACAAATCAAACATATAAAATGACAATGTACATCTAACATCACTTTGGCCAAAGCTTTCAAATAACATATGATCATCTAGATTGGTCAATTTCATCACATACCACTTAATCAGACTATCTATTGGTGGTGCTACCTAGGCTAGTGGAGTCTGTCTCACCACCTATTAACATCATTATTATGGTTTCTAATATAAACATATATAAAATAGTATATATCTCCAAGATTCATATAGATTTCGTCCTATACTAGGAATAGAACAATCTTATTCTAACATTTTATCCATCAATGCATAATGAATCTGAATACGTGTTATTAATACAATTTTTTTTTGAAAAAAATATATTTGCAAATAAGATCATAATCTAAAATGTGATAATATTTATTTATAAAACTTTAGATGATTACATAGTCATAAATTGCTTATACCATATAGGTATGTTTTATACATAACCTAGCATTGCATGCTAGAAAACGTAACCTACTAGTTTATCAACAATCAAAGGGTCCAATTCCTTTATTAAATTAGGTAAAAAACTTGTTAATACAACTTGCATAAATGGTTCTATTCACAACTCATTTATAATTTGCTTTCTTGATAAACAACAAGCATGTGTATAGTAATAACTTGTCTTTAATGATAGTTTAAAGCATTTATTGTTTTGCAAGTCTTCCAACATATATAAGGACCTAATGAAATGCTAATTTTACTCTAATAGTTACTAAGGTATTATCCCTTCATGTTTCCAAATGTGAAAACTTAATACTCAATTTATATATATATATATATATATATATATATATAATACCTCAACTTAATAAAAGATATAAATACTACCGAAAGGGATTGAAACCCTATCCATAAAGAATAAAATGCTACCTAAAAATAGTATAAAAGCTTAGTCCTAAATTAAACTCCATCTATTCAAAATGAAACAAATATTCCTGGAATGGAACATAAGTCTTCAAAGTGTGGCACAATGTTTAAAGTGATACTCAGGTCTTATAAGGATAAAACACATCTATTAAGAAAACACATAGTCCTTAATATAGATATACATGCTTAGAGATTTAGACATAACCATAAGAAGTTAAATGTGGTCATAAGGTAATGTAGGCTTTGACCAAATACAATGCAGACTCTAGATTTACAACATAGGGTTAAACAAAACTAAATGTATGATTCCAAAACCATACACAACCAACTAAAAATATAACATTAGATTTTTAATAGAATAAAACACATTTATTAAAACTTGGGATGCAGTTGAAAGTGAAATTCTTCCAATAAGGAAATGTTGGTATCATCAAATAATGTAGGCTTTACAGATAGGGACACATCCATGCAATTTTACAATTTAATCCTCTACCTAGTCAAAATAATTGGAACTTAGGCCACTATATTAATATGTAGTTGTTAAGAATGATACACATAAATTTTTATTAAAATGCTAGGTAAATTAATTATGACATTGGTATTTCACTAAATACAACCTCATAATAATATTACACTGGCTAAATGGGATAAC
Organism: Torreya grandis; assembly: GCA_037957365.1. Classification (NCBI taxonomy): domain Eukaryota; kingdom Viridiplantae; phylum Streptophyta; class Pinopsida; order Cupressales; family Taxaceae; genus Torreya; species Torreya grandis. Next base: position 1,704,641 of record JARHVA010002307.1, read on the forward strand.
ACATAGTCAAAACAAATCAAATGCAGACTCTTTGAATGAATAACTATAATTCAGCCATGCCAAATTCAAAGTGTAGGATTATAGAGATAGAATGCTAGTTTATATAATTAAAACACTGGTTATATAAATTGGAACACCAACTTAGGTAGAGCATAGACTAAAATAAATATGGTCTTAAGAAACTAAAATGCAAGTTTGAAAATTCTAAACACATTTTAGCATTCACTATGTAGGGTTCTAAAACATAACACAGTCTGTGCAAAGGGAAATGCCAATCAATCATAGAGCTCAGGCTTCTAAGAAATTAAAATGCAAATTTGAAAAATCTAATCATAGTTTAATAATCACTACACATATTTATAAAACATAACATAATCTATGCAAAGGGAACTACCAATCAATCATAGAGTGAAGGCTCCTAAGAAACTAAAATGCAAGTTTCAAAAGCCTAAACACAGTTTAATAATCACTACGCAGGGTTCTAAAACATAACATATTATATGCAAAGGGAAATGCCAATCAATCATGGAGCATAGCCTAAAATAAATACGGTCTCAAGAAACTAAAATGCAAGTTTGGAAAGTCTAAACAAAGTTTAATAATCACTACGTAAGGTTCTAAAACATAAGACAGTCTGTGCAAAGGGAAATGCTACTCAATCTTGGAGCTCAGGCTTCTAAGGTCAGCTCGTAGACTAAAAAAAAGGTCAAGTTATAAATCATAATGTAGGTTTAAATATTCACTACAAATCCATAAATCATAATGTAGACCAGAAACTTATAATGATGCCATTCCTTTTAGAATAAAAACAATGGTATCTATAAAGAATACATGGGTTTAAGATATTAAAACACTACACTATATATATAATACAGAGGGTTCTAAGGAAATAAATACATAGACTATATCAAATTGAAATACAAAACCAACTTGGTAAGATGAACACTTGTTTTTTCCCTTACTTTCCTACAAATCCTTCATTCCTCCTTGTACTTTCTATTTCTCTCCATCTAATCCTTAGCTTCTCTTCCCTCAACTTTTTATCTTTCTTCGTATATCCCTTTTTTCCAAAATTCTCCTTAATTTATAAAACTCACTCTCCTTCTAATTTATGCACCCTACCCTTACATGAAAAATCTCTATTTTTGATTTATCCCATGCATGATAATTTACTCTCTTCTAAATTTATTAACTGATATTCACTTCCCCTAAATTTTAGTCTCTCATTCACTTAAGCATGCTAAATAAATAATTAAACATTTAATTTGTTCTCAAGAAACCATTATGCCTTAGTGCATCTAGTTAGCTTAACTGAAGGCCAAGTTGACTAATCTAAACATATTCGTATCTATTTCTCAACTTCCATGCAATTTATTGTATGCTTATTAAAAAGACTTAGCTTAGGATAATTCAATTTCATGAAAGCTATTTCAAAACAATGATAAATAATTATTTAACTAGAAGATATTATGTCATTAATTTATTATTATTGCCAGATAACTATAACTATGATAACTCATATCTATATAGCAATTAATATCTATTTTCTTGATTTAAATTCAAAAATTAAGTCAATTAGAATAAATAAATCTAATACATATTAAAAATTAAATCCACACACATAAATATAATCACAAACAATATTTATCAATTACACACTAACATTTTATGCATATCATTTAAAATCTAATGTGCATGTGTGTAAGGTCACTAACAATTTCCTTTGATATTCTTCCAATCATCCGATCTAGCCCATCCTCTCTGATGATGCTCTCCCTCATCAATCTCTGAGGGTAGGATCTATCCTACATCCACCTTGCAACAAGTAGGTAGTTAGTCTAAGTTATCATAGATATCACCAATGATGCAAAAACTAAAAAATACATTTCTATAATATACATAATATAACACAAAATTATCACATGTATTCTAATCAATAATATCATTGTCCCATTACAATATATGTCATTAAGCTCAAATTAAATTAATAGTAATTAGATATTTACCATACTAATCAATGGATTAAAGGTTTATAATTCATAGGGTGAAATCAGGATGTAACAAATCCTCACAATTTCTTTACCTAGAAGGATGCCATGATTGTATTGCTTAGGAGTAAAAGATTTTACAAAGAAATAATTGGTGTTGAAATAGAGCTTGTAAATACACTTGAGAGAAAATTTAAGGTTTCATCAACTATGTCAATGGAGCCTTAGGTGTTATTAGTTTGAATGTGGCACCTAAGCTTCTTTTTCACATAAAGGGTATGGATACCCTAGTGAAACTTGGGTAAGAATTGAGAAATTATTTGAGAATTTAGATGCCATAAGAGGCCACCAACTTGAGAATAAATTTTTAAAATGAAGTCTACAAGATTTTGGTACAATTTAAAATTTTATGTCTAAGCTTCAACTTCTTAGGACTCATCTTATAGATTTCAATATAAAGAAGAAGTATGAGAAATTGGTTATGTCACTTTTATCCAAGTTGGAAGGTCCTTTATTTTTATCTCAACCATTAATTTCACAAGACATGAAATGGGTAAAACTTTCAAAATGCCTACCTATGAGTTTGTAGAAAACCATGTTGATGAGCAAGACAAACTCATACAAAGGGGGAACTGAAGTAACCTAAGAATACAACAATAGTATCCAACAACATGAAAGTATCAACGTATCCAAAAACATCTAAGGGTAATAAAAAGAAACAAAAACAACAATCCAATTTTTATAACACTTTAGTAACTTCTAAGTTTAAGGTAATTTCAATAGATAAGAAGAATTCTAAAAAGACTGAATTTTGTAGCAAAGAGGCCCATTTAAAATCCCATTTATTTCATAAGTTGGAAATCATGAAAAATGAAATGAAGAAACAAAACCTTTTTGTTAGCCTTCCATCTCCTTTGTCATCCATTTCCTCTAGTAAAAGTAGAGGTAGAGCCCTCACATAAATTAGATCTCGTATTATGGTTGTAACTACACATGGGATAGAGTGGACCATTGATTTATATTCTTCACATCATATGTAAAATAATGAAAATTTATTCACTTCCATAGGCATGTGACACTAAGAATATTTTTTTTGATGATGATCCACCATTATAGGTTGTGGGTAAAGGCACCATCAAATTGACAAATGGAAAGTTCAACAATGTATTGTATGTTCTAAACCTATCTATCAATCTTCTATTTATTTATAAAATCACACTTTTTGGGTTAAGTAAATTAGTTGAGTTATTTCTTGATTTAGTTATGAAGAGATCTTAATAATGATTCAAACATTGCCACAAAAGGTGTAGTTGATCATAATGATTACTTGTATACTTTCTCACATTTTGAGCTTAAATTTTCCACCAATGCATTACTCACTTTCTCAAATGAGTTGATCAAACTTTGGCATGAGCAATTTAGCCATTCAAACTAATGTTATCTTCAAAAACTCAGTAAGAAAAATATGGTAAGTGATCTCCCATAGGTCTCTTTCATATATGATGTTTTCTAAGGCTATGTCCTTGAAAAGCATTCAAAAACTAAGTATGATAAAAAGAAAGCATGGTGAGTATCAAAAATTATCCAACTTGTTTATAGTGACATTTTAGGACCTCAACTATGCCTACCTATGATAGGTTAAAATACTTGTTTTATTTCAATGACTACTTATCTATAAAAAAATGGATTTACTACCTGAGGCATAAGATTGAGGCTTTTCAAAAATTTGTGAAACTCTAAAATCTTAATCGAAAAAAAATATAGAAAGTCTATCAAGGTACTTAGGATAGATAATGGTGATGAATATGTAAATGGTGAGTTTGAATAATTTTACATTGAATGAGGCATACATATAAAACACACAATGTCCTATAACCTACAATAGATTGAAGTTATTGAAAATAAAATTCATACTTTGAAGGAAATGGAAAATTTCATAATTTAGTCTTGGGACTTTCCTCTAAATTTTGGGAAAAAGTCATTAACTACACTTTCTAAAATCACAACCACACACCTCACTAAGTAGTAAAAGGGAAGACTCTTGAGGAAGCTTAGAGTGGGAAGAAATATTCAATTGAGAATTTTAGAGTGTTTGGGTGCAATGTTTGGGCACACATCCCAAATGACAAATGTAAGGTAAAAAATAAAACAAGCCTTACACTTTCCTTGGTTATTTATAAATTGTCAAGGTGAATAGATTGCTAGATCTTGACACACAAGTTGGTTATTCCTAGAAGTATTCAAATGAATAAATACTTTTTAAACCGACATTCATCACCTAATCTGCTTCCCCTAGCCCACATGTTTCATCTAATGCATTTGAGGACTTATAAAATTATGATGATATTGATTATGAGGAAGAAGAATGTAGAAACTATCATCCATCTTCTCCACATCCTTGACTACTTTCGAAATGGGTCCAAAAATTAAGATAAGATGTTGGGTCTTTTATAGGTAATATAAATGAGACTTGTTAGACACATTCACATTTTCTTGTGATAGCATGGTGTATTTTTATACAAGTTTAGATCCAATTATACAAGCAAGTGGGAAAATAGAGGGGGATTCAAAAATACATGTTAAGTATTCTTATTTAATGAATAACAACACTTGGGACTTAGTCAATACTTTGAAAGGAAGAAGGACAACTTGATTTTTTAAATGAAAGTATTAATAGGTACTAGTCTCCCTGATTTTTGCTACACCCTTAACCTATAGTGTGTCTAGGTATATGTGTGGCTAACTTGTGGATTACATACCTTTCATATTAACTTATTTCATTTCTCTATGTTATTAGTATGGTCAGCCTATGGCATAACCATGTATAAGTAGAGTACATATATGAGGTAATGGTTAGTCTTTTATCATCATATTGTGAATTTTTTGCTTATTGCATTGTTATGGAGGTTGCCCCCTCAAAGTGGCTCAATCATTATTATTAATTATTCTACTCTTTTTTCAATTATTATTATGGATATAATTACTCTAATTCATAATTCTTCAATATATTATTCCATTATTGTGAAACATCTAATTAATTTCATTACAAGTGATATCAAATTATCGATTTGGGCTAGTTTATATGAGATTTTATTGGATCTAATGTTGTGGCCATCTTAAAAGCTGAAGGGTAAAAAACATAACTTAAAATCTGATAAGAATTTAATTTTTTCACCACTAGAGTATTGCTTGAAGCCTTATAAAAAAAAAAATTAAAAGTCTTGATTTTTTTCATACCCTTGTGCAAATTAGTAGTCATTGGATTCATTTCGATGAGATGATCTCAATGGTATAATCTAATGGTAGATTTTTTTTTGAGCCCAAGACCTTCCATCCTAGGGTTTATACATGGCTAATCCTAACACTCACGGACATGGGAAAGGTCAAGTCACTCCAAAAAATTCTCATAAGGATGACATGGAGTCCATAGCTTTAGATCCATCAATTTTTGAGGTGGTTAAAAAAATTAAGTCAGTTATATAAATCATGATGAGGAAGGATGATCTTGATGTAGTAAAAGGGGGAAAGCATTATCTAAAGGATTAGTTGTCCATGATGTGTGTTTATTTGACCTCTATTATGTCTTAGCTTCTAAAAATAATCCTCCACTTCCCTAATCAAGTTCACTCACTTAGAACAATCACAACTCTAATATTAGTTTGAAGCACATGCTGCCAAAAGTGGAAGTGCACAAGTTTTATGGTAAGGATCCACTCACTTGGATCAATAAAATAGAAAAAATATTTGATCTACATAGACCCCATGTGCGTAAAAGGTGACCATGAGATCTTTCTATCTAGAATCTGAACAATTTATTTGGTATAAGTGAAAAGAATGAAAAATAAAGCATTCCAAGCCACAAGATCTATGGTGTTAGCATAACCTCACATTCATAACAACAAGAATCTAAAATAATATACTTACAAATTGATTGAAAAATAAAGAGCAACATATCATATATTACATCTCTAGAACTTCATCAAACATAATGAAAGAGCCTTACATATATAGACAATGAAGATCAATCCTAACTAAGAGATCAAGCTAAGTGATCAATCATAACTAAGAGATCAAACTTAAGACTAAGAGATAACTATTCCTAAAGGGTAGAAACAACTAAAAATTATCCCCATAATATCTAAGAGATAAATATGTAATATCTCATAATATATAAAATAATATAAATTAAATATACACACATAAGTGGATGGGAATAATAAAATAAAGCACCTAAGTGAACATAAGCTAAGGTAAACAACCTACTCTAACACCCCACCTAAGTAAAGCTAGGGGATAAAAATAAAGTGGCTTATCCACAGTATGAGTCTAAAAAATAAGACATGATTAGGTACTTATGTACAATATATCCATGAAACAATCTCTCATAAAATGGATAAAAAGAGAAAACTTGTAGGAAAAAAATCTCCTTCAAAAAGAGAAAAAATAAGGAAGGACTTCATATGGAATCCCCCCTAAGGATAACTTCCTTTACCCCATATAAAGATCACTACTATATATCTTGCATAGATGGAAATGATGTAAGAAACCATCTCCATATGAGGTGAAAGAATCCCATGTACACAAACCATGTATTCTCCTCGTAGGAAGAAAAACCAACTATTGTATGTGACCACGATGTCCAAAAGATACATCAATTACAAAAACACTGATGCTATAGTGTGTAGACATCAAAAATATACACACCATAATTCTAAGTGTCAAAATACCACTTGACCACCTTGGGACCTTCTGGGGACCAATCTGACCCTTTGACCCCTAACTGAACCTAATCATAGTCAATTTGACCCAAACTAGCTTAACCCTAGCTTTTAGCTATTTTACCCTTCACCCTTGACCATTGATGGTCACCCTGAACATCAATAGTTAGGGTTCACCTCCTTAACCACTAACATGCAAGCCACCCACCTTGATTTTTTAAATATAACTCATCTAAATATAGTTGTGAACCATTACATATGTGAATTAAAAATAAGAAGCCCAATTCATGCCTTGTTACAACTCTCTTGCCTTGCCTATAAGAAGAGAGGAACAAGAGGTGACAATCATTTATAATCTACAATCATTTTCAAGAGCTTGTGAATATATATTTCTCTTTTTATAGGTCAATCATCATCAATAACCTAGCAAACCAACTACTATGTCAAAGAGCTAACTTACCACCACAACTCTGCCAAAATACCAAGTACTGTTACTTTGTCAGAATCACACCAGACTCCATCAACGAGTCAACCACCTCAAACACCCACCTAATCTACTTTCTATAAGATAAGTATTTGATTTTTAGTATTTAATTATTTTATTTGTTTTTTGTATCCATCCCAACACCTACCCAACTTCCAAAATCTCACTTTGAGATCCCATCAATCAATATGTTATCAAACACCAATCTACACATATTAACCATTAATGGTTGTCTCAAGCACTGATGGTATGCCCGACCATCGACAGTCAGCTCAACCATCGATGGTCACCTTAATCATTGACGATCACCTTAACCACTGACAGTCACTATGATAGTAAATTCTAGAAAGCTATTTTCACTTACCTACCCCCAACCAAACCTAATTTTTTATGTCCCTATCTATTCACAGACCCCTTTATACTTTCCTAAAGTAGATCCCAATCACCTAGCTCTAGTATTAATTAGCTTATCTCTATTTTAATCATTTCTAGTCTACTTTCTAGAAATCATTTATTGTATTCAATTTAGTACCTTTTAACTATTGATGCAAGTACTTTTGATTCTATTTTATAAACTTAATTTTTAAAAATGCGTGGATTGATATCCCTTGAAGAAGCTCTTGCTTTAGAGATCTAGCTATCATTAGGCAATCCACTCAACTATCTATCTAAAAAACAAGTTTGCTTTAATGATTTATTATCTACAAGTCATCCTCCCAATCCAAAGAGGAGCTCTTCATAATCTTTTGATTTAATGTGTGCACAATCAAATAGGTTTTTCAACCATACCCATACTTAGTTTCTTCTTTTTCCCTTTTTCCAATAATAAGCAAAAATTTATTGAAACATTCTAGCACACCTGGTGGGACCCTTGTGTCCTTACTTAGGTTCTTGTTTGATTGCATTCTCTCTCTATTCTATGCTCATTATTGAAATCAAAAGTTTCTTTGGGCTTAAAATTAAGTGCATATATCGACTACTTGAAAGTTTAGTTCACATAGATTAACTTAAAAATAAAGTAATCTATCATAGCTTCACTCTTTGTTACACACACTAAACCAAACCACTTTCACCAATTAAACATCAAACAAACTTGAGACAAGGCCCGACTAGGATTTCATCACCTAGCTATAACTATACCCTTTCTTGATGATCCTACTTGGAGGTCACTACCAAGGGGAGAACCAACTCAACTCTCTGGTTGAATATAAACTCTAGATATCAATATATATTAGTTAAGCACATGACACCCTTATCATTGTGACGTGTGAAGTGAGGGGGTAGGCCCCAATACCAAGCCACGTATTGATTCTAATACTGATTATTTTTAAGTGCCTAAACCCAACCTAAAACCAACCTTAGACTTATTTTCTAGTACCCATTCTATAAACCAATTTTAGTCATGTATCTTCTTAATGCATAATCCAAAAGTGAGATTAATTAAAACTCTAGGGCTTAACATCTCTTTTAGAGTGTAATTTGATTTTTTTGATAATTTATTATAGTCTCTTTGTTTGAGTATTGAGGTTGTTTGTGATTTCTATCTCCCCCATCTTGTATGGGTCTTACTCACCAAAAATGAAGAGACCTTGCAGAGAAAAATCCATCACCAAGCTAACCTACCTCTTCTATCTCCTCATCTATAGACTGTGTTTCTAAATCGGTAGACTCTCCTCACCCCTTAAGATGTCCTACCTTCCCTTAGGATGTTCCTTAAGGAGACGTGAACTTTGTCACTTTCCTAGATAATAATCCCATAGCCCCACAACATTATCTTACAACCATGTCTTACTGTATCCTTGCTTTGGCCCCACCCATAGATCCACCTTATGGCATGCTTCCTCACCTCATGGCGAGCACCTCTATTACAATGGTTACTACCCAACTGTTAACTATCCAAGCTTCCTCATCAACCAACAACCCCTTTAAGACAACTATAGAAAACAAACCAACCCAAACTACCACTTCCCTTATACCTTTCACTCCTACCAACCACTCCTCCATAATAGGAGTGTCTACCTATAGCATTATCAACCTTCCTTTATCTACCCCTAATCTATTGACCACTACCTTAATTTAAATCCTGGTGGTGTCCATACCCTCTACCTTGCCACCAATCAAGATAAGGGTCACCACCCTTTCATCGATCACTAACCCAACTACCACTCTTATCCAACAAGTAACCCTTGCACCAAATTTTTGGTTGCATCCTTAACCTACAAGGGTATGTATGCTTACCCACTACCCAACGACCTACATCTACCAACCCTTATGCATCCTCTACCTAACCATTGGCATCTGCTTACCAATATGTAGTAGCTTCCCAACCTCTAACCCACTATCATTATCTCTCCCAACCACCATAATGGTATGCGTCTTATAACCTTTTAGGTGCATAACCCCAAGAAAAACTAATGAATATGCTTATGAATAATATGACCACCTAAAAGTCATCTATTCTAGGTTTTCATAACATCTTATTGTATGACTAAATCTGTAATGAGCCCATCCATCCATCCATACCAATCAAGTAAAATCCTCCCAATGGGAACTCCCAAATTTTGTAAATTCCAAAGTAAGGAGGATCCCTAACAACACCTTAGCGCGTTTAGGCAAGATTGTTATCTCATCACTTATGATGATTCCCTTCTTCTTTGCACCTTCCCCATGTCCCTATCCAATCTAGCATTGGATTGGTCTAGTGTCATACCCAAGCACTCCCTTTTCTCCTTCACCCAACTAGCTCAAACCTTCTTGGACCACTTTTTGATCGATATCTCCAAGAAAGTTTCTATCACCGGCCTCTAATCTATCCAAAAATTTGAGGATGAAACCATTACCAATTTTGTATCTCATTAGAGAAGCATAATTAACCAACTTTCCTTCTCCCCACCTCAAACCAAACTCATAAAGATCTTTACTTGAGCATGTGCTAAGCATATCTCCTCTACACTACATGTCCAAAGCTTTTAAACCTTCGATGAAGCTTTTACCATGGCATATAAGTTAGATAACTGAGCCATTGATGAAGGAACCCTAAAGCTCAAAAATAAGAATTAAACCTATAAAACCAATGAATCCTCTTCCTCCGAGTCAAACAACTAGTCCAATACCAATACCAGGGGTAAGGGAACCATAAACATGGTTGTCCTTAAAGTTGTTCCTCCATCTTCTATCAACTAACCAAATTCCTCTAGTTCCTCAAAGCAAAACATGAAGAGCCAAAAATGAAATAACTAGAAGCAATTCACCCCACTTGGAGAATCTTATGTTTCCATTTTGGAGAAGATATTGAAAGCCAACATCATTCAACTTCCTCCTATGAAACCCCATCAATATTTTGATGCCTCTCATCTTACACCTAGTTGGTTTAATAAGAATTATTTGTGTGCCTTTCATTGGGTGATAGGACATGATGTTAGTAGGTGAAACACCTTTAAGAGCCTTGTCCAATCCCTCATTGACAAGGGGGAGCTTACATTAGACAACCCCAATGCACCATCAAACCAAGCACTTGATATATTTAGGCAACCCTTCCTAAACCATGCTCCTACCAAGAATGAGAGCAACACCATCTGGTGTTCTCACAATACCCATATAGTTAATGTGGTCCTTGAGGTACTCATTACCGAATCACCTAGCACCCAATCTTCCAGTCCTCAACCTCCTTCATCTATTGAGGTGGACTTACCTTCCCTTCCTTTAGAAACCCAAAATGAGGAAATACCATCTCCTCCCCCTCCACTTACAGAGGTAGTGGAGTCCTTAACCACTCTTTTAGTTGACATATCAAAACATCTAACCATCTCTACCCTATCTTTACCTTCAACTACTAAGCAACCTCTTCCCCTTTCACCAAGGAGGAAATTCCATTGTCTAATCCTCCTATGGAAGAGCCACCTATCTGAACCTTTCATCCTTTGATTGAGTAAGAGGACAAGGTTACCATCCCTATGTCTCAACCTATGGGATTATCTTTTAGATCCACTATTTAAGAAATCACACCAACCTACAAACCATTCTCTAGGCTAGTGAAAAAATTAGAATTTATCTCCAACCCTTACATGGATTGAGCCACCTTTTGGAAACAATTAGGGATACCTTATATAACCAAGAAAGTACCTCCAACCATACCATTAGCAAACCAACCCACCACTTTTACTATCTGAACTCCTACCCTATCAACCAAACCAATAATAACTTTTACCAATCCTACAATCCCTCAACCATCTAGGGCACTTAAATCCCAAGTGGCCAAATCACCTTCTCAAACCAAACTAACCAAACTGATCAAGAACCTTGGTATCCTCCCTACACCAAGACTTAGCCACCCATCTATGAAAGTGGACCTAACTTCTTCCAAACTAACTAAGCACCAACCTAAAGCAACCAAAGAGGTAAAACCACCCAAAATCTCAAAGTCCCAAATTTTACCTCCCTCAACCTTACCCTCCTTTTTTGGGCCTCATCCCTCTACCTTGAGCAAAAACCTAATTGTCTCTACCACAACCCCACCACCTCTTTAGTTACACCTTCACAGTTGCTTTCCAATGCACCTCTTTTCATTGCACTAGAAATAACTAAGCTACCTACCTTGTGATCTTCCACCTCTAACTCACCAACATCCTTGCCTAAACCAAAACCATCAACCAAGCACACCACCTTACCTAAGGCATCTATCACCAAACCTACTTCCAAATAACCTTCTACCTCAACCATCAAGGCAAAGACCACTACACCTCTACCACTTTTAGTTGAATCCTACTTGACCATTTTCCATAGGTTATTTGAAACTTCTTATTTAGCTTTACCTCCCATCAGACCCTTTGACCCTCTTACTTCAAAAACCATCTGGTAAAATGACCACCAAGTTTGTTCTTATCATATGACACCCATCCATGACATGAAGAACTACAAATTTTTCTAAATCATTATCCATCATCTCTATGATGAGAATGATCTATTAACAGATGAGCCTCCTATGAGCCCTGCGCTAATCTAACCAACAAACATACCTACCCAATGCTTACCTACTCCTCCTCCCTCACCTAAGAGTGAAGATGACTTTGACCAATCTCGTACCCTAACCTCTCCTTCTATCCATACTATCAATATGGTCATGACATCATAAAAGAAGGATAAGGTGTCCATTCCATGGATGTATCCATCTTAAACCTCCTAATCAACCCACACCCAACCATCTCCATTTTCAACCAAACCCAAGGTGTCTATTTCAGGTGCCTCTCAATATAATCTCTCAAAATCCATTAGGAGAGTTATCCTCAAGCAACTTCACTAGACACTGGTGAAGATGAGCTGGTATGAGTTGATCTCTACCTCTCCCCATCACTATCAAGCACTAATAGAAGCTTTACAATCCATTAAGGTCAAACTTGAAGACCCTTAACCTATAGAAACCATTGTTTGCACCCTTTAAATGTCCAACCTTATTACCTTTAAGGATTCAAAAATACCTTCCATCTATCTCTAGGACCCAAATCCACCTTTCTTTATTACCACATAAATTAACCAAACCCACATCAATTGGGTCATGATTGATGGGGGAGCTAACATTAACATTATCTCTTCCAATGCCTATAACCAACTCAAACTTCTAGATAATGTCATATCCAAAACCTTGATCATCTTTTGTTCCTTTAAAAACACCATGGTAACCACCCTAGAAATGGTTGTCCTTCATATCCATGTAGGATGTCATATGCTCCCTAAACATTTCTATGTAGTGGAAGGTGAATTCTAGTATAATTTTTTATTGGGATAACCCTGAATCTGTTCCATGGTTTGCATTCCCTCTACCCTCCATCATTGCATTAAGTTTGAGCACAAAGGCTAGTTCATCACCATCCAAGCTGACCCAAGTCCTTTCTCAGAATGCAACATGACACATCATGCCAATGATGTCCTCATACCCCCATCCATCACACCCTAAGTAGCTAAAACCCAACATTTAACCACCAAAGTAGATATCATATCCCCTTTCACTGATAAGACATTGACTAGTTCCTTTATCCCTTTAGACCAAATCCCCACCATGAACCCTTTGGAAGTAAAGTTACATCACCTTTTGCTCAAGGAGTATCACCTTTTATCCCTTGATACTTTCCTTACTCCTCATGAGTATGGACAACTCACCAACCAACTAGGATATGACCCCAATGTTAGAAATATCATTCCTTTTGGACTTTCCCACCATTAGACCCATTTTTTATGGGGGCCTTGATAATCCCTTTGGCACTTCTACCACCTCTATTCCACCTAGGCCATTTACTATCGATTTTTCATATTTATATAAACTAAGCCTCACCAAGACATACCTCTATCAGTGTACTTGGAAAGGCTTCCATCTTGGATGATATGAGCATGGCCCACATGAGCTGGTCACCATTGAAACCTAAAATCCTCATGAGAAGCATGGCCTTGGTTTCATCCTACCCAACAAAAAGCAACCCAAACCACCTACCACCACCATTATTGAGGATGATACCCCTTCCTCACATACCTCTCCACCACCTACATGTGAGGATGATGGCATCATCCCACCTAACATTTTTTTATCAACATGATCAGCCTAGGAACCTTGACTTATCAAAAGGAGGGGGAGACAATAACCATCTCTTTGACCCATCTTGAGATGATAGGAAAAGACTCTCCTACTATTAACACTATTTGGTGTTAGGATGATGATTCTATTCTCACCTATCTTGGTGCCCTAAATTATTCAATCCACAAATTCCTTCATCTTAAGATTGACCATGTTGGATGAATCCATCATGGATATCAATTTGGGTACTTCGTAAAACCCCCACATTATCAAAATTGGCCAATCACTAAATGCCAAGGAACTTTAGGACTTTCCCTCTTTCCTTAAAGATTGTAACATAACATTTGCTTGGTCTTACAATGATATGCCTAAAATTGACCTTGCCATTGCTACCCATAACATAGTCACTCACTATGATGCCAAGCCTATCAAGCAAAAGACTTGATGCATGCATAATCGCATAGCCCTTCTCATAAAAACAAAGCTTCAACATCTCTTATCTGTCAATTTCATTCAACCCATTGACTATCCCCAATAGATCTTGAATACCGTACATCTTAACAAAGCCATAGGGAGACTACACATCTATGTGGACTTTCATGACCTCAACCTCACTTTCCCTAAAGATGACTTTCCTCTACTAAGAATCGATCAACTTGTTGATCTTATAGTTGACCACGAGATGTTATCTCTCATGAATGGATTCTTGGGTTACAATCAAATCCTAATTTCCCTTGAAGATCAACACAAAACTACCTTTACTACCTCATGTGGAACCTTTTACTATAGAGTCATGCCTTTTAGGTTAAATAATGTTGGTACAACCTACCAATGTGTCATGACCTATATAATCCATGAACTTATCTATAAGATTGTAGAGGACTATGTAGATGACCTTCTCAAATAATCCAAACTCTGAAAAGATCACTTAGTCATTCTTAAGATCATATTTGAATGCATAATCTATTATCATGTCTATCTTAACCCTAAGAAGTGAATTTTTTGGGTCTTGTCAAGAAATATTCTTGATTTTATTATCTCCTTTCACATAATCAAAGTTGATCCCTACAAGATCAAAGTAATCCTAGACATGCTTCTTCCCATCAACCTTAAACAACTCCATAGTTTTCAATGGAAGCTCCTGTCCATCTAATGATTTATCTTCCAACTTCTAGACCGATGCCAACCCTTCCACAAGCTTCTGAAGAAGGATGTCTCTTTCAAATGGAATATCTACTGTCATAATTCTTTTGATTCACTCAAAGAGTACCTTTTTTCTCCACCTGTCCTCACCCCTCCCAAGGACGATCAACCTTTCTACTTTATATATCTACCACTGACCATTCCCTAGGGGTAATGCTGGCTCATTGAAATGAACAACATAGAGAGCAAGCCATCTACTACATTAGTCATATGCTTGTAGAGTATGAGACTTGATACACCCATATTGAGAAGCTTTGCTTACCTTAGTATTTGTGGCCACCAAACTTTTCCACTACCTTTATAACCATAAAACCTACATCATAACCAACACTGATCCACTCAAGCACATGCACTCAAGCCCATACCAAAACTAGTGTATGGCAAAGTGGCTCATGCTCTTAGTAGAGTTTGACCTTGAGTTCTTTTAGCAAAAGCCATTTAAGGCTTAAATCATTACTAACCAATTATTCGATTCATTATTAGCAGACAACCAACCTCCTCCTCTTGAGTTCCTTGATGAGTACATCACAATGCTCTCTCAAGTAGTTTTCACTTATCAAGTCACCATGTTCTTTGATGGATCAAAATTTCAACATGGTGGGGGAGTGGTATCATCCTCATTCCCTTTGATGGTGAACCTTTTCCTTTGTCCTTCAACCTTGATTTTGAATGAACCAATAATATGGATGAGTATGAAGCCTTAGTGATAGGCCTTCAGACTGCCTTAGCCTTAGGAGTCAAAATGATCAACATATTTTGTGACTCCCAACTTGTGGTCAATCAAATCAATTGCTCTTACTAGTGTAAGAATGATGTTTTACAATAGTACAAGTAACTATTTGACTAAATCTTAACATGATTTGAACAATATCACATCTAATCAACCCCATAATCTATCAATAATTTTGTTGACACCATGGATTCCCTTACCTCTTAGATCCCATATACATCCTTATATTCTAAGCTATCTATCATTATCCATAGACTTACTCAGCCTTCCTATGCCAAACCAGATTCTCCCACCATTTTTAATGTGGAAGAGACTTGACCTTTGGTATCAGCAAACCTTCGACTATCTTAACCTTGGCATATTTCCTTCTAGCCTCTCTAGGAATTCTCAAAGAGAATTTGTCTAGAGTACCTCACACTATACCATTATGGGAGGGAATTATTTATAAATATGGCTTTGATGGTCTTCTTTTCTATTCCCAGCATAGCCATAAAGCCTCTCATACTATATAGGAAATGCATGATGGTATTTGTGGGGGACACTTTAATGACCTATTCATAGCTAAGTGTATCCTGCACCTCAGCTATTACTAGCCTACCCTTAACCAATAATACAATGATTATGTGAAAAAGTGTGTTAAGTGCTAACAACATGCCAATTTGCATCACACACCTAGCCATAGTCTTCACGTTTCTACTAATTTTTGGCCCTTTTCATAATGGGGTCTAGGCCTCATAAGTGAAATCAATACCCATTCCTCATAGTGACACCACTCTATCATCACTATGACTAAATATTTTACCAATTAGGTAGAGGATATCCCTCTAGTCTTGATCAAAGCAAAAATAAAAATTCAACTTTATTGACCATCATATTATCTATCACTTTGGTGTTCCTCATAAGATTATTACCAATAATGATAAATATTTTAAAAATAAGCAAGTCCAGGGTCTATGTGATGCATTCAACATAAATTTAAGTTTCTCCTCACCCTATCAACCTTAAGTTAATGGATAGGCTGAGGCCTCTAATAAAACTCTTAATAACATGCTAACTAAAATGGTCAATGTATCTAGTTAGGATAGGCATTTACACATCCCTTTGCCTTATGGGCATATCGTACTAGCATTATAACCCTTATGAGTGCTACCCCATTTTATCTTGTGTTTTAAATAGAGGCCATCTTGCCTCTTAAAGTCTAATTCCCATCTCTTCTCATATCTTTACAATATCTCAGTTTTTAGGAGGATTATTGTTAGCACCATTTGGCACAACTTGAGCTACTTGACAAGTTTCATTTAGTAGCCCTTACCCATCTCCATGTCTACCAAGATCCTATCAAGTGTGCCTATAACAAACACCTTAGAGTGATGGAATTTAACATCAGAGACCTAATCCTAAAGGAAAACCAACATATCACAAATATGGAGAAAAGAAAGTGGGGCAAGTTTGCTTTTAATTAGCTTGGACATTATATCATAACCCAAAAGTATGGATCAAGAGATTACCAGTTGTCTTCCTTCGAAGGCCACCTAGAGCTTGAGCCCCTTAATACTTCACATTTATGTCCGTTCTTTTGTTAAGAAAGATCATGGTCACTTTGTGTCTAACTTCAGCTCATCCCTTACTATCTACCTAAATTCCTTTTCTCTAGTTTACGGATAATCGATTATAACCAAATCATGTGATTATCCATCACACTCATAGATTTATCTTAAATAATGGGTATCATGGCTATACCCATGGCATGGTTCTCATGGCACTTTCTACCCCTTCATAAGATAGATTCCCATGGTTGTTATCACCTAAACCTCTTTACACCTAATCAACCTTCTTGTGATTTTAGTTTTGCCTTCATAAAGGTGAACCACTAAGCTGGCCTAATCAAGTCTATGTCTAGAAAAATCAACTAAGGAAAAAAACAAAATCCACACCAATAACAATTATGGGTCATTCCTAGCATTCACAGACTACTCCTTTAAAGGACAACTATTGAAAATTCATTTGAAATTTACAAATATAAGGTAGATTTCTCCCTTAAAGGACATATATCCCAAATCCTTGAACAAAGCATATAAACTTAGACCACTCCCTTAAAGGATGGTTGAGTAAACCATTTTGTCAAAAGCATAGCAATTTCATGAAAGCTTCCCACATCGATCAACTTCCCATATATAAAAATAAATCAAAAGACACATCATCACAATCATAGTAAAATCAAACTAATTTTATCCATAATCAGCTCTCAAATAGCATAAAAAGGTGGAAGCCATAATGGGACTTCACAAGTAGACTTCTCGCATCGATCAGTCTACACAGCTTAACATAGACTTATTTATACTAGCTCTTTAGACACCTATAGAAGAGGCATGCTAGTCCCTTAAGAAGGTTTTATTTTTTCCCATCTCCCCTTTACTCACTATAAGTGAGGTATTTTGAGCTTACATAATATTATTGGTTAAGACACCTTCTTAACCAACTAATGAATGCTCATACAAAGCATTCAAAGGGCTTATGTTCATTAAGCCAATCCAACTCTGGTTTTATTTTAGTCCTTATCAAAGAAGAATCATCATTCCATCTTCTTAGCCTATCCTGACTAGTTGATATTTTCATTATAATGTTTGTCTCTTGATTATATCCTTTGGTCTCCCATCTAGTGTTGTTAATTAAATTACTTCATGTGTTTTATCCTAAAATTTAACAAGCATAACCATAACAAGCATGATAATATCATAACATCTATGAGAAATTAAAGTAACTAACCATTTTTCACCACATCATCACCTCATTGTTGGTCCATTTCAGCCTAGCCAATGTGCATTTTGTGACACTTTTTGTTGGTCCTTTGACTACAGTGACAACATTACCATGTTAACCCTTTTTGACCTTGCACCACCTCACACTTACCTAACCCACTTGTGTCTTTTTAGGAGAATATTTTGCCTCAAATAACCATGAAATTTGACCTATTTATGTTTTCCATGGGAGCACTTCTGGCCTTAGATACCCATAGAAACATTGACCTTGTCTAGGAGACTAATAGGTGTAACCAACTGCCACGCCTAAATGCAGTCATGTAATACACTGGTCACTTATCTTTATATCACCAACCTTTATTTTTTTTAATTATGGCAACCTAATCTTTTTGTGATCTTGGATATCATACCCTTTATCAAATTTTATGCATTTATTTATGCTTTAGTGTCCAACCTGTCATCCACCTTTGTGACGTCCACCTTTGTCATCACCTTCACCCACCTTGTCAAGCCTGTACATGATTCTTCTTTACCTCATAACCTCCTAGTTTGAGGGGGAAAACATCTTCCTATATTTAGGTTAGTTATACCTTTGACCAACATTAGTTTTTATTTTATAACTTGTTGATTCAAGCTACATAATAAAAGGGGAAAAATGTAGACACCAAAAATTTACACACCATGATTTTGAGTGTCAAAATACCACTTAAACACCTTGGAACATCTGAGCTTCTAACCCATAAATAAACCTAACCATAGTTAGTTTGAACCAAGCTAGCTTAACCCTAGATTTTACCTATTTTACCACTCACCCTTGACTACTGATGGTTAGGTTAACCATTGATAGTCACCCTGATTGCTGATGGTCAGGGTGCACCTCCTTAACCACCAACATGCAAGCCACCCACATTGATTTTCTAAATATAACTCATCTAAATCTAATTATGAACCATTTCATGTGTAAGTTAAAATAGGAATCCCAATTCATGCCTTGTTACAACTCTCTTGCCTTGCCTATAATAAGAGAGGAACAAGAGGTGAAAATCATCTACAATATATAATCATTTTCAAGAGCTTGTACATCCAAAATTATCTTTTTATAGGTCAATCATCATTAACAACCCAATGAACCAACTACTACATTAGAGAGCCAACTCATCATCATAGCTCTGCCAAAGCACCAAGTACCATTACTCCATCAGAATCACACCAAACTCCATCAATGAGTCAACCACCTCAAGCACCCACCCAATCCACTTTTTAATAATAAGTATTTGATTTTTAGTACTTAATTACTTTATCTACTTTTTGGATCTAGACCAACACCTACCCAACTACTAAAATCTCACTTTGAGATCCTATCAATTACCATGTTATCAAACCTAGATCTACACACAGTAACCGTCAATGATTGTCTCAACCATTGATGATCTATCCAACTACCGATGGTCATCTCGACCATTGATGGTCACCTTAGCCATCAATGATCACCTTAACTAATGATGATCACTATGGTATAAAATTCTAAAAAGCTATTTTCACCTACCTACCCCCAATCAAACCTAATTTTTTATGTCCCTGCCTGTTCACAATCTTTTGATTTTCTAAAGTAGACCCTAACCACCTAGCTCTAGTATTAATTAGACTATCACTATTTTAATCATTTCTAATCTACTTTATATCAAGTATTTCTTCTATTCAATTTAGTACCTTTTGACTATTGATGTAAGTACTTTTGATTTTATTTTATAAACTTAATTATTTAAAATGTGTGGATTGACAACCCCCAAGGAAGATCTTGATTTTGAGATCTAACTATCGCTAGGCAAACCACTCAACTATCTATATAACAAACAAATTTGTTTTAGTGCTTTTTTATCTTTAGGTCATCCTCCCAAACCAAAGAGGATCTCTTCATAATCTTCTTATTCAATGCATGCACAATCAAATAGGTTTTTCAACCGTATCCGTACTTAGTTTTTTCTTTTCCCCTTTTTCCAATAATAAGCATAAATTCATTGAAACATGGTGACCTTACCAAATAATAGGCTTAATAAGATATATAATACTTTTTAAGTCACTATTAAGAACTATGTCTATAAATCCCATACAGTTGAGTATGCCAAACCTAAAAATAAGAGTATATCTCTCAAAAAAACCAAGCATGTAAGCAAGTGGATCCATTGTAGAACAAGTAATAATAGTAGTAGTAGGAGAAAAAATAAGCTCCAAATCAAAATGTGAAATGATAATAGACTCCTAGTGAAAATGATCATTTAAACACATATGCTCACAAAAAAGAGGAGTAGGTGATGAAGGAACAACAACTATGGCACAATAAAAATCATCCTTAAAAATTCATGGTGGTGTCTCATTCATGATCTCAAAAAGTGATGGTGGAGGTGATAAATCCTCAAGAATCATGTCCTCTTAATCAATAATGAAATGAATATGAGTATAAAATATATGAGGAGTAATAGGTGCCTCAAACAATCCATCGTCAAAAGACAAGTCCTCACTCATAGGATAAATGACATTAGTGTCATCTTCAAAAAATAAATATTCAATCATAAGAGGAGAAGGAACTAAAACAAAAGGATGTGGATTAAAAGAGGGTTCAAAAGACATAGAAGACTCAATATCCTTCCCAAATAAGGCTACAAAATGGTCCCAAACTTCCTTGGGTGATGTGGCACACATGACATAGGACTATAAAGTGTCTGAAACATGGAGGTTAATCAAGCAAAGATCCTCATCTTACATGGATACAATCTAGACAATACCTTCCTCATATGTAAAGTGAGGAAAGTCACGAAACACAACTCTCCATAAACCTTTCAACTACTAGTGTATCTTCATTTTGATCTTCCAAATTTTTTAATTTGAGGTATTAAGGGGCTTGAAGAAGTTAGAATCCATTGCCAAAAAAATAAGGAGAAAGACAAGAAATATAAGAACCCTCTAAAAAAAACAAATCCCCCTTGACAATTTAACATCTCTCAACAAAAATAATGAGCACCCAAAAATTTGGCACTTTATAATTTTGTATGTTTTACAAAATAAATGACACCACTAGGTTGAAATAATAAAACATATAATAATAAAAAAAAATAACATTCAATTATGAGTTGTTGATCAAAAGATATAGTTAATACATATTTCCCATCATAAATGGGTCAAATAAAAATGCACAAAATTTAAATGCTTAAAAAATAATAATTGCTTGAAGAGATTTAAATGAAGTTAAAGGGTTGAAATTTATGCCCCCACTAATAGGAATAAAAAATTAAGCCCCCTCCACATGACCACACCATATGGCCAAGGGGCTAAGGGTGAGGATGAGTGTTCCCCTTTTTGATTTATTTGATTGATATAAGTATTACATCATCAACAAAAGAGAGGGAAATTTGAGATAAATAATGTTCCTATCTATTGATCTAAAATTGACACTCTCTTACATATTGCCCTACTACTATCTTTGTCTTGGATATGACACTCATTTGAACATCATCACTATGTTATGCACGAATCTAAAAAATAAACATGCCAATGACACAAAAAATGTAGAAATGACACAAACAATGCACATAAAATGTTGCATGCAACATGCACACACCATAAAACATACATAACCAAATGCAAAATTTCATAACAAAATTGATCTTGTTCCTTCCTTTCAGATCCTTGCTGCAAAATCTGTGATCTAAAACCTACAATAAAAAATACAGAGATCTTCCTGTCAGATGTCACAACAAACACAAAAAACTAGATATATAAAAATAACACCCCTGTAACAAATTTACAAATGAATGTTTATAACACCTTAGGCTCTAGTACCATGAAAGGAATGAAAAAAAATCATTCCAAGGCACAGGATATATGGTGTTAGCATAAAATCACATTCGTAACAACAATAATATGAAATAATAGACTTACAGATTGATTGCAAAATAAAGAGTATTTATATCAATCTCCATAACTTCATTAAATACAATGAAAGAGCCTTGCATATATAGGCAAGGAAGATCAATCCTAGCTAAGAGATCAAGTTAAGTGATCAATCGTAACTAAGAGATCAAACTAGAGATTAAACCTAGGACTAAGAGATAACTATCCTTAAAGGGTATAAATAACTAGAAATTATCCCCATAATATCTAAGAGATAAATATCTAATATCTCATAATATATAAAATAAGATAAATGAAATATCTAGACATAAATAGGTGGGAATAATAAAATAAAGCATCTAGGTGAACATGAGCTAAGGTAAATAACCTAATCTAACAATAGGTGGTTGTGTGCTCAACATAAAAAGATTGGAGCTCATGTTACCTAGTCAGTATTTACTGAGGATCTACATATACACTATCACAATAACATCTTAAAAAAATACAATTAGTTGGAAAAGTCACAACAAATAGGTACTATTAAGGATTATATTTAGCAATTCTGGAATTTATCCTTAAGTGTGAATGACATCAATGAGAACAACTTGACTGACCTATTCTTGGGGGGCTCAAAGATAACATCCAACTTGAGGTTCATATGTTTCACCCATAATATTTTTCCAAAGCCATACCATTCCCGTGCCAAGCAAAGGAAAAATATTTTTTCAAAAGGAGGGCTTTCACTCATGGCCATAACATAATTTCATAACACCATTTTTTCAACCTACAAGATTGAACCCCCATCAAATTGAAGAGAAGCATTCTAAAGGGTTATGTTTTAGCTATGACAACAAATGGAGCAAATGACATAAATGCATTGAAAACAAGCTATTCTATATTTAAGGTTCTAATGAAGATGAAGATGAGGCCTCAATTGAGGGCATGGAAGAACTAAAAGAGGAATTTGAAGATTCTCACCCTATTATCTCGTGTCATGTCATTTTAGGTATAAGTACTCAAAATCTTAAGGTGGTAGGATTCCTCAAGAAACAAAAGGTGACAATGTTGATTGACTCAAGAAGTACACATATTTTCATCAATAGTAGTTGATTACTTTTTTGAACTATTTTATTTATTCAACTCCAAAATTTTAAGTCATGATTGTAGATGGTGGCATAGTCAACTATTTTGGAAAATACCATAGTATTAATATTACTATGGGGGACTACCTAATTAATTCTCCTATGTTTTCTATTAGCATGGGTGGGGCTAACATTGTTTTTGAAGTACAATGGCTCACGACTTTGGGCACAATAGAGATGAATTTTTAGGAACTATTCATGCACTTTTATTCTAAAATTAAGAAATTTTAATTATGAGGATTATGGGTAAAGTCTCCCGAATTGGTTAGTTCAAATTATATGACAAAAATTATTAAATAAAGGGCTATAAGATTTTTAACACAATTATTTTTCTTAGAATTTCAACAAACACATGTCTACACATCCCAATTTATAAATGATTCTTGATGACCATCCACAAGTTTTTGGTGCAATGCCAAAAGGCCTACCACCTAGTAGAAAACATGATCATGCCATACGACTGATTCCATGTAGCACACCACTGAACATCATACCATATAATTATCCATGTGTTTATAAAAGTGAAATTGAAAAAATGGTACATGAGATGCTGGAGGCATGTAATATCTAACATATTTGAAGTGAATATTCTTCCCCAATGGTCATGGTTCAGAATAAGGATGACACTTGGAGGATGTGCCTTGTCTAAAAATAACTCAATAAGTACACCATCAAAGATAAGTTACCTATTCCAGTTATTTATGATTTGTTAGATGAATTACATGGTGATGTTTATTTTACAAAACTTGATATTCATTTTGAATATCATCAAATTCAGATTAAAGATGAGGATATCCATAAAAATAATTTCAAAACTCATGAAGGCTATTAGGAGTTTATGATCATATATTTTGGTCTCATAAATTCACCATCTACATTTTAGAGTTTGATGAATATTATTTTTAAGACTTTTTCAAGGAAGTTTGTGTTTGGTATTTTTTGATGACATCCTAATCTACAATAAAACTTGGTAATAACATTTGAAGCATGTGAAACACATAACATTACTTTTAGAACAACATTAAATTTATGCAAAACCTTAAAAATGTGATTCTGGCATCCATGAGGTGGAATGATTAGGTCATATTTTTTCACATGAAGGAGTCAAAGTCGACCCTAAGAAGATCAAAGATATGATAAAGTGGCAAGTGCTAAAGACCCTCAATAAGCTTCATGGATGTTTGGGGTACCAAGGTAAAATCATGTATTTTTAAAAAATAATGATAGAATATATGCTCGACTAATAACATTGTTGAATAAATATTCCTTTCATCAGATTGAACTATCTACTTAGGTATTTGAGCAACTGAAAGAGTATATGTGCACCACTCCAATTTTGGTGACCCTTAAATTTTATAAAATGTTTGTTTTTGAATGTGAAGCATCAAGATATGGCATGGGATCAATAATCATGCAAAAAGGAAGACCCATTACATTTGAGAGTTGCCAACTCAAGGGAAAAAAAATTCAAGCCATTCTATGGGAAAGAGATGATGGCTATTCTTAATGCAATCAAGTAATGAAGACCTTATCTAATGGGTAAACAATTTTAGGTAAAGAATGATCATGATAGTCTAAAATATTTTTTGAAACAATGATTCTCATTAGAAGATCAACAAAAATGGGTGAATAAAATGTTAGGATATGACTTTAAAATAGTATATAAAAATGGAAAAGAGAATGTGTTATAATATGCACTTTACAAGAGGGATCAATCAATTGAGACACTATTATGCACAATGATCATTTGGCAAGTAGATTGGTTAGAAGAAGCAAGATTAGAATGGGAGAATGATAGGGATACACATGTCCTGATTAAGAATCTTCAACATGGTTCAAGTGTTTTCAACAAATTTATGTGGAAAAGAAAGACATTATGGTAGAAATATATATTATACCTATGTAAGGATTTTGTCCTCAAACACAAGATCATTCAAGAGTTTCATGCATCTCCAATAGGAGGAATTCAAGGTTTTTGAAGACATATCATCACATCAAGCAAGATTTATTTTGGGATAGACTCAAGGGGGATATACAAAAATTTAAAGTAGAATGCATGATTTGTTAATAAAACCAAGGAGAAACAATTAAGAAAGTAGGTCTTCTATAACCATTATCCATCCCTAGCTAGCGGTGGGTAGAGGTTTCCATGGATTTCATTATAGGGTTACTAAGATCTAAAGGTAAAAATTTTATCATGGTAGTTATGGATAGACACAAAAAATATGCTCACTTTTTTTCCTTATCATAGGTGTTTGTAGTCAATATAGTAGTTGTTTCTTTTCCAAATATAGTTTAAAAGCTACATGGTACCCCAAAAATAATTATAATTGATCATGATTTTACAATCACCAATAAAATTTAGACTAAGTTATTTGTAATTTTGGGTACTTAGCTCATAGCTTGTCTTATCATCCTCAATTTGATGGGAAAATAGAGGTTATTAACAAATGCCTAGAAGGGTATCTCCATTATTTTGCATGATATAAATAGGAACGTTGGGTCCATTGGCTACCACTAGAAAAATGATGGTACAGTACTTCATTCTATATTTATTCTAAAATATGTTCCTTATGACAATTTATGGCTATCACTCACCATCCAACACTTCATATTTTAAGGTTCAAACCAAGGTTTGTGCTGTTAAGGAACACATTTCACATCAACATGAGGTACTAGCTAGTTTAATGGAGAATTTAGCAATAACACAAAATAGAATGAAGTAATAAACTGATTAATACTGTAGTGAGAGGCATTTTTATATTGATGAATGAGTCTTTGTGTGCTTGCAACCATATAAGTAGATGTCTTTGAATCAACACAAAAAGGATAAAAAACTTTCCCTTAAGTATTATGGCTCCTATCAAATCTTACGTAAAATGGGTAGTGTGGCATACAAGCTAGAGCTAACCCAATCTAATTTCATACATCATTTTTTCATGTATCTTGACTAAAATAGGTCATTAGATGCCATATTTCTACCCAGACTAAGTTACCTAAATTGAATGAAGTAGGCAGAGTAATTTTGGAACATGATGAGATCCTTCACACACATAAAAAGGCTATGAACAAGACAACTTGAGTAGTATTTGATCAAGTGGAAGAGTCTGAACCATGAAGATGCAACATAGGAGGATGCAGATTTCTTAAAACAACATCTATAGTTTATTCAACATTCAAGAAAACATTATTTTAAATGGGAGGGGCATACCATTCCCTTAACCTATAGTGCATCTAGGGATATGTGTGGTTGACTTGTGGTTACATACCTTTCATATTATCTTATTAAATTTATCTATGTTCTTAGTGTGGTCATCCTATGGAATAACCATGGATAATTAGAGTATATATAAGAGGTAGTGGTTAGTATTTTATCATCATAACAAAAATTCTTCTCTTATTACATTATTATGGAGGTTTCCCCCTTGAATCAGCTCAGTCACTAATATCAAGTATTCTACTCCTTTGTCAATTATTATTGTGGATCTGATTATTCTATTATTAATTCATCAAAATGTTATTCCATTATTACAAAACATCTAAGTAATTTCATTACAATTTCTAAGTGTTTCTCTAAAGTTGAAGGAGTCGATATTTAAAAATATTTTCTCCTATTGCCAAGATGAACTTAATATATCTTGTCCTTTCTCACTCAACATCTCCAAGTTGGAAAATACATTACATAGATTTGAAGAGTGAATTTATTCATGGGGAATTATAGGGAGATATTTACATGGAGCAACCCCAAGTATTTATTAAGGAGTCCTCACTTGTGTGTAGGGTAAATACAAGCTCATATGTTCTAAAATAGGCCTACAAGACTTGG
Source organism: Torreya grandis (assembly GCA_037957365.1). Lineage (NCBI taxonomy): Eukaryota > Viridiplantae > Streptophyta > Pinopsida > Cupressales > Taxaceae > Torreya > Torreya grandis. The sequence continues at coordinate 1,731,941 of JARHVA010002307.1, forward strand.
TGTCATGACAATTTACAACCTATTTTGTATATTTGTATATATGGTTATTTAATCTATATATTATCTATGATGGATTATGTTGAGAAAATTGATTCGTATCACTATGGATATATATTCACTCATGGACATGGTTGTTATGCTCTTCTTTCTGATATATCATGTTCAGATGGAATTAATTTGGTATATTGTAATGTTACTTATTCCTTGCTCATTATTGTGATGATGCGATGATTATATTATTCTATGATTATAACACTGAACATGTATGCAACATATTTATTATTAGTGTTATGGCAAGCACAATCTAGAATAGTGATATGATCCTACGTGTGTGACATCATAAGTATTATATGAAAGTGGTTAATATGATTGTGATATGATTCAAGGAATCTTGGGACATATTACTTATATATGATCATTTCATGCTAATTCATTATTATTATTACTATTACATGAACATTTTAATGGGTAAATCAAGTGTGGAAGTGACAGATGGATGATGGAAAGTAGGGGGAAGGATAAGAGGTGGCTGAGTACCCATCCCATACTACCATTATATATTGTTATAGAAACCTTGAATGTATGTATATCTCAATGTGTGTGCACATACTCCACCTCCTTGATACTATATGTCTCCTTGTGACCCCTTCGTTAAACTTGAAATTATGTATGGACACCTTATTTTTATGACATCCTACATGACCCCTAGACATATATCACATATATCACCTAGACAAATAAAACCTTGAGGTAACCCTTACTTTCCTTGGAAGTTTTGGATTTCTATGTGAGCCAAATTTGAAACTTTTAAAAAATGACCCTTCTTTCTTTTCAAAAGTAAGAAAAGAGGTCCCTTTGGTAATGGAATCCATGGGAATGTTAAATTGTGTGCCAAATTATGAAATTTTGATTCTCTATGCACATCCTTAGAATAGGTGGTGCTATGGCCAAGAAGATGCCCTTTGAGTGGATGTAAAATAGAACCACACCCTTCCTCTTTAAGTCGCAGAAAAATTTGCATACTCCACAAAATTTTCAAGATCCAACAAAATTTTGGGGAAAGGAGTGGAAGCAAAAATTAGAATCTTGAGGAAAGATATAATGGGAAAAAAATTCATAATTTGTTGAATTACAAATAAGTTCATAATTCTTAGGTAAATGTTGTGAATTTTGAACATGTGTAAGAGATGTTTGACTATATTATTGTGTGTGCATGAAAGCCTAATATTTATACCTATTTAGTGTATGGGATTTGATAATTTTGTTTTTTCTGTGAGTATAAGTGTGGCTATGTGTTGTTGAGTGCATAACACATGGTTGTACTTGGGATAGATGGCATGAATTGTTATCATTTGAAAGAGACATTTGGGGTTATAATGTTTGCATGTTAGTTTCCTTTCCTTTCCATATTAATATTTTTAAAGAGGATTTTGGGGTTTGAGGGATACATTCTAGTTCTCATTCCCTACATGCTTGTGAAGACAAATTTGAGTATGACTTGAAGGTGAAGCTTGGGGCCCAAGGGCTTCTAGCTAGCTTCCCTTTCCCTTTATTGTTGAATATTTTGAAGAAAATGCATTGCATGAGTAATTCTTATTGCTGATAAGCTCATATTTTCCAAACTACCCAAGTCCTATGTATATATGTTGTGATTGTAGATTATTAAAGCCTAAGTGGTTACTCTATTTTTCAAATTACCTAAGTACTATGTATGTATGTTGTGATTGTGTGAATGTTAAAGCCTTAATGGTTACTCTATTTTTTGTTGTTATCCATGACTATTAAATGTGTAGGTGTCACCTCCTGGGTTTGGGGGTTCATTGCTTGGAAACTTAATGGTGTTGAACAAGGTTAGGAGGTGAGCACTTCCCCTCTTGCCTAGTTGCCACTTACTATGGATACTTATTGTGGATGTAAGAAGTGTCATGGATACAAAAAAACCTATGTTACTATAGATACAAAAATGTTGTGTTATTGTGAAGATTATTTGTAATGAAAATTATCTATAAGTCTTGAGTATTGTGATGAATCATGTTAGAAGGTTTTTGAATAAATTATTTAAATATAAAAACCAACAATATTATGAATATATTGTACATTGTGAGAAATTATAAAGTGAACATTGTATATTAATCAAGTAAAAATTGTTTATTCATAAAAATAATGTTGAAGTTAAACAAAAGAAAAAAAGTTGTATATTTTTGAGAATATAATTACAAATGGTTCAATTTTTTTAAGCTTATATGCTATATTTGAAATATATTACATAGCTGAATAGGATATATGAATAATGAAATATAACACATGAATAAAATTTGCATACATGCTTATATACACATAATACATACTTATAAGTGTTGTATAAATTACTTTGTATAAATTTATACAAGCCATAACTGAGAAATAATTTAAGTTTACAATATGAATTATTATTTGAAAAATTATTACAACACAAAATTTCAATATAGAAATGGATGCTTGTATGCTAAACTAGTTTAAGCTTCTCTTAGACGCTTATTGTGAAAACAATAACTCTGTTTGTAGAAACCCAAGTGTGCTTGAAATTTGTTTAAGTTGTAGCTACAAAACCTTGACAAATAGAGTATTTATAACTATGTAACTATTGTTAGAAGAAAATAAGTAAAATATATATATATATATATATATATATATATATATATATATATATATATATATATATATATATATATATGGTAACCTATTTCGGGTAAATGGAAATTACCCCCTGTTAATAATATTTAAAATTATGTGTCTTCTTTTGGACAAGATAAAATAACCCTTGGAGAATAATATTTAAATTCACTTATGAATTTAATATGTTTTATTTTTACATGTATAAAAAATCTGTACAAATAATACCAATATTTTAACTTACTTCCGAATAGAATTTACTCTTATAACAAAGAATTTTTTTATGGAACCTATTATTTATGAGTAATCATTTAAAATTACCTATGTAATTTTATAACGTACATGTTATACATATACATCCATAACATACATATTATACATATACATATATAAACTTATATATATTTCATGCATATAAAAGAATATAGTTTATATTCTTTGAAAAGACTTATATCAAAATGAAAGACATTTTCTTTATAAAAATTATTATATTAAGGTATAACGAGGCTTTAGCCCAACCCCACAAAAGGAGAGGGGATGATCACTGGCGCTCTTACTCCTTATTAGAAAAGGGGCATGGAAGTGACCATAGTCCCACCTACGGTGGGATGGCATCAAGGTTTGGAAAAGGGGAGATGGCAGGTTGTAGTACCACTAAGGTGAGATGGTGGTTGACTGTAATATCTTCTCTTTTATATTTACAATTATGGCTACAACGAAAAAAAATATTATACAAACCTTCTACTTCTTATACTCACTTTTGTGATATTATTTAAATTAGATACAATAATATATATGTATATGCATATGTATATTGATGCAGAGGGTTTCATCAACTTGACTTAATTGCATGAAAACAAGAAATACATTCACCTCTTACCTCTTCCAAAGTGCCTCCTAGTTTTGATCTTCTTATTTGTCTTGTCTTTTCTATGTTCTTGGAGTCTTGGTGTAGAAATTATTGACCTCTCTTAGAGTCTTTGTCCTTTTGGCTTTATCTCTTCCTCCCTGTTCATAATCTTGTTTAAACTAACTATTCAATCCTTGGCTTATTCACTCACTCTTACTTGCCTTTGCACATACTTAGTATTTATATCACTTAGCAACTTGGTTCAAGAATAATTATGGTTTCCACTATCTCTATTTAGGTTATAACATCATCCATAGGTTCTTTGTGTCCTCCCTCCCAAGTCACAGACCTCTCCAACAAACATCTAGTATCTATCTTCCTTCTAGCTATGTCTCAAACTTTCTCTTGTAGCCTTTTTTAAGGCATTTCTTATTGTATGGTTTAGTACAGATCCTTATTGAAAAACTAGATTCACATTTAGATACCCTTTAATCTATTCTTTCACTTCCCCAAGTTTCAATCACTAATTCATTCTTTAGACCCTTTTATTAACCTCTTTAAGGTCACTGATTAGGCCTTTTAGGTTTATTAGGACTCTTTTGACACTCAAGCTCTCCAAAATCATACACAGATGTAATTTCACACAATGAAAACTAAAAAATATATTTAAGCTTCTTAGAATCAATCTTATTACAAAATTTGGGGACTTTTCACTAGTCCAATCTTCTAGAAAATAATTTTTTTTTGAATAACCTAGAAACAGAGTTTTGTCTATTAGTAGGTGCCTGAGAAGGGTTAAAACTCTACTCCAAGCATTTCAAACCTTTAAAAACTAATGTCAATAGTTTTTAAGGTTGTTAGTATCACATTACATATTTACATGTATTAATAAGTTCACTAAACTCCCCTACCACACTTTTTTATGGAGATATTTGTTTGACCATGCAATAATATTTGAATACTATAGGACTATGTGTACTGTTTGTTAAACTTATATATTTTCCAACTCCTGAATCACACTAAGAATATTAAGGATATGGAAAATATGGCTTACCAACACATCCATAATTTTCATGGGCATGTCAACATTATGACTTTTCATTACTCCATTAAACACAATCCAAGTTAGTTATATGTGCACAGGAAATAAGACTATTTTTAATTTGTCATTCATATGTTTGGAAATCACTAATGGAATTTAAATAACTTAAATAATCATAAGGAAAAAAATTTATCCACACATACATTTTAATTTCACTCAAACCATGTAGGATTCTTTTCAGCAAAATACAAGCAACCTCCCAACCTTCAAAACATAGGTTGCAAATACACAGAGTAAACACATCTGTAATGTGTATATTCAAAAGACTTTGAACTCAATTTGATAAATGTTTGTAATACCATAAAATAGGAATTTTTTGAATTACCAATTTTACAATAAATAAATAAAACACATCTTTATTAAAGTTTCCTTCTTACATTTTCCATTGGTTCATCCAATCTCATTGCTATACAGTGAATACATGAGACTACTAACATATTATCTGCAAAAAAAAACTATCTATTCATATTCATGGGGTGAATTTAAATTTATCCTTAGATTCCAACCCCTCACATCATCTATTTAATCTTCTATCTTGAATACAAAACCAAGACATGGACAAGACTTTTATTTCCAAATAACCATCCGAACTGAATTCTAACTTCTCTTTATACGTTAGATTAGTACAAAATTGCCTAAATCCTAATATAACCACCAATATGACTTGTCATGTGAGTCATTTATGAATGTAGGTGTCATTAAAAACTTACACCATAAGACCACCTTATAGTGACCTCCTACCAACATGACATTTTCTCAAAACCTTAGACTAAAGATTCAAAATTTCAAATTTGAGGATTTGGAAAGAAAATACCAACATAATATAAATTCAAATTTGACAGCTTGTAACACTTAAAAATGTTTCTTATAGAAATAAAATGTCCTTAAAAACCTAGTAAAGACTCAAAACATGAAAATTAGACTCATATATACAATGAAGTAGTGAGGCTCCTGCATCATACTACTGAGGAGCAAGAAAAACTTTCCTTTAAAGTTATAAAAGATTTTAAATTTGATGGTTCTTTTCAAGATCCTTATTCCACTTGAATCCCATATACAATGTGAAACATATAGACCTTTTTTATGCTTGATTATTCTTTTTATGGATCCTCTTTTGTTCACTTCTCTCTCTTCTTTAATTTGTTCATGGGTAAATGCTGCTCATTCTTTTACCTCCAAAAACTTGCACATGAAGCAAACATTTCAATCAAAATCACCTCTTGCTTGCTCTCTTGGAGTTCACATTGCTATCATTCAATTGCTTGCTCTTTGGCTACCAACTCTCCTTCCTCTTGCCTCAAAATTACCTCCAATGCCAACTCATCTACCATGATTCTCTCTTTGTCTCCTATGAGATTCAAATCATCTGATCCTTCCATTATTTTCTTCCATAAATGATTCTCTTCTATTGTATACTCATTCACATCACTTTCTCTCCCATCAGTGCCAAGTAAGACACCTCAACCTGCTACAACTTAGTATCTTCAAGCACTCCAACTTGTGCTTATCCTTCCTTCTCTATTGCTACCACCTCATGTATGTCAAACACTTCACTGTATGCTACTATACCTTATTGTCTAACTAATATGTTTATTATTTTCAAAGTATCCTTGTACAATGCATCCTCAATAATATCTATATCAACATACTCATAAAAAATGACATTAAAATGTATACCTTATACCTTTTGGCTCTTCTCCAATCTTTCTTAACTAAAATATTCCTCCTTCTTGCCTATCACGAGACATGGTGCTGATGCAACCTCTTTCTCTTCTTATTCATCCTCCAATGGGTCACCTTATTTAGGGTAACACAAGATGGTGTCACCATACTCTGTTGTCCAATTAACTTGTTCATCCATTTTAGCATGCTACTCATGCTTCCAATCACCTTCACCTATATACAAACATTCAAATAAATCATTAATCATAATCTTATGAGGCTTGTTTTCCCCTTCACTTCTCCTTCTAGGTTGCCTTGTTAACTTCTTCATCACTTGTATTATCCTCTTTTCAATCATCTACTTGAGAGACCATCTCACTTTCCTATTTATGCACACACTAAATCTTGGTCTCAACTCTTCCAAGATTTTATCTAGCCTTGTCAACACCTACTTCATCTCAGCTATCTCTTTCTCTCTCTCTAACCATCTTTGCTTTGATTCCACCCTCTTCCTGTGGCATTATTTAATCTTCAAGACCTTCATCATTCTTACTATTTCTTCTCTTCCTTACAAGCCTTCCATATTTTCTTCTTGACCATTAACTTGGTCCATCTCACTTGACTCTCTCTCTTGGAGTCAATTTCTTTCTTTTTCTCACCTGGGACTCTATCATCTCTTGTCCTCTCTCTAGGACTCTCTTCTCTATCTCAATATCACTTTTAAGGTTCTCTCTCTTGAGATATCACTAAATCTTCTTTCTCTTCAAGCCTTATTATATTAAGGGATTTTACACACCTCTAAATTTATTTCAAATATCTCTTCCTCTCCTTTATATCACTACAACCTCTTCACTTCTTACCTAAAATCTTCATTAGTAACTCATATCCATCTCTATGCAACCTTTCAACATAATATCTCAACAATATCAACACAATGTACAAAATAAATCAACTCTTAAAACAAAAATAAACATACCTTACCACAAAATTTTCCTGCTCTGATACCAATTGATGCATAAGGCTTCATTAACTTGACTTAATTTCATGAAAACAAGAAATATATTCACCTCTTACCTCTTCCAAAGTGAATTCTCGCTCTGATCTTTTTGTTTGTCTTATCTTTTCTATGTTTTTGGAGTCTTGGTGTAGAACATATTGACCTCTCTTATAGTATTTATGCTTTTGGCTTTGTTTCTTCCTCCTTGTTCACAAACTTGTTTAAGCTAACTATTCAATCCTTGGCTTATTCACTCACTCTTACTTGCCTTTATACATACTTAGTCTTTATATCACTTAGAAAATTGGTTCAAGATTCATTGTGGTTTCTAATATCTCTATTCAGGTTCTAACATGATCCATAGGTTCTATGTCATCCCTCCTAAGTCACAAACCTCTCCAACAAACACCTAATATCTATCTTCCTTTTTGTTGTGTCACAGGTTTTCTCTTGTAGCCTTTTTTTTTAAGGCATTTCCTGTTGTATGATTTAGTATAGATCCTTATTTAAAAAATATATTTGTATTCAAATACCCTTTAAGATATTTTTTCATTTCCCCAAGTTTCAATCCCTAATTCATTCTTTAGACCCCTTTACCAACCTCTTTAAGGTAATTGATTAGGCCTTTTAGGTCTTTTAGGACTCTGTTGACACTTAGGCTATCCAAAACTATAGATAGATGTACTTTCACATAATGAAAACTAAAAAATCTCTTTAATATTATTATAATCAATCTTATTATAAATTTTGGGGACTTTCCACTATTCCAATCTTCTAGAAACTTAATTTTCGTTTGAAAACTCTAGACACAAGGTTTTATCTGCCTGTAAGTGCCTGAGAAGGGTTAAATCTCTACTTAAATCATTTAAAACTTTTAAAAAATAATATAAATGGTTTTTAAGGTATTTATTATCAAATTAAACCATTTCCATGTATTAATAAGTTCACTAAAATCCCCTACCACATTGTTCTATGGAGATATTTATTTGAATGTGCAAACTATTTGAATACTACAGGACTGTGTGCACTATTTGTTAAAATTATATATATTAAAACTCTTGAATCACACTAATAATATTAATGAGATGGAAAAAATTAATTACCAACACATCCATAATTTTCATGGGCACATCTACTTTATGAATTTTCATTACTCCATTTTACACAGTCAAAGTTAGTTATATGTGCACAAGAAACATGGCTATTTTGAGTTTGTCATTCATATGTTTAGAAATAAATAATGGAACACAAATAAAATATATAATCACAAGGAAAAAAAATTATCCACGCATACATTTCAATTTCACTCAAAACATTTAATATTCTTTTCACCAAAATCCAAGCAACCTCTCGACCTTCAAAACACAAGTTGTAAATACACAAAGTAAACATGTCTGTAATGTGTATATTCAAAAGACTTTGAAATAAATTTTTCAAATGATGATAATCCCATAAAATATTCATTTTAAAATTTACCAATTCTATATAAAACAAATAAAATGCATCTTTATTGAATTTTCCCTCTTACACTTGTTGTTGGCTCATCCAATCTCATTGATATACAGTGAATATAGGAGACTACTAACAAATTATCTGTAAACAAAAACTATCTATTCATATTCATGGGGTGAATTTACATTTATAATTTTATTCCAACACCTCTCATAATATCTTAAATATTATATCTTTAATACAAAACCAAGACATGGACAAGACTTTTATCTAAAAATAACCATCCTAACTGAATTCTAACTTCTCTTTGTATGTTGGAGTAGTACAAAACTACCTAACTCCTAATATAACCAATAAGATGACTTGTCATGTGAGTAATTTATGAAATTAGGTGTCACTAAAAACTTACACACAAGACCACCTTATAGTGACCTCCTAACAACATGACATTTGCTCAAAACCTTAGACTAAAGATTCAAAATTTCAAATTTGAAGATTTAGCAAGAAAATGCCAATGCAATCCAAATTTAAATTTGATAAATAATAACAATTCAAAATGTTTCATATATACCTAAAATTACCTTAAAAACCTACTAAAGACTAAAAACATGAAAATTAGACTCATATGTACAATGAAGTTATGATTCTCTTACATCATACTACTGAGGAACAAGAAAAACTTTCTTTGAAAGTTATAAAAGATTTTGACTTTAATGGTTCTTTACAGCATCCTTCTTCCACCTAGATCCCATGGCCTCCATGAAACATATCTAACTTTTGTATTATTTCTTATTACATTTATGGATGCTCTTTTTTTCACTTCTCTCTTACTCTTCCTCTTGCTTTGCTTCTTCAATATCTTCATGGGCAACTGCTGCTCATTATTTTACCTCCAAAAACCTACACATGAAGCAAACATGTCAATCAAAATCACCTCCTGATTTCTCTCTTGGAGTTCACATTGTTTTTATTCAATTTTTTATTGTTTGGCTTCCAACACTCCTTCCTCTTGCCTCAAAATTGTCTCCAATGATAACTTAGTTGCCATAATGCTCTCTTTGTATCCTATGAGACTCAAATCATCTAATCCTTCCATTATTTTCTATTATAACTAATTCTCTTATGTTGTATACTCATTCACATCACTTTTATCTCCCATTGGTGTCAAGTAAGACACCTCAACCTATTGCAATTCAATCTCTTCAAGCACTCCAAATTGTGCTTCTCCTTCTTTCTCTACTGTTGCCACCTCATGTATGTCAAACACTTCATAGTAAGTTATTGTACCTTCTTTTCCTTCAAATAACATGTTCATTAGTTTCAAGGTATCCTCATACAATACATCCTCAGAAACATCTATATCAACATACTCATAAAAAATGACATTAAGATGTATACCTTGTACCTTTTGGCTCTCCTCCAATCTTCCTTGATTGAAATATTCCTCCTTGATTGTCATGAGACATGGTGATACTAAAACCTCTTTCTCTTCTTATTCATCCTCCAATAGGTCACCTTATTTAGGGTAACACAAGATGGTTTCACCATACTCTATTGGCCAATCAACTTGTTCATCCATTTTAGCATGTTGCCCATGCTTCCTATCACCTTCACATGTATACAAACATTCAAAGAAATCATTAATCATAGTCTTATGAAGCTTGTTTGACCCTTCACTTCTCCTTCTAGGCTGGCTTGTTAACTTCTTCATCACTTGTCTTATCCTCTTTTCAATCAAATACTTGAGAGGCCATCTCACCTTCCTCTTTATGCACATACTAAATCTTGGTTTCAACTCTTCCAAGATTTTCTCTAGCCTTATGAACACCTCCTTCATCTCAATTATCTCTTTCTCTCTCTTTAACCATATTTTCTTTTCTTCCACCCTCTTCTTGTGGCATTCTTCAATCTTTAATCCCTTAATCATTCTTACTATCTCTTCTCTTCTTGACAAGTCTTCCATATTATCCTCTTGACCATTCACTTGGTCTATCTCACTTGAATCTCTCTCTCTTCAAGTCAATCTCTTTCTTGTCCTCACCTAGGACTCTATCTTCTCTTATCCTTTCTCTAAGACTCTATTATTTATCTCAATCTTACTTTTGAGCTTCTCTTTCTTGAGATCTCACTATCTCTTATTTCGCTTCAAGCCTTCTTGGATTAAGGGATTTTACACACCTCTAAATTTATTTCAACTATATCTACCTCTCCTTTATATCATTGTAGCCTCTTCACTTGTTACTTGCAATCTTCATTAGCAACTCATATACATTCTATGCAACCTTTCAACTCAATATCTCAACAATCTCAACACAATGTACAAACTAAATCAACTCTTCAAATAAAACTGAACATACCTTGCCACATAATTATCCTGATCTAATACCAAATGATGCAGAGGGATTCATTAACCTGACTTAATTCTATGAAAACAAGAAATACATTCACCTCTTACATCTTAAAAAGTTCCTTTTTATATGATCTTCTTGTTTGTATTGTATTTTCTATGTACTTGGAGTCTTGGTTTAGAAATTCTTGACCTATCTTAGAGTCTTTGTCCTTTTGGCTTTGTCTCTTCCTCCCTATTCACAAACTTGTTTAAACTAACTATTCAATCCTTGGCTTATTCACTCACTCTTACTTGCCTTTGCACATACTTAATCTTTATATCAATTAGAAACTTGGTTCAAGACTCATTATGGTTTCCACTATCTCTATTTAGGTTCTAATATGCACCATAGGTTCTATGTGTCCTCCCTCCTAAGTCACAAACCTCTTCAAAAATACCTAGTATCTATCTTCCTTCTTTGCTATGTCTAAGGATTTCTCTTGTACCCTTTTTTAAAGGCATTTCTTGTTTTATGGTTTATTATGGATCCTTATTAAAAAAATATATTCACCTTAAAATACCCTTTAAGATATTATTTTAATTCTCCAAGTTTCAATCCCTAATTATTTCTTTAGACCCCTTTACCAACCTCTTTAAGGTCACTGATTAGGCCTTTTAAGACTCTGTTGGCACTCATGCTCTCTGAAACCATACACATGTATTTTCATGAAATAAAAACTAAAAAATCTCTTTAATCTTATTATAATCAATATTATTAAATTTTTTTGGGACTTTCCACTAGTCCAATCTTCTAAAAACTTAATTTTTGTTTCAAAACCCTAGAAATAGGGTTTTGTTTACTTGTAGGTGCCTGAGAAGGGTTAAAAACTCTACTCCAAGTGTTTAAAACATTTTAGTACTATTTTAACTAGTTTTTAAGGTCTGTAGTATCATATTACACCATTTACATGTATTAATTATTTCACTAAACTCCCCTACCACACTGTTCTATGGAGATATTTGTTTGACTAAGCAATAATACTTGTATACTACAAGACTGTGTGCATTGTTTGTTAAACTTATATATTTTCCAACACTTGAATCACACTAAGAATATTAAGGATATGTAAAAGATGAATTATCAACACATCCATAAGTTTCATGGGCATATCAACATTATGACTTTTCATTACTCCATTATACATAATCCAAGTTAGTTATATGTGCATAGGAAACAAGACTATTTTGAGTTTGTCATTCATATTTTTGTAAATCACTAATGGAATGCAAATAACTTAAATAATAATAAGGAAAAAAATTTTATCCACACAAACAATTTTATTTCACTCAAAACATGTAGGATTATTTTCACCAAAATACAAGCAACCTCCCAGCCTTCAAAACATAGGTTGCAAATACACAGAGTAGACAGGTCTGTAATGTGTATATTCAAAAGACTTTGAAATCAATTTTAAAAATGATTGTAATCCCATAAAAGAGGAATTTTTTAAATTACCAATTCTCCATAAAACAACTAAAACACATCTTTATTGAAGTTTCCTTCTTATACTTGTTGTTGGCTCATCCAATCTCATTACTATATAGTGAAAAGAGGAGACTGCTAATAGATTGTGTGCAAACAAAAACTATTCATTTATATTCATGGGGTGCATTTAAATTTATCCTTATATTCCAAACCCTCTCATAATCTCTTGAATATTCTATATTGAATAGAAAACCAAGACATGGACAAGACTTTTATTTGTAAATAACCATCCTAACTAAATTCTAACTTCTCTTTGTACATTAGAGTAGTACAAAATGACCTAAATCCTAATACAACCACCAAAATGAATTTTCAAGTGAGTCATTTGTGAACTTAGGTGTCACTAACAACTTACACCACAAGACCACCCTATAGTGACCTCATACCAACATGACATTTGTTCAAAACCTTAGACTAAAGATTCATAATTTCAAAAGTGAGGATTTGGTGGGAAAATACCAATGTAAATCAAATTCAAATTTGAAAAATTATAGCACTTAAATTTTTTTCATATAGACCTAACATAACCTTAACAACCCAATAAAGACTCAATACATGACAATTAAACTCATATGTATAATGAACTAGTGATGCTCCTATATCATATATGTATATGTATACATATATGTAAACCAGGCTCTAGATCTAGGGATTCCTATAGAGAGAACACATTGAAGCATGAAAAATAGTGTTGACACACGTGTCCATAGGGAAATATAAGTTTGTGTGTCGACAAAAATACATTCTATTTTTTTAACTTGCATTACTCAGATTTACCTGCATATTAGTATATAAATGAAGTACAATTTATCCTTCATATTTATATCATCATAATATTGAATATTGTAATTTATATATTTATCATATGAATAAATTCAATATTTATTACTTTAATATAAATAAAATCTAAATCCAATAATTGGCCTTCTTTAAGAGTAGTTTACTCCTTGTTTGATTAGGATACTCTCTTTCATATTAATCCTTATTTCCAAAAAGGGTTAAATAATGGATAGTGGATAGATGAGGAGTGATGACACTGATGTGGCAGTAAATAGGTGTCTACTTATGGGAAGGAATATGAGGTTTTTTGAGTTGTTAAAAATGTGGGGCACCATAATATCAACAAGTATTGTTGCAAAAATTTCAAACAATTACTAGACTCGTTTATCTTTTCCATTGAAAATCACTTGCAAAGTTAATGTCATGACATTACAATAATAAAATCAATGATGGATTTTGGTGTGTTCCTTTGGATTCAAACACAACAAATCACATTCAATAGTTATGGACTAAAAAATAAAAAAATAGGTTATACAGTGTACAGTTTGGTTTGGTAATAGATGGAGTTAACCTCTTTTCTATTTTTTAAACTAACTACTTTGGTGCTACTTTGTTTGGTAATTTAGACCATTAGGTCCTGTATACAAATTGTGTGTAAGCTTATTAAGGTTTAAGGGTGAAATATTATTCAATCAATGTGAGCATACCCAAACATTTTATGATGTTAATAAAAGTTGCTTCACAATTAATTATTGTGTAGCTTTTCCATATTTACCCTCTATATTTTGTCCTAATTTTTTTTTAATATTGAAGACCTATTTTTTTTTTTTTCATTGGTTAAAATAAAATGATATGACAATTTTCCTTAGTTAAAATTAGATACTTTGAATAAGTATAAATATTTAAATCTAAAGGAACAAATCACTTTTTTGGCATTAAAACTTATAAAATTTTATGTCTTATGTTTATATGTCTTTTAAGCTTTGAATTTTTTATCATAAAAATACATATCGTAACTCTATGCCATTTATCATGTGCTTTTTCCATAAGGGAGAAAGATTAGTAGTTTTGTAACCTAAATTTGTGAGTGTATATAATCATACAAGGAATTGGTTGGCATATATAAGTTACTCAATTATGTAACATATATCTCTGTCATCTCACTATTTTTGTTTAGTGTGTTTAATTAGAAGGAAAATATATTTTTAAATTGATTTTATTAAAAATAAGAGGGACGAGTAGTTGTGAATAGATGACTAATTTTGGACATATTATATAACATGCGATTGGATTTTACAAACTATTATTAAATATAAGATGTACTATAATATAATGTTTTTACAATAATTAATAATCTTTTTTATCTTACAATTAATCTTTTCATACACATCCTATCAAAACTATTAAGCCTTATCCGATAATTGATCCCTCTCCAATATATATTTAATAAAATTATATAAGATGAAACATAGTAACCAATATGGATATCAAAACCAATAATAAATTTTACTAAATAATTCACATTTGTTGTGTGCTCTCCATACTAATACCCTTTAGTATATTCTTTTTCTTGTTAATTTTTTTGTTACACATTTTTATAATAAGATTAAAATAATATTTAGTAAGCATATTCCAAATCTTTATTTCATCGTTATGAGAATTTTGTTGTTATTGTTAGTGGAAGTGTGGTTGTGTGTTGTTAAGTGTGTAACACATGATTATACTTGGGAAAGATCACATGAATTTATCATTTGAAAGAGAAAATTGGGGCTATAATGGCTACATACTAGTTTCATTTCCTTTAGCTATTAATATTTTTAAGGAGGATCTTAAGATTTGAGGGTTACATGTTGGTTCTTGTTCCTTACATGGTTGTGAAGACAAATTTGAGTATGAATTGAAGATGAAACTTGAGACCTAAGGCTGTTGGTTAGCTTCCCTTCCCATTTATTATTGAATGTTTTGAAGAAAATTCATTGCATGAGTATCTCCCCCTTCTTATTGTTGATAAGCCCATATTTTCCCAACTATCTAAGTTCTATGTATGTATGCCATGATTGTGTGACTGTTGAAGCCTTAGTGGTTAGTCTATTTTATGTTCTCGGTGATGATTGTCTAAATGTGTGGGGGTCATCTCTTGGGCTTGGGAGTTGAATGTTTGGAAACCTAATGATGACATAAGGTTAGAAGGTGAGCACCTCCCCTCTTTCCTAGTTGCCACTTGCTATGGAAACTTGTTGTGGATGTAAGAAGTGTTGTGGATGAAAAAAAAAATGTTGTGTTGCTATAGATAATTTTTTTTTGTGTTGTGAATATTATTTACAATGAAAATTATCTTCAAGTATTAAGTGTTAGGATGAATCATGTTAAAATTTTGTTGAGTAAATTATTGAAATATTATAGCCAATAGTACTATGAGAAATTATAGACTGAAAATTATATACTAGTGAACTAAAAATTCTATATTTATAAAAATATTGTTGAAGTTAAAGAAAATAAAAAATATTGTATTTTTGTGAATATAATTACAAATGGTTCAAAGTTGTAATCTTATACGCTTTGTTTAAAATAAATTATTGCTTGAAATATATTAACGCGATTAGGATATATGAACAATGAAATATAACACTTGAAGATAATTTACATACATGCTTGTATACAAAATATGTTATTGGAAGTGTTGTATAAATTGATTTCTATAAATTGTTACAGGACATACTACTCATTATTTAATTTTAAAGAAGCCCATAAAATATTTGAGTAAGAATTTAAGTTTACAATATGAATTACTATTTGAAAAAGAATTACAACATAAAATTTCAATATAGAAATGGATGCCTATATGCTAAACTAGTTTTAGCTTCTCTTAGAATCTTATTATGAAAACTAGAACTCTGTTGGTAGAAACCCAATTGTGTTTGAAACTTGTTTAAGTTGTAGCTACAAAACCTCTTCCATGAAGCACTACTATTTCCACTTTCAATTGAGTTTCCTACGAAAACAAATAGAGTAATTATAACTATGTAACTATTGTTAGAAAGAAAAAAATATAATAATGATAATGCAACCTATTTTGGGTAATTAGAAATTACCCCTGGTGAATAATATTTTAAATTATGTGTCCTCTTTTGGAAAATATAAAATATCCATTAGAGAATAATATTTAAATTCAACCATGAGTTTAATATGCCTTATTTTCACATGTAGAATTTTTTTTAACAAATAATACCAATATTTTAACTTAATTTCAGATAGAATTTACCCTTATAAGAAGGAAATAATTCATTATATAAACTATTCCTTATGGGTAATCATTTAAAATTACTTATGTAATTTTATATTGCACATATTATATGTGTGTGTGTGTGTGTGTGTGTGTGTGTGTGTAATATGTGCAATATAAAATTTATGTGTGTGTGTGTGTACACACACACACACACAAACCTATATATATTTCACACATATAAAAGAATATAGTTTATATTATTTGAAAAGACATATAAAAATAAAATACATTTTCTTTATTAAAAATATATTAGGCGTAGTGAGGTTGTATTCCACCCCTATGAAAGGAGAGGGGATGATAACATCGTCACTCTTGTTCCTTATTAGAAAAGGGGTGTGGAAGTGGCCATAGTCCCACCTATGGTGAGATGGCGACAAGGTCACCTTCCCTTGAAAAAGGGGAGATGACCATGCTGCAGTCCCACTAAAGTGGGATGGTGGTTGACCGTCGTATATTCTCTTTTATATTTGTAATTATGGCTATGACTAAAAAAAATGTTGTATAAACTTTCTACTTATTATACTCATTATATATATATATATATATATATATATATATATATATATATATATATATATATATAAGAGCTCTCAATTTGGGGATCCTTGTAGAGGGAACACATTGAAGCAAGAATAATAGTGTTGACACAAGTGTCCACAGGGTGATGCATGTTTGTGTGTTGACAAAAATATAATATATTCTTTAACTTACATTACTCAGATATGCTTGCACATTAGTATATAAGAGACATACAATTTATCCTTCATATTTATATTATCAGAATATTGAATGTTATATTTTATATATTTAGCATATGCTTAGATTAATATTTATTATTAGAATATCAATAGAATCAAAATTTATTAATTGGCCTTCTTTTAGAGTAGTTTACTCCTTGTTTGATTATGATACTCTCTTTAATATTATTCCTTATTTTCAAAAAGGGTTAAATAGTGGATAGTGGATTGATGAGGAGTGATGACATCGGTGTGGTAGTAAAGAGGTGTCTACATATAGAAAGAAATATGAGATTTTTTTGAGTTGTTAAAAATGTGGGGCACCACAATATTAACAAGGATTGTTGAAAAAATTTCAAATAATTATGAGACTCAGGTATCTTTTCCATTAAAAATCAATTGTAGAGTTAATGACATGGCATTACAAGAATAAAAGTAGTGATGAATTTGGCATGTTCATTTGAATTCAAACACAACGAAACACATTCAATAGTCATGGCCTAAAAATTAAAAGATAAGTTATATAATGTACAATTTAGTTTGCTAATAGATGGTATTAACCCCTTTTTTATTTTTTAAACTAACTACTTTGGTGCTACTTTATTTGGTAGTTTAGACCATTGGATCTTGTATAAAAATTATGTGTAATCTTATTAAGGTTTAAGGGTGAAATATTATTCAATCAATATGAGCATACCCAAACATTTTATGATGTTAATAAAATTTGCTTCTGAATAAATTATTGTGTAGCTTTTCCACATTTACTTTATATATTTTGTCCTAATTTTTGTTGTTTTGATTGAAGACCTCATTTTTGTTTTGTTTGTCATTGGTAAAAATAAAATGATATGAAAATTTTTCTTATTTAAAATTAGATACTTTGAATAAGTAAAAATATTTAAATCTAAAGGAACCACTCACTTTTGTGACATTAAAACTTATAAAATTTCATGCCTTATGTCCATATGTTCTTTAAGCTTTGACATTTTTGTCATAAAAGTACAATCATTTATATGAAACTTTGAAAAATATTTACATATCTTAAATATATGCCATCTATCATGTGATTTTTCCACAAGGAAGAAAGACTAGTAGTTTTGTAACTTGAATTTGTGAGTGTATACAATCATATACGGAATTAGTTGGCACATATAACTTACTCAATTATGTAACATATCACTTTTTATTCAATTATGAAACTTTGAAAAATATTTACATATCATAAATATGTGCCATCTATCGTAAATATGTTGAGGTTTGAAATAAGAATAGATGATGTATGCCTATTCACGTTTGTCATAAGTGAACTGAATACTCCTATGAAACTTCTCTAAAATGTGATAATGATGAGATCTAGTAACTATATTGCACATCATGATGTGGTTTATGGCAATCCACTTGTAAAACCATTATTTTGTGGTTTGTGGTCAGCCACTTATAAAACCATTGTTTTTGGTTGTTGGTCAGCCATTTGTAAAATCATAGTGTAAGGTTTGTGATTGTCCTCTAAAAATCACAAAATCATGAGTACAAGTGTAGATATGGGAGAGTTGTTTTCTCCATGTTCACATTAAGGGGGTGTAGATAGGATTAATAATGTTCAAAAGGGGGTGAATGTTGAGGTTTTTTCACATTATTAATATGTAATAATGTAAATATTGTTGTTAAAACAATATTAAGTTAATAGCTTATGGGGTTAATTTTATATAGGTTGTTAGTTACTCGAATATATTGTTGGTAACAATATATTCATATATAGTGTTTGGTTAGTCGGGTGATTATTAGTTTGAGTAATAATAGGGATGCGAGAGATTATGGTGGAGATATGATCTCCCCAATAATAGGAAAGATTTTTCCTATATAAATATAATATCCCATATGAAGAAATAGTGAGAGTTAATAATATTATATTATCAATTTGACTAAAATCTTTGTGTATTCACCATGAATTCAATATGAATTAGTTTTTTCTATGTCTAACTCTAATTTTTACCAATATCATGTGTGGTTGACTTGTGGTTACATACCTTTCATATTATCTTATTGAATTTATCTATGTTCTTATTATATTCGGCCTATGGAATAACCATGGCTAAGTAGAGTATATATAGGAGGTAGTGGTTAGTCTTTTATCATCATATTACGAATTCTGCTCTTATTGCATTATTGTGGAGGTTTCACCTTCGAAGTGGCTCAGTCATTATTATCAAGTATTTTACTCTTTTTTCAATTATTATTGTCGATTTGATTATTTTGTTCTTAATTCATCAATATGTTATTCTATCATTACAAAACATATAAGTAATTTCATTAGAATTTCTAAGTGTTTCTCCCAAGTTGAATGAGTCAAAAATTAAAAACCTTTTCTCCTATTGCCAAGATGAACTCAATATATCTTGTCCTTTCTGCCTTAACATCTTCAAGTTGGAAAGTAAAATAATAGATTTTAAGAGTGCATTTATTTATGGGGAATTATAGGGGGGTATTTACATGGAGAAACCCCAAGTATTTATTAAAGATTCCTCACTTATGTGTAGGCTAAATAAATGTTCATATGTTCTAAAATAGGCCTCCGAGACTTGGTGTCGTGCCAGTTTCAAACCTATTTTGTATATTTGTCTTTGTGGTTGTTTAATATATATATTATCTATGATGGATTGTGTTGAGTGTATTGATTTGTATTACTATGGATATAGATTCACTCATGGACATGGTTGTTATGTTCTTCTTTCTAATATATCATGTTCAGATGGAATTAATTTGGTATATTGTAATGTTACTTATTCCTTGATTATTATTGTGATGATGAGATGATTGTATTATTCTATGATTATAACATCGAACATGTATGCAATGTATTTATTATTAGTGTTGTGGTAGGCACATTCTAGAATCATTGATATGATCCTATGTGTGTGACAACACAAGTATTGTATGAAAGTCATTAATATGATTGTGACAACATTCAAGGAATCTTGGGACATATTACTTATATATGATCATTTCATGCTAATTCATTATTATTATTATTATTATTATTATTATTATTATTATTATTATTATTACATGAACATTTTAATGGGTAAATCAAGTGTGAAAGCAATAGATGGATGACAGAAAGTAGGGGAAGGACAAGAGGTGATTGACTACCCATCCCATCCTACCATTCTATATTTCTATAAAAACCTTGAATGAATGTATATATCAATGTGTGTGCCCATGTTCCACCTCCTTGATACTGTATGTCTCCTTATGACCCCTTCATTAAACTTGGAATTATGTCTGGACACCTTATTTTTATGACTTCCTACATGAACCCTAAACATATATCACATATATCACCTAGACAAACAAAACCTTGACGAAACCATTCCTTGCCTTGGAATTTTTTGATTTCTTTGTGAGCCAAATTTGGAAATTTTCAAAAATTACCCTTCTTTCTTTTCACAGGTAAGAAAAGAGGTCTTTTTGGTAATGAAATTGATGGGAATGTTAAATTGTGTGGTAACTTATTAAATTTATATTCTCTATGAACATCCGTAGAATAGGTGGGGCTATGACCAAGAAGATACCCTATGAGTGGATGTAAAATGGAACCACCCCCTTCCTCAAGTAGCAAAAAATTCTGCATACTCCACAAAATTTTCAAGCTCCAACAAAATTTTGGGGAAAGGAGTGGATGCAAAAATTGGAAGCTTGAGGAAAAATGTAATGGGAAAAATAATTCATAATTTGTTGAATTACAGATAAGTTCGTAATTCTTAGGTAAATGTTGTGAATTCTATTGTGTAAGAGATGGTTGACTATATTTTTGTGTGTGCATGAAATCACAATATTTATACCTATTCAGTGTGTGGGCTTTAATCATTTTGTTGTTGTTGTGAGTGGAAGTGTGGCTATGTGTTGTTGAGTGAATAACACATGATTGTACTTGGGATAGATGGCATGAATTGTTATCATTTGAAAGAGAAGTTTGGGGATATAGTTTCCTTTCCTTTCCCTATTAATATTTTTAAGGAGGATCTTGGGTTTTGAGGGCTACATGCTGGTTCTTGTTACCTACATGTTTGTGAAGACAAATTTGAGTATGAATTGAAGGTGAAGCTTGGGGACTAAGGGTTGCTAGATAGATTCCCTTTCCATTTATTGTTGAATATTTTGAATAAAATGCATTGCATGAGTACTTCTTATTGTTGATAAGCCCATATTTTCCAAACTACCTAAGTCATATGTATATACATTTTGATTGTGTGACTGTTAAAGCCTTAGTGGTTACTCTATTTTTTGTTGTCAACCATGACTATCTAAATGTGTAGGGGTCACCTCTTGGGATTGGGGGTTGATTGCTTGGAAACTTAATGATATTGAATAAGGTTTGGAGGTGAGCACTTCCTCTCTTGCCTAGTTGCCACTTACTATGGATACTTGTTGTGGATGTTAGAAGTGTCATGGATACAAAAAAATCTCGTGTTATTGTAGATACAAAAATGTTGTGTTATTATGAAGATTATTTGTAATGAAAATTATCTGCAAGTCTTGAGTGTTTGGATGAATCATGTTAGAATGTTATTGAGTAAATTATTGAAATATCACAACCAATAATACTATGAATATGTTGTGTATATTGTAATAAATTATAAAGTGAAAATTGAAAACCAGTGAAGTAAAAATTGTATATTTGTAAAAATAATGTTAAAGTTAAACAAAAGAAAAAAGGTTGTATATTTGTGTGAATATAATTACAAATGGCTCAAAAATTTTAAACTTATATGCTTTGTTTGAAATAAATTACTATTTGAAATATATTACATACTCGAATAGGATATATGAATAATGAAATATAACACTTGAATAAAATTTGTATAAATGCTTGTATACACACAATACATTCTATAAATTACTTTCTATAAATTTCTAGAGGCCATAGCTGAGTAAGCATTTAAGTTTACAATATGAATTACTATTTGAAAAAGTAATTAGTATTACAACACAAAATTTCAATATAGAAATGGATGCTTGTATGCTAAACTAATATTAGCTTCTCTTATAAGCTTATTGTGAAAACTAGAACACTATTGTAGAAACTTAAGTGTGTTTGAATTGTGTTTAAGTAAAATAATATATATGGTAACCTATTTCAAGTAATTAGAAATTACCTTCGGTGAATAGTATGTAAAATTATGTCCCCTCTTTTAGACAATATAAAAATTTGGAGAATAATATTTAAATTCACCCATGAATTTAATATGTCTTATTTTCACATGTAGAAAAAATTCATATAAATAATATCAATATTTTAACTTACTTTTGGACAGAATTTACTCTTTTTTATTATTCTTTATAAGTAATCATTTAAAATTACCTATCTAATTTTATAACGTACATATTATATGTAGAGTAATTTCTTACTCTACACCATTTTTAATTAATTTATTATTGATTCAAGTGCTCCAATTTTGGTCCCTGTGCACTTTGAGCAAAGCTGTAGAGTTTTGGAGCAGAGGACCGGTTCATTTTGCCTAAGTGTCGAAGTGCAGCAGAAGCTGCCAAGTGTCATCCTCAGAGCACGATTCCTTTTTCCCCTTTTTATTCCTTTCATTTAATTTTGGCCTAAGTATTGGATTCAAGCAAAAGTATCCAAATGTCACTTTTCAAGAGACGAAGATGGACAGTTGGCCACTTCCAAGGACCCTTTTTGTAGCTTTCTAAAAAACCACAGATCGCGCCACATACCCAGTAGTAGTTAAGCGTAATGCACCACATGTTAGCATCTGTGTATCATAGAGATGCTCATCTTTTCTATTTTAACAAAGACTTTCAATGAGCCAAGAGGCATAGAGAGCGGAAGCCACCAAGTGTCAGCATCTAGGGGTTTTTAGTCCAACACTTTCATTCAGCGCATAAAGGCATCATTTCATTTTGCTTAAGTGTCAAAGTGCAGTGAAAGCTACCAAGTGTCACCTTCTGGGTCCCTCTCTACTCCATCCCCAAAGAAAGCGGAAGGCACCATATACCCCTAAAAGGAGAAGTAAAAGATGCCACGTATCTCCCTAGGAGCAGCAGAGGCTGCCATGTGTCAACCTTTGAGAGACCACCTTCGAACCTGATTGCCAAATGAAGATCATGGTGGGTCTCGAATGATATTTCAAGAGACCAAAGAAGCACTGAGTGTCAATAGATGAAGATTGCCACGTGCATCCATCCTTTCTTAAGGGTTGCCAAGGCAGAGAATGCACTGAGTTTTGTTTAAATAAAGCTGTAAAGTATCGAGGAAGCGAGCTGCGATAGATGTCAAAGGCGAAGCATTCCTCAATGAAATATGAGAAAGTAGAAGCGGCCAAGTGTCGCCCTCTAATGCCTCCTAGTCAAAAGGAAAGAGTTTTCATAAATTGGCTAAGTGTCCATCTACCTATTAGAGTGAAAGTGGAGGGAAGTTCAGTGATAGTTATTCTCGGTAGATAAAATAGTACACTGGGTAGATTTTTGGGGGCTTACAAGCATTGAAGATGCCATTTGTTTGTCCCCTAATAGCAGAAGTAGAGTAGACAGTTGAGCGGCCAGAGAGTTGATGGAACGAGGAATTTCAGGCATGAAGAAAGGTACAAGACATGGATTGCCATGTCACTATCAGGGAAGTTCCTGATAAGACCAAAATGCATTTAAGGCATTGAATGCACCGTCTGATTTGTCTCTTGTGAGTGAAGGACAGAGTGAAATTTCATGGGAAAGGGGATGATCAAAGAAGACATCCAAGGTTATATAAGCAGGATTGTAAAATCTGAAAAAGGGGGGGGGGAATTTCTCATAATTTAGACTTCTTATAATTTTGACCAGTAATATCATTTGCTCTTGTCTTAATTTTCTTAAGTTTTAAAGTTGATGTCATCTTGCATGTTTCTATGCCCTTTATGTGGCTAAATGAATTAAGGAAAATTAATCTCCATGCCTTGGTTGGTGTTATTTGTGTCATTTGCAAATTGGTCTATTCTGTAGATTTTCTAGTGTTGTGATTGGAAATGTTATTTGATTTTGTTTCATTTTTTGGAATCTGAAGCTCTACATAACTGTGTGTGACTCCTGCACCTCTTATGTGATTGGAGGAATCTATAAGAAGATTGAACACTATGTTGGTGTTAACAATTCCTATATCTCAGTAAAAGACTCGCTTGTTGTGAGCCTCTGTTTCTGTTATTCCAATCTTTTACATTGATCATGCACTTGTCTGCTCTTAAATGTAATTAAATCTTATAATAGTTACTCTATGCTCAAGTTAGAATTAGGATTACTCTTAGGTGCATCACCATAGTTAGGTTTTAATTCTTGCATTTTGCATTTCTATTTAGTCTCCTATCCCTTTTCCCCAACACCTATAAAATAGAAGAGACCAGCTTCTTTAAAACCTGGAGGTCATTTCAAGCTGGATTGTCCCACAGCTTGAAACTTCCCATTATTGATTGGCTAAGACTTAGCACAATTCTACGTCATCAACAGTTTTTGGCATGCTCGGTGGGACAAATATTTTAAGAAGTTGAAGAATTTTGGTGGTTCTTTAGCCAATCAACTTTTGGAGGTTTTCATCAACACCAACAATGACTCTGAGTCATCAACCGATCAAGCAGTATCATCAAGAAATCCCTTTGGTATGTATAACTCTGTAACTCATAGCTATGAGTCTTATTCTCCTTATATATTTAATCAAGAACATGCTTCTACTAGAACCATGTCAAGTAACAAGGATGTAGATGGTTATGAGCTATACCAATCTTATGACCAGTCTCCCCAATATGCCACATATCAAGCCCAACCTGACCTTATTTTCACCTTCAAAAAAGCATTGCTGGGTTTTAAAAAATATGTATTAGAGCTTGACAACAGAATGGAATATGGCCAAGAGATTCCTTGTCATATCATCTATCAAGTACGGGAAGCAGTAGGCCTAATCAAAAGTGAGTGGGATCCCATTAAAAGGGCAAATGGGTAAGAGCTTACATATGAGATGTTAGAAGTGTGTGGATTGATTGCATTCCTAGAAGAGAGACTAAGTGTTCATGAGAACCAGCCTTGCCAAGTCTACCAAACTTCATATCCACCACCACAAACCCCATATCAAACATATGCCACCCCTGTTCATGAACAAAGTCAAACTTGTCAAGATCACTTCCCCAATAAAGCAGAACCTATGATAGCAACAATGGAATAAAATCTCAATCACTCGCTTTCCTCTCAAGTCCCTTCTACTCTCCCTCAAGAAGCTTCTTCTTTTCCATCACAACCTTCTTCTTCATCCTATTTCAGAGAAGAATATATTTTGAAGGAAGCAGCTGAGTACGCAGAAGAGTATGCTCAATTCATGGCTAGTCAAGATGATTCCATAGGTACAGATGAGGAAGAAATCACCATAGATCCCCCTTTTGATGAACAAGAGGATAAGTCACAAGTTGTGGTATTAACCTCTGAAGAGGAAGAGATCATTTATGACTTCTTGGTCACCTTGCAAGAGGGTATGGAGGAGTATGGATACTCCCTTGATCAAGCCATTGAGATAGGTGACACTATCATTCAAGAAGGCTATGGATTGGCCAGATATGGAAAAGATGACTGTGACACTCATCTAAATATGCAAAAAGTATGCTAGCTTTTAGATTCATCCTTTCAAGGAGGTGCAGTCATCACGAAGCATGATGATACTATAAAGCTAGAATTTAAAGAAGATGAGCCAAAAGAGAATGGGTATCAAAAGGCACATAGTGAATAACTAATAGCCAATGATTTCTTGATGACACCTGATAGCATGAAGAACTAGCATTCGATAGGCATTCAAGGACAAGAAGAGTTCGTAGATGTCAAACACATGTTTTGCTCAGACTCGTCCGCGTGCAAGTAGACCTGTGTGGCTGGTGCAGAGAACATTTCATCAACGACATATCTGTTGCAATCACCGGTATGGCAGCACAAGTTGGCTTGTCATAAAGAGGACGTGGGAAAGTTCATTTTTGATCTTGGAGGAAAATAAGGATTTGTAATTAATGTAGTTAGGTAGTTTCCATTCTTGCATCACTTTGTTTTTGTTTTTTTTGCTTTCTCACTTTCTTTTAAAATAAGCATTTTAAATGCAGAGTCCACGTCTTAGGAATTCTTTAATTCTTTATTTTTGTTGCAATAAATGCTTCCCCAAATCTTTTAATATTTCTAAGGTACCTTATGTCGCATAACATGTCTGCCTTGCTATTTCCTGAAGATTGAGTAGGATTTGCTAATGGTCACCTAGAATTAATGCCATTTAGGACTTGATTGGCCCATACATACCCCCTTAGAAAATTTTAAAGTTTACAACTCTCAAGCACTCCTGCAAAAATATCTTGCTCATTACAATTGTTAGCACCTAGTGAAATTATTTTAGCAAGTGCATTTTTATCTTGAGCAAAGTTCATACCAGGGTATCATACAAGAAACATAGAGATGGCAAGAGCATCATCATCCCAACAAGGAGCAGTGGCACTAGGATATCTCGATAGATTACTGGCAAGCAAATCATACACTACAATCCCTGTGCAACCACCAAGAAGTTACCCAAGAACCAAAGCCCTGGAAGTCTGCCAAACCAATGACCCATCCAAATTCAGGGACTATGCAGACGAAATCATGGACCTGATTCTACAAAGAGCCAGTGGTAAGAACCTCAGAGAGGGGGCACATCAAAGCTACCTATAGAGAGCCAGGGTGAGGTAATATGAGATGTTCAAGATGAGGATATGGACCTCCCAGCTAGCTCAATTCATTGTCCCTGTTATGCATCCATGCCCAAATATAGTCAAATTGTGTGCAGACTTACTCCATCCACAATCTTGTTCCATCCAACAAGGCCCCTTCATGCTGCAGGTCACCCCTCAAGCAATTAGGGACATGTTTGCCTTGTGATATGATGATACTACCACCTTCCCTACTATTGAAAGGGCATAGAAGACATGGGCAAATGTCAACACTTAGGCCAGGTTTTTGAGGTTTGAGTTGTAAATGACTAATGGTGACACAACTGTGCCTATGCTCCCCACTTTAAGGACTCAGTTTATGCCCGCTAGCCAAGATGCACTATCGATGATGGCTCTCATCTTTGGCATGAAGGATGACGCGGTGGTATACGTAGAGCAAATGGCCATCCTTTTTAGGCTAAAAATAGTTGACAAGATGCAAGAGTACCATCTTGACTTCTCTGAGCACCTTGCCTTCTCTATGATCGAGCAACTGACCCAGTTTAGGGCACAAGGGATATTCAGGTATTCCTCCTTTCTATTCCACCTCATTCTACACCAAAACCTTGACCTTTTCTCCTAATTTATGAGCCTCAACCTATATGACCCAGCCTTTGATCCCTAAAGAACCATCCCTGTGTCCGCATGGACATATATTTTATCAAAAACCTGTGACACATATGACAGTTGGGAATTATTCGTCACCCCTATTCTTCATTACCTTAGCGTTGAGCCTATTATAAACAGGTTATTCCCAAGTGTCACAAACCTCCTGGTTAGTTGTCCCATCCCATGTGATTACTATTTTGGGGCCCATCACACAACCTTAAGGGTCCATGGATTTTGTGGGGAGTCAGTATTGCTACCAAAAGTTTTGACTCTTCGGTTAGCATTCCTGGAAATTACCAAGTAGGTTTCAATGGTTGATAATGAATATAGCTCTAAAAAGAAGAAAAGGAGGATGTACAACCTCCCATGGATGGCAGGTAATGTAAGCCTGGAAGCCAAAGAAGCCGAAGCCATGCTGTTGAGGAAGCTGACCTCCCTGGGCTTCCTATTGATATAAGACAAGTGGGTTTATGACCCAACAGATTACATAGCCTCTGTAGTGAGGACAAACATAATTGGAGCTAGGATTGTGCATGAAAGTCGCCCCTATTGGGAAACCAGAAAAAATCCTGCAGAAGACACCCCTAGTCTCTATGTCCAGTTGACAGACCTGCCTCTCCCATCGAACAGGCCATGGGAGACCTTCTATGATAAATAGAGGGAGTATGATCCTAAGACCAAGATGACCTCTGGATTGAGAAGGACGCTGAGAAACAAAGGTTGGGATGCATAAAAAATTGAAGCCTATTGGAAATATAGGCAAGAAATCTCCCAGACCACCCATACTTTTGGAGGTGTGGACTTAGATGAAAGGTGGGAAGAACTTTGGGATGAATGGCATCCATCCCCTATTTCTAGCCTAGAAACCAGCCAAGTGCTGGCACTTGGAGCAGAGCATTAGGCTGAAGTGGGACCAAGTCAACAGTCGCAGGCTTTAGAACAAGCTGCAACTGCCATAGAGCAGCAAAGAAGTGTGGCATCCCCACCACAAGCTTCTACATCAGCAGGAGTAATTAAAGTCCCCAATTCCCCACATGTGCCACCAATAATAGAGGCAGAAGGGAGACGAACGTAGCCAGAGGTGGAGACACTGATAAAAATAAGAAGGGTGCAATTCTAATTGGACCCAGAAGAGGAAGAGGAGCCTTCACAACACCCCATGCAGATCACTGCAACCTCCCCACAGGTAAGTATTCCTCCCCCTCCTCCCTCTCAACCTATTCCCCACCCTATCAGCATAACACCTCCACCTAGTCAAATGACACCTCCTCCCACTGCTGACATTCCCATTTTGCAAGCCACCCCCTCATCAACACCTCAAGCCCTCACATTACCCCATTTTCCCCCTTCCATTCCCAGGAAGATGCCCCTGCAACTCACCCCTACACAACCAATGGCTCTCCAATACGGCCTGTCACAAGGATTTCCTTTCGCAGGGGGACATATTGCGTCCCCTTCCACCTTCCAGACGTAGGTCAATGTTGCTAGGAAGGCAAGAGAAGCCTAGTTGGAGAAGAAGAGGAGTAAAGAGAATAAAACACCGGTCCCAACGTTGCTAGGCTAAGTGAACAAATGCAGCCAGAGGACTACACCATGAATGCATTAGCCATTGACATGTCCCTGTTCAGGCCTTAAGACAAAGTCAAGCTGCTGACTGAATCTACTTCTGTAGTCACAGAAGATTACTTAAAGAAATCTAGGAGATTACAGAAGATGGACGCTGATTTGGCTCAGGAGAAGGCAAACTATAATAGTTTGACCGAACAAATAAATAGGAAAGACAATGAGATAGCTAGTCTGCAAAAACAATTGCAAGATATTGTTTCCCTCCAGACTCAACAAGCAATTTAGGCCCAAAAAGATTCATTAAAGATGGAGCTTACACTCGTGAAGGACACAGCAATAGCTCTAAGAAGGGAAAATGCAACATTGTAGGGAAGAGTCGAAGGACTCCAATTATAGGTTACCCAATCACAACAAGGGATGCTGGAAGAACAGAACAAGGTTACGACTTTTCAAGCCCAATTCTAGGCTGAGCAGCAGAGGGCAGCACAACTGGCAATTGAGCTTAGCCAATAGGCCAAGAGGTACCAGAGTCATGCAGATGGTGAAGGAGCTCTACGAGTCATCATGGGCAAGGATCTCTTCTGATATTATCTAGCTTAGGCCACTTTTCACCTTCCTACACAATGCACATCAACTGTGTGAAAGGGTATAAAATCTAGTACAGAGCACTTTGGCCACGATCTCCCAGAGAGTCATGGACTCTCATTCATTACTAGAGAAGCTATACAGCTCAAGGGATGCGATATTGGCAGCCATAGGGATCCCTGACAGAATGGCTACCACAAAATGGATAAATGAAGAGTTTAATCAAAATGCCACAGCCAACAATTGCAGAAGCTACCTCGATGTCGTGAAGGAAGGCATCGGTGAGATGAGACAACACATTGAAGATTTGGTGTAACTAGGCTTGCATTCCCCATTTCCAGATGCAAGGATGGTCCTGATGGCTGATCAACTCCAACCATTATTGCTAGCTAAACAAAGGGATTAGATAGTTTTCTAGAGCTTGCAGGATGATTCCTCAGCCCCAGAGGTCGAGATTGTTCTCATTCCTATTTTCTAGCTAGAATCCAAGCTGAAAGCCACTGCCCAGGTCTTGCAAACCTTCTCACACAAGGATCTCATTAGCTTGGACCTGGCTTTTGATGAGTTACAGAGCAAACAAGGATTATCTAACCATGAGTGGTCTATCTTCCAGATAGCTCTTTTGAAGCTATAAATTTTAAAACTTTGATCGAGCGAGAATTAAGTTTTTTTTAGCAGGCTCAAAAGCCCTGGTGGTCACCAATAACTATAGAATAATTTCTTACCCTACACCATTTTTAATTTATTTATTTTTGATTCAAGCACTATAATTTTGGTCCCTGCGCACTTTGAGCAAAGTCACAGAGTTTTGGAGCAGAGGATGGGTTCGTTTTGCCTAAGTGTTGAAGTGTAGCAGAAGTTGCCAAGTGTCATCCTTAGAGCATGGTTCCTTTTCCCCCTTTTTGTTCCTTTCATTTAATTTTGGCCTAAGTATTGGATTCAAGCGGAAGCAGCCAAGTGTCACTTTTTGGGAGACGAAGATGGATAGCTGGCCACTTTTGAGGACCCTTTTTGTAGCTTTCCAAAAAACCACAGATTGTGCCACGTACCCAGTAGCAGTTAAGCGTAATGCACCACATGTCATCATCCACGTATCATAGAGATGCCCGTGTTTTCTATTTTAACAAAGACTTTCAATGAGCCAAGAGGCATAGAGAGCGAAGCCACCATGTGTCAGCATCTAGGGGTTTTTGGTCCAACGCTTTCATTTAGCACATAAAGGCAGCATTTCATTTTGCTTAAGTGTTAAAGTGCAGTGGAAGCTGCCAAGTGCCACCTTTTGGGTCCCTCTCTACTCCATCCCCAAAGAAAGTGGAAGGCACCATATACCCCCAGAAGGAGAAGCGAAAGATGCCACATATCTCCCTAGGAGTAGTGGAGGCCGCCACGTGTCAACCTCTGAGAGACCACCTTCGAACCTGATTGTCGAATGAAGATCATGGTGGGTCCTAAATGATATTTCAAGAGACCAAGGATGCATCGAGTGTCAACAGATGAAGACTGCCATGTGCATCCATCCTTTCTTAAGGGTTACCAAGGCAAATAATGCACTGAGTTTTGTTTAAATAAAGCTGTTAAGTATTGAGGAAGTAGGCTACAACAGATGTCAAAAGTGAAACGTTCCTCAATGAAATATGAGAAAGCGGAAGTGGCCAAGTGTCGCCCTCCAGTGCCTTCTAGTCAAAAGGAAAGAGTTTTCATAAATTGGCTAAGTGTCCGTCTACCTATTAGAGTGAAAGTGGAGGGAAGTTTGGCGATAGTTATTCCTGGTAGATAGAACAGTGCACTAGGTAGATTTTTGGGGGATTACAAGCATTGAAGACGTCGTATGTTTGTCCCCTAACATCAAAAGTAGAGTAGACAGTTGAGCGGCTAGAGAGTTGATGGAACAAGGAATTTCAGGTGCGAAGAAAGGTACTAGACATGGATTGCCATGCCACAGTTAGGGCAATTCCTGATAAGACCAAAATGCATTCAAGGCATTGAATGTGCCGTCTGATTTGTCTCCTGCGAGTGAAGGATGGAGTGAAATTATGCGGGAAAGGGGATGATCGAAGAAGACATCCAAGGCTATATAAGCAAGATTGTAAAATCTGAAAAAGCGGGGGGGGGGAATTTCTCATAGTTTAGACTTCCTGTAATTTTGACTAGTAATATCATTTGCTCTTATCTTAATTTTCTTAAGTTGTAAAGTTGATGTAATCATGCATGTTTTTGTGCCCTTTACATGGCTAAATGAATTAAGGAAATTTAAACTCCATGCCTTGGTTGGTGTTATTTGTGTCATTTGCAAATTAGTCTATTCTGTAGATTTTCTAGTGTTGTGATTGGAAATGTTATTTGCTTTTGTCTTATTTTTTGGAATCTGAAGCTCTACATAACTGTGTGTGACTCCTGCGCCTCTTATGTGATTGGAGGAATCTATAATAAGATTGAACACTATGCCGGTGTTAACAATTCCTATATCTCAGCAAAAGACTCCCCTGTTGTGAGCCTCTATTTTTGTTATTCCATTCTTTTACATTGATCATGCACTTATTTGCTCTTAAATGTAATTGAATCCTATAATAGTTACTCTGTGCTCAGGTTAGGATTAGGATTACTCTCAGGCGCATCGCCATAGTTAGGTTTTAATTCTTGCATTTTGCGTTTCTGTTTAGTCTCTTATCCCTTTTCCCCAACACCTATAAAACAGAAGAGACCAGCTTCTTTAAAACCTGAAGGTCGTTTCAAGCCGCATTGTCTCACAACTTGAAACTTCCCATTGTTGATTGGCTAAGACTTAGCGCAATTTTACGCCATCAACATTATACATATACATATAATTCATGTATATAAAAGAATATAGCTCTTTTTTTTGAAAAGACACATATAAAAATGAAAGAGATTTTTTTCATAAAAAATTTATATTAGGGTGTAGCGAGGCTTTAGCCCACCCCCATGAAAGGAGAGGGAATGATAACATCAACACTCTTGCTCCTTATTATAAAAGGGGTGTGGAAGTGGCCACAGTCC
Organism: Torreya grandis; assembly: GCA_037957365.1. Taxonomy (NCBI): domain Eukaryota; kingdom Viridiplantae; phylum Streptophyta; class Pinopsida; order Cupressales; family Taxaceae; genus Torreya; species Torreya grandis. The sequence continues at coordinate 1,764,858 of JARHVA010002307.1, forward strand.
CACCTATGGTGGGATGACGTCAAGGTCACCTCCCCCTTGAAAAAGGGGAGATGGCTGGCTGCAATCCCACTAAAGCAGAATAGTGGTCGACTGTCATATCTTCTCTTTTATATTTGTAATTGTGACTACGACTAAAAAAATATTGTATAAACCTTCTACTTATTATACTCACTATTATGATATTATTTATTATACATACATACATACATACATACACACACACACACACACACACACACACATGTGTGTGTGTGTGTGTGTGTGTGTATACATACATATATATATATTTATTTATATACATATATATATGTATATATGTATACACACACACACACACACACACACACACACACACACATAAGTATATATATATATAAGGTTTTAGATCTGGGGATCCTTATAGAGGGAACATATTGAAGCATGAACAATAGTGTTGACACAAGTGTCTACAAGACAACACAAGTTTATGTGTTGAACATACATACATACACACATATAAACACACACACACGCACACACACATCGTATTTTATATCTTTGGATCCCTATAGAGGGAACATATTGAAGCATGAACAATAGTGTTGACATAAGTGTCTACAGGATAACACAAGTTTGTGTGTTGACAAAAATATTGTCTATTTTTTAACTCACATTATTCAGATTTACCTAGACATTAGTATATAAATGAAGAACAATTTATCCTTCATATTTATATTATCATAATATTGAATGTTGTACTTTATATATTTGGCATATGCTTAGATTCAATATTTCTTAGTAAAATATCAATAGAATCTAATTCCATTAATTGATCTTCTTTTAGAGTAGTTTACTCTTTGTTTGATTATGATACTTTCTTTTATATTAATCCTTATTTCCAAAAAAGGTTAAACAATGGATAGTGAATCGACAAGGAGTGATGACACCTATGTGGTAGTAAAGAGGTGTCTACATATGGGAAGGAATATGCATTTTTTTTGAGTTGTTAAAAATGTGGGGCACCATGATATCAACAAGGCTTGTTGCAAAAATTTCAAATAATTACTAGACTCGGGTATCTTTTCTATTGAAAATCACTTGCAGAGTTAATGTCATGGCATTACAAGAATAAAAGCAGTGATGGATTTGGCATGTTCCTTTGAATTCAAACACATTTAATAATTATGGCCTGAAAAATTGAAAGATAGGTTATACAGTGTACAGTTTGATTTGGTAATAGATGGTGTTAACCCCTTTTCTATTTTTAAAACTAACATCTTTGATGCTACTTTGTTTGGTAGTTTAGACCATTGGATCTTGTATACAAATTGTGTGTAAGCTTATTAAAATTTAAAGGTGAAATATTATTCAATCAATGTGAACACACCCAAACATTTTATGATGTTAATAAAATTTGCTTCTAAGTAAATTATTGTGTAGCTTTTTCACATTTACCCTATATATTTTGTCCTATATTTTTTTAAAATTTTATAATTGAAGACTAATTTTTTGTTTTGTTTTTTATTGGTTAAAATAAATTGATATGACAATTTTATTTAGTTAAAATTAGATACTTTGAATAAGTATAAATATTTAACTCTAAAAAGAACCAATCACTTTTTTAATATTAAAACTTATAAAATTAAGTGCCTTATGTCCATATGTCCTTTTAAGCTTTAAATTTTTTTTCATAAAAGTGCAATCATTTATATGAAACTTTGAAAAATATGTACATATCATAAATATGTGCTATTTATCATGTGCTTTCTCCACACGGGAGAAAGACTAGTAGTTCTGTAATTTAAATTTATGAGTGTCTATAATTATATATGGAATTGGTTGGCACATATAACTTACTCAATTATGTAATATATCTTTGTTATATCACTATTTTCATTTAGTATGTTTAATTGGAGGAACAATCTATTTCTAAATTAATTTTATAAAAAAGGACAAATAATTGTGAATAAGTGATCAATTATTGGACATCTTATATAATATGTTGTGATTAGGTTTTACAAACTATTATTAAATAGAAATTGTACTATAATATAATACTTCTATAATAACTAATAATCTTTTTTGTTTACAATTAATCTTATCACACACATCTTATCAAAACTATTGAACCTCATCCAATAATTAATCCTTTTCCACTACATATTTAACAAATTTATATAAAATAAAACATATTAACCAATATAAATAACGAAGTCAATAATAAGTTTTACTAAACAATTCACATTTCTTATGTTCGCATACTAATATTTTTTCCTTGTTAAATTTTTTGTTACACATTTTTGTCATAAAATTAAAATAATATTTACACCACATATTCCAAATCTTTATTTCATCCCTATGACATCTTTATTTAATATTAAATGTTGAGAGGGCAACATGACTTTAGAATGATTAAATATATAGAGGGTATATATTCTCTTTCACCTAAAAGCGTAGAAATCATAAATAATTACTAAAAAAAAAAAAAAATGGTCCTAAAATTTATATAATATAAGTTTTGAGGAGTTTTCTAGTTCTAGTTAATAATTTGTTAGTGGTTTTCCGTGTTTATGAAATAAGTTTTGTTGATCCGTTTTTTGCTTTTGGCTTCTGGTTAATTTATGTTTGGTTAAAAGCTTTCTCTTTCAAACTGCTACCGATTTTCAATTATTTTTGTTTTATTCTACTCTTATTTAAATTAATGGTTGTAGGAGCCTTATAAAACATAGTTTATTCATTTTATTTAATAAAAAAATATATGTTGTTGGAAAGATATTTATGGTTTCTACAATTCATATGTTTAACTTTATAATTGTGGATATCAAAAATGGTTTTTCGAATATTTATCATTCTTAAATTTTATAATTGAATATTAGTTTATGTTTGTGTTTTAGTAATGTTTATTTTTTGTTTGTGGGTATTTTGATTGTTGATGAGATTTGAATGTGGATTGTTTGAAATAAATGTATCCGTTTTAACTATTATATAACAATTCAAAGAATAAAATTTTGATATCTTTTTATATTTATCATCTGCGTAATTTATATACATAAGTGTGACCCCTACTTCAAGATATTTTATACCCACTTGTTAAAAATATGCAATGGACCCAATAAAAAAAGAATTTAGGTGAATGATTACAAATTACTTATTTCTCACCACTATCTTAAACCCTCGAACCCAAATTTAAATTAAATATTATTGGAATAACTATTAACTTTTAGTTGTATATGGACTTTATTTCGATACTTTCTAACTTTTTTTTTTCTTTTTCTGATTGAATTTTTTTGTTTGAAATATATGTATTCTCTTGAAGTATTTCTAAAGCATCTGTGTAATTTAGACACTCTTTTGAATGTCTCTTTTGGCATAAATGTCTCCATCCTTTATTTCCACTATTTTTATTTTTTGATATTGGAGGTTAGTTTGAACACCAATAAGATCTTAATTTGAAATATGTGTGTGTGTGTGTGTGTACATTTTAGTTCACTTAAACATTTTAGCAAAATTAAGATAATTCATTATTTCGATATTTATTAAGCATTTACAAGTATTTCAAAGATGAGGAAACACATAAATTAACGTTAGAGATACAATGTATAACATTCGTTTATCTAAATGATAAATCATTTAATTATTGATATTCTTTCTTCGATAATATATAATGTTGAAGAGTGAGACAAATATTAAAATAGTCCAATTTTTTTATGATATAACACATATCGATTAAGTAGTTTTCCTTAAAATTTTGTATCAAGATGTCCAATGAAAATTTAAAAAAAAAGGTACGATTGTTATTTCAATTAATAAAGTTGTTTGACTCATAAAAACTTACAAAAAAATCAATTCTTGTTGTTAATAAATCTTGACATGATAAAAGAGACAAGACTAAAATTATACTATTAAAAACTCTAACAAAATAAATGCTCCTTAATCTTTCATTCTTAATTTAAAATCATCACATAAAACAATACTCAATCCCAAAAAAATCCATTAAACTCGCTTTCTTATAAAAACTTCTTTCATAATTTTAATACTTAAAATGATGATAATACTTTGTCAAAATATTCTAATGACATATGTGTGAACATTCCCATCAATGATTTTGATGTGGAGGGACATTATTTTTGGCATGAGCTGACATCACCCTAAGCATGTCTTATTTTTTTTTGGGGTTACCAATGGATTTTTAAAGAATATAATGGCATCATATTAAATACTATATCGTATACCCTAAAGTATTTTTATATATTTATTTAAATTATTATAATAAATTATTTAAAGATAAAGATATTGATATTTATGTACATATATAAAAAGTATATAATACTTCAAATAAAATATAATAAAATTAAATTGATTCCCTTATAAAAGTTGGTGGTAAAGAGTGTAAGTAGCATAGGTTATTTAAAGCTACTGACCATATTATCTAATATGAAGTTAGTTATGATGATTTTTTGTATCAAATTTATAAAATTTCATACAATATGTCTATATGCACAAAAGCACAATCATTTATATGAAACTTTAAAAAATATTCACATAATAAATGTGTGCTATTTATTGTGTGCTTTCACTTTAGGGGAGAGGGATTAGTATTGTGTAACTTAAATTTATAAGTGTATACAATCATATGATAATTGATTGGCACATCTGACCTACTCAATTATGTAATATATGTCCCTATCATGTCACCATTTTCATTTAGTGTGTTTAATTGGAGAGAAAATCTAACTCTAAATTGATTTTATTAAAAAGAAGAGGGACGAGTAATTGTGAATAGGTGACCGGTTATTGGACATTTTATATAACATGTTGTGATTGGGTTTTACAAACTATTTTTTTGATATGTTTCAGGGATTACGGACCCCTACCTGATTAAAACATAGAGCAAAATAAAGTGGCTTGGCTTGATGGTCTACACCGTCAAGGTATAGGACCACCACCATAAGCAAATACATAACCATCAGAAGTAGACATTATATATTCTAATTTTTTTCAAAAAAAAAACTTTTACAAACTAACAAAGATAAACTTACATTTAATGAATTATACCACTATGCCCTAGCCAAAAACCTACAAACCAAAAATAACCACATTTTAGTCTATCCAAATCACCTCAGCCCCACTTCCACTAGTATCCAAAACTTCACTATCCATCAAAACAAGCTCAGTGCCGCCCACCCCTCTCCCCCCCATGTCTTCTACATTTTCCAACTTTAGCTTGGACAATGCTGGTTTTGCCACCTTCACCATCTGTTCAACCTTGCTAAAGGTCACAGTTGGTAGACACCTGGCCATCATCTTCCTTCTTTGATGATCCATTACCATCTTCCTCTTAGACCCTTTCTCTACAAGCCAAGAAGGAGCAGGAAAATGACCATGTGCAAACCCTCGAATCAAAGCGTTCATCGCATTAATCTTCTCTGATTCCCTATGAACTGCATGCCACTTGGCCAACTGAGGTAGGGGAGCTTTAAATTCTTCCAATTGAGGGAGAACCACTCACCATCTTCCTTCACAACGTCCTCACTAGAACACAGATTATCCAATTGCTCCACAAAGAGAAACATATTGTTCTTCTAAATCCCTAAACAAAGAAAGAGGAATATAACCCAAACCATCTTTCCCCGAAAAGGGGAGCTCTTCAAATGGGCCAACCTTCACCTTATCAATTTCATCCAACAATCTTCCCTGACAGTCTGGGCAAACAAAGGAGAAGATCTTTCACTTGAGTTTTATTTGAAAGCACCATCAACGGATTACTAGCAAATAAAGTTGCCATATCTGAATTGACTTTTACCCTTTTGCTTTCCACTAATGATCTTTACAATTATCAACTCTTGCTTCCTCCACTTGATCTATGCCCATGTTGGCCAAAAAATTGACCACTCTATTGCTTTCCCTAAAGTAATTGGCGCTCAACCAACCCTTAAATTGAGTCAACATCGTCCATCCCTGGGCCATAATATTCTTAGAGTGCCAAGCAACAGCCTTTTGCTTAGCTAGAATCAGAATCACCACTTGGGAATCTCTTTCAATTTCCAAATATTCCACCTCACAATTGAGAGCTAAGAATATATCGCGAGCGCTCCTTGAGTTTTAGTTTCATTGTTAGTCTCATCCAACAATTTATAAGATGTTGCCCTAATTAAAGACCCACTACAATTTTTAATCACACAACCAACTCCAAAAACTCCCAAATCACTTAATAATGTGATACTTTTACAATAACTAATAATCACATTTTATTTTACAATTAATCTTTTCATATACATCTTATCAAAATTATTAAACCTCATCCAATAATTAATCCTTATCCGTCATCCAATAATTTGACAAAATTATATTTTAGAAAGTGCCTCCATATTAATATCCTCTAGTATATCTTTTTCTTGTTAAATTTTTGTTACACATTTTTGTAATAAGATTTAAAAAAAAAATCTACCCTTGCATATTCCAAATCTGTATTTCATCCCTATGACAACTTTCTATCTTAAATATATGCTAAAATTTTATAACTTTTATTTAATATTCGCGTGGTGGTTTCTATCTTAAATGCTTTATTTGATATTAAATGTTGAGAAAGCAACGTGACTTTAGAGTGGGCGGAGATTAAATGTATACAAGCTATATATTCTCTTTCGCTAAAAGCGTAGAAACCATAAATAATTACCATCAAAAATGGTCCCCAAGATATACGCTTAACTTTATAGTTGTGGGCATCAAAAATGGTCCCCCAAATATTTTCCAGTGGTTAAATTTTATAGTTTTTAATTAATATATTTTTTAAAGTTTTATTATTATTTTTGGTTAATTATTAGTTTATGTTTGTATTTTTGTTTTTATCTATTTTTCAATGTGGGTATTTTGATTGTTATTGGGATTTAAATGTGAGTCATTCGAAATAAATGTATTTGTTTTAATTACTACATAATAATTTAGGGGATAAAATTTTGATATTTTTTGATTAATTTAAGAGTATTTTTCGAAATGGGACATGGGATGGGTTTGGGTCCATAATATTTAAGCGTGTTTTCTTTACGAATAAGTGTGATCCCTATCTCAAGATGTTTCCATAATCATTTATTAAAAATATGTAATGAACCCAACAAATATGAAACCTAAATTAATGATTACAAACAACTTATTTCTCACTATTACTCTAAATCCTTGAATCCAAATTTAAATTAAATATTAATGACGCAATTATTAACTTTTAGTTGTCTATAGACTTCTTTCTCTACTTTCTAACTTTTTTTATAGTTGAATTTATTAATTTGAAACATATTTATACCCTTAAATTATCCCTGAAACATCTATGTAATCTAAATACTCTTTTCAATACTTCTATTAACATAAGTGTCTTCATCCTTTATTTTTACCATTTTACTTTTGATTATTCGAGATTAGTTTAGATGTCAATAAGATCTTAATTTAAACTTAATCTATTTATATCTACATATACATTCTAAATAATTTAAATATTTAAGCGAAATTAAGATAATTCATTATTTCAAAATTTATTGAAAAATTACAAGCATTTTGAATATAAACAAATATATATTGAAATATATAAATTAACGTTAGAAATACAATATATAACATTCATTTATCTAAATTATAAATTATTTAATTATTGATATTCTTTCTTCAATATTATATAATGTTAAAGGACAAAATAAATATTAAAATAATTTATTTTTTATATAATATCAAAATGTCTAATTCAAATAATAAAAAAAATTCTATTAAATTCAACTTCTTATGAGTGCATGAAAGCTTATTTCAAAGTGATGGGAATGCCATGATGACAATACTGTTTTAAAAATTTCCATGACTTTATGTGTTCATTCTTTGAACATTCCTATCAATGATTTTGATGTGGAGGGACATGATTTTAGCATGAGCTCACATCACCCTAAAGCATGTTTTGTTTTTTTGGTTGGGTTTTCAAAGAATATACCATCATATTGTATGTTTTTTTAAAATAATTTTGCACATTCTTGATGATTAGAATAACTCCATGAGAACATCGCGTTGATGATTAGAATATCTCATTTTTATTAAATTCCATGGGGGGAGTAATATATGAATCAAAACATGTTTATTTATATTTTATTTAGTTTGAGTTTTAAAAAAAAAAAATTATAACAAGTTTAATATAATAATTGTAGTTTGATGATTTGTAATATCATTTATTTAGGTATAAATATTTGGACACATATATGAGAAGGTTGAGTTTAATTTTAACGAGATTTTGATAGAATATAATTTTTTAGTTGCAACAATTTAATTGAAAGAAATTTTGATTTAAATATACTTATTTTAATTATTATATATTTTTTTAAAAACAAAGAAATTGATATCTATGTAATTCAGATATAATAAATATATATTACTTCAAATAAAGTATAGTAAAATTAGATTGATCTTTCTCTGAGGGTTAGTGGTAAGGAGTGTAGGTAATATAGGTTGTTAAAAGCTACTAACTACATTATCTAATATGAAATTGGTTATAATAATTTTTGTAGCCTTCTATTTGTTAAGAATGGATGTTACGGGCATAATTTGGAGTTGAGTTGTTCCCTTCTTTTAAAAATTTACATGTTTAATAAGATTCTTACAATTGGTACCAAGGGTTTAATTATGGGCGAGTTTCTTTCCCCAATTAAACTATTCACTCAAAAGAATGGTGATGAATTTAAGGTAATCCAGAATCAAAAGTAGTCTTAGAAACAAACAAATAAAGGAAAATATTATTTGTCTTTTAAAAATTTCTTAGAAATTTAGTTTTAAAAGGATAATATAGAAGTGTAACTCCAGCGTTTCCACAACTAATAATACCTAAGTTTATAAAATATTTTAATATTATTTATATTCATATATATATTTTAAATTTAATTTGTCTTTGGAAGTAGCACAAAAATGGTACTAATGTGTGATGTTATTTGTGCCACAAGAAAAAAGTTAATTTAGGATAACTAGATTTTCCATAATTTTATGATATAGAATTAGGGCAAGTCCCAAAATCTCTTTACTATCTATAAATAAAACAATTTATAGAGGAATTGTGGAAGCAATTTTGGGTGGAGAACAAGAGTTGTGAAACTTAAATTGAAAAGAACCGAGCTAGTTTTTGGGATAATAAGGCGAGAATTTTTTTCTATTACATAATTATTTTAAGAACAAAGATTGTAAATTGAATAGAGGTATATTTTTTTTATGTAAATTGAAAATTATTTAAATAATTTATCTTCTGTATTATATATAGTATGTTATCATCAAGTAGATATCAATCATCTCATGTACAAAGCTCTTCTTTTATACAGAGGCTACTTGACAAGAGCAACACTCTTCATCGATGAGTATACCTACAACATATGAATTTGTATATAATATTAATACTTTATAGAAAATTTAAATTATATGTTAGTATTTATTTTAAGTTTTTCACGATTGTAATTTTTTTAAAATATATATTTTATGAATAGAGAGAGTTATCACAACCTTTTTGTAAAGGTAGGGATAATACCTTGACAAAGAGGTTGTGATGACTCTCCCTATACCTTAACCTCTTTGTCAAGGTGTTATCCCTACCTTATTTTATTGTGTTATTATTTTATATTATATATAGAGAGAGTCATCACAACCTATTTGTCAATGTGTTATCCCTATCTTGATGAAGAAGTTATTTTATTTCGTCAAGGTAGGCACTAACAAAACACCTCTTCTGCCATATAGTAGTTTCTTTAAGATAAATGAATTTTTTGTGTGTTGTCCTCAAATAAATTTATATTCATATTAATGTTGATGTGTATGGATATTGTACTAAAATTAAGTTAATATGCAAGTATTTAATACTTAATACTTAAATATTGAATTTGATGTTCCACTTTAGCCTCAATCGAGAAAAAAGATAAAGTACATATATCCGGTGTGCCATCTTGAAGATGGCATGCATCCTAATATGATCACAAGGAGTCATAGAGATGGTCTTAAACAATATTATTCAAGGGAAATGTTGGAGTGTTGGAAAAAAATAAAAATTAAAAAATTGTAGGACTTTTGATGAAGATGTTCTAGTACAAGAGGTGTTGGACTTAAAAATATGGTAGCTAGTTTCTTTTACATTGTTCACGATGATCATGATCATTATGATGATAATGTGGACAATCAAATTAATGATGATTATCATGAAGAACTTAATATGGATGATAATCTTAAAAAAATTGAATAAGAGGGAATTTTTAATATTTTCTCCCTCAAACTCTTATGTTTATATTGGGACAATGTAGAACATCAATGTTAGGTGCTATATTATTCGTTAATATACATAAAAGAAATGATTGATTAGTCAAACATCACTATCAATGCTCTATTGAGGTTAGATGACAATTTTATGACTATATATTCTGTTTTAAATACATTATATTTGATTTATCTTATATTTTTATATTTTTAATTGCATCCTACTAAAAACTAGTTTGTTCCTTAGAAATAACACATTCCCTTCTCATTTAAGGAGACATACAACTATTATCAAAATTTTGAGTTCTCTATGTTAATTATTATGCATGTAAAAATGATTGCATTTTATTTAGGAAAGAATATACACATCTTGTGAGCTATCATAAATGTGGGGAATTGTAGTATCAACAAGAAGTTAAAAATGCCACACTTCTAAATACATTGTAATGACATTTTCTACTAATTCTTAGATTCAGGGTTCTTTTCCAATACATATCACTTGAAAGTTAATGTTATGGCATTACAAGAATAGAAATAGTGATGGAGTTTGGCATGTTCATTTGAATTTAAATGAAATAAAACATAATAAGTAATTATGGCCTAAAAAATAGAAATAGGTCACAAAGTGCACTGTTTGGTTTGAAAATAGTTGGTGTTAACCCTTTTCCAATATTTCATCTAACTATTCTAATACTATTTTATTTGACCAATAATATTTTATAAATTATAATTTTCCTCCATAATTAATGATTCATAAAGAATATTTAATATTATTATTATCAATCCTTGGTAAACATCAAATAAACAATATAAATATATATCCCAAACTTTTAATTAATAAGTTACAAATATTATAAAAAATTATCAATCTTTAAACCTCTAATTATTATTGTAAAATTATTATTCCTTTTAAACATGCCAATCAAAGAAATGTAAATAAGATGGATTTGGTCCAAGAGTAATTGGATTATCTTTGCAATAAAAAGAGAGAATGGATTTTTAATGTTGGTAGATTAAATCTTATAAATTAAAGTTAATGATTAAGAACAACATAATAATATTTATTATGTGATGTTGGAAAGGTATCTTTGCCTTTAAAAATTTATATGCTTTAACTTTATAATTGTGAACATTAAAAAAATAATTCTGAATATATTATTTAGTAATTAAATTATACAATTTTAACATGTTGATTATTAATTTAAATTAAATATTTTTAAAGTAATTAACTTTTAATTATTTATGGACCTCTTTTTTATATCTTTTAAATTTTTAAATATTTAAAAAAAAAAAATCTCTTTTTTTATTGAATTATTTATTTGAAGTATATGTATTCTTCTAAATTATTTTTGAAGTATTCGTACATTAATTTTTTTTGACTAACTCCTTTTATCTTGAATATTTTTATTTTTTATTTATATAATTTTTTTTAACTATTAAAAGTTGATTTAAATATTAATAAGATCCTAATTTAAATTATACATATACACATATTCTAATTCAACTAAAGATTATATTGAAATAAAAATAATTCATTCTTTCATATAAATTTATTGAATAATTATAAATATTTTAAAAATAAACAAATAATCATTGAAGCACATAAATTAATGTTAAAAAGACATCATTTATTTATTTAAATAATACATTATATAATTAGTAGTATTCTTTTTAATATTATATAATGTTGAAGAGCAAAATAAATATTAAACAATTAAATTATTCTTGATATAACATACTCATATATATATATATAATTTCATAATAAAACATACAATTAAAATAAAAGGTTTTTTAATTTAAAATTTTATATTAAAATATACAATTAAAAAAATAAATAAAAATAAAATTATTTTTAACTTAATTTAATATATGATTTTAATACCATGACTAATAATTTTAATACCACAATTTATGCATTCATTATGTGGACATGATTTTAACATGAGCTCATATCACTCTAAAGAATATTCTTTTCACCAATGGACTTGATTTTCATTTCATATTAAATATTATATAATAAGATTTTTTATTTATAACTAATTAAATTTTCACATTCTTGAGTGGATAGCTCCACAAGAAGACTCCTCTTTATTAAAGTACATAATGAATCAAAACATGCACATCTTCAATCCTTCAAGAAAGCATTCAATGAGAAAACACTATTTACCAAAATTTAATCCTTTTCTTAATATTTTTTCATCTTTATATTTTAAAAATTTATAAAGTTTTTTTTTCCTACAAGAATTGATGCAACCAATTATTGTAATAATTATGACTTTATTTAGGTGTAACTAATTATTTTAACAACCAATTTGGTGCACTTAGGCAGGGCTTCACAACTATGCAACCTTGTTTTAAAAGAGATTTTTTTTGGATAGTTTATTTTATATTTTATTTAGATTGGGAAGTATTTATAATAAAATTATAAACAATTCAATAAAACCACTATAATTTGATTAGTCAAGATGATGGTTTGAAATTTTATTTATCTAAATATAAATTTTTGGAAACATAAATATGAAGAGTGTTGAGTTTGATTCCTATATGACTTTGATAGAATGGAGCCCCTTATTCATGGTAGTTTAATCGAAAAAAACCTTAATTTAAGTGTATGCTTACTTATATTGTTAGAATAAGCTACTTAAGAGTAGAGATATAGATATATATGTAACTCAAATATAGTAAATTTATAACACTTTGAGTAGGGTATAATAAGATTATATTGATCCGATTGAAAGGGTAAGTTATAAGTGATGTAGATAAAATATGTGATTAAAATCCACTAATCTCATTATCTAATATGAAGTTGACTATAATAATATTTTAAACCTTAAATTTATTGGGCATGGACATTATGAGTAGAATTTGGATTTGAGTCATTCACTTATTTAAAAAAATTACATGTTCAAGAAGATTCTTATAATACCAAATGTTTAATTATGGTGGGTTTCTTTTTTGTGCCACACTTTATTCATTAGCATGGCCATTTATTTAGGGTTTTCCCTTCAAATTTGAGTATGCCAAAAGCTTTTCCTCCTCTTCTTAACCTAATAAATCAAAAGGAATTATGATAAATTTTAAATAATCTAAAATAAAATAAGTCTTAAAAGTAAACAAATAAAGAAAAGGATTATTTATCTTCTATAAATTTCTTTGAAATTTTTAGTTGGGAAAGGATAATACAGAAGTTCAAGTTTTGGCATTTCTGCAACCAATAATACTTATGCCTATGGAAAATTATAATGATAAGTATTCTTTAAACCTATTGATTAATATTTCCTATTTCACTATTACATGTCGTATAATTAGTATTGCCAATTGGGTCACTTTAATGTTGTTCACTTTTTATTCAAATTTAATTTATCCTTGACAATGGAAAGGTGGCACCAAAACTAACACTTATGATGATACATATGCCACAATAAAAAATTTAATTTAGTATAACTTGATTTCCCTATTTTCATGATAAAAAACTATCGCAAGTTGAGAACTTTATTTACCATTTCTACACAAGACAATTTGCAGAGAAGTTGTTGAAGCCATTTGGGCAGAGGAAAAGAGTTGTGAAACTGAAATCAAAATGAACTAGGTTGATTTTTGGAACACTATTGTATAAAGATATAATGTACCTATGTAAGGGTTATATCCTCAAACACAAAATCATTCAAGAGCTTCATGCATATCCAATAGGGGTATTCAGGACTTTTAAAAACATATTATCACATCAAGAAAGATTTATTTTGGGACAAAGTCAAGGGAAATATACATAAATATGTGCAAGAATGCATGGTTTATCAATAGAACAAAGGAGAAAATTAAGACACCAAGTCTTCTATAGCTATTATCCATCCCTAGCCAATGGTAGGAGGAGGTTTTCATGGGTTTCATTATAAGGTTGCTGAGATCTAAAGGTAAAAATGTCATCATGGTAGTTGTGGACAGACTCACAAAATATGCTCATTTTTTATCCTTGTCATAACCATTTTTAGTCAGTACAATAGCTATTTATTTTATTAATACGGTTCAAAAGTTGTATGGTACCTAACAAATAATTTTAAGTGATCATGATCCTATCTTCACCAATAACTTTTGACCCGAGTGCTTTTAAATTTTGGGTACTCAGTTGGTTCATAGCTCATCTTATCATCCTCAATTTGATGGAAAAATAAAGTCTGTCAATAAATGCCTAGAAGGCTATCTCCTTTGTTTTGCATCAAATAAATAAGAACATTGGGTCCATTGGTTGCTATTAGTTTAATTATGGTACAACACTTCCTTCCATACCTCTTCTAAATTCTCCCTTTGTGGCAATTTATGGCTATCACCCCCCATCCATCACTTCATATTTAAATGTGGAACCTAAGGATCAAGATGTTGAATAACATATTTCACATTAATAGGAGGTACTAACTAGTTTAATGGAGAATTTAACAATAACAAAAAAATAAAATGAAGCAACAAGATAATCAACACCATAATGAGAGAGGCATTTTGATATCGATAATTGGATCTTTGTGTGCTTGCATGCATATAAGCAGATGTAATTGAAGTAAGAGTCAAATGATAAAAAAACTTTCTCCTAAGTATTATGGCCCTTATCAAATCTCATATAAAATTTGTAGTGTGACATGCAATTTGGAGCTATCCCAATCCACTTGCTTACATCCTTTTTTCATGGATCTTTCCTAAATAAAATCATTAGACAACAAGTTTATACCCAAACTAAGTTACCTGAATTAGATGAAGAAGGCAAAGACATTTTGGAACCTGATGAGATCCTTCACACATATAAAAGGCTATGAACAAGATAGCTTAAGGAGTATTTGATCAAGTGGAAGATTCTAAATCATGAAGATGTAACATGGGAGGATGAAGCTTTCATACAACAACATCCAAAGTTGATTCAACATAGTTTTAAATGGGATGGGCATGCTACACCCTTAACCTATAGTGCATCTATGAATATGGGTGGTTGAATTGTAGCTTACATACCTTTCATATCATCTTATTGCATTTCTCTATGTTCTTAGTATGGTCGGCCTATGAAATAACCATGGTTAAGTAGAGTATATATAGAAGGTAGAGGTTAGTATTTTATCATCATATTATGAATTATGCTCTTATTTCATTATTGTGGAGGTTTCTCCCTCAAAGCAATTCAATCATTATTATCAACTATTCTTCTCTTTTATCAATTATTATTATGGATCTGATTATTCTGCTCTTAATTCTTCAATATATTATTCCACTATTATGAAACATCTAAGTAATTTCATTACAATTTTTAAGTGTTTCTCCCAAGTTGAAGGATTGAATATTTAGAAACCTTTACTCCTATCACCAAGATGAACTCAATAAATCTTGTCCTTTCTCCCTCAATGTCTTAGGGTTGTATAATACACTAGATAGATTTGAAGAGTGCATTTATTCATGGCATATTGTAGGGAGATATTTACATGAAACAACCCTAAGGATTTGTTAAGGATTTTTCACTTATGTGTAGGCTAAATAAATGCTCATATGGTCTAAAATATGCCTCTAAAGCTTGGTGTCTTGCTAGTTTCAGACATGTTTTATACATTTTTCTCTATGTTTGCTTAAATCTATATATTATCTATGATGGATCGTGTTGAGCGCATTACTTTTTATTGTTATGGGTACCTTTGGACTCATGGACATGGTTGTTATGCTATTCTTCCTGATATATCATGTTGAGATGGAATTAATTTGTCATGTTATAACGTTACTTTTTCCTTGCTTATTATTGTGATGATGAGATGATTATAGTTATTCTATGATTATAATGCTAAAAATGTATGCAACATATTTATTATTAATGATATGGTAGGCATGATCCAGAATCAATGATATGATCATATGTGCGTGACAACAAAATTATTGTACTAAAGTGGTTAATATGATTACGACAGGGTTTAGGGAATCTTGGGACATATTACTTATATATGATGATGTCATGTCAATTCATTATTATTATTACGTGAACATTTTAATGGGTAAATCAAGTGTAGAAGTGACATATGGATGATGGAAAGTAGGGGGAGGATAAGAGGTGACTGACTACACATCCCATACAACCATTTTGGATTGTTATAGAAACCTTGAATGCATGCATATCTCAATGTGTGTGTGCATGTTCCACCTACTTGATATTGTATGGACACCTTATTATTATGACTTCCTACATGAACCCTAGACATATATCACCTAGACAAATAAAACCTTGAGGGAACCCTTCTTTGCCTTGGAATTTTTGGATTTCTATGTGAGCCAAACTTGGACATTTTCAAAAATGACCCTTATTGATTTTCATAGGTCAGAAAAAGAGGCCCCTTTGGAAATGGAATCCATGGGAATGTTAAATTGTGTGCCAAATTATGATATTTTAATTCTCTATACACATCCTTGGAAGAGGTGGGGGATATGGAAAATAAAGGACACTTGTCTCCCTTCTCCCCTCGCCCCCCCACCCCCTGCCCCCCCTTCCTCCTTAAGTAGCAAAAAAAATTGCATACTCCACAGTATTTTCAAGTTGCATATTTTTTTTAGAGAAATGAGTGGAAGAATAAATTGGAAGCTTGAGGAAGGATCTAGTGGGAAAAAGAATTTAGAATTTGTTGAATTATAGATAAGTGCTTAATCCTTAGGTAATTGTTGTGAATTTTGTTGTGCAAGATATGGTTGACTATATTACTATGTGTGTATGGAATCCCAATATTTATACTTGTTTAGTATGTGGGCATTGAGAGTTTTTTTGTTGTTGTGAATGGAAGTGTGGTTGTGTGTTGTTGAGTGCATAACATATGGCTATACTTGGGAAAGATAACATGAATTATTATCATTTGAAAGAGAAGCTTAGGGCTGTAATGGCTTTAATTTAGTTTCATTTCCTTTCCCTATTAATATTTTTATGGAGGATCTTGGGGTATAAGGGCTACATGTTGGTTCTCATTCCTTACATCACTGTGAATAAAAATTTGAGTATGAATTGAAGGTGAAGCTTGAGAGTTAAGGGTTATTGGTTACCTTCCCTTACCCTTTATTATTTAATATTTTGAATAAAATGAGTTACATGAGTATCTTCCCCTTCTTATTACTAAAAATCTCATATTTTCTTAGCTACCTAAGTCCTATGTATGTATGCCATGATTGTGTGATTATTGAAGCCTTAATGGTTAGTCTATTTTCTCTTGTTAGTGATGATTGTCTAAATGTGTGGAGGTCACCTCTTGGGCTTGGGGGTCAATTGTTTGGAAACCTAATGATGTCATAAGGTTAGAAAGTGAGCACCTCCCCTCACTTGTTGTGAATGTAAGAAGTGTTGTGGATGAAAAAAATGTTGTGTTTCCATAGATACAAAAATGTTGTGTTGTTGCAAATATTATTTGCAATGAAAATTATCTGCAAGTCTTGAGTGTTGGGATGAATCATCTTAGAGTGATATTGATTAAATTATTGAAATATTATAGCCAATAGTATTATGAATATGTTGTATATTGTGAGAAATTATAGAGAGAGAATTGTATACTAGTAAAGTAAAAAATGTTATTTGTAAAAAAAATGTTGAAGTTAAATAACAAAAAAAGGTTGTCTATTTATAAGTGGTTCAAAATTTTAAGGTTATATTCTATACTTGAAATAAATTACTATTTGAAATATTACATACCCGAATAGGATATATGAACAATGAAATACAACACTTGAATAAAATTTGCATACATGTTTGTATACACATAATACATTCTTAGAAGTGTTGTATAAATTGCTACTAGCCATACTACTTGTTAATCACTTTGAAATAATCTCATAAATTAATTGAGTAAGATTTTAAGTTTAAAATATGAATTACTTTTTGAAAAAGTAATACAACACAAAATTTCAATGTAGAAATGGATACCTGTATGCTAAACTAGTTTTAGTTTCTCTTAGAAGCTTATTGTGAAAACTATAAATCTATTTGCAGAAACCCATATGTGTTTGAAACTTGTTTAAGGTTTCACTACAAAACCTCTTTCTTGAAGCATTGCAATTTTCACTTTCAATTGAATTCCATGAGGAGGCAAATAGAGAAATTATAACTATGTAACTATTGTTAAAAGAAAAGAATTAAAATTACACACACACACACACACACACACACACACACACACACACACACACACACACACACACACACACACACACACACACACACACACACACACACACACACACACACACACACACACACACACACACACACACACAAAATACGGTAACCTATTTTTAGTACTTGGAAATTATCCCTGATGAATTATATATATATATATATATATATATATATATATATATATATATATATATATATATATATATTTTATTTGATTAGGTAAAAATGATTTTAACCGGGGCTATGAACTGGTTCTAGGGCACAATGAGGGTCCCAATCCTTGAAATTAGAAAAAAATAATGAGACAAGAAGAACAAATGAAAATGAAACCATACGTGACATGTAACCAAATGGAGCACTCCTCTTGCATGTCACTAAATAAAAGAGCTCATCATTCAAGCAAAAATAGAGCAAAACTAAAAGCATTTTAGAATTTGTAGATCTTTTGTCAGACATTAACAAACCTCAACAAATAAGATAGGACAAAATCAAAATCATAAATAAGGCACATAATTCTCATTCGTAGGTGATGGCTAGTCTCCTCTCCTATCAAGAGAGGAGATGCTTCATCTTCCATTGCGAGCCATTATGCACCAAATCCTCTACCTCCATCTGCAACCTTTCTACCTTTGAATAATATTTAAAAGTATGTCCCCTATTTTGGACAAGATAAAATACCCCTTATAGAATAATATTTAAATTCACCCATGAATTTAATATGCCTTATTTTCACATTTGAAAAAAATTGTACAAATAATACCAATATTTTAACTTACTTTCATATAGAATTTACCTGTATAACAAGGAAATAATTCCTTATGGAAACTATTCCTTATGGGTACTCATTTAAAACTACCCACGTAATTTTATAACACACATATTATACACACACACACACACACACAAACCCATATAAATTTCATGCATATAAAAGAAGATAGTTTATATTCTTTAAAAAGACATACAAAAATAAAAGACATTTTCTTTATAAAAAATATATATTAGGGTGCAGCGAGGCTATAGCCCACCTCCATAAAAGGAGATGGGATGATGACATCGTTGATCTTGTTATTTATTATAAAAGGGGTGTGGAAGTGGCCATAGTCCCACCTATGGCGGAACGACAATAGGGTCACTTCCCCCTTGGAAAAGGGGAGATGGATGGGCCGTAGTCCCACTAAAATAGGAGGGTGATCGACTATCATATCTTCTATTTTATATTTACAATTATGGCTATGACTAAAAAAAAATGTTGTATAAACCTTCTACTTCTTATACTCACTATTTTCATATTATTTATTAGCTACAATTACACACACACACACACAAAAAAAAAAAAAAAAAAAAAACAACATTAGGCTTTATCTCTGGGGATCCTTATAGAGGGAACACATTGAATCATGAAAAATAGTGTCAACACAATTATCCATAGGGAGACACAAGTTTGTGTGTTGACAAAAATATAGTCTATTTTTAACTTGCATTACTCAGATTTTCATGTACATTAATGTATATGTGACGTATATTTCATCCTTCATATTTATATTATCAGAATATTGAATGTTATATTTTATATATTTGGCATATGGTTAGATTCATTATTTCTTATTAGAAGATTAGTAGAATCTAAATCCATTAATTGGCCTTCTTTAAGAGTAGTTTACTCCTTGTTTGATTAGGATACTCTCTTTCATATTAATCCTTATTTCTAAAAAGGGTTAAATAGTGGATAGTGGATTGATGATGAGTGATGATACTAGTGTGGTAGTAAAGAGGTGTCTACATATAGGACGGAATATGAGATTTTTTTGAGTTGTCAAAAATGTGGGGCACTATGATATCAACAAGGATTGTTGTAAACATTTCAAATAATTATTAGTATTAGGCATCTTTTCCATTGAAAATCACTTGCAGAGTTAATGTCATGACATTACAAGAATAGAAGTAGTGATGGATTTTGGTGTGTTCCTTTAGATTCAAATGCAATGAAGCACATTCAATAGTTATTACTTGAAAAACTAAGAGATGGGTTACACAATATACAGTTTGGTTTAGTAATAGATGGGGTTAACCCATTTTCTATTTTTTAAACTAACTACTTTGGTACTACTTTGTTTAGTAGTTTGGACCATTGGGTCATGTATACAAATTATCTATAAACTTATTAAGGTTTAAAGGTGAAATATTATTCAATCAATTGAACATACATAAAAATTTTACGATGTTAATAGAATTTGATTTTGAATAAATTATTATGTAGCTTTCTTGCATTTACCATGTATATTTTGTATTAACTTTTGTTTTATTTTTCATTGGTTCAAATATAACGATTTGATAATTTTTCCTATTAAAATTATATACTTTAAATAAGTACAAATATTTAAATCTAAAGGAACCAATCAATTTTTTGGCATCAAAACTTATAAATTTTTTCATGTCTTATGTCCATATGTCCTTTAAGCTTTGAAATTTTTGGTCACAAATGTACAATAATTTATATGAAATTTGAAAAATAATTACATACCATAATGTGTGCCATCTATTGTGAACTTTATATAGGGGAGAAGGACTACTAGTTTTGTGACCTAAATTAATGAGTGTGTACAATCATATAAGGACTTGGTTGACACATATAACACGTTTAATTATATGACATGTGTTCCTGTCATATTACCATTTTAATTTAATGTGTTTAATTAGAGGGAAAATTTAATTTTGAATTGATTTTATTAAAAATAAGAGGGACGAGTAGTTACGAACAAGTGACCAATTATTGGACATCTTAAATGACATGTTGTGATTGGGTCTTAAAAATTATCATTGAGTACAAGTTTTACTATAATGTGATGCTTCTACAATAACTAATAATACCTTTTTTTATTTTGCAATTGATCCTTTCATACATGTCCTATCAAAACTATAAACCTCATCTAATAATTAACCCCTCTCCACTAAATATTTGACAAAATTATATAAGGTGAAACTTACTAATCAATATAGATAACAAAGTCAATAAATTTTGGTAAACAATTCACATTTGTTGTGTGTGCTGTTATATTTCAGAGGGCGTATTAATACTAATTTCTTTTAGTTTGTTTGCCAATAAGATCTTAATTTGAACTCAATTTATTTATATATACATGGACATTCTAATTGATTTAAGCATTTAAATGAAATTAATATAATTTATTATTTCAAGATTTATTGAACAATTATAAATATCTTAGAGATGAACAAACATTTATTGAAGCACATACATTGAATTTAAAGATATAATATATAACACTCATTTATCTAGATGATAAATTATTCAATTATTGATATTGTTTCTTCGATATTATATAATATTGAAGGATGAGAAAAATATTAAAATAGTTCTATTTTTATAATATAAAAATGTCCAATTAAATAAAAAAGAATAATTCTATTAAGTTCAACTTCTTATGAGTGAATAAAGGCTTATTTCATAATTTGAATACCTGACATGATGGTAATGTCATGATGATAATACTTTGTTAAAATGAATCAAAACGTTTTTAAGAGACGGCCTTTTATAGGCTAGTTTGTTCTATATTTTATTTAGATTGAGATTTTTTAAAATAAAATTATAACAAAGTTTAATATAGTAATTGTAGTTTGATGGTTTGTAATACCATCTATTTTAAATATTTGTAGACATATATAAGGAGAGGGTTGATTTTGATTTCAATATGATTTTGATAAAATATAATTTTTTAATTGTAATAATTTAATTTAAAAGAATCTTGATTTAAGTATATATTTACTCAAATGATTGCAATAAACTATTTAAAGGTAAAATTATTGATATCTATGTAACTAAAATATAATAAATATATAGTAATTCAAATAAGGTATAGTAAAATTGCACTGATCCCTTTCTAAGAGTTTATAGTAAAGAGTGTAGATAGCATAGTTTGTTAAAAGCTACTGACCACATTATCTAATATGAAATTGGTTATGATAATTTTTGTGGTTGCATATTTATTAGGAATGAATGCTATGGGTAAAATTTGGAGTTGATCTATTCACTTCCTTAAAAAATATTACAAGTTCTATAAGATTCTTATAATTGCTAACAAGGGTTTAATTCTAGGCAAGTTTCCTTTATATGCCACTTATATCACTAGCATGCCCAATTCTTCAATTATTTTCCTTCAAATTTGAATATGACAAAAGATTTTACTTCTCCAATTAAACTACCCACTCAAAATGGGGTGATAAATTTAATATAATCCATAATCAAAATTAATCTTAGAAGCAAATAAATAAAAGGAAAGTACAATTTGTCTTTTCAAAAATTCTCTAAAAGGATAATTATAGAAGTACAACTTTGAATTTACAGAAATAATAATATCTAAGTCTATGGAATATTTTAATGATAAATATTCTTATTTGAAAAAAAAAATCCTTGAGAATACAAAGGTGGCACAAAAATCGCACTAATTTGTGATGCTATTTGTGCCACAAGAAAAAGGCTAATTTAGGACAACTCAAATTCCTCTATTTTCATAATATAAAATTAGGGTAAGTCACAAACTCTCTTTACCATT
Source organism: Torreya grandis (assembly GCA_037957365.1). NCBI lineage: Eukaryota > Viridiplantae > Streptophyta > Pinopsida > Cupressales > Taxaceae > Torreya > Torreya grandis. The sequence goes on from JARHVA010002307.1 coordinate 1,787,829, forward strand.
TATAAAAAAAAAAATTTATAGAGGAATTGTGGAAAAATTTTGGGTGGAGGACAAGAGTTTTAAAAATTAAATAAAAAAGGACTAAGTTAGTTTTTGGGAGAATAAGCTGAGCATTTGTTTTTTAAATTACATAATTATTTTAAGAACAAATATTATAAATTGAATAGAGATATATTTTTTGTGTAAATTGTAAATTATTTAAATAATTTATTTTTGTCTTATATATATTATTTTTTCATCAATTAGTATTAATCATCCCATGTATAAAGCTCTTATTTTATACAAAGGTCTACTTGACAAGAGCAATACTCTTCATCAACGAGTATACCTAAAACATCTGAATTTGTATGTAATATTAATATTTCATAAAAAATTTAAATTATTTGTTAGAATTTATTTCAAATTTTTTATGATTGAAAAAATATATATTTTTAATATGTTTATTTTATGTATAGGAAGAGTCATCACAACCTCTTTGTATATGTAGGAATAACACCTTGACAAAGAGGTTGTGATGACTCTCCCTATACCTTAATCTATTCATCAAGGTATTATCCCTAGCTTATTTTATTGTAATCTTATTTTATATTATATATAGAGAGAGTCATCACAACCTATTTATTAAGGTGTTATCCCTCCCTTGATGAAGGGGTTATTTTATTTCAAGGTAAGCATTAACATAACACCTCTTCCACCAAATAATGGTTTCTTGTAAGATAAATGAATTTTTTGTATGTTATCCTCGAATAAAGCCATCTTAATGTTTATGTGTATAGATATTGTACAAAAAATAAGTTAATATGCAGGCATTTGATACCTAATATTCAAATATTAAATTTGATGTTCCACTTTAGTCTCAATCGAGAAAAAAGATAAAGTACGTATTCCTGGAGTGCCATCTTGAAGATGACATGCATCTTTATAATGTTCACAAGGAGTCATAAAAATTATCTTAAAAATATTAATCAAGAAAATGTTATAATTTTGGAAAAAATAAATACATTTTCTTAGGACTTTTGATGAGGATGTTTCAGTGCAAGAGAGCATGGGACTTAAAAATATAGTCGCTGATTTATTTTAGTTTGTTCACGATGATCATGATCATTATGATGATAATGTGGACAATCTTGTTAATGATGATTAATGAAGAATCTAATATGGATGATATTTTTAAGAAAATTGAACAAGAGGGAATTTTCAATATGTTTTCCCCTCAATCTCTTTTGTTTATATTAGGACAGTCTAGAACATCAATGTTAGATGTTATATTATTTGTTAATGGACGTGAAAGAGTGTAAATGCTATATTGAGGTTAGATGACAATTCCATAACTATATATTATGTTTTAAATATATTATATTTATTTTATATTATATTTGATTTATCTTATATTTTTATGTTTTTAAATGCATCATACTAAAAATTAGTTTGTTTCTTGAAAATAATACATTCCCTCTTTATTTAGGGAGGTAAAACAAATATCATCATTTTTTTGAGTTCTCTATGTTAATTATGATGCATGTAAAAATAATTACATTTTATTTATGAAGGAATATGCACATCTTGTGAACTATTATAAATGTGAAGAACTACAATATCAACAAGGAGTCAAAAGTGCCATCTTTCCAAATACATTGTAATGACATTTTTTACTAATTCCTAGACTCGAGTTCCTTTTCCAATACATATCACTTGAAAATTTAATGTCATGACATTACAAGAATATAATTAGTGATGGAGTTTGACATGTTCCTTTGAATTCAAATGCAATGAAGCACATTAAGTAGTTGTGGTGTAAAAAAAAAAGAGATGAGTCACATAGTGCATGATTTGGTTTGGAAATAGATGGTTTTAACTCCTCTTCTAATTTTTCAACTAACTATTCCAATACTACTCCATTTAGCCAATAATATTCTATAAATTATAATATTCCTCCATAATTGATGATTTATAAGAAGAATTTAATTTTGTCATTATTAATCTCTGATGAACATCAAATAAACAATATAGATGTATATCTTGAACTTTTAATTGATAAATTGTAAGTTATAATTCCTTTTAAATAAGCCAATTTAAAAAATAATAATAATATAAAATTGGTCTTAGAGTAATTAGATTATATTTGTAACATAAAAGAAATAATAGATTTCTAATATTGGTAGATTAAATGTTACAAATTAAAGTTAGCGATTAAAAAAATATATAATGCCCATAAATAATTAAGATGTTTATTATGTGATGTTGGAAAGGTATTTTTGCCTTCAAAAATTCATATACTTAACTTTATAGTTTGGGACATCAAAAATGGTCTTCGGTATACAATTTTAACTTCTTTTTAATTATTAATTTAAATTAAATATTTTTTGAGATAACTTTAAATTTTAATTATTCTTGGAGTATTCATATCTTTTAATTATCTTTTTATTCTTTTTGATTGAATTATTTTGTTTGAAATATATGTATTATCTTTAGTTATCCTTGAAATATTTATACATGTTAAATTTTTTTTTGGTTAGTTTTTTTGTTACAAATATTGTTATCTTTTGTTTTCATAATTTTTTATTTTTAATTATTGGAAATTGGTTTAGACTTTAATACGATATTAATTTAAATTTAATTTATTTATATATAGAGATCTTTTAATTCAATTAAATATTTAAATGAAATAAAAATAATTCTCTCTTTCATATAAATTTATTAAATAATTATAAATATTTTAAAGATGAACAAACATTCATTAAAATACATAAATTAATTCAATTTAACTTATGTGTTCATTATGTGAACATTCCTTTTAGCATGAGATAACATCACTCTAAAGAATATTCTTTTGACCAATGGATTTTCAAAGAATGTCCCATCATATTAAATACTATATAATAAGATTTTTATATATAAATAATTTTTTTAAAAAGAACATCTCTCTATTATAGTACATGGGTGGGAGTAAAGAATGATTCAAAACATGCATTCATTCAAGCAAGGCTTCTATTAATTTATAAAGAAAGTATTCAATGAGAAAACAATATTTATCAAAATTTAATTTTTTTTCATCTTTATATTATTATATTTTTTTTTTTCTTACAAGAAGTGATGTAATCAATCATTTTAATAATTATGACTTTTACAACGTGTAATGAATCATTTCAACAAGCTATTTAGTGCACTTAGGCAGAGATTCACAACTATGTAACTTTGTTTTAAGAGAGGTCTTTTTTTAGGATAGTTTATTTTATATTTTATTGAGATTGAGAAGTTCTTATAATAGAATTATAACCAATTCAATATAATAGTTATAGTCTGATTAATCAGGATGATGGTTTGAAATATTATATGCAAATGAAATAAGACAAATTTACAACTTATTATACTTAGTAATATCCAAGATTAGAGAAGGTAATCAACTAACAATTCACTTAACAACATTTTGTTATATCGGGGTCATGATTAATTATGGATTTGTTAAACTTAACTAAAATATCTCTTACTACACAAAAATAAATGAGAGATTTCCAAACCTCTAATCAAATGTCATCATGCAATAAATTTAACTAGGTCTTATAATATAATGAAAGGAAGCAAGCTAATCTACTAATTGAACATGCAAGCTAATCTAGTAAATAAACATACAAGTTAATCTAGTGCTCATCAAATCTTATGGCATAAAGGGGGAAGATAATAAACAAGTAAAAATAATTCTATTAAATATAATATAGAAGTAGTCTAAATAAGGAGAGATATAATTCAATCTATTAGTTGTGCAATATCTACTTATCAAAAAGAAGAGCTAGGATATACTTACCTTGTTGAAGTGAACCCATCATGCCTCAATCTCTCCCTTGGCCAATGGTGATTTGCAAAAGGTTGTTGTAGTTTGTAAGGATCACAAAGATAGATCATATCTAGGCTACAATACTTCTATATATCTAGCACCTTCACAAGATGAATGCTATTTCTTCAAGGCAAAACCCTAAGCAATAAAACCTTTAAATGATAGTATAATCAAATTTATGAGCTATAATGATGCACAATTGAATGATTCTCTTTTAGAAATGAAGTTAAAAGGTATTTATATCCAAGGATTGATCCTAAACCCTCCCAATAATTTAGCTGACAAGGTCAGTTAGGTCAATTTTGTTTAGCAAGAAATACAATTTTTAGGCTTCAAACTAGGTTGGCTTGGGCTGATGAAGTTTTATAACATACACTAGATTCCTAACAAGATCGACCAGGCTGACGTAGTAGGAAAAATGAAAAAAATAGGTGTTTCTTAGGTAGGGACTATTTTAGACAATGAATTTCTTAGGAGAGTGTATAAGCAGATTTTTATTGTTTGGGGAATTGGATAAAGGTAGCTTATAGTGGTTTTAGGTAATGGTATAGGGTCTAACAATTCTGCGAAGCACCAAAGGTCTACCAATCCCTTTATTAGTGTACCCTTTAAGGTGTGCACTCAAAGAGATTGAGACTTGATATGTTCCTATAAGAGAGAAAGCATTAATAAATGATAAAGTTAAAAATATTGTGTGTATTCATATGCCTCACTCGAAACTCATGTGTCATGCAATTGTAACATGGGATGGTGCTTCAAGTAATAAATGTAGCAATAAATAGTATAAACTAAAATTTCAAGATTGAAATAATAGTTAAAAGTATCATATATGTACTCTGAATTACCTTTATTATTGAATGGTTATCTGTTGTATTTGTAGTCTTCATCATGGAGGGTGCATTAACTACTTTGGAGAAACCCTAAAGACGCAAACTAAAGAGCAAAAAATAAACAATCACAAAGAAGCCAAAATAAATAAATTTTGTATAACTGAATAAGTCACTTGGATAATTGGTAAGCTAAGGTGATAAATGCTAAGTTAAAACCATCAAACCAAGGAAAAATGAATAAAATGAGAGTAAATCAGGTAATCAAAAAGACAAGGTTGTTAAGTAATCCAAAAACTCAAATAAGTGTAACTTAAGTAAGAAAAGTGAGAAACCAGATCAAACCAAAGACACATCTAACTAAAATGATAGATTTGACATCGATGTAAAGAAGTAACAAACCATACTTAAACAAATATGGAAAAATAATATAAAGTAAAACAACATTGATGAATGAGAAGTAAAAATATAAACTCAATAATAGAAAAACTAAATAGAAAAGAAAAATGAAATGCCCACAAAAAGAGCGACTAACAAAATTATAATTTTAAAATAAAACCAAGGAAATCTGAGAGGGATAATGCAATAGTTTAAAAAAGTAATTCATAGTTTCTCAAAGATATAATTTTTGTTATTAAGATGGATTAAACTAGAACAAACTTATTATGAGCATGCCTTTAATAGAGATGAAGAATAAAGAGTAAAGAAGTTGGGAAATATATTTAGAAATAAACTTTTCTGTCGAGGGAGATATGAAATGGGTGACAAGGAAAATTTAGGCAATACCAAGGTAGAAAATATGTATTGAAATGAAGACATTCATATCAAGTTGGAAAGACAAAAGGACTTTTGATATCAAGGGCTCTAGATAAATTATATTATCTACACAAATTTGGAATATCTAGTGAAGTATAAGTATCATTCCATGAAAGCTATATGTATAAAAAATAAAATCGACCTACCTTCCCACAATGTGTTCTTCATTCCTCAAGACCCATTATAGAGCTATTGGTATACTGTAAAGATTTAGTACTTGCATGAGAAAGTAGGTAGCACTATAAATAATTTTATGATCTCCTATCCTAGTCTACTAGCCTACCACACCCCAGTGGGCATTAGCTCTATCATGGCGCCAACTATGGAGTTTGAACTTTAACTAGAATATGATATGTGTTTGATAATCATGTCTTTTGGTATGATTTTGACTTTTGATTTTATATATGCCTTTTTATCATTGCCTTTTGTTTTAAATGATTTGGATTTTAAATTTTTGATAGATTTTTCAATTTCTCCTCCATATAGATTCATAAAACCAAGCATGGGTGTTAAAAATGATGGTCATTAGAAAACTTAGACTTGATAGCTAAGGAAAAGAACTTAGAAAGCATGGTTTTTAGGAATCATGTACTTTCATGAAAAATAATAATGTTATCTCAAAACCAACCTTGGTGTGTCTAAATTGAAATGAACAATAGGGAAAATGAGACTGCACATGGAATGATCGAGTTACTTCAAATCGTAAAAAATGTAAAAATGAAAAGGATACAATGATAGGTAAACATGATTGTATGTCATAAGAAATAATGTAAGTGTAAGGAGTCATGAAAAAATAATTTTGTTTAGAGTCATTACCACAAAATAAAATAAATAATTTTGAGAGTATGCAATCACAATCCTTAAACCATTGCCTTGTTTCTTTAGGGAAACATTTAGTTAAAGATAGTTTAAAAATTTTAAAATTTTATGAGGAAAGCTTGGTCATGTTTGAGGTCTTACAATACAACTCATAAAAGAGAAACCCAATAGGTGAAAAAGATGAAGCCAAATAAAAGAGTATTTTGTGAAGAAGGCATATTCCTATCCAAGGTCTTATATTACAACTCAAAAAGGATAAATCGTATAAATGAAAATAACTTGTAAAATGACAAATTAATGATAAAAACAGAGACATCAATATTGGACTAGGAAATATATGATATTCATGAGGATGGCTGGTGTATGCATGGTCTTATGTTACAACTCATGAATGAAAAGAAATATAGATAGACCTAAGGATCCATGATACGAAATAAAGCTAGTGAGAGTAAAATAATGCTGCACATTGGAGATCTTTGTAGAAAACCTACAATAAGTGTTAGTATTATAGTATATGGAAGTATGTATAAAATATTTATTTGAAAATTGAACATTAGTGGGTTATTTGAAAATATGTCCTTGATTAGTTTGTAATCTATAAGTACTAAGACCAAGGATGTCTTTGACAAGGTAGGGACCCCAATATTTTTGGGCATACTTGCCTTATTTGTCATGTGTATAATCTAGTTTGAGAACTAGGTCACTAGTATTGAAAGTTTAGACTTTGGCCTTATTTATTATGTTGTTTAGCAATATGATCTTTGTATTGATGATTATGTTGTAATGAAACCATACTACACTTATCTAGGAAATATAAAGCATGGAGACGAGCTTCAAGTAGTTCCTCATTAGGAATAATACCATGAATATAAATTTGTAAGGATGGTATCTCAAATTTTATATGTAAAACTAATTCAGATGCATATACTAATGAAAATAGTGTTACCCCAGTGGCAATACGTATGCTAGTGTGACAAGATTAGAGTGTAGGATAAAGTTATCAATGCCAATCAGTATGAGATTCTTTAATAGTTTTTCAAAATATTTTATTTAGAATTTTGTTGGTAACTTTTGATTGGCCATTGTATTGAGGGTGATAAGGTGTTGAAAATTTGTGTGTAATTTTGAATTTTACACATGGTTGTTTCATATCATTTTATTTGAAATTTCTACCATTGGTAAGATAATGGTATGAGGAACTCCAAAACAATAAATTATTTGATCAAGAATGAATTTAGAAATGGTAATGCTAATAACATTAAAAAGAGGCATAGATACCACCCACTTTATGAAATATTTAGTGGTGGTGATAACGAACACATGACCGTCTTGTGATCTATGTAATTTACCAATGAGATCTAATCCCCACATAGAGCAAGGCCAAGGAGACTCTAAGGTTTGAAGTTTAGCCAGAGGAGAGTGGATGAGATTATCATGAATTTGATAAGGATTACACTTTTTAGAAAAAATAATGGCATATTTTTCAAGATTAAACTAAAAGTAACCCATGCGTAGGTATTTACAAACTATGGCATGGCTATTACAATGACCACCACATATGCCCACATATGATTATTCAAGGAGAGTAGTAACTTCTTCTGGCATTACATAACATAGTAAAGTTCCTTATGCAATATGATAATAGAGAGTGTTGTGTCGAAGTACATATCTATATGTTTGTTTTCAAATATGAGTCTTTTCATGGGAATCTATTTTTGGAGGGTAGGTATGATGTTTAATGAATTGGATGATGTTTTTATACCATGAAATCTATCGAATAGTAACAACTTCTATGTGACAAATTAGAGAATAATTTTTATTTTGTAAATAAGAAAGTGACTTACTTAATTGGATAAAGAATTGAGAATCATGGATAACTTTATGAGGATTAAATAATAATGATGATGAAGTGAGACAATCAACTATATCATTTTTTTTCTCATGGGATTGGTTCAATAGTGAAAGATGTGAATTATTTGGCAAGTGTAGTGGCAATTTGATGATATATGATATGGTTTTACTTTTACATTGATAATCTCCACTAACTTGATGACATATGAGTTGTGAATCACCTAAATCACCTAAATATGGGATGTATAAATTGATTACAACTTACATACCTAATATCATAGCTTCATATTTAGCCATATTATTAGTGATGTCAAAGGTTAATCAAAATGCCAGAGGTATGATTTTACCATGTGGGTTTGTTAAGATACATCTTGCCCCAACTCCATGATGGCATTTTTCGCTATTAAAGTGTCCAAGTTTCTTCTTGCAAGTCAATTATGAATTATGATAATTATTCAATGGTTACTTTAGATTTTATGGTAGGAGGAACATGTTATTCATGGTTATTTACTACTAGATCAATAATGAAATTATGGAAGTAATATTTGAGTAAGATTGTTTAGTTAAGACCTTCGATATAAAGGATCCCTTCATCAAGAAGAGTATCTTGAAGGTGATTAGTAGGTGGTCGGGAGGTAGCTACAATTTGATCTTTGATGACCTAAAATTTTAAAGAATTTTGTGTAAAAATTTGGAGATCAAGCTCCATCAATAGGACCATATATTTCCTGATTCTATCTCTAGGTAGGAAATCTTTGGAGAATAAATGATGAAGTGGATCAGAATGGACAATGACATAATTAGTTTGATATAACATATAATGGTAGATATTTTCACTTATGAAATAAATAGCTAAACAATCACACTTTACTTTTGTATAACATTTTTCATAATTGATTAAACCACAAATGATATAATAAATAACATATTCTCTACCAGTATCATCTTGTTGGGTGAGAATTATACTAACTTATATGGGGGTAGGTAATGTATATAGGATTAATGGATGATAATTTAAAGGTGGGTGAAGAGTAAGAGGATGAAGCAAAGATTATTTCATGTTATCAAATGATTTTTGAAATGAATCTATCCATTATAAAGTGTCACCTTTTTTAATAAGGGAATTAATGAAGTAGATACGATAAACTATTTATAGAACAACATGGTGAATTGCCCCAATTTTTTCAAGGTATGTTTGTATATCTAGAATGGAGAAAAGAATACGCATGTTGATAATAAATTTTATTTTAGCTGGATCAATATCAATTCCCTGATGAGAGACTAGAAAATTTAATAGTTTACCATAATTAAAAGTAAACACACATTTGAAGGGGTTGAGTCTAACTTTATATTTAATGAGTTGATTGAAGATGATAGCTAAATCATGAAGATGAGTATTGTGATGTTTATATTTGGCAATAAGATCATATACATAGGTTTTGATGATTTTATGAATAAGATCATTAAATATTTGGGTTATTTCATGTTGATAGGTAGCTAAGACATTTTTGAGACTAAAAGGCATTTTAACATAACAATAATTTCCCCATTTTGTTGTAAATTTTTATGTTGATCTTCAGGAGATATGTGAATTTAGTTATATCCTAAAAAATTGTTCATGAGTGATAAAATTTCATAACTGGTAATGAATTTGATAGTGACATCTATTGATGGTAAGGAGAAATTATATTTTGGACATACTAAATTTATGTTACATAAATTAGTGCATATGCGATTAGCCATTGTTAATTTTTTATGAATAGGGATAATATTGGAGACCTAATCTGAGTAATCTACAAGTTTGATGAATTTAATATCCAAAATTTTGATGATTTCTTTATGACATAATGTAGAAATATTGGGTGGGAATTTTCATTACTTTTATCTTACGGATTTGACATCTAGGTAAGTGATGATATTATGGACAACGATGTTAGGATCAATTATAGGCATGTCTTCATATGACCAAGTGAAATTTTCATGATGTTTTTCAAAGAAGAGGCTAAAATTATCATGTTATTCAGGAGTGAGTTCTTTAGATACAATAATTGGCTAAGGACATGTAGGTGTACCATATTTGATTATTATAGTTTCTTCGATAAGCATAGCATTTTTGTCTTGAAAATGATATGGAATAGGAGGGAGGGAAGAGATAGGATTTGTTTTAGGGTCCACACTAGCAATGAAATTATTTAAACAAGGAACCTTTTATTGATAGTTGCCAAGCTTATGATGTTGGCATGGAAGTTGAGGTTCTCTAGCATGGAGGAGTTCTAAGATAGCTTCATCATTAGGAAGTATTGGTAAAGGCCCATAATAGTTTACATCTACTTCATGATCATTGGGTTTAGTACCTTTTCTATAATATCTATAATGTATTTGTCCCACTTTAGTTTCTTTAACATATAAGGTAATTTTAGGTGAAATAGTGGATAAAGGTTTTGTGTTGGTGAGATTGGGTTGACGTAAGTCAATAAAGTCTATAGTAATTGTATTAGTTTGTTCAATGGGTGGGATTTCAAATGATAATTGAGGAAGAGTTGTCTCAATCAAGTTTAGTTAGATAGATTTAGATGGTGATAATTTAAATTGATCAGTACCATCATAAGAAGTGGAAATACTATTTATGGTTGGTAAAATGGGTTGTATAAAATGTTTAAGAGATGCCATAGTCAGGATTTCTTCAATTACCTATGAAATGTGTAGTAATGGTGGATTAGTAGGGGGTACATAACCTTTGGGTTCTGATTTAGTATTGAAGGCATGTATTTTTGATAATGTTTTAAATATAAATCTCATGATTGGGCTTGGGTCATGATATAATTATCATCATAGGTGTGAGAAATAGTGCATGCATTAGTTTTCATAGGAGAACCAATGGTGAAAACATCTATGTTAATAAATTTATGAGGAGACATAGTTAAAAGATACTAAAACAAAATTTCCACTCCTTATTCATTACAAGTGAAATCATCTTCTGTATAAGAGGCTTCATATGCATTGCATGGAGGGGAGTATCAGTAGTATCATCAAGTAAGGGAATGATATGATCACATGGGAGTAAATAATGAGGGAGAAATTTGAATATATAAGGAGTGAATTGAGTTATATTATAATTATTTTGTAACTCATTTAGTTCATCAACATTTGAATCGATGAGAGTGACATGTAGGTCAGAATGCACGTTAACAAATTCAAGTAGAGGTGGATTGTTGATATGGGAAATAGTCATAATTAAATATTGAGATTTAGGATTTGGTAGTTACATAGTCTATGTATTTGGATAAAATCAAAATTTGTAGCATTTGTAATTATGTATGAATTTGATACATTGACTACTTGAAGAAGTAATAACACACATATGATGTTTCCATGGGTGACCAAAGAGTAGGTTGTAAGATAAGGGGAGATCAAGAACTATGAGCTTAGTGAGAATTTTCTTGGGTCCAATGGTAAGTGGGAGATAAATACAACCAAGTGGTTTTTTATTGGTTTTATCAAATCCTCAAAATGAGAGTCATGTTTGTTTGATATTTTCTTTATTGTATTTGATTGGATGAATTAATCAAAGAGAGGTGACATTAATTCTTGATCCTTACTCTACTATTTTTTTTTGAATGAGGATATTGTTGATCCTATTTTAATAAAGAGATCATCTATTCAAAATAGAATATCATCATTAATCATAGCCTCTTAAATGAATTCTATGAATAGTTTTAAGGATGTGAAGATTGTTTCAATTATGTGGACTTTTGTAAGTGGGGGATCATTAGAAGGCATTTATAAATCATGAGATTTTGGTTCTTCGATGTTTTGTAATTATTGCATAAGGAATTTATGATGATAAGAATAAGTTTGAAATAATTCCATAAGGGGAGTTTTGTAAGGCATTAAATTAGTTCTTCTAAGAAACTCTAATGTGATTTAGAAGAAGAAGAACCAGTACAAGGTTTATGAGGTAAGATGTGTTTCTTAGGTATAGGAGAGTTAGGTTGGGTATCTAGTTGTGTAAGTGATTCATCATTTGGTTTAGAATATATGGGCATAGTAGTTATAGTATATTTAAGAAATTGTTCATCAATAGAGGATTTCTTAAGCTTGGTAACATGATCCTTATGAGTAGGTTTACATCTATAATTAACTTTAGCTACATTCACATTTGAGAGTTGGTGTAATATTGGTCATAGTCAACATCAATTACATGAATATTGTCATTTGAATGTTGTTTGTTATAAGTAGCAGAGGGTTTTTTAGGTTTTGACGGGTATGGGTTTAGTAACTTGTATATTTTGAGAGGCTTTGAGACGATCATGATGACATAATTTGATCATATCATCATGGTCAAATGTGTCACCTAACATGAAGGAAAATAAAAATTTAATAAGTCTATGAGATGTTTCATGAGAATGATCAATATCAACATGGAACCAACATAATTGATTAGGATCATACCATGATGGGGGAGGAGGGGGGTTATTATTGTAAATGAAGGGTTTATATTGAGATAATAATTGGTTCATTTATGGTAACATTAATGGTGGGTGGAAATCAAATTGATTATCTATTTTGTTATCTATTTTGATGACTCATGGTTTCATTTGAGGATTAGTACAATATTGCTTGGTTGATCTATGGGTTGGCTCAAATTGTTTCATAAGGAAATCTTATCTTTTAGCTTGATCAAATGCTTCATTTAAAGTTTTTGGAGAAAAAGATTGAACCTTATATTGAAGGGAAAGTGTTAAGGCAATGATACATTTTTTAAAGAGATTATCATCAGTCATGTTATGATCTATTTTATGATCTAATGATTTCCACCATTTGATGAAGATATGTGTGGATTCTAAAGGTAATTACCTAGCATTTAAAAAATGACCAAGATAATTTTCTGGTAAATCATTTTGTTGAGATTATTAAACTAAAACATTGACCAAATCTTCTAATTATGAGATAGAATGCTAAGGAAATTGATTATACCATTCTAAAACATCTCATGTGAATGTTTTAACTAAAATTTTGGTAATAGCAAACATATTTTTTTGGACCCATTCATTGTAGAGATTACCAAATGCTTGAAGGAAAGAGGTAGGCTCTTTAGTTCCATCATATTTAATAGTTGGAGAAATATTTCCAATATCAATTGATACTATGAAAGGAGTTAAATGTTCATTTTAAAGGTTTTAAAGCATCTTATTATGCATAAAAGGCAGAGGAATTATATTCCTATTGGCTTATCTAAGAGGAGGAGGAATAAAATTCTAGTTATTTTGAAACATGATAAGAGGAGGTTGATTAACAATTTGTAATATGTGATGTTGCATTTGCATCATTTGGGAATTGTTCGTTATTTTCATAACAATCATTTTTTGAACCATTTAAGCAAGAATTTGAGTAGTATCAATTAATGTATTTTGGTTTCTAGTGTTAAGAGGTGGTGGAAGAGTTTGACTATTAGTGTTAGAAGGAGGAACATTCCCAAAGTTAGGGATATGAATGTTTTTTATGGGAGGTTTCCCCATGGAATTATTTTTTATGTTAGTATATATCACTCCAATGGTATAATAAGGGAGTTTAGACAGGGTATTATCATGAAATGTGTGAAATGGGTTAGTTTCATATAAATCATCACTTTGGGTAATTTAAACCATGTTGCAGTCAATAGATTTAGATGAAGGATGGAAATAAGTGCACCATGAGAGATTATCCTCTTGGGTGGCTAGGGTGGGTAGAAAGGAGCAACCCATATATCTTATAAATGGGTTAAGGTGATCAATGAATATTTATATAAGTGATTTCATGATGCATATTAAACTTAATAAAAGTTTGGAATAACACTAAATCAGCCAAGTAAGATTTGGGTTAGAAAATAAAATGTGTCAGCTACAAGGTATGAAGTCAACTGGATAAAAGTAGTTGATTTTTGAATAGGAAAATATCACATAGTCTGGAAATGAACTAAGTCAGCTAGTAGGTATAAACTTGACTAGGTCGATGTAGTTAGTTACTAAATAAGAAAATATCACACAATCTAGAAATGAACCAAGTCAGATAGTAGGTATGAAATTGACCAAGTTGATGTATTTGTTTACTAAATAGGAAAAGATCATACAATCTGTAAATGAACTAGGTCATCTAAAAGGTACAAAATTGAGCTGGTCAACTTAGTTAGATTAGATAATATAAAAATCTATAAACAGACTAGGTTGAGTTGGTCAATCTAGTTGGAAAATCAAGAAAAAATAGAATAATATATAGGATGACTAGGTCAAGCTGGTTGACCTAGTTAGAAGAATAGAAAAATAGAATAATTTTTAGGTTGACTAGGTCAAGGTGGTTGACCTAGTTAGAAAATTAAGAAAATAAAATAGTTTGTAAACAAATTGGGTTGAGCTAGTTGACTGAGTTCTATAGTCTGGAAAAAAATTAATGGTTTGATTTTGGATGGTTTAGTTTTAAAAACCAAAAATAAAGTTAAGGACACAAGCAACTAGGTCAAACTACTCGATTTAGTTAAAACACACAACATAGAACTTGTATCAATGTTGGCTAATACAATCTAAAATATAATATAGAATGACAAACAATAAGCAATAAGAATATAATATAGATGCTAAGTAATTGTTCAAAAATAAGATCAAAAAATCATAACAAAGGTTGTGATTGATAGTGTTGTCTTCTAAAGATACTTTCTTGTCTATAGGATTATGTCGACGCAATGTTTTAGACTGCTAACTATGGAAGAAGTGCCATTACCATAGCCTACTAAACATAGTTTCAAGGGTAATCTAGAAGTAACTTCTCTGTGCTAAAAACTAATTGATGCACCACGTAATCAAATTGATGGTTGGATTCCTAAAACTTAATACAAAAGGAAATCCTAGTCATTTCCAAAATACTGTGAGGTATGTGAAAACTAAAATCATGTTTAGCTCTATATTATGTATGAGTATTAGGGAAAACCCCTCACACCATGATATTTTTAAATGATAGATAAGGTTCGTAAACATAATATCATGTAACCCTTCATGACAATAACTCAATAGTTTTGAAAATTTTAGCACATAGTTTCTGAGAAAGCCAAACAAAATAAAAATTAATGTGAAAATCAATATTTTGAAAGCCAAGTTGTAATTTATTAAAGGAATTAAACAAGAAACCAATTGAAAAGTAATGTGATTGTAATTATTATCAGATATAGGTTAATTTCCTTTGTTTAAGATAAAAAGTGAAACACATAAAACAAGATCAAACTAATTGATCAAATTGGATAAATAGAACAAAATGAAGTCAAGTTGATTGACTCAGTCTATTGCAAAAATAGGACAAAAAAACAAAGTTGAGTAGGTCAATTTAATTTTCTAGGAAGAAAATAGACACAAAACTAGATTGAGTTGGTCAATCTAGTTAACTATGTAGGTAATATTTTATAAAACTAAAAAAATTGTAAAAATAATAACAAATTCAAATTTTAATTAAAAGGTGTGAAAATAAATTTTGCTTAAAAATTAACAAAGTGAAAGTACTGATATGGCTAGAGTGAACTTGGCAGATATGACAAAATTGACCAGGTCAATGTAGTAGCTTTTTCTAAAGATACTAAATTATTATCTTAACTAGGTCATCCAAGCTAGTGTTTGATCATATGGTATAAAAAAAGTACTAGATCGATCAGTTCAATCCAACAGTTGAGACTGAAAACCTTGTGCACATAAGGTAGAACTAGGTATCTACATCTTATCTTAGTAATATCCAAGCTCAGAGAAGGTAATCAACTAAAAATTCACTTATCAATACTTTGTTATATCAAGGTCATGATCAATTATGGATCCACTAAACCTAACTAAGGGATCTATTACTACACAATAGCAAAAGAGCGGTTTCCATGGCCTCTAGTCAAATGTCATAATGTAATAACCCTAACTAGGTCTTATAATATAATGAAAGGAAGCAAGCTAATATACTAAATGAACATGAAAGATAATTTAGTAAATAGACGTACAAGATAATTTAGTGCTCACCAAAGCTTATGGCATAAAGGGGGAAGACTATAAACAAGCAAATAAAATTCTATTTAAGATAATAGAGAAGTATTCTAAGTAAGGATAAATATAATTCAATTGATTAGTTATGCAATATCTACTTATCATAATGAAGAGCTAGGATATAATTATCTTGTTAAAGTGAACCCATCAAGCTTCAATCTCTCCCTTAGCCAATGGTGATTTGTAAAAGGTTATTGTGGCTTATAAGGATCACAAGGATAGATCATCTCCAGGATATAAGACTTATCCTATGCATCTAGGACCACCACAAGATTAATGCTACTAATCCAAGGCAAAACCCTAAGTATTGAAACCTTTAAATGATAGTATAATTATATTTATGAGATACATTGATGCATAATTTAATGATCCTCTTTTAGAAATGAAGCTAAAGGGGTATTTATAGCCAAGTATTGACCCTAAACACCCTTAAGAATTTCACCAAGTTTAACCAAGTTAATCTTAGTTGGTAGGAAATAAAATTTATAGGCCTTGAACTAGGTTTGTTTGGGCAAACAAAGTTTTGTAACGTGCACTATATTCCCTACAAGGTCAACTAGGCTGAAGTAGTAGGAAAAATGAATAAAAGGGGTGTTTTCTTAGGTAGGGGCTATTTTGGATGGTGAATTACTTAGGGGAGTGTATAAGTGGGTTTTTATTGCTTAGATAATTGGATAAAGGTATCTTGTAGTGTTTTTAGGTAATGATATAGGGGCCAAAAAACCTATAAAATACCAAAGGTCTGCTAACCCCTTTCCTAGTTCACCCTTTAAGGCACACTCTCAAAGAGATTGAGACTCGATAGGTTCCTACAAAAGAGAAAGTGTTAGTAAATGATAAAGTTAAAAATATTATGTGTATACACCATCCACCTATGCATAAATATTTGGAGACACAATATGGAGAGGGTTGAGTTTGATCCCTAAATGACTTTGATAGAATGGATCCCTCTAGTCATGGCAACTTAACTGAAGAAGATATTGATTTATTTGTATGCTTACTCATAGTTTTGTAATAAGATAGTTAAGGGGAGAGATGTAGATATCTATGTAACTCATAGATAGTAAGTTTATAACACTTATAATAGGGTATAGTAGGATTGTATTGATATGATTGAGTGGGCAAGTCATAAGTGGTGTAGGTAAAATACGTTGTTAAAATCCACTAATCTCATTATCTAATATGAAGTTGGCTATGATAATATTATGGGCTTATATTTATTGGGCATGGACATTATGGGAATAATTTTGAGTTGATTCGATCACTTATTTAAAAAATTACATGTTCAGGAAGATTATTACAATTAGTATCAAATGTTTAATTATGGTGGGTTTCCTTTTTGTGCACTTATATTCGTTAGCATGGCCATTTATTTAGGCATTTTATTCAAATTTGAGTAGAATAAAAAAATTTCCTCCTCCAATTAACCTAATAAATCCAAAGGAATTGTGATGGATTTTAGATAATTTAGAATAAAAGAAATCTTAGAAGCAAATAAATAAAGGAAATGATTATTTGTCTTCTATAAATTTCGTTGGAAAAGGATAATATAGAAGTACAAGCTTTGGCATTTCCACAACCAAGAATTCCTATGCCTATGAGAGATTCTAATGATAAATATTCATTAAACCTATTGATTAATATTTTATATCTCATTGCTACATGTAATATAATTAACACTACCAATTGGGTCACTTTATTGTTGTTCACTTTTTTTTTCAAATTTGATTTATCCTTGGTGATGGAAAGGTGGCACCAAAACTAGCACTTATGATGATATTTATGCCATAATAAAAATAATAATTTAGGTTAACTTCATTTCCCTATTTTTATAATAAAAAATTATTTTAAGTCACAAAATTTATTTATCATTTCTACACAAGACAATTTCTAGAGCAGTTGAAGCAATTTGGGTGGAGGATAAGAGTTGTGAAACTAGAATTGGAAAGAACCGGGTTTATTTTTGGGACACTAAGGTGAGTATTTTTTTGTTATTTTTATATTGTCTTATAGAGAGTATGTTAACATCAAGTAGTCATCAAACATCCCTTATATAAAGCTCTTATGTTGTACTGAGGTATAATTTACAAAGAAACATGTTCATCATACCTTTAACACATGAGTTTGTATGTAATCCTAATATTACATAGGAACATTAAATTTGGTGCTAGTATTTATTCTTATTTAAAAGTTTCATGGTTTCAAATTTTAAAAAACTCTTTTTTTACACATTTTATGTATAAGTAGAGTTATAATGCAAACTCATCCTCAAGGTAGGGATCAAAATAAAAGAAGTGAAAGAGGAGGAGGATGCATTGGTAGAACACCCCTTTAATTATAAATTAGTTTCTTCAAGATGAATGATTTTTTTATATATTGTATTATAATGAAGCCATGTTAAAGTTTTTATTTATGGATATTTCACTAATATTAAATTAATATGTTCGTATTTGATATTAAATATACAAATAGTGACTTTGATGTTGGATTTCAGCATCACCCAAGAAAAAAGACACGATACATCTTATTAGTGTGTATCTTGAAGATGACATGCATCCTAATAACATCACAAGGATCCATAGATATCATATTTAAAAACATTGTTCAAAATAAATGTTGGAGTGTTGGAAGAATCAAATAATTTTTTTGGGACTTATGGTGAAGATGTTCTAGTAAAAGAGGGCATTAGACTTAAAAATATGGTAGACCATTTATTTTAAATTATTCATGATGATCACAATAATTATGATGATGATGTGGGAAATCAAGTTGATGATGAATATCATGAATAACCTAATATGGATGATAATCTTGAAAAAATTGAACAAGAGGGAAATTTATTAAAATTGCTCAAATTCTTTTGTTTACATCAGGACAGTTAAGAACATCAATGTTAGGTAATAAATTATCGTTGATAAACTTGAAAACAAGGTTTTATCAGTCAAACATTATTGTTAATACTTTATTGAGGTTAGATGAGAATTCACTAACTATTTATTATTTTTGATATAAACTATATTTGTCTATATTATGTCTAATTTATCTTATATTTATATATTTTTAAATACAACCTACTAAAAACTAGTTTATTTCCCAAAAAGAACACACTCTCCTCCTCATATTGAGAGGCAAAACATATATCATCAAATTTATGGGTTATTTATGTCAATTATAATGCATGCACAAATGATTTCATTTTATTTAGGAAGGAATATGAGTATTTTGTGAGTTGTCACAAATGCAAAACACTATGATATCAATGATAATTGTTGGATTTTTTTCAAATAATTCCTAGACTCAGGCATCTAATCTATTGTAAATCACTTACAAAGTTAAATTCATGGCATTAATAGAATAAAAGTAGTGATGGAGTTTGTCATGTTAATTTGGATTCAAATGAAATAAAACACATTCAACAGTTGTGGATTGAAAACTTAACAGAGTTCACATAGTGTAAGGTTTTGTCTAGAAATGGATGGTGTTAA